>JARQOC010000008.1:39880731-40503045 GCA_033576535.1 Allobates femoralis | reverse complement strand
CTCTCTCCTTGTGGCGGCAGACAGATTCCTTTCCATAAGGTAGAAAGCTAGATCCCCGGACCTCATAATTATTGGTCAGTCCAGGTACCAGGATAGGAGGGAATTGATTTCCTACGGGTTTTGGACCAGTGTTTCCCAACCAATGCCAGTCTTCAGGCCAGTGTTGTGGTTCCCCAGATGCAAATATTAGTATGCAAAAAAGATGACCTAGAAAGTCTTATAATTTCTAAACAACATCACTGCCGTTAGGTTATTTTTACACTTAAAAGGGTTGTCCACTACTTGGTCAACCCCTTTCTCATTCCCCATGTCTAGCCCTGTTACTATTAAAAAAAAAATACACTTATACTCACCTCCACTGTCGGCGCTGTTCCAGCGGTGTCTGTGCACACTTTCCCAGGGCTCATGCTCAAACAAATGATTAATTAACACGTAGTTAGCGCCAGTAGCAACTCTCACTTCCTGTTAATTACTCATATCTGAAGCGGGGCAGTGGAGTCGGCAGTGATCTGGTGGGGGTTCGTGTGATATTACAACCTTACATAAGCCCTGGAAACGTGTGCAGGGAGATCACTGAACAGCGCCGACAGTGGAGGCGAGTATAAGCTTTTTTATTTTATTGAAGCCAAACATGGGAATGAGGTGACTTGGCCAACTTCCAGAAAATACTTGTTAACTTTTTTTTTTTTGTAGATGTTTACTTATTCTTATTGGTTATTTGTTTATAGTGGCTGACAAATGATTTGATAAACTTTTTGATGCGTGTTAGAAGAGAGATCGTAACATCAGGGTTTTCATTGTGACAGATTGTAAACAGAATTTTTCTATTCACTGACAGCAAGCTGAAATATTGACAATGCCAAATATTAACACACTAGACAACCATTTCTGAGTGGTCAAACACAGAAATCGAGACTATAATGGCACACACAGAAAGTATGAATGCTACCTGGTTATTTTTTTGTTTTACAGGCAGAAGAAAAATCAGACGCCCTAAATAAAGAATTACTGATGACTAAGCAAAAATTGATTGATGCAGAAGAAGAGAAGAGGCGACTAGAGGAAGAGTCCGGCCAGGTAGGGGTTCTCTAGTGACGTACTAGCAGTGTCAAGACACCGCCTACGGTAACAATTAAAACTTAGAGCACCTTAGACTTTTTTAGGTTTTTGTTCTTATTTTATTTCCACAGCTCCCCTGATTTATTAGTTTTTTAAAAATCTGTCATACTGTCTAGAGATATGGGCTTATGTGTTTATGGTCTTTACCGAGGATGCGGTACTTGCAGGGCAATTATGCAGAGTCGACTAACGACACGTCCCTGAGGATCTTCTGAGCCACAACTACTTGTAAGACCCATAAAAATTAATACAAAAGAAAACATATTTCTGGAACTGTATCTCTGCTTTAAGCTAAACTAAAAACATAATACTCAGGTGAGCAACAGGAATAATATCATAAAAATTGTTGACTTCTAAGGGTGCTTTCACATCTGCGTTTTTCGTAATTCGCGGCAGATGCGGTGAAAAAACCGCATCTGCCGCGTTTGCCGCATAACGGTTCCACTTGCGGCACGGTTGCGGTTTTTTCCATAGGAAGTATAGGGGACTTGCGGCAGATGCGGCAAGTGCGGTATTGCACTTGCGGCAGGTGCGGCAGAGAAAAAAACCGCGGCTTACTGCGGTTTTTTTCGCTGCCGCACCTGCCGCAAGTGCAATACCGCACTTGCCGCATCTGCCGCAAGTCCCCTATACTTCCTATGGAAAAAACCGCAACCGTGCCGCAAGTGGAACCGTTATGCGGCAAACGCGGCAGATGCGGTTTTTTCACCGCATCTGCCGCGAATTACGAAAACGCTGATGTGAAAGGGCCCTAACATGACCAGTGACCCTTTCCTTCTAATACAACTTACAAACAAATCTTTTTAAACCTAGAAATTCTCAGCCGCACCAGATTACATGTAGCATTATTCGTAAACTCTCATGGATGGGTTGTGTCTTCCTATAAGCCAGTTGGCTAATTAATCAGTCGTGCTTATTGTTCTGATTTCTTTTTTTAACCTGTGCAGACTTTAAAATTGTAGGGTTATTCCCATGTTTCCCTTTCATGGCCATGATAAGAATATCCATTTCTACTTCCATGCACAAGAGATAGATGTGTGAAATCAGCATATTGTAGCACACCAAGCTATGCTGCTCCAAAACTTACAAGTTGTAGGTTTTCCACTACTAATGTGACCCCATTTCTTTTGTCCCAACTGGTTTTAACACTTTTCCAATATACCTCTACTACCTACTCTGCTCCAGTAATCCATCTCTAAGATGCTCGTAAATATCTTTATTGTTGTTCTTGCTTTCATCCTTCCGGCTGGAGACTGGATTCAGACCAACTGAGCAGGGCACATCACTGGTGTGGCGCAGGCTGTCTCTCTGTGAGTGATTGCAGTCTGAGCACACATGCCCAAATCACAATTCTCTGTCTTTTCAGCCCCCACCAGTGGCGTGCCCTGCTCAATAGATCTGAATCCGGTCTTCAGCCCAGAAAAATCAAAGCTACAGCCACAATAAAACTATTTACGAGCCCCTTAGAGATAAGATTACAGGAGCAGGGCAGGTAATAGAGGTATATTGGGAAAGTGTTAGTTAGGAATAATTAGGACAAAAGAAAGGGGCTCACATTTGTAGTGGAAAACATATTTAAGGGTGCCTTCACACTGGCGTTCCCCTCCGCAGCGTTCTGTGGAGGGAACCGCCATGTGAGCGCAGGCACCGCAAGTCCCTATGTTTATGAGGGGACGCACGGTGCTGCGCTTGACTGCGCATGACCATGCTCTTCCATTCATTTCCCTGTGTGATTTGTACATCGTCCCATGATAAACATAGGGACTTGAGGTGCCTGCGCTCACATGGCGGTTCCCCTCCGCAGAACGCTGCGGAGGGGAACGCCAATGTGAAGCCAGCCTAAGCCAACAGTATCTCACTTTTGCTTCACTGTAAAGTTAACCCCCATGACCTAAAAACAGTAATTCCCTTCTTGACCATGAAAGATAGAGATAAGACTAACTCTTTAAGCACCCTCATTGTTCAGTTAGATTTCTTATGTGTCACTGGTCCACAAGGCATGTGTATTATTTCTTCAGGTCTAGTATTTATTTCTTAAAGGTGTGCCTCATTTTACAGTGTCACATAGTATATAATCTGGTGCTGATACACCTGTTAATGGGCACAATTCACATTTGGCAATTTCTATACCAGATAAAGTAAGTGAAGTGGGCATGGAAGGAGATACCGTCACACAATGTTTGGTCAGACAACTTCCTCTAAAGAAATCAGGCTCTTTTCTCCGTTCACTTGTATGTAGACATGTAATGTGGTTAGTGAAAATGTTAGAACACGCCAGCAAGATGGCATCAAAGTTTCCACTGCCTAAAAGTAGGTCAGTATAACAAAACCTCCAGTAGACTGAATTCTCCCCACTGTGTGTCTAAATATACAAGAGGTGTAATAAACATCTGCACTAAGCTCTTCTTCACACTTTAAACTCTATATAGTCGTTTTTTGATGCAGGAACCCCTGGGTTGCTTATGCAGAGTAGCTGCTGATCAGTGGAGCAAGCCGAGAATAAACAAAAACTAGGCAAGATCAAAACCAGAAAATCAATAAGAAGGACAGGGCTAGAAACATAGGGATATCTGCGTCAGTCATGGAGGATGTATTGTAACCTCTCCATTAATGTCTTATAAGGCCACATCTAGGATATAAGATCCCCTTTTCAGTTCCACATTTTAAAAAGGATACTTGAAAGTTCATTGGTTTCAACGGGGGACCCACCTGATGAAAACGGCTTAGACCGTCGAAACGCGTTGTGGCAGTGGTATTGGAGGAAGAATAAAGGTCGGTTCTTATCCACTAATTTGTCCAGTATTCCTTTGGCGCTCCCTGAGACCGCTGTACTAGTGTTTTTATGTGAGAAGGCTGGCTGTGAACATTTGCTGCCAATCTGATACTCAAGGATTTTATTTTTTACATTACTTTTACCATTTGTACAATTATAGAAGATATACATAAAACAACAAAAACACCTTGATAGTATTGGGACTAAAATTCAACTTTTATTGATTAAAAATATGTATTTGATACAGTAGAGAGAGGGAGCAGACAGATTGGTCACGTAAATTAATTGTATTCCAAAATAAAGTTGCATGTACATATGTTTAGTATAGAAATTAGTTATTGGATTATATTATGCAAAATACGTAAGTAGACCACTAATTATATGCATAAAAGCCACTAGACTGGTGTAGCTATGTATGTGGGCTTTAAAGAGGGGCAAATTGATCCTCAGTTATAGTAATCCATGATTGGTAAAAACTTGCTATTTGTGCAGGTGATGCTGACTCTGGTCCTGCTGCCCCAACGCACGTTTCATGTACAAATTTCTCAGATGTGTGTTGGGGAGGTGGGAGACTTTTTTTAATCATTAATAAAAGGTAAATATTAGGCCCAAAACTATCAAGTTTTTTTTTGTATTCTGTATATATTTATATAGTTCATGGCTCAATATATAGGTATTAGAGGGTATGTGGTTCTAACCATTTATTGTTGAAAGCTCCCTTAAGAAGAGCATCATGTTCCTGATTAGCTGCCAAATAAAGCTGGTAAAAGGGTCATCTGACTAATTGTTAGTCAGGTTGATTATTAGGTAGGCCAGAAGCAAGACTGTCAATTAAGCTGAGTGGCAGGGCTATGGAGTCAGAGTCGGTGTCCATTCTGATGGAGTCTGAGTTGGATTCGGGGAATTCTGAGGAGTCTTGTGCCAGATGTTTGGCTTACTGACTTCATATGGTTGTGGAGTCGGATGTTTGGCTTACCGACTCCACAGCCCATATGGACTGTTAGGCACATGCTTCTTACACCATCTCTGTCTGCAATACCTAAAAGACAACAAACCGCAAACCTGATCAGTGCCGGATCGTGGTAAGGTAGGTCTGTGAAAGAAGGTGGGTTATCACCTAGTGGAGGGCTGGCATGACCCAGTATTTCCTAACTCCTGTGTCGTACCAAGAAGAAAAAAAAAACATATGTTGTTATATAATTGTAAATGTATATCTTTGTGTTCCACATAAAGTAATTAAGATCCTTAACATTCCTGTGAACTCCCCAGTAAATAAATTAGTATTGTGTGCAGGTTTTTCACTGATCTAGCACTATCCAGAACAGTGATGATCAAAGGTTTGTTTAATTTCCATCTTTCAGATTGTATATTGAGTTTTTCAAGTGTGAGTAACAACACTAGATGAGGTCAGATTAGCCAATGATTTGATTAATGGATTCCATTGAAACCACATAAAAAGATTAATTTAGGTCAAATATACAACAGAAAGCCTTCAGTTAACCCAGTAATTCCACGTGCAGTCCAAAATTATAACTTCTTTTGTCCTTTATATTTTGCAGTTAAAGGAAATGTGTCGAAGAGAACTTGATAAGGCAGAATCTGAGATAAAGAAGAATAGCTCCATCATTGGGGATTACAAGCAGGTACACCTATACTTTTTATCAGTCTTTGATTTTCTACATGTTCTGATTTGTGACCATATTTCATTGGTATCTACACTATATTGAGAAAAGAATTAGGACACAAGCCTTATTTGTTTAATGCAGGATTCCCCCCCCCCCCCCCATCTATAAAATCGGGCTCTTCACCGTGCCATCTGCCTTTACAAATGTGAAAGAATGGCTTTTGGTAAAGATCTCACTGATAACCAGTGCAGTCCTGTGATCGGACGTATCTAGTGTAACAAGTCAGTTTATGAAACTGAGTGGAAGTGTTTAAGAACCTTCAGCCATGAATTGGCCCCGTAACGTTAAATAGTAGGGTCACCATGTCCTGAGGAACAAAGGGCAGAAAAGTCACCAACACTCTGCTGACTCCAAACCCCTGGTATTAACGTCAGTTCAAACACTGAGCCCGCCGGTAGCATCATGACCGAGCAGCTGCCTGCTGCCATACATCACTAAGGACAATGCTGAACATCGGATGGAGTGGTGTAAAGCTGCCACCTCTGGAATCTGGAGCAGGGGAGCGTGGTCTGTGCAGTGAAGGATCACACTTCTCTATCTTGTAGTCTGAGGTTTGCTAAATGCCAAGAGAAGGTTACCTGCCTGACAGTATTGCGTCCGCTGTAAAGTCTGGGGAAGGATGGAGAATGTTTTAGGTTATTTTTCAAGATTAGGCTTAGGCCCTTTAGCTCCTGGAAGGGAAATGCTTAATTATGCCAAGTAACTTTGAACAACTCTAGCTTCTAAAGGCCCCGTTACACAGTACGATGTCCCAGCGATCCGAACAACAGTGGAGGTCGCTGGGACATCGTTATATGATCGCTGGTGAGCTGTCAAACAGGCAGACTCACCAGCGATGAAGACCAGCAAGAACGCTGGTAACCAGGGTAAACAGCCGGTAACTAAGCAGAGCGCTGCGCTTAGTTACCCACTGTTTACCCTGGTTACCAGCGTGTACTGTGCGGCGCTGGGAGCTCGTTGATGGTTGGTCTTCCGCTGTCGCACACGCCGATGCTGGCCAGGCAGTGGGAGACCAACGATAAAAAAATGGTCCTGGCCATTCTTCCATGATCAACGAACTTGTCGTTGATATGTGTCACACACAAGGATGTCGTTTCAACGTCGCTGCAACACCACAAAACCATTGACGTTGCAACGATACCGTTAACGTTATCGTAGTGTGTGATGGGGCCTTAACTTTGTGAAAAGAGTTTAGGGATGGCCCTTTTCTTTTCCCCATAACTGTACCCCAGTATGCAATGTCCATAAATACATTTTTGGGAGAGTTTGGGGTGGAAGAATACAACCGGCCACACAAAGCCTGGACCTCAACCCCATCCATCACCTTTGGGATGACGTAGAGCAAAGATTGAGTGACGGCCCTTTCCTCCAAAATCTGCAATCATGATGCTCTTCTGGATGAATGGGTGAATTCCCAGTCACCTGCAAAATCTCATAGAAAACCTTCCCAGAACAGTGGAAGCTGTTATAGCTGAACAGATACCAACTCCATATTAATGTCTATACTTATGTATAGTGGTCCCAATAGTTTTCTCCGTATAGAGGGTACTTGTGTAGAGGAAGGGTATGAGTAGCAGAGCACAGTGGGAGGGTTGTAGCTTGTTGCAGTGATTTATATGTCACCCAAAAAATGTCATGTACTGCCCTCTTGAGGCATGACAGTGCATCACATTACCAGTGTTAGGCCCCATTCACATACTGCTTTTTTTGCTGCATAATTTTAAGCACAAGCTCATCACAAACCAGGAGTGGGTGATTAAACATATAAGTGGAGCACTTGTTTCTATTAGACCTTTCCTCTGAGTATGCCAATCCCAGTTTTGATTGTTCCACTCCTGGGTTTTTTTGAGCTTGTGCGTAAAAATACGCAGCAAAAAAAGCAGTGTGTGAATGGGGCCTTACTCCCGTTGGCTCTGTACAAAAAAAATACTCTACTATGAGTCAAAGCATCCATGTTTCTCTTACCAAACTCATGAGTCTTATATGAATAACCTAATAAATATTATAAAATTATCAGGAATTTCCCATTTGTTGAACACTTAAGCTTTCCAGTGTCCTCTTTGTCTGGGGCCTCACAGGAACTACACGGGTTAGTGGCTTTATCTATAATATATACTTTCTGGAAGTTCAACGCAATTTTCTGTAAAGCCAAAGCCGCTGCTTAGCTTTTTTTTTTGTCCTGACCGCATACCGCTCCTGTCCATTAAAATTGGATGGTATTCTCTAAAATTGCTGAGTTTTGGCCTTTATTACTTATTCATACTGGGGATATTCAATAAAGAATGAATACTAGAAAGGAACTATTGTGTGGCAAAAAAATGTGATTTGTCATGACATTTGGTAATAAAGAAAATGTACTGTCCACTAACAAAGTCCAGGATTTGTTTTTTATGGTTTATTAATAGTTTTTCTGTATTTAATAAATCATTTCATAAGATGCGCTAGACAACCAAACGTTTGATTGTCATCCATCTTCTCAAAGAGAAATACAATAGCAATGGCTGATACAGACGGTGATGTAAAGTGATAGTTGCATCCCTGTAGGGTTATTACAGCCTTTTAAAAATGCATTTTCTATATTTTGGCACACAATACACTATAAAGGAAAGAGAGCGCAAATAGGGTCTTATCTCAATAAAATACGAAGCTCCCAATTGTTAATTGCTCACCTGGGAGGGTTTTGTAGCACACAACCAACATATGTGCAAAGAGATGGCTGCTGCATGGTCCACACATTGACGATAAACCGTGATCTAGAGTGATGATATGCATTGGGTTATACGGACCTGCGCTGCTTCACAAAGGAGACGGTCAGAAGATGTACATCACAAATGGCTTCTTTATTTTCCTACGTGTTTTGGAATCAGACACGACTCCTCCTTCAGGGAGCCAACAATGTTACATATCATTGTGGGGAGTCACATTAAATAAGAAGACATTAACAGTTATCAGATACGTCACCAATGACGACAAAGGAAGAATGAGGGTGTATGCCTTCATCCTGCCCAAAGAGACTCCTCCTCATGGGGAAATAATAAGGGTTTCTGTTTTGATATTAAAAGGAAGAAAAATATACAATATTTTTCTTCCTTATTCCTTTTAATATCTAATTAAAATATTAATATATTAACATTTTTGGATATTGGAGTGTTTTTTTTTATATATGTGGCTATCTTAGGAGGATATCTGTTTGTGCAGGTAACTATTACTGTGCAGAATTATTAGGCAACTCAATAAAAACCAAATATATTTCCATCTCACTTTTTTATTTTCACCAGGTAAACCAATATAAATGCACAAAAGTTAGAAATAAACATTTCTGACATGCAAAAACAAAACCCCAAAAAATGAGTGACCATATAGCCACCTTTCTTTATGATGACACTCAGCAGCCTCCATCCATAGATTCTATCAGTTACTTGATCTGTTTATGATCAACATTGCGTGCAGCAGCCACCACAGCCTCCCAGACACTGTTCCCAGAGGTGTACTGTTTTCCCTCCCTGTAGATCTCACATTTTCACATTTTAGAAGGGACCACAGGTTCTCTATGGGGTTCAGATCAGGTGAACGAGGGGGCCATGTCATTATTTTTCTTCTTTTATAACTTTACTGGCCAGCCACGCTGTGGAGTAGTTGGATGCATGTGATGGAGCATTGTCCTGCATGACAATCATGTTTTTCTTGAACGATATTGACTTCTTCCTGTACCACTGCTTGAAGAAGTTGTCTTCCAGAAAATGGCAGTAGGTCCGGGAATTGAGCTTCACTCCATCCTCAACTCCATTCTCAACCCAGTCATCTCCCGGCTGCTCGCAGCGGAAGTACCCCGACGGGCGCTAGCGATCTCGTTCACTGTGACACGCAGCAGTGACCAGGCCCCCGCTGTAAGATCGCTGATCATGTCAGAATGGGGGTACTGTCACATTTTGCAACTCTCCAGCGATCACTACAACAATACGTCCTGATAGGGACTCCCGACATTAGCCGCAGGTCATCTCCTGTTGTACGGAGGTCAGCGGCGACGCAGCTGGGAAATGACCGGTCATCTCCCGGCTGCTTGCAGCGGAAGCACCCCAATTGCCATATTGGATCACCCAAGTTATGGGTATTCCGATATGGCAGCCGTGATTCAAATCCCCCGCCAATCCACACGCGACAACAACCAACAACCTTAATACTACACCCTAGAGTGACAGGGTCCCAATGACCGCCATATCGTTGCTGCATCGCTGGTGAGATCTGACTGTTTGACATCCCACCAGCGACCACGTAGCGACACTCCGGCGATCCCTACCAGGTTGTATTGTTGTTGGGATCGCTGGAGCGTTGCCAAGTGTGACGTTACCTTACTGATTGCTCATTGCATTATTCTTAAATCTTCATAAATAAACTACATATATATTCTAGAATACCTGATGCGTTTGAATCGGGTCACCATCTAGTTGTAGATATTACAACAAAACAAAGTATTCACTGATCTCAGTGGGACTAGTGCATGAAAACACTGCGGGCAGCCGGCTAAAGCGCTCAACACAGTGAATTCCTAGAGGATTGCCCCCTGGAAATTTTGATTATGCAAATAGAGTCTGTGGAGCCTCGTTTAGGAGTGTCAACACCCCAAAACAGCTGTCTGTGGATGGATAGCTGGCCTTGGTGTTCCCTTGTCATATCTTTAAGCTCGTAAAGAGCTGGATATTGACTCAAAGGGCCACTTAATATGGTGGTTATGGTGGTCTCCTCTAAGAGCCACCCCATGGTTAGGCCCTTCCCTGGAGGGAGATCTGGCTAGTCTTGTGTTGAGACTCCTAAACGAGGCTCCACAGACTCTTATTTGCATAATCAAAATTTCCAGGGGGCAATGCGCTAGGAATTCACTGTGTTGAGCGCTTTAGCCGGCTGGCCGCAGTGTTTTCTTGCACTGGTCTCCCTGAGATCAGTGAATGCTTTGTTGGTCTACTAGGCCTTGCTTCCACCTAGCCAGAATCCTACTCCACACTGATGATGGGCAACACCCCGAAACAGCTGTCTGTGGATGGATACCTGGCCTTGGTATTCCCTTGTCATATCTTTAAGCTCGTAAAGAGCTGGATATTGACTCAAAGGGCCACTTAATATGGTGGTTATGGTGGTCTCCTCAAAGAGCCACCCCATGGCTAGGACCTTCCCTGGAGGGAGATCTGGCTAGTCCTGTGTTGAGACTCCTAAACGAGGCTCCACAGACTCTAGTTGTAGATATTAGCTGTGCATACGGTATCATTGTACAGCTGTGCTACATCTTTTATTTTTTTCTGGAAGATACATGGAAGATGAATACAGAGCCTTTTCTGTGTGTGTACTGTACATGGTTTCCATCTCTAATCCTCCTCACGGGGCAACAGAACTATCCCATATTATTAGGTATTCCCCTCCATTAATGATAATGATATGACTCTGTTAATGCTGTCCAATTTTGTACAGCAAAGCTGACATCTTTCTGCAACTTTAGAACACAGAAATGTTTCAGGATATTTTTCTATAAAAAAAACTTTGTTGTGATGTTCTGTACAGGTCTGTATATAGCAGTAGATGTTTATTATGAGTGTGATTTTTATACATATGATTTGGCAGTCTCTTTATATGTTGTATTTTTTTCTTTCTGAATCAGGAATGGCCATTACGCTCATACTACATTTCTCCATGGGTTCCAGCTGTGATACCACAAATACTTATTTCAGCTTATTTCTGCCTGGTTTAATTAGCAATTTGGAAATGTCTTCTGGGTGAAAGGAAGCCAAGCATGGGAATGCAATTTTTGCTATCTCTGAGCAGCGTAAAACCATTTTAGAGCATGCCTTGGGTTCCTCATTGGATTAAGTGCTACAGAATGGTTACACAAAATCTCCAGCAGATGTCTCCTATACACATACAAATTTGAGATGTTGTATAATAGTCATATATTCTGATGAATGAGACAAACAAGCTGGTGTGCGGGAGGCTGGCACAAGAATTGTAAAAATGTATGTAATGCATTTTTTGGGGGGAAATCTGTTCCGACATATACCTCGTAGTTCGCAGAATTTCTGTATAGAAGGACAAGGCCTATTCTGTTATATGTCAAGTAATCTGGAAATTTTAAAAAAAGGTTATGGGTCTAATTATTCATATTGCTAATTAAGGGGACTGCCAGCTGCAATGTGTCCTGGGAAAAAGAAATATGCAAATGAGTTCTCAACCAGAAAGAACCACTCTCTCTCTAGTGCCGCCTATTGGAGGTAGCTATTCTGTAAGGAAAAAACAAAAGGTGCCAGCACTGCCAGAAAACATACAAATTGTGTAAATACACATATTGCTTCCAAACTAAACATTTTTAGACATTTGGCAAAAGATTAAATAATCTTTTGAGCTACCCTGCCAACGTCAAGGCATTCTCAGATAGTGTGGTCCTACTCTATAATTTTTAATTTTTATTGTGTCAGAAGACCTCAAGCATGAACATAAAGTGGACCATATAAAGCTAGCACTCACCTTATTCATCTCAGCCCTGCTTCCAAGGCGCCAGTCAGTACAAGTGAATTAACGTAACTCAGGCCGCTGCACCTGCAGCCTACACCACAAATGTCTGGATTTTTCACAGATAACCCTCACTGCACCAGACCAGCATTCATGGATAAAAGCAGGTTAGGCTCAGGTGAATGAAGCTAAAATGAACTAAGCCTGAGGGCTTTGTGTGATAACCGTGTGCGTACAGCTATTCTGTAAGGATTTGTTCTCCCAACAACAGGTTTTTATGGCCATGACTTTGACATGTCTGACGGTGTGATTTATAATAGGGTTCTGACAATGCTATAATTTGAGTTGTGTTTTAAAAGGATTCTGTCGATTTTTGCTATATAGTCTGAGCAGCATAACGTAGGGCAAGAACGCCTGATTCCTGGGATGTATCAGTCACTGGACAGCTTAAGGGCACATTACATGCAATGATATCGCTAATGATATCATTGTAACGTCACCGGTTTTGTGACGTTGCAGCGACCTCATAGTGATGCCATTGCATGTGGCTGATCGCTGATCATTGGTAATGGCCAGGACCATTTCTCTGTCGATGGTCTTCCGCTGGGCGGCCAGCATCGGCATTTGTGACAGCGGGAGACCAACGATCATCGACCTCCCGGCCGATGCCCAGTGCCACACAGTACATGCTGGGACATCGTAACCAGGGTAAACACCGGGTAACTAAGCGCAGCACTCTGCTTAGTTACCCGATGTGTACCCTGGTTCCCAGCGTTCTCACTGGTCACTGGTAAGTCTGCCTGTGTGACAGCTCACCAACGATTATATAGCGATATCCTAGCGATCCCGATCATTGGTCGGATCGCTAGGACATCACAGCATGTAACCTGGCCTTTAGTGTAGCTTTGATATTACCATTGGTTTGTCAGAATGTAGATGTAGCAGAGCTGAAACTCCTGAGGGGTGTATAATTCCGCCCACATACTGCTGCCAATGAGTGGTGGCGGCGGCGTTACATGGATTAGCCTGACTGCCTGGCATGTGAGCTTTAGTCCTGTACTGATAATTTTGTAGTAGTAAAACAGTGATTGTATTGCATCTACAGCACACAGCCTAATAAGTGACACAATGTATATTCAATCACAAGCAAAATTGGCCCACAGTACTTCATAGACAACAGGGTTATAACATTACCCTAAATGGGGCACACATCACTTCCAAGGAGTCCTATCGGATAAACACCAATCATGAAAAATGAATAAGGACAGCGCCTCACAAGTTGATGAATTCCATCACATTCTTTTACTCCACCTCCAGTTGCGACGCTTTGATCCAATAGGGAACTTTTTCAGGGATCTGTGTTGGATCAAAACATCGCAACCGGAGATGGAATAAAAGAATGTGATGCAATTCCCCAACTTGTGAGGGGCTATCCTTATTCATTTTTGATAATAAGTGGCACATTTCTGGCATCAGACTTATGCTGACCTCGGAGCACATGGCAAAAACCTGCTGATAGGTTCGCCTTTAAGGTTTGCTCCACTTCCTCTATATTGATGAGCTATTCATCATTGTCAGATAGGGTCCGATACCCATCACCCCCATCGACCTGCTATATATCATGCCGTATGTTAGTAGTTGTGGAGCTGAAGAGCACACCTCCTTCCACGGTGTCTGTAGTACCTGGCAGCAGCTGCTACACATGTAATTGAGCTGTGCTTTTCAGCTCTGCAGCTGTGAAGATCCAGCCAGAACTGAAAATAGGTAATCGGTTGGGGTGCCGGATGTCGGACCCCCACCAACCTGACATTGATGGATAGGTCATCATGATAGAAGTAGTAGAGCAACCCTTTCACTGTACATTCAGTTCATAAAGCCAAGTAAAGGCCTTGTCTCTCAAGACAAAGTGTTTGATCTCTTTTATCGATGGATTGACAGCTGAAATATATAGAGCAATGAATTCTCTCCTCTCCTGGTAGTGCTATCTGTTACCAGGTACTCCGACGAAACCTCTCAAAAGGAAATCCAATTCTGCCAATGTAAGCTCTTGACTAATAGATCACCGAGGGAGCAGTTATTTACTCTGAGCTCCTGAATACACAGCACCAGAATTACTCCGATGAAATATAGCGTAAAGTTGTATCATATTCTTCCTAAATTGCTGTGTGTGTAATGAAGCGTGCGTCAGCAGCGGTCAGTCCAAGCGGCTGTCGGAATTGTAGCATGTCAACATTTTCTTAGGTGTGCCATGTGGACGTAAACCTAAAATACGAGAAAGTGAGGTAGATACTGATGAGAAAATGTAATGGGTTTGTACAATTGTGAGTTCAGAGAACCAGCTAAAAAGTATTCAAGTGTAACAAGCCTTTATTAAAGTAAATTCCCGGCCACTCAAATCTAAGAATCATCACTTACTGTGGTATAACAACCAAAGACGTTTGGGGAATACATGAACTCCAAAAATGATTGGTGACTGATGGACCTGTGGCCGTTAGTACAACAAATAAACTGGTTATAAATAATATACTCAGTAAACAGAAACTCAGCAGGCTTTTGCTCCCTCATCTGAGTGCAGCATGATGTAGACAATGAGATTATGAATCCAACGATGTGTCACCTAGATTGCTGACTGCAGCCATTTTGATACAATCAAAGCATTTAGTTTTAGCAATACAGCAGAGCTGGGAGAGCTAAGGAGGCAAAAGCGCTTCCCACCCCCAGAACACATCAGGATGGCCTTTATCCGCTGGCGGCATACGGATTCCAGTCCTTCGGAATCTTTAGGGTTGGTCAGAGCTTAGGCTAAGTCTGATTACTACAGGTTTAACTGACAGGTTCCTTCCTCGGCCCCCACTGTTGGAGAGCCCAGTTGAAGCTGATATAGCCTACAATTTCCTAACAACTGTAAGGCGTCCCAAGACTGTTCGCCAATCCTCTCCAGACCCCACACCTGGAGCTCTGGTTGGCGGTGACGACAGCCAAGTCTCAAGACGCAGGCTGAAACACCATGATCCGCATCGGCACAGGTAATTTAGCTAAGGGTCTCTAGAACCTATGACCCATAGCATACTCCTTCCTCGACTCCCCACTGGTGGGGACTCGGGTTGAACTTTTGACCGCACAAGGTCTACCCAGCCTCCATCCTCAAACTACTAAAACGAAACTCTAGGTTGCAGAACGTGGAATACAAGCCCAGCTGCCAATCTCCTCACTGCACCTATATTAGGTACTTGGGTTGAGATAACACGCGCACGGCCTCTGCTCAGCCTGCTCCGAAGCAGGATCTCGCAGACTCGTGCCTGCATTAACCCAATGGATGGGCCCTCTGGCCCCCCGTGTGGCTGTGGCCCGAACCTTCTTCCACGCAGTCAGTCCCTTCTTGACTCAGGAGTCAAAAGCTCATAAATACAGCCTGAAGTTGGAAATGTCTATACTGCATTCCAGGGAGTCTCCCATATCTGGACGACTTATTCATCAATGCATGATTTTCGGAGTCTGCGAACACTGTCACTTTCACTGGGCACGTTAAGAAGACTCGGTTGGCGGATCACCCTCCAAGAGTCTACCACAATTCCAAGGCACATGCTGCAGCACAGCACACAAACTCCAGGAGTCCCAGCTCTGCTGCGTATTCCTAAAGGCCACATGCTGCAGCATCACATATGGAGTCTCAGCCATATTGGATTTTCCCAGACATGTCACAGATTCTTCGTCTGGGAATCCGCAGTCTCCTTCAGCGGTCTCCTCAATCCTTCACAACGGCTATAGGAGTCCTAGACAGGATTGTGGCAGCATGGGAGGCAGTTCCATAGGCTCAGCTGCACCTATGGCCTTTTCAACTATCCATGCTTAGACATGGCCCAGGAACAGGATGTGGTGCGATGTACTCCCATCACAATGCACATGGCAGTAGTCCCGCCCACACACGAAGATGCCCCTCAATCTACGAAGATTCGGGCAGTATTTCTAGTACTGAAATCATTCAGTCTCCTTCTGGCAGTCGGACTTGTTAGGATACAGTCAGACAATGCCACAGCCGTGGCATATGTCAACGACCAGTGTGGAGCCCGCAGTCTCCAAGTGATGACAGACGTTCGCCACATCCTTCACCGGGTGGAATCCTTGAACACTGTACTGTCAGCTGTTCTCATACCAGGTGTCCACATCTGGGAAAGTGGTTTTCCTAACCTGCCAAGGGACGGTCTCAGGGAAGCGGTCCCTTCATTCAGATGTCCTCCGTCAAGGCTGCCAGCGCCAGGAAACTACAGATGTGGACCTGACGGCCTCACGCCTCCATGCTAAGGTTCCATCCTTTCTGGCCAGGTCCTAGGACCTGCAGTCAATAGGACAGACGCACTAGTCCAAGACTGGACCTGTCTCTGTCTCCCCTATATTCTTTCCCACTTTCAGGATAGTGCGGAAGGTCAAACAAGAATGTCTCCGGATCATCCATGTGTTTTCAGAGTGGCCCAGATGCTCTTGGACGCAAATTTCATTCAAATCATACCAGCAGTACCAGGACAACTAACAGACAGTCCAGACCTGCTCTCTCAGGGCCAGTTCTCCCTCGGAATTCCTCAACTCTGAAATTAGTTGCGTAGCCCTTGAGACCTGGAACTTAACCCAAGGGTTTTTTTTCCCTGGATATTGTAACGACCATAGTCACAGCAAGTAAACCAGCTTTATTGACGATATACCATGAGTGTAATCGTTTTGTTTTTCTTTAGCTCCGAGCACCTCTAGGGGTCATTCCCCTTGGCCCTATTTCATCTTCCACTCAGACCTAGACTCAGCTCTGTCCTTGAGGTCTCTCACACAGCAGGTTTTCAGCCTGTTTTCACCTTCTTCCAAAATCCATTCAAAGGGTCTCCCATGTAAGGTCTTCATACAACAGGACTACACCTGCGGGACCTGATCTTCGTCCTCACTGCTCTACAAGAACCACCTTTTGAGCCTCTATGGGATATTACCCTTAGCATTCTCATCCAAACAATAACATGTTTTGGTGGCAATTTATTTTTCTGTGCAGAGGTATCGGTACTTTTCAGCGCTCTCATGTAAACCATCTTTTCTGGTCTTCTACCTGAACATCCTTCTTCTTAGGCGGTATACTCCTTCCACCTCACTGAAGACGTCTTTCTGTCATTGCTGCGCCCGACTCCAGTCTGTCTAGTCGTGAAGTACCTACATATGCAGGACCTTGTCAGGTCCCTACACATCTAAGTATCCAAGACCAGTGCCTCTCGAAGAGGTCGGATTCTCTTTCTCCCTTCTTCCAGAGGGCAGAAATAATGACATGTCGGCCTCTAAGGCTCCTCTATCCAGGTCGATTCGTCTAACCATCCAAGACGCTTATACCATCGAAAACTCATCCCTTCCGGCGATGTCACGGCACATTCTACTAGGGCCGTGAGGTCCTCCTGGTCCGTTCGGCACCAGGTGTCAGCGCAACAAGTGTGTAGACAGCCAAAAGGGTCAGCCTACACACATACTCAAGCCCCTACAGGGCTTGCACTCAGTCCTCGGCAATCGCAGGTCTGGGTAGACGTGCCCTCCATGCAACAGCAAGTCTGCCTGTCGGTGGATAGTTCCTCACTGATCATGCTCAGTATGACTAGCTCCATTGCTTTTTCCCACCCAGGGACTGCTTTGGGACGTCCCATGGTCCTGTGTCCCCCAATGAGGCGAAGGAGAAAAGGAGATTTTTGTGTACTCACCGTAAAATCCTTTTCTCTTAGCCTCTAATTGGGGGACACGGCACCCACCCTACTGCCCTTTTGGGCCTTTTCTACAGTTCTTACATAGCTTCTCAGCTGTTACATGGTTAATATGTCTACACATGTTTGCCGATTATCACTCTGTTAACTGTTGAATGTTTAAACTTGTGCCTGTTTGGTTATAGGCCTTGTATTATTGCTCTGTTGACTCTTCACGATTTACGCATATGCCTGCTTGGTTACAGGCCTTGTTGTACTAATATTACTTTGCTAACTCTTACCTATTTACACACATGCCTGTTTAATTTCAGGCCCTGTTACACTGTTATTAACTTGTTAGCTATATCTGTTTACATAGGTTGCCTGTGTGGTTACAGGCCCTGTTTTACTGTTGTTATATGTTAACTCTCCTACTGCTTTAGCACAAAACTGGTGAGGCAATGCCTGCTCCAGGGGTGTATACTGAAGAGGAGGAGCCACTTAACTCTTTTGCAGATTCTGCCTAGTGTCGCCTCCTAGTGGACAGCAGCATAACACCCATGGTCCTGTGTCCCCCAATTAGAGGCTAAGAGAAAAGGATTTTACGGTGAGTACACAAAAATCTCCTTTATTTTTTAACCCTTACAACATGGTGTCCTCAGCTTACATAGCAAAAACCTACTGACAGATTCCCTTTAATTCCTCTAAATAATTTCATAGCTCTCAGAGCTTTGTTTTCTCATATTCAGATATCTTGTGCATTCTTAAAGTGGTTGTCAACTGAGGTACAGCCCCTTTTTAACGGACCCAGGGTGCTGATTAAATTTAAAAAAAAACCATCTACTTACCTTCCAGATTGGTGCTACGCATCCACTTTCGGCCTTGTGTTCCCTGCTGGCTTCCAATGTTGTATGATCGCTGCAGCCTTCACAAGGGTTTTTACTTCTGAATTCTCTTTAAAGACGTTTGGAACTCACTTCCTGTACATTTCTGTGGGAAATCCACATTAATCTTCATATGAGGAGGGGAGATGATGAGGGCAGCACCAGCATTGTAGGTTATTCTGGAAATAATATTGAGTTGGTTTATGGGTAGTATGGTAACAACCATATGCAGACGATAAGTGACCGATAGAGTAGGAGGCATCAACCAAGATCCAACATGACAGATCCAAATCTCAGTAGATGAATTTTTGGCTGACATTCAGGAAAGTTACGTTGTCCCTTCCGTGAATGTTTTTTTCAAGGTGGTTTATCGAAACACGTATCCTGAATTATAGACTCAATTTGTAGGGAGTTGTGTTTAATGGGACTAGCTGCCATTAGTTACTTATACCATCAGCTACATGTGCGATGCCAGCATCTGCCGGAAAATGAGGACATAGTTAGAAAAATAAATGAACTGGTGGGTGTCTTATTTGACATAACCGGATAGGAGGTTGTGGATGTTTACTGCTGACATTTGTGCTCTGACTGGGTGTCGAAAACATTCATTATTCATAGGAAAACTGTACCGTTCCAGTGCTTAAACAATGTAGGCCAAAAAAAGCCTAGATGAAGAGCTGTGGAAAGTACAGAAATAAACCATGTGGTCGGGTTGGTCATAAATAAGTCAGTGCTCAGACTGCCGTCACTGATTCCTAGTAAATAGATTGCTTGCTGGATTGTTCCGCTCACAGTCCTTTATGCCATCGACAGGTCCACTTCTGCATTCATTCATTATTGCAGCAAGTCTCATGTAGGTTTGTAGAGTTAAAGCAAACTTGTCAGACAATTTATGCTGTGCTTCATGAGTGCAGGATGAGCAGAAGATAAGGAATCTAAGCTCTGTGATATATAGGCTTATAGGATTTGGAGTAAAAAGCAGCGTAATGGCTCATCGAACAACCCGACACATCAGCCCAATCACGGACCACAATGCATGAACTGTGTACAGGACTATTAATCCTCTCTCGGCAGCCTCACAGGTATATATAAGGCTCATGAGACCCATGACCAATCTGTATATTACGGTCCTTGATTGGACCAATGTGCACTGACATCTGAATGAGCGCTAAGGGTGAGCTTTTGATGAGATTATAGAAATATGTAAAAGTTCATGGGGTTTATAAAAATCTTATGCTCAATGTTTTTTGTTTTTTTTATATACGCTGTGTAAACCCTATCTGCGTTGCGTTTCCAAAATCTACAACTCATCAATTACTATTGCGAATATGCAGTTTCTTGCAAGGACTTTCCCCCAAAGAATTGTATTAGTTCCAGGAAAATTCGCAGGCAAAAAACACATGTTAGGCTCCTTTCACATCAGCGGTTTTTTCAAATCACGGCAGATGCGGTGAAAAAAACGCATCTGCCGCGATTACCGCATACCGGCTGCACTTGCGGCACGGTTACGGCACAGTTGCGGCAAGCCCCATACAATGTATAGGCGGGCTTGCGGCAAGTGCGGTTTTGGCACTTGCGGCAGGTGCGGCCGCGGAAAACACCGCACCTGCCGCAAGCCCGCCTATACATTGTATGGGGCTTGCCACAACCGTGCCGCAAGTGCAGCCAGTATGCGGTAATCGCGGCAGATGCGTTTTTTTCACCGCATCTGCCGCGATTTGAAAAAAACGCTGATGTGAAAGGGGCCTTAGGCTGCTTTCACATCAGCGTTTTACGCTGATCGCGGCAGTTGCGGTTACCGCATAACGGCCACACTTGCGGCAAGCCCCATACAATATCTATGGGGCTTGCGGCAGGTGTGGCAATTGCGGTATTAGCACTTGCGGCCGAGAAAAAAACGCGGCATACCGTGGTTTTTTTCGCGGCCTCACCTGCCGCAAGTGCCGAAACCGCACTTGCCGCACCTGCCGCACACTTACCGCAAGCCCCATAGACATTTGCCGTTATGCGGTAATCGCGGCAGTTGCGTTTTTTTCACTGCAACTGCCGCGATCAGCGTAAAACGCTGATATGAAAGGGGCCTAATTCTTACATGACTTAATCAATAGAGTTTTTATTACAGCCAAATAACGACTAGTATGAAAAACAAAGCAGTTTTATTATAAAACATGACAAACCAAAAAGAGATAAAATCTGCAGTGTCAAAAACACAAAAATGCAATGAATAAAACAATAATTTACCTAATAGGTGCAGGAATGCAGAAGAAAATCTGCATTATCAAGACTCGCCAATACTCGTCATGGGAACATGGCCTAGATACTAATAAACTGATTGGGGGTGGAGGTTATCAATATTTGTGTCTGATTGCTGACACAGCAGTGGGGAGAGTCTCCTTCTGCAGCTAGTTATCTTATAAGCAAATACAGGTTTGTCTGAACGGTGTTAGGGAATGAGACATGTAAAGAATTCCTGTAAATCTTTCTCCCTTTCATATTACAATTTTTGCAGTTGGGCATAATGAGATCAAGGGACATTACACAGTGAATGGACTTGTCCCATCTTTGTGATAGCTACTATTTATATAGGACCTAAAAACAGCTGATTGTTGGGCTGCCGGGACTCTGACCCCCCACTGATCTGATATTGATGACCATTCCTAAATATGGCATCAATATCATATGGCTAGACATCTCCTTTAGCTGTTTGGTACTTTGGAATAACCTACACAACATTTCACTCGTTTATTATCCAGTCTTTTCTTCATTTGCAGATATGTTCCCAGCTGAGTGATCGACTAGAGAAGCAGCAGTCTGCAAACAAAGCTGAAATTGAGAAAATCCGGGTACGTTTAGACTGACTGAAGCTTGGGTCATGACTTTCAGAAATTAGAGTGTTTCATTGTGTGCATTGCACTAATATACTATCATTAGTATAATTGCTTTGGCTGCAATAAAACTTACTGTCGCTTGTTAGAGATTTTTTTTTAAGTATAATTTTTTACATCTCTTTGTACCTGTGTCACATGAACGGGAGAGTTCTCTATATAAACCCGCTGTGGTCTTTGTGTGGGCGGTATGGACAGTTTTCGAGAGTCTCAGTTCTTAGACTCTACACTTTATTTTGGAGAACACTTTTTAATGAATTCCTAGTTGGTAGGGAAATCAGTTTTCTCAATTCAAAATAAGGCTCTCAAAAAGTGAATGTAATAGATTGACTGCAGAGGATGCAAGCACAACCATGCCCATGCCGGAGGTAGTCCAGCCAGTGCCTATCTCAACTCGATATACTTTCTTGGACATGCATTCAGCTGAAATGGATTGCGGAGCAGAAACTTCAGATCCCAGCACAGAAATACTAGAGCAGAGGTCCCCAACTCCAGGCCTCGAGGGCTGCCAACAGTGCAGGATTTCAGGATTTCCTTAGTATTGCACAGGTGTTAATGTGATCAAATGCACAGGTAATGATTCCAACCCCTGTGCAATACTAAGGAGATATTGAGAACATGCACTGTTGGTGGCCCTCGAGGCCTGGAGTTGGGGACCCTTGTACTAGAAGCTAGCAGCTGAGGTCGACATACCATTTACAGGTGACACATGGCACCTATAGCAGACACACCAATGTCAGCTGCTGGCCTCTGCGCCCACTGAAGAGGATGCCACAAGTCGTGGTAGTGGTACAATAGGAGGACAATGGTTCGTGTTTTTTTTTATATGCATTCAAGAACAGTAGATCGGGGGACATATATACCAGGGAGGGACCCAGGATGGGGATTTGTATCCCAGGAAAAGGCCTAAGATGGGATACCTACATACTTGAAAGGAGCCTAGTATGGGGTTATATATACCAGGGAGGGGCCCAGGATGGGAGACATATATGTATCTGTAAGGACTTAAAGGGAACCAACCACCCCAAATGACCCCCCCGGACTGTTAATATGTGTCCCTACACCCAGCACACACATTTGGGGCAATCGTTTTTGCTAAAAAAAACTGTTTAGTAGAAGCTAAGATATATGTTTATAAAGTTTAATAACTTCTGACGATTGGGTGTTACCTAGCTTTGTCCACGTGCAGTGTTTGTGCTTGTCAGCTTCCTCTCCCCCTCCCCTCTCACTTTCTAAGAGCCTGGCCGCATCATGAAAGGGGCGGGGCTAAATCGCGGCGAGCCCTGCCCCCTTTCATGACGTTTACCTGTCATGTCCTATAACGCTAGTAATCTACAGGTATGCAGGGTTAATCTTCAGGTTAATTGTGTTATGAAAGGTACCCAGCTGCTGAACTGTAAGTGCAGTACCCTGGAGAAAATGAACTTTATTCCTTGTGTGAGCCTCCACCTTTCAGTCATAGAGGCCTGTCAGTGCTTCTACAGCTCACTATACTGTGCCACAGTACAGGCACGGTTACGATCATCGGTCACTATACTGTGCCCTAGAACCATCACGGCTACAGTCATCATTCACTATCCTGTGCACTAGTGCGGCTACAGTCATTGCTCATTATGCTATGCAGCGGTGCGGCTACAGTCATCACTCACTATCCTGTGCACCATCGCGGCTACAATCAATACAGGATGAGAGATTCCTGTGCCCAAACACCAGTGCGCCTACAGTCATCGCACACTGTCCTGTGCCCCAGCACCAGCATGGCTACAGTCATCGCTCAATATCCTGTGCCCCAGCACCAAAGTGGCTAGTGTCACTTCTCACTATCCTATGCCCCAGCATCAGTTTGGCTACAACCATCGCTCAATATCCTGTGCCCCAGCACCAATCTGGCTACAGTCACCAGTCAGTATCCTGTGCCCCAGAACCAGCATGGCTACAGTCACCGCACGCTGTCCTGTGCCCCATCACATTAACTGATGGCTAGCTCTGCATCGTCACCTGTCATAGAAAGTGACGGGGTGTGTTTACAGTCACTGCTCACAGGATAGTGTCATGCTCCTGACATACCTCAATGGCTGAAAGCCGGTGGCTTCCAGGAGGAATAAAGGTAATTTTATCCCGGTAAGTGCAGTTTGGTTTTGATGGCCCAACCTGAATGCTTCATTTTAAAGTAACTATTATTTCTTTAATACCTGAATATTTAGACATTTTGCAAAACGGAAAACCTCTAATAGCTCCAAGAAATGTTAAATCTTGACTTAATTGATGTTTAAACAATAGACAATTACAGTTTATTTCTAAAATATGCATAGCTGAAAACCTCATTGATGGAGAGAGAATGGAGAGGGGTGTCCAGTGTTGTCCTTCTGAATCAAGCAGCGAATAGGAAGGGTTTTATTAATCATGGCACTCTGCATAAGTCTATGGACAATTATGAAACAGCCATTTGATTGTTATCTTTCCAGATGTTCTTTTCACATTTTGTCGCTTAGATGTATTGGATTTGAAAAGTAATATGTATTTATCATAAGTTCCATAATCCTTTGTTGCTTTTGACCACTTAGCAAAAGGTTGAAGGTTGCGAACGCTGCAGAGAGTTCTTCAACACAGAAGGAAGAGTGAAGTTGACGAGCACGAAGAAGGAAAACTCCGAGGAGGAAGACACTGATGAAGAGAAGGAGACCCTTAAAAATCAGCTACGGGAAATGGAGCTAGAATTGGCTCAAACTAAACTTCAGCTAGTAGAAGCCGAGTGTAAGATACAGGTAAGCTGGCCGTGAAAAAGATTCTCTTTACAGTGAAAAAAAAAGCATTGATGAGAGATAATACACCTAAATAGCAGACACCAATTGGTCCATAGGGCACTACTAGAAAAGCCTTAAAGAGTAACCATTGTTATCATTTTTTTTCATAAGTCAATAGTACAGTACTTGTGAAAATAAGAAACTTTGTAATGTATGTTAGGCCCTTTGCACACTAGCGTTTCTGTTCGAATCTAGCAGATCTGGACAGAAAGCCGCATTTGCCGCCCAACGGCCGCACTTGCGGCACGCTTGCAGCAAGCCTCATGCATTGCCTATGGGGTGTGCGGCCGTGCAAAATAACCGCAGTTGACCGTTTTTTTTTTGCACCCGCAAGTGCTGGATCATGGCAATATCGCACTTACCGCAAGCCCCATACAGAATGCATGGGGCTTGCTGCAAGTGCAGCCATTATGCGGCAGATGCGTTTTTCTGTCCGGATCTGGACAGAAACGCTAGTGTGAAAGGCCCTTTATTCAAGTAATTTGGTTCTTTCAACTCCAGGGCTAATCATTCATTCTCCGATTTATAAGTATAATTTGTTTTCAGTAAATACAGAATTCACATTACTGAGATAGGAGATGACAGTTGGTGATAATAAAGTTATATGGAGAACTAATGGTACCGTCACACGGGGCGATCTTTGCGGCGATGTTCCCGGTAACTCATGGGAACGCGCACTTTTTTGGCGCGCTGCCATGGTTGCTGTTGCGATGTCACACGCAGTGATATCGCCGGCAACGCATCTGTGATCTTGCCAGCAACTATCACAGCCAGGGTTAAACTCTACCCTGGCAGCGATCCATAACATGGGAGTCTATGGAGGAACATCGCAGTTGCAGCGTCACACAGGGCAATGCAGGCAGATCGCCTGAGCTGCATCACAAGGTTTCCCAACACGTTGGGAAACCTGGCGATGTTGCTTAGGCAACTTATTGCCTTATTATTGCCCTATCACACGAGGCAACTCATGAGCGATGTTGCCGCTACTTAGCCACGACCCTAAGTTTCTGGCAACATCGCTGCAGAGATCACCCCATGTGACGGTACCATAACTGTCATTTCAAGAGAACTTGCAGCAGAATGACTGTCTGATTCTAGCTCTCCCCTCATTCTTCTGCATTAAATCTTCTAAGAACCAACTGTCATCTGCTATTGTACAAATGGATAATTTTGTCTTTGCCGTATGCAGATTTTATCCATGAATTGAAACGGAAAAAAAGCTAAATTCTTTGATAACATATATCACAAAGGTGCTAATTTTTGTGTGTACTGTAGAGCATGAGATAAAAGCTAAAAATGACAGTTACTTGGTAAGAGCTTAGTTTTTGCTCATATATGGATGCATTTTTTTTAAGATTATGCACACAGGATAAAAGTTTGCTATTTTTGGCAGTATCATGCAGCAGGTGCTTTAGAGTCACAGTGGGGAGATCCCCCCCATACACTATATATTTGTTGCATTGCAGATAGCATACATTTTTGCTCAGCCAAGATTCTTTTTTTTTTTTTTTTTTTTTTTTTTTTGCAATCAGAGTTAAAGGGAATCTGTCAACGGGTTTTTGTTATGTAACCTGAAAGCAGCATGATATTGGGGCAGAGATTCTGATTCCAGTGATGTCACCTACTAGACTGCGTTTTGCTGTTTCAATAAAATCAGTGTTTTATCAGAAGAAAATTATCACAACAGTACTAGGATTCTCATGCATCCTGTTCCACCCTCACCCCCAGAACTGATTGGCAGCTTCTTCTGTACACTGTAAAGTAACAGAGAGCTGCTAATCAGTGGTGTGGGCGGGATTATACACAGGAAGCTTCTAATCAGTGGTGTGGGTGTGGTTATACACAGCTTCTAATCAGTGGTGTACATGGGATTATACACACAAAGTTGCTAATCAGTGGTGTGGATGGGGTTATACACAGGCAGGTGTCAATCAGTGCTGTGGGCAGGGTTATTCACAGAAAGCTGGCACTCAGTGGAGTGGGTGTGGTTATACACAGAAAGCTGCAAATCAATGGCGGGACGGGTTATAAACAGGAAGCTGCCAATCAGCGCTGTGAGCGGGATTATAAACAGCTCAGTGTTTTGAGCACTGCTAGATCAGCAGAGAAGACTGTGATTTCATCACAACTGCTGCACCCAGTGAACTAAGTGATACATCACTGGAATCAGGGTCTCTGTCCCTACATTAGGCTGCTGCTTTTGGTCAATAACTATTTTAAGGATAACTGCTCCTTTAGCCTCTCCTAAAGTATTTACATGGTTCTCTTTCAGGATCTGGAGCACCACCTCGGTCTTGCCCTAAATGAAGTGCAAGCAGCAAAAAAGACCTGGTTCAATAGGACCATCAGCTCCATAAAAACAGCCACCGGCGTGCAAGGAAAAGAGACCTCTTA
Organism: Allobates femoralis; assembly: GCA_033576535.1. Taxonomy (NCBI): domain Eukaryota; kingdom Metazoa; phylum Chordata; class Amphibia; order Anura; family Aromobatidae; genus Allobates; species Allobates femoralis. Next base: position 40,476,313 of record JARQOC010000008.1, on the reverse strand, counting down.
ACACCCCAACTCTTGTACAAATAATTAAGTCTATATGAAAACATGATACCTTCTGTTGCCTTCCTTGGCCAGATATTTTGGTTTGCCTATATGTAAGAGGACCAGGAGTGCAGCATGGCGGGATGGTAGTAAGTCAGTGCTTGTCAGATTTATGTACGATTAGGCATCTCCGGACCCCTATTAACACCTCCAGAGATCACGTATTCAGAATCCTGATACTAGCCAGAAAAAGAGAAGGGTGAAGAAAAAACACCTAGCTTTCCATAGTTTCCAAGATGCACCATGGGTTCAATTTTGCCCTTTTTAACTCTTGAATGACGGGATATTGTTTTTAAAGTAGCAAAGTGATAATCATTGGGGCCTATGTCAAGATGCAGAATAATGACAAAATGAAGCCGCTGGGCACAGCAATGCACGTTCCTATTGTTGAATCATGAGCTGGTAGCCAGTGCCCTGGCCATGGACAGCAGTGGTCCCGGACGTATCGTCCCTTGAGTTAATACAGTTAATTACCAAAATGAATTTCTTAGGCTTCACACTACTGCAACACGCGCTTTTTCTTTTCGTTCTCACATCCTGAGATGGTGTGTTAATAGTTCTAACCTAAACTGCATTGACAAATACTGTATTTTGAGCTGCTGTAGGTTGAACATAAAGGGGGGGGAGGGGTAAACATAGCTTCAATAAGCAACACTCTGCGTTTTCCGGTCCATGATATTAAATAATATAGTAATGGAATGATGGCAGGATGTGTCGATCTCGTGTACTGAACCCTTAGAGATTAGTAGGCGAGACTGAAATATGTGATAAGAAGGCAAAAAAAGAGGCCTCTCATGCTGCCAACCTCGCATCTAGAGCAGTTGACTGTTATCTCTGTGCCCTCCGTCATGCTGAGACGTTGAATAAGACCGTGTTAGTATGTTGTCTTTTTTTTTGGTAGTGGCCAATGCCAGTCTGCAGCCACTAAGCACTGTTTGTACCGTACAGCGTATTTATGTATTACGCACCTAGTCTTGGAGATGATCCACCGATGTAGAAAGGTGGTCAATGAGAAGCAGTCAAATGTCCTGAGAGAGCCTGTACTACGGGCACCTTACGGCACTGAACAGGGGCTTTGCTTTCCTTGACCAACCCGGGTTTATAGCACGTGTCCTTGTCTTGGCGATGTTCGTTCATTTCAGACCTCACTGCTTTTGTTCTAGAATTCGCATTTAACTCTCCGTTGACTCTTGTCTTGTCTAAGGCCCGTGGCACATCCATCGTTCGCACGACAATTCATTGGAAAGCCTCGAAAGGAGCAAAGAACTAATGTCAAGATCTGTTAATGGACGCCAGACTCCTATTCCATCTCCAGCAACTTTTCAGAAGACTCTTTTATTCTTTTTTATTTTACCCTGCTTAGGAGAGGTTTTCGGAAACTGCTCCACTACTAGGGCTAGAATACAGCAGTATGAGATCTGCACTTTAGGTGCTAAACACAAAGCACGCATCATTCCAGTGTCATGTAGAATTCAGATTTAGAATGACAGTTTTTGCACCTTTTTTTTTTTTTGTAATAATTTATACTTGTTTTTTTTTTTTTCTTCGTTTCGCTCACAATTGTTGCATCAGTGACAGTCGTTTAAAGTGTAAGCGGGTTACACTAAGAGGCACTGGTTTGTGTATATATACAGTATATAAAAAGTTTGGTTTATTTTGTATATCTTTCTTTTTTTCTTAGTTCCCATACTAATGCTAGCTGCTGTAAAAGTTATATATCGAAAACATAACACAATCTGCTGAAGATTTCTTTTCCCATTTCTGCTACAAATGTCCTTTATTGTTTTAAACATAAGAAGATTGCTGTTCTTATTTTGACCGTGTGCTAATAGTGCTGGTGTAGGTGCGGTGTGTAAACCCAATGAACTCAAATATAAAGTACTATTAAATTTCACAACTGAGCACTCGATTTCATTGCATTCGGACACAACGTCACCGTGTGATTCCATGGAAAATATGTAACTTACTCATACACACAAATGAATTGTAAAAGGGGACATACAAAGAAGATTATGGCCCAATTCATCATTTGGTGGGTATTATCATAGGAACACACCTGTGATCTAGACTCCTTTGCTTGTGTTACAGTTTCATATGAGCCCCGCAGGCAATTGTTTGTCCAAAGTAAAGGTACTGTTACACACTTCAATGCCGTTTAGATCTCACCAGATATCTTTTTTACATCGTTGGTGATATTGTGGAAGACACACCAACGATGTAGTGAGCAGGTATAGTTCGCACAACCCAGCGAACAATAATTGTTCACTGATGTGAATGGTCGCAGTCGTGAACAACATAGTTATCGCGGTGTCACACAGAACGATGCTGCAGGTTGGCTGATCGAGGATCGTTTGATTTGAGAACATGTTCTCAAATCTGCGATCAACGATCCAACGGTTTATCGTAATTGAATCTCTGTGTCATACGCAACGAAGTTGTAACGATGTTGCTTGAACGACTCCAAACCCGTGACGTTTAAGTGATATCGTTAACGATTTTGTGTAACGGTACCTTAAGTGAGGGAAGCAACTGCTGATTGTCCACAGTGCTTTTGTGACATAACAATGTAATGTGAAACTAACAGGAGGATCAAAGATCCAAATCAAAGTATAGATAAAAAATATATAAATCTTTATTGAATAACACAGTCAGGCCCGGCGTCAGCACCCGGCGCACCCGGGCAAGTGCCGGGGCCCGACTGCTTGGAGGGGGCCCACCGGGTCCCTGAGGGCTAGGGTCACACTTGCATTGTGACCCTAGCCTGACGCAAGTATTGTCTGCTCCAGCGCAGAGCGTTTAATGCTATGCGCTGCCAGCAACGGAGCCTATAGAAACCCGATGTTTACATTGACAACCAATGGTTGCCAAGGTAAACATCGGGTTTCTATGGGCTCCAGCGCATAGCATTAAAAGCTATGTGCTGCAGCCGAAAATACTTGCATCAGGCTAGGGTCACAATGCAAGTGTGACCCTATAGCCTCAGGGGCCCCTGAGCACACTGCCCCCACAGCCAGGGCCATATCCAGGGGGCAGCTGGGGGGTCATTTGCAGGGAGGGAGCACTGAGCCTCCTGCAGCTGTGGAGATCTCCCTCTGTGGGAGCCGACAGAGCCACACACTGTGCTGACAGGACCTGTGATGATGTCAATGGAGGGTGGAGTCAGGGGTCACATGACCAGCTCCTCAGTGTATGCAGGACTCTGAGCATCATGATGGCCAGCATAGCAATTAGGTGAAGTTTATGTGTGGGGTCAGGAGGGATTTACAGTGTGAATGTAGCAGAGGTGAGTGTGTACTAGGGGTATGGCAATTTGGTGAAGCTTATGTGTGGGGTCAGGAGGGATTTACAGTGTGAATGTAGCAGAGGTGAGTGTGTACTAGGGGTATGGCAATTTGGTGAAGTTTGTGTGGGGTCAGGAGGGATTTACAGTGTGAATGTAGCAGAGGCGAGTGTGTACTAGGTGTATGGAACGGAGTCGAGTGTGTACTAGGTGTACGGAGCAGAGTCGAGTGTGTACTAGGTGTACGGAGCAGAGTCGAGTGTGTACTAGGTGTACGGAACGGAGCCGAGTGGGTACTAGGTGTACGGAGTGGAGCCGTGTGTGTACGAGGTGTACGGAGCAAATCCATGTGTGTACGAGGTGTATGGAGCGGAGCCCAGTGTGTACGAGGTGTATGGAGCAGAGCCGCGTGCGTACAAGGTGTACAGAGCAGAGCCGCGTGCGTACGAGGTCTATGGAGCAGAGACGCATGTGTACGAGGTGTTCGGAGCAGAGCCGCGTCCGTACGAGGTGTACGGAGCAGAGCCGCGTGCGTACGAGGTATGTGTACCTGTGGTAGCCCCCCGCGGATTCCGCTCCTATAGTCTCAGCCGCCTTTGCCAGCAGCATTCTTCTCCAGAGTCTCTTCTGCCGCTGTCTGCATTCTGCAGCTCAGCATGGAGGGGCACGATGTTGTCATCACTGTGCTGATATGTGCAGAGTGACCGGAGGAGACCGGAGCAGCGAGAAGAAAGGTGAGGAGAAAGAGAGATCCGGACGGCCAGACACTCCGCTTGGCTGCGGTGCCACCCATATGGCAGTGCGGCTCCATTGAGCTGCTTGCATTATTTGTGCGCTTCAGGATGCTTGCGTATATACCAAGCATCCTCAGACGCACAAAAATGCAACATTTTGCATTTGAAGGGTATTTTTAAAAAGCGCAAGGGAATGCAAACGCATTTTAGCCCGCTCCTAACAACGTGTAATATATTCACAGTCAGAAACCGCTCTTGCTGGTTTCGGCAGTCACTGTTCCTGTAAGGCTGCCTTCACATAGGCGTTTTTTTTAAAATGTGGCAGGTGTGGTAAAAAAAATCCGCATCTGACGCATTTTCCGCCTAGCGGCTGCACTTGCTACACGTTTGCGGCAAGCCCCATGCATTGTCTATGGGGCTTGCGGTAAGTGTGCAGCAATATATATATTATAGTCCATGTACTAAAGGGGGCCCACTGAGACTTTTTCGCCCGGGGCCCACAGAAACCTGGAGCCGGCCCTGAACACAGTATAAAAATATTAAAGCTGCCACTAAAGAGAAGCACATCAAAAACCTTAATATATAGGTTCTGGAAACAATAAGGAATGTGTCACATGTAGCAGTGAGGAATAGTGACAACATTCAGTATAATATGGTAAAATCCTGACTAGACTGAGAACCCAAACTAAAGGCCCCGTTACACTTAGCGATGCACCAGCGATCCCGACAACGATACGACCTGGTAGAGATCGCTGGAACGTCGCTACGTAGTCGCTAGTGAGATGTCAAAAAGTCAGATCTCACCAGAAACGCAGCAACAATACGGCGGTTGTTGGGATCCTGTCGTTCAGACCTGTAGTATTGAGGTCGTTGTCCCTGTCAAATATACCGATGCATGCTGCCCAGCGGGAGCCCGATGATCAAAAAATGGTCCAGGACATTCCAGTACGATCAGCGATCTCACAGCAGGGTCTGGTCGCTGCTACTTGTCACACATAGCTAGGTCACTGTTGCGTCACAAAAACTGTGATGTATGAGCGATCTCGCTAGCGATCTTGCTTAGTGTGACGGAGGCTTAAGTGCGTCCCAGTGGGAAAGGGTATAAGAACCCAAGTGAGTATATCAGAATGAAATAAAGTACTTACCCTATTCAGACCACATAAGAAATATGAATTCAGATGATGTGCTCCTCCATCCCGACACAAGTTCTCGCCCATTTTCTTTCAGAGGGCGTGCCCTGGGCTGTGCAGTCACAGCTGTTGGAAGAGATTGGCACATCTACGCTTTCCCTCCTGTCCACCGCTCAGTGCTTAGTCTGAAACAAGCAGTGGCCGGAGGTGTCCGGGGTAGAGGTCCTTGAAGAGGTGAGTATCAGTGGCGGGGAGCTGCCTGGTTTTACCTGGGCTGGCAATCAAAAATAGGTCGAAGCCCATGCTTTTTTTTTTTTTCTGGTCGTCATAATGGGAGACCCAGACAATGGGGTTTAGGGCTCTGCCCTCCGGAGGTCACACTAGGTACTACAAGTTTGTAGACACCGCCTCCTCCGCTTATAAACCCCCACCGTAGGAGACATCCTCAGTTTTAAACTTAGTGTGCTCGGAGGATCACGCTTTGCTTGCACTTCACTGCATTCTCACAGCTTACGTGATGGCGTATGAAGACAAGGTAAAATGGTCCCGCTCGGGACCTTCGACAGCCTCCCCGCTCACCCTCTGCGGAACACGCTGGTGGAGGTACCGGAGGGCTTTTAGCCTGGACACTTCAGTGTTCTCCCGGTACGCTGTCGCGCTCCTTCCTTTCCATCCCTCCATGGAGGCTCTGGTAAGGGGGAGCCTGGAGCCTTGCACAGCTCCGCTCCGTCCGAGGCCTCCCTAAATGGTGCTTACAGACCGGACGGAGCCAGCCCAGTCCGAGGCCTCCCTAAATGGTGCTTACACTCCGGACTGGTGCTGTACCCCCGTCCGAGGCCTCCCTAAAGGTGCTTACAGACCGGACCGGCACTGAGGCACCTGGTGTGTCTCCTGTGTGCCTGGGGGTAGTGTCTGTCACTTGGTGTCATGACACTCAGACCGCGCGCTTACCCTCGGGTCCGCGGTTCTGGCGGTGACCCTGTGCTGGGGTCTCCCTGGCTGACCGCCCTGTGTTTCACAGGGGCTGAGGCTGTAGACTGCGGGTGTTTTGTGTGTACATGCAGTCTGAGTGTGTGTATGGTGATATGTCACACTCTTTTCCCGCGCTGCGGGCTCCGGCACCTCCATTACTGAGGCAGCCTGGAGGAGGAGGAGGCAGCCCTTGTGGTGACATCACGCTGGGCGTGTTGTGTGTTCTTCCCGCGTGTTCCAGGCTCCGCCCACATCTTCACTGTCGGCGGCCATCTTCTCCCTCACTTCCCGGCTGGGATCTGACGGCAGCGCGTGTCTGCACTTACAAGGGAGACCGGAACTCGCGGAGGTCACACACACACACCGCTTCCTCCTACCGCTTTACTGCGGTCGGTAAGCCACCGGGATTCCCGGTTTGTTTGTGAACTTTGGCTTATATTCCCCTCACTGTGGAGATGTCCTCAGTTGGGAAGCATGCTGCTAAGGCGGCGGTGGTCACCATTGCCTGTACTACATGCAACGGGACACTGGTGGAGGGGTCCTGCAATAACTGCGGACGCCCAGAGGCCCGGTCTGCTACTACTGAGTCTGCAAATCCGGGATTATACCCTGAGGTTCAGGTGATCCCAGGGCCATGGGAAACGCAGAATAAGATCAATGAATCTCTGCTGTCCCAGATGTCCTCCATGTCGCAAACCCTGGAGGCACTGCATAGGAGACTGGAGAACCCAGCTACTCCTCCTAGTTACCCCCGGGTGTCTCTTACTTCTGCTGTAAGACCCCCTAAGCGAGCCCGTGAGGCTTCTCCTGAGCTCCAGACTCTCTCTAAGGAGGAGCGTTCCTCTGATGGTGAGGAAGATGATGGGGGTTCTACTCTCGGGTCTATGTCTGAACCTCCAGATGGGGTGGAGGATCTGGTGTCCTCCATCAATGAGACATTGCGTCTTGTCACTCCTCCTGAGGAGGTGACGGTACACCCCAAGGAGGTCTATCAATGGCTGCGGCCAGAGGCTAGACCAAGTGGCTCCTTCATGGACCACACTAATTTTGGAAGGGTGATTAAAGCTCCCAGGTTACATCCTGGGCGGCGTTATGTCCGTAAAACTAAGGACAATCGCTTTCCCTTTCCCCAGGAGGCGCTCCAGGAATGGTCGCAGTCTCCCAAGGTGGATGCTTCCATGACTAGGATTGCTGCGCGCTCCTTGTTTTCTGCCTCTGATAGCTCCTCGTTGAAGGATGCTACTGATAGACAGGTCGAGCAACTCGCCAAGTCTTCCTATGAGGCTGTGGGGGCTTCGTTTGCCCCTAATTTTGCCGCGGTCTGGACCCTACAAGCGATTACTATCTGTTTGGATGGTATCACTGATCTAGCTAGGTCCAGTCCAGAGGTCCTGGCGCTCACTGAGAGAGCAAGGGCCTATGCGGACTATGCCAGGACGGCATCTTTGGAAACTGCCGCTCGCTCAGCTGTGGCCTCGGCCAATGCAATTGCGATCCGCAGGCTGTTGTGGCTGCGTCTTTGGGACTCAGATGCCACATCTAAGAAGATTTTACAAAATCTTCCGTTCGCTGGTGACAGGCTTTTTGGCACCGAACTGGACAAATTGATAAAGGATTCTGCTGAGTCTAAGATCCCGCAGAATAAGCCTAAGCCACGGTACACCGTGAAAAGGAACCCAAAACAGTGGTCCTTTCGCTCCGGTTCACAGTCATCAACGACGTCCACTCGCTCAGACCGAGGGGGCAAGCCTGCTACTCAGTGGCGTTCCAAGAGTCGTCAAAAGAAGCCGGCGGGGGCAGCGGCTGCCACCCCCAAGCCCGCCTCGACATGACTCGCTCTCTCATCCTGCCTCCCCACAGGTGGGGGGCCGCCTGTCTCGCTTTCAGGACAAGTGGCTTCTTCACATTCAAGATCAGTGGGTTCGAGACGTAGTCTCCAGAGGTTACAGGATAGAGCTGACGTCACAACCAATACCCCGATTCCATCGGTCGGTTCCATCTCCAGAAAAGGCTCAGGCTTTTCACCTGGTGTTGGAGGGGCTCCGCAGAGACGGAGTGGTGGTCCCTGTGCCCACGGAAGAGAGGTTCAGGGGTTTTTACTCCAACCTCTTTATTGTCCCAAAGAAGGACGGCTCTTTTCGCCCGGTTTTGGACCTCAAGTTGTTCAACCGTCACGTGTTGGTTCGGAAGTTCCGCATGGAATCCCTGCGCTCAGTGATCGCGGCTGTGTCACAGGGAGACTTCCTAGCGTCCATCGATATCAGGGACGCTTACCTTCACGTTCCCATTGCACCAGCTCATCAGCGCTGGTTGAGATTCGCAGTGGGGGAAGAGCACTTCCAATTTGTGGCACTGCCATTCGGGCTAGCCTCGGCACCACGGGTGTTCACAAAGGTGATGGCCTCCATGATGGCTCTCCTGCATGCGCAGGGACACGCCGTCATACCCTATTTGGACGACCTGTTGGTCAGGGCGCCATCGGAAGACCTTTGTCGGGTGAGCCTGGAGGTGACCATGAAGTCTCTGGAACGGTTCGGGTGGCTTATCAACATTCAAAAGTCGACCCTGGTTCCGACCCAGTCATTGACATATCTGGGCATGGACTTCCACACGGACTCGGCCCTGGTGTCCCTACCTCAAGCCAAGCAGCTTGCGATCCAATCAGGAGTGCAGAATGTCCTCCTGTCGCCACAGTCATCCCTACGGGTATTGATGAGACTGGTGGGTCGCATGGTAGCGGCGATAGAGGCGGTGCCGTTCGCACAGTTTCGCCTCCGTCCTCTCCAGCTGGAGATTCTTCGCAGATGGGACAAGAGGACGATCTCGCTGAATCGGCTGGTGACGCTGTCACAACCAACCAGGGACTCTCTACAGTGGTGGCTCCAGCCACATCACCTGTCACGGGGCCGGTCCTTCCTAAAACCGTCATGGTTAGTGGTGACCACCGACGCCAGTCTGAAGGGCTGGGGTGCGGTGTTCTTGCACCACAGGGCTCAAGGCCTCTGGACTCAGTCGGAGTCGGCGTTGCAGATCAACGTGCTGGAGATCAAGGCGGTCTATCTGGCGCTACTGGCGTTTCAGAAATTCCTGTCAGGACAACCCATTCGGGTACAGTCCGACAATGCGACGGCCGTCGCCTACATAAATCATCAGGGAGGGACCAGAAGTGCTCAGGCCCTCGCCGAAGTCCACCGCATTCTACTCTGGGTGGAGGAAAACGGCTGCCTGATCTCCGCAGTTCACATCCCAGGGGTCGAGAACTGGGAGGCCGACTATCTGAGCCGACAGGGGATGGACGCCGGAGAGTGGTCCCTACATCCAGACGTCTTCCGGGACATCTGCAGCAGATGGGGCACTCCGGACGTGGATCTGATGGCCTCACGACTAAATCATCAGGTGCCCCAATACATGGCGAGATCTTGGGATCCCCAGTCTCTGGGGGCGGATGCCCTGATCCTGAGTTGGTCCAGCTTCCATCTACCGTATGTGTTCCCACCTCTGGCTCTGATTCCCAGGGTCCTGTGGAAGATCAGGACAGAATGCAGAGTGGCCATTCTAGTGGCTCCAGATTGGCCCAGGAGGTCTTGGTACCCGGACCTGTGGCAACTGTCAGGCGGACACCGGTGGGCTCTTCCAGAACGCGCAGATCTACTCGCGCAAGGCCCGTTCTTCCACCTCAATTCCAGGGCCCTCAGATTGACTGCATGGCTCTTGAGGCCTGGCTGCTAACATCCAGAGGTTTCTCCCCTACAGTGGTTGCCACTATGAATCGGGCGAGGAAACCTGTTTCCAGGAAGATATACCACAGAACGTGGAAGATCTTTTTTACCTGGTGTGCCTCTGGTGGCCGCTCACCGTGGCCTTTGTCTATCCCGACATTGTTGGCCTTCCTACAGTCGGGGTTGGAGTTGGGATTATCCCTTGGCTCTCTGAAAGGTCAAGTATCAGCACTTTCAGTGCTGTTTGACAGGCGCTTGGCGCTCCTCCCGAAGGTACGTCAATTTCTGCAGGGGGTGTCTCGGGTGGTTCCGCCTTACAGACGACCTCTGGACCCTTGGGACCTCAACATGGTCCTGGCGACACTGCAGAAACCGCCGTTTGAGCCACTGAGAGAAGTCTCTCTCTCTCGTCTGTCCCAGAAGGTGGTCTTTCTGGTGGCGATTACGTCTCTGAGACGGGTCTCAGAATTGGCTGCACTTTCGTGCAAGTCTCCTTTTCTGGTGGTTCACCAAGACAAGGTGGTGTTGCGCCCACGGCCCGAATTTCTGCCGAAGGTGGTTTCAACTTTTCACCTAAACCAGGAGATTGTTCTCCCATCATTTTGCCCCGCTCCCGTTCATCAGGTTGAGCGCGACCTCCATACTTTGGATCTCGTGAGAGCTGTACGCATTTATGTGTCCAGGACCGCCTCCTTCAGGAGTTCGGATTCCTTATTTGTCCTCACGATGGGTCGCTGTAAGGGGTCCGCGGCTTCGAAGTCGACCTTGGCCAGATGGATCAAGGCTCCCATTCAGGAGGCGTACCGATCTTCTGGTTTGCCTCTCCCGGTGGGTTTGAAGGCACACTCTACGAGAGCTGTAGGTGCCTCCTGGGCCTTGCGACATCGAGCTTCTGCTCTACAGGTGTGTCAGGCGGCCACTTGGTCCAGCCTGCACACTTTCTCTAAGCACTATATGGTGCATGCCCATGCCTCTGCGGATGCGAGTTTGGGCAGGCGGGTTCTCCAGGCGGCGGTTGCCCACCTTTAGAGGGAACCATGTGTTATCCGTCTTGTTGAGGAACTCTTCCCGCCCTGGGGTATTGCTTTAGGACATCCCCATTGTCTGGGTCTCCCATTATGACGACCAGAAAAAAGAGAATTTTGTTTACGTACCGTAAATTCTTTTTTCTTTAGTCATCAATGGGAGACCCAGCACCCACCCAGTTGTTCCGTTGCATATTTTGCACTTGTTCTGTTCTCTGTTGAGACAGTGTTTGCCGGGTTGTTGAACCGTCTGTGCACGGCATTCTTCCCGATGTTTCGGGTGTGGTTTAATTTCTCGCAGCTTATGGACTAAACTGAGGATGTCTCCTACGGTGGGGGTTTATAAGCGGAGGAGGCGGTGTCTACAAACTTGTAGTACCTAGTGTGACCTCCGGAGGGCAGAGCCCTAAACCCCATTGTCTGGGTCTCCCATTGATGACTAAAGAAAAAAGAATTTACGGTACGTAAACAAAATTCTCTTTATTATTTACTTAAATAATTAGAAAAAATAATAATGGGCTTCCCTGTATTCTTGATTGCCAGTCAAGGTAAAACCAGACAGCTGGGGACTGGTATTCTCAGCGTGGCGAGGCCCATAGTAATTGGGCCCCCAAGGCTACAGAATACCAGTCCACAGCTGCCCCAGAAATTGGTGTATTCATTAGAAGCGCCAATTCCTGGCACTTTGCACGGCTCTTCCCGATGCCCTAGTGCGGTATCATTGGGGTGATAGAACGGGTTAATGACAGTTGAGAATTGACAGCTGTTTCACCTCTTTCTTACACAAAAAAAAGTAGGTCAAAAGCAGCCGAACATACAGCGTCTCACAACAGACTTGACTCTGCTATGTCCAGAGACTGCAGCAATGAAACAAGCATCCTCTTGTTGCAGTCTCTGGTATCACACTGATGACCTTGGGGAGCAGTGATGTGATTGAGGGCTTCCCCACTGTCAGTGAACTCAGACGACCCCATTGCCAGATTGTTGGACAGCTATGCCACCATTCTGCAATCCGGCAGCGGATTCATCTGATTTCACTGACAGCAGCAGGGAAGTCCTCAGTGACATCACCAATCCCCGCAGCTGTCAATCGACTTGGGTGACCCCGCTGACGGATTGCAGAACATTGCAGCACAGTTGTCCGACGATCTGGCAGCGGGGTCACCTGATTTTAATGACGGCAGCGGGGGAAAGTCCTCAGTCCCATCACAATCACAGACACCAGCACAATGGGTAGGGATTCAACAGCCAATCGCAGATGCCGTTACAGAGAGTGGGTGTCTGTGATAGGCTGTTGGGGGCACAGTCCAGTGCATACAGTGGAAGTTAATGAGCGGGACCCGCAGCCTGCAGCAACGTAGATTGATAAGAATAATGCTGCTCATTTAATCACTGGTTTTCTTTTCTTGTACAGCCCTCCATGACCACGATTTTATAACAATAAAGTCCAGGTTTCGGGACAAACCCGTCCCGAACCTGGACTTTAAACTATAAAGTCACAAAAATAGTTTGAAAAAAAGACCATTTTTGCTTTTTGCAAAACTCATGAACCTGCGTTTGCCATTATGAAGAATCTGGTAGAAGGCAACGAATACCACAAAACAAAAAAAGGTAAGTGACTAAAAAAAAACCTGCAAATGATAAATCAGTGACTTTTGCTACAGATTTTTACATAAATATGGATTTTCTAGATTTTTTCATAAAATGTCATTATTTTAAAAAGTCACAACATGTGTTGCAATGCTACTTACCATCTCTGGGTTTAATCTGTGTCCCCCATCGCCCTGATCTATGTTCTTTGTCTGCTGTGCGGATATCTCTTCAGCAGCGCTGCAGCCAATCAGTGAGGTCGGCGGCTGCCATCAAGTCTACAGCATTGCAGCTGAACACTGAGCTCCAGTGGCTTATCCAGAAATTTGTACCAAATTTTTCATGTTGATCTGAACACACGCTATGTATTAGCAGCTGCGGAGTGGAATACAATGTTTTTTGTTTGTTTCTTTATTTCAACTCTCCGTTTCAGAGATATTGGCAATCAAAGTTCAGGCACCTAATAATTATCTTTAACTAAATCCAAGTGAGTGTTATCAGATAGCAACTGTACATGGAGAAGGAAGTACAGGACCCTACTGAAAACACTTTGATTTAGGGTTGTCCACTACTAGTACAATTACCTCTGATTTCATGTTTACCACAGGTAAAATAATAGACCCTATACTCCTCTCCTGTGCTGTCGAAAAGTGTGGGTGGGAGGAGCGTGAGTGGGAGAGCTCCATTGGGGAGTGAGGAGTAGAAGACGGCGGAGGTGTTGTCAGGACAGAAAGGGACCCTACGGGCACCAGGTGTTGCGGTGCACCTGAATCCGGACCCGGTACAACTATCGACCAGAGGGGTTCAGACCCCGAATGGAGGACCGGCTCCGAGAGCGGTACGGGTGTTCACCCCGAGCCGCCGAACCGGAGGTCGAGCTTCTTTAGGAAGACATGGCTGACACCCGGCACACCCAGAAAAAGGCACTGTATAGGGTCCCGAGGACTCTGAGGGGAGTCACTCAGAGAGAGAGAGGATCCGTGGGAGCTAGCTTCAGGCTCTGTACGCAGGAGCACTGAGGGAGACAGGAGAGAGCGCAGGAAGGGATCGGACAGGAACAGCAGGCATTCCACTGAGGGACCCAAGTGCAGCATCCTAATTTCCAGCGACTTCCCAGGCCAGGCAGACCCGAAAAGACTGTTTTTTGAAGAACTGCCAGTAAACCCGTCCATAGTTAAAAACTGTGTGTTGTACTTTATATGCCTGTGCCTGAGGAGCTGCCGACCGCAGCATGAGAAGAACAATTGACAAGGCCTGATGTAACTGCGTCCCTGTGTAAATCAAAGACTGTCCCACAACTCCCAACATGCACAACTGCCCCGGGGATCCCGCTCCACCTACGGGGAGCGTAACTATCCTGCTGTTCCACCATCACCCCGGAGGTCTGTCCCACATTGCCGGTAACATTCCTGGAACCGTAGGTGGCGTCACGAATCACTATTTTTATTATTTTTATTGACTGTTCCCCTTTTTCAGCGACCACCAGGGCCACGGACCAGGCAACAGGCCCCATGACATCCTCAGTAAATAAACGCCCAGAACTGGGTGTCCCAAGGCCCTGGAGTGGGTCAGCTTCTGACGTCACAAACAGGATCCTGTGCCCGGTAAAACAGTAGTGTGCACCTTGAACTGTGTTTGAAAAGACTTTATTTTTTGGGTGCCAAGATGGCAGGGTCAGAGACTTAACAACATGTGCTGACCCGGGGGCGTGCCTCGTCGTGGGAGGGCCTTGCCAGAGGTGCGAAACTGCATGACGGCCCCAACTGCCACCAGAAAACCAAGGAGGGGGGACCAGAGATTAAAGTGCCCCTACCAGAAACTACAAAAGGCGGCAGGAAGGGCGCAACAGTAGAGAGACGACAAAGGCGAGGCACAAGTCTGATCCACGGGTCTGTGAAAATTGCGTCACCCGAGGTAGAAGAAGTGAGCAGTCCTGGCACTGTGGAGCAGGGTGCGTCTTCACTCCTGTCTCCCGATGACGACGATGCATTCTGGGAGGCCGCCCTAAAAGACTTGTGGACACAGCTCAACGAGACCCTGGACTGGATCTTTAGGCACTGGAGCGCACATGTCTGCACTGAGTTGACCCGGCGGGCTGCGCAGAAGGAGTCCAGCGACCCAGAGCTGGAACCGAGGACGAAAGATAAGGCTATGGGTGAGCCCAAGATTGCCAGCAGTTGGACCCACAACCCGTCTTCGACAAAGTCGGGATATCCAGGCCCCGCACTGAGGCAGAGGTCCCCGAAGTGCCTGCCAGTGAAGATGTGAACAAAGTGGACCCGGAAGACCTGGAGGAGCCAGCCGAGCTCGAGGAGGACGTCCTGGAGGGTCCCGTGGGAGAGTCTGACGTGGTGGTGGAGGCCGTGATTGAGGAGACATCCAGCCAGCTGAACTTTGTGAAGATAGAACCCAAGGAGGACGAGGCGGGCAGCGATAAGGAAGTCGGGGCATCCGGGCCCTGTGTTCTGTGGTGGGATCAATGTGTGTGAGTTAATGTGAGTGTGTGTGAGTATGTCTGAGAGTGTGAGTGTGTGTGTGAGTTAATGTGTGAGTGGATGTGATTGTGAGTGAATGTGTGTGTGTAAAGAAGGTAGACCAGGTTGGGGACATCACTACAAAAGAGGTCCAGCATGGGGGACATTACTACAATATGGGTAGCAGGATGGAGACATTACTACACTATGGGGGCCAGGATGGGGACATTACTACAAAAGTGGATCAGCATGGGGAACATCACTACAAAAGGGGACCGGCATGGGGGTACATTACTACACTATGGGGGTCAGGATGGGGACATCACTACAAAAGGGGATCAGCATGGGGGACATTACTACACTATGGGGGCCAGGATGGGAACATCACTACAAAAGGGGATCAGCATGGTGGACATTACTACACTATGGGGGCCAGGATGGGAACATCACTACAAAAGGGGATCAGCATGGTGGACATTACTACACTATGGGGAACAGAATGGGAACATCACTACAAAAGGGGATCAGCATGGGGGACATTACTACAATATGGGGGCCAGGATGGGGACATCACTACAAAGGGGACCAGCATGGGGGACATTACTACACTATGGGGGCCAGGATGGGGACATCACTACAAAAGGAGAACAACATGGGGGACATTACTACACTATGGGGGCCAGGATGGGAACATCACTACAAAAGGGGATCAGCATGGTGGACATTACTACACTATGGGGAACAGAATGGGAACATCACTACAAAAGGGGATCAGCATGGGGGACATTACTACACTATGGGGGCCAGGATGGGGACATCACTACAAAGGGGACCAGCATGGGGGACATTACTACACTATGGGGGCCAGGATGGGGACATCACTACAAAAGGAGAACAACATGGGGGACATTACTACACTATGGGGGCCAGGATGGGAACATCACTACAAAAGGGGATCAGTATGGTGGAGATTAGTACACTATGGGGAACAGAATGGGAACATCACTACAAAAGGGGATCAGCATGGGAGACATTACTACACTATGGGGGCCAGGATGGGGACATCACTACACTTTAAGGTCCAGGATGGGGACATCACTACAAAAGGGGATAGTATGGGGGACATCATTGCAAAAGGGGACCAGCATGGGGGACATTACTACACTATGGGGACCAAGATGGGGGACATCACTACACAAGGGGATCAGCATGGGGGACATCATTAAAAAAAAAAAGTGACCAGCATAGGGGACATCATTAAAAAAAAAAAGTGACCAGCATAGGGGACATTACTAACTATGGGGGCCAGGATGGGGACCTCACTACACAAGGGGATCAGCATGGGGGACATCATTAAAAAAAAAAAAAGTGACCAGCATAGGGGACATCATTAAAAAAAAAAAAAGTGACCAGCATAGGGGACATTACTAACTATGGGGGCCAGGATGGGGACATCACTACAAAAGGGGACCAGCATGGGGGACATCACTGCAAAAGGGGACCTGCATAGGGGGACATTACTACACTATGGGGGACAGGATGGTGACATCACTACACAAGGGGATCAGCATGGAGGACATCATTAAAAAAAAAGTGACCAGCATGGGGGACATTACTAACTATGGGGGCCAGGATGGGGACATCACTGCAAAAGGGGACCAGCATGGGGGACATTACTACGGGGATCAGGATGGGGATATTAGTACAAGAGGGGGACCAGTCTGGGAACATTACAACAAGAAAGGGACCAAGATGGGGTCATTACTACAAAAAGGGGATCAGGATTTGGACATAACTACATTGAACAAATTCTGGTATTGCTAAAAATGTCACTTAGTCCTACAAGCAATGTGACCCCCCAATATAATGTGCGGCCCACCAACCCAGCTGAGTTTGAGACCCCTGCGTTAAGCCATAGGACTTTATAATGTGTGCATTTCAGCGGCCCAGTGGTGATATGGATACTACAGAAGTGAAGGACACTACCACAGCACTGTAACCCGGCCCCATTTTGGCTGGATTTGAATGTGTTGAATTTTTCCCTATTTTTCTATTTGGTCCCGTTGACCCAGTAACATTGAAAGTAAAAGTACCTCCCGTAAGGTAAGAAAAGCACGGAGTATGGTTACTGTTTATGTGTTAATAAAAATGTAAACATTTTAATCTGTATTGGGTCGGGTCACTCGCGGACCAGTGACCTTAACCAAGGGGGAATGTGGTGCCCCACTGATCGGGACGCCACGGAGGGGTACTACACCCATAAAAGTGTGTTGTTCTGTGGCTGAGGAATTGGGATGCTGCATAAAGGACCCTCCTGACACGCATCCACACACACTCTCGGTAGGGGACCTTTGGTGGACACGCTGTATGGAGGACCCAGTCCCATGGGAGGAGTGTCAGGGTAGGGTAGAAAAGTGTATGGGTCGGAGGAGCGTGAGTTAGTGAGTGGGAGAGCTCCATTGGGGAGCAAGGAGTAGAAGATGGTGGAGCCGTCAGCACAGAAAGGGACCCTAGGGGCACCAGGTGTTGCGGTGCACCCGAATCCAGACCTGGTATGACTACCGACCGGAGGGGTTCAGTCCCGGAAAGGAGGACCGCCTCCGAGAGCGGTACGGTTGTTCACCCCCAAGCCACTGAACCGGAGGCCAAGCTTCTTTAGAAGGTCGTGGCCAACACCCGGCGCACCCAGAAAAAGGCACCATATTGGGTCCCGAGGACTCGGAGAGGAGTCACTCAGAGAGAGAGGATCCGTGGGAGCTGCCTTTAGGCTCTGCGGCAGGAGAGCTGAGGAAGACAGGAGAGAGCGCAGGAAGGGATCGGACAGGAACAGCAGGCATTCCACTGAGGGACCCAAGTGTGGCATTCTAATTTCCAGCGACTACCCAGGCCAGGCAGACCCGAAAAGACTGTGTTTTTTGAAAAACTGCCAGTTAACCCGTCCAGAGTTAAAAACTGTGTGTTGTACTTTTATTTGCCTGCGCCTGAGAAGCCGCCGACCGCAGCATGAGAAAAACAAGTGACAAGGCCTGATGTAACTGCATCCCTGTGTAAATCAAAGACTGTCCCACAACTGCCCCGGGGATCCCGCTCCACCTACGGGGAGCGTAACCATCCTGCTGTTCCACCATCATCCCGGAGGTCTGTCCCACAGCACCGGTAACATTACCGAAACCGTAGGTGGTATCACGAATCACTCTTTTTATTATTTTTATTGACTGTTCCCCATTTTCTGAGACCACCACGGCCACGGGACCTGACAACAGGCCCTGTGACATCCCCAGTAAGTCAACACCCGGGACTGGGTACCCCAAGGCCCTGGGGTGGGTCAGCACTAGCATGGGAGGTGAGTATAGGGTCATCTATTTTACCTGTGGCCATCGTGGAATCCAATGGGGCTGTCCTAGTGGTAGGTAATGCCTGTAACTAAAGTCAATTAATTAGCTGGCTACTAACTTGATTATCAAAATTTCCTTAACGGAGAGCAGAAATGTAAAAAAAAAAAAGTTTTATTCCGATCTGCGGACACTACTACAACATATGTCTAGCTCAACATGAAAAATTTGGTGAAAGGTCCACTTTATTCTGTCTACATGGGCAGTGATCAACACAGCCCTCTGGGACATCATTGGTCAGCATTAGCAAAGGGCGATACCAGCAGCAGATCTTGATGATTTGCCCAAGTGCACTCAGAGTGGCAGAACATTCCTCATATGACCATACATCACCTCATTGATCGCAGCTGAGGCTGTATGTGCGGGAATTTCTGCACATGGCACTCACATTTAATGCTGAAAAAACTAGAGTTTTGTACATTTTCCATAGATGCAATGTTGTACCACATCTGCAATCCTTATGACCAAAGTGGCAGATGAATATTGTTCTATGAATAAGTGTTTCCTGTTGCAGATGTCAACTCATATACTTCTTGTAGTAAAGAAGATGGCACATCCACATTTTTTTAAGCATTAAAATTCTTTCAGTTTCCTCTAAAAAAAGAAAAAAAAAAGTAATAAACTTGCATTCGAATTATAGAAAAACTGACGCACTTTTGGCCTTTTTTCTTAGTTGTGAACATTTTAATGCTTAAGAAATCTGGATTTGCCATCTTCTTCATTTCATGACGTTTTTTTAAAAAAAATTGCACATTTGTCACCTTTTTCCCGAGACCCGTAATATTCTTATTTTAGAGGATCTGGGGCTATGTGAAGACTTATTTTTTGCGTACCGAGGTTACGCTTTTAATTATTTTAATTTTGGTGTATATTCGATGTTTTGATCGCCTGTTACTGCATTTTATTGCAGTGTTGAGTCAACCAAAAATACATAATTGTGGATGTTTGAATTTTTTCCATTATGTTGTTTACCAGTCAGATTAATTTATTTTACATTTTGATAGATCGGGCATTTCTGAACGCGGCAATACCAAATATGTATTTTTTTATTATTATTATTGTTTTTTTGTTTTTTTTTTTTCAAAGGGGGTGATTTGAACTTTTGTGGGTTTTTTTTTTCTTTATATTTCTTTTATATTCGTAACTTATTTTTTTAACCTTTTTATTGTATTTACTTGTCCCCTTAGGGGATTTGAAGCTGCTATTGTCTGATCGTTTGTGCCTTAGGCTGCTTTCACATAACAATTTTCGGTCATCCGATTGTATCCGTTTCAAAACGGATACAATCGGATCCGAAATCGGACCCCATGTTCCCCTATGGGAATCGGATGGGATCGGATGTGCCACTATTGGCATCCGATTTTGGCACCATCCGATCCCATCCGATGTAATCACGGGCACAAAATCGTAGCCTGCTACGATTTTGTGTCCGTGACTCACATCGGACAGCCTCGGATCACTGCTGATCCGAGGCTGATCCTAGTGCCCACAACATGGGAGCCTATGGACATCGGATCCGAGCTCACCTCGGATCCGATGTCGGCTCCGTATCCCCTGTCTTTCCCTGCTTCTGCTCCTCCATCTTCTGCCCTCTCCTATGCTCTTCTGTGCCCTCGCTCCTCTATTTTGTGTCCCCCGCTATTCTATCCTCCTCTATCCCTATCCTGTCCCCTGTCCTCTCCCTGTGTGTAAAAAAAAATAAAAAAAACCTCCTCCCGGAGGATACATCACCTCTCACCGGCTCCAACGCTGCACACGATCAGGACTGAAGAGCCTGTGATGATGTAAGAGACCCGGTCAGCTGACCGGGTCATGTGACTCTGACATCACAGATCCTTCAGTCCTTCAGCGTTGGAGCCGGTGAGAGGTGATGTATCCTCCGGGAGGAGGTTTTTTTATTTTTTTACACACAGGGAGAGGACAGGGGACAGGATAGGGGTAGAGGAGGATAGAATAGCAGGGGGACAGAGTAGCATAGGAGAGGGAAGAAGATGGAGGAGGCAGGAGTAGGGAGAGACAGGGGACCGCAGGATCCACATGGATCCTGCAGATCGGATGGCTATTTGCCATCCGATTGCAGGGATCCGTATGGATCCGTGCCTGTCCGTGGGGTCCCCCTTCAAAGTCGGATCCCACGGACAGGCACAAAATTGTTATGTGAAACCAGCCTTACAGAACAATGCATCAGCATTAGCACTGTTCTGTACTGCACAAATAATCATCTTTTATTAATCATGTTTCATCGGCTTTGGAGAGTTTCTTATACCAAATATACAATTGCACCACTAAACTGCTTTTCTTATAAATGCTTTTATTAGTACATAAAGAGTAAAATTGCAGATATAAAGTGCTGAGTTTCATATAAAAATCTTTGGTTCATTTGAACACTAATGAGTATAATATCAAGCTGACCTACACACATCATGCATCATCGGTGGACTTTTTAGATATAAAACTCCATATTCATTCCGACGGGTCTATACAAACCGATATGTACCGGAAAGAAACATCAGTAAACGCAGTATTGCACGCCTCTTCAGCCCATACACCGGCAACAATCTCTGCAATTCCAATCGGTCAGTACCTAAGAGCGAGAAGAGGGTGCTCAACAGAAAACTTTTTTGAGGGACAGGCCGTGGATTTGAGAGAGCGTTTCCTAGCAAGAGGCTATAGTAAGCGGTGCATTAAGCGGGGTTACAACAGGGCCCGAAGGAAGAATAGGAATACCCTGCTGCTGGGGAATGACCGGTCTGAGGGGAAAGATTCAAATCAGGGACCCCAAGTGGTCCGCTTCATAACAACATATAATGACAAATGGGATGGGATTAGGGGTATTCTAAAGAGACACTGGGGAATTCTGGGACTGGTACCGGGTCTAAGCGATGTAGTTACTGAACGACCAATGTTGACTGCAAGGAGGAGCAGTAGCCTCAAAGATATGTTGGTGCATAGCCACTATGTAAGGGAATCTAAACCTATAGTGAGTGGGAGTAGAAGGACTGTGGGATTTTATCCGTGTGGCTCATGCCTGGCATGTCGGAATATGGAAAGAACTAAAACATTTACAGCGGCCAATAATGGACGCATATATGATATCCGACATTACCTAACATGCACAACTAAAAACGTGATATATCACGCCACATGCTCATGTGGCCTGATATACATTGGCCTTACATCACGGGAATTCCGTGTCAGAGTAAGGGAGCATGTTAGGGACATAAAGGCAGCCAAAAAAATGGAACATGATGATCCCAATCTAAAAACTCTACCCCGCCACTTTAAATCCATACATAGTTGCGACGCAACCAACCTAAAATTTAAAGCGATTGACGTGTGTCATTTAGGAGCAAGGGGTGGGGACTACAAAAAAGCCCTTGAGAGGAGGGAATGTCAATGGATAGTTCGCCTTGGGACGCAGTCCCCGGGTGGACTGAATGAAAAACTAAGCTTTTCCTCATATCTCTAAACATAAAGGCGCATTATTACGCCTTCAGAGGCATTGACGGACTAAATCTCCCTCTCTAATTTAAAAATGGGGGGTGATTTATGTCTGATCAATTGGGGGGAGAAAAAAATGGATTTTGATCTTTTGGTTGATTCTGCATACAATGTTTCGGCCATCTGCCATGCTGTGGAACCCCAGTTTCCTGAGGGTTCCTCTTAGGATAATTAATGATATGGTTTTAACTGTTTTGTATTTGTCTTTTTTCTATGTTTTTAGCTGTTCTGTATTCCCCCACACAATGGCCTACCAAAATAAATCTCTCTGGACACTATAAACAAAGTGGAATCGCTTTTGGGACTATCCGGGCTTTCTATATATGGGGCGGAGGAAAAGAAGAAATGCTACACCATCAGGAAATATGGAACTTCGTTCCCTTATACTGTTGTACATGCCCATTTTTTGGAGTATGCCTGGTAAAATGTCCCGTATATGCAGTATAAAGCGATGTTTTTTCCCTTAAAAGGGTATGGTTAATAGAGACCAGTAGTGAAAAGAAAGTGGGCAAATTTGCCCTTTTCTAAAATGGCGTCTGCGGACCGCGCATGCGCAGTCGCGCATCACCGGGCTGTGGTGAAAGGCTTCTGACACACAGGAAGTGGCGTCATCTGACGCACTTCCTGTGGATGAATGCCGGAAACCGCCGCTCGGGATGACGCGGCCTCACATGTGCGGCAAGGAGCGGCGTGATAGTAAACAGGTGGTGGGCGGTAGTGGTGGGGGGTATATAGGATGGGGGTGACATAGCCAAAGACATGCCCCCTGAGGAAGCAATCAGGGAAACGCGTTGGGGCGTCCCCTAGAGGTCATCCGGGCACACAAGCAGCAGGCATGGGTAAGCATGATACTAAGAAATATGTGATATGTGCTAGTTAATGCCGACAGGATTGAGCCAGGGATTAGTTAATGGTATATTGAGAAGGGACTATAGACTGGAACTTCTATATACTATGGGTGAAAGCCCTAAAACCTGGTTTGCATTTCTCTGTATCACAGAATCTGTGTTGTAAAAAAGCTACCATGTCTTGCCTTACTGTGTTTGGAGCAGGACTTTAACCCCTCCATGTCCTCTCATCCTTATCCATGTAATTCCAAGATTTTTATATGAAACTCAGCACTTTATATCTGCAATTTTACTCTTTATGTACTAATAAAAGCATTTATAAGAAAAGCAGTTTAGTGGTGCAATTGTATATTTGGTATAAGAAACTCTCCAAAGCCGATGAAACATGATTAATAATAGATATGGGAGAGCCCTAATATATTTTGATGATCATTCATGTGTGACCAAGTCTTATAAAACACAAATAATCATCTTGTGTGAATGCCGGCGCTCAGCCAGCGTCCACAGGAAGTTGTTCATGACAGAAACGAGTGATCAGCTGAACCCTGGTCTCGTCACGGGGCTGCCGATGGGAGCAGGGAATAGCACGCTCTCCGCCAGCAAGTGTTAAATCACGCAGTCAGAGTTAGCAGCACAATTTAACTAGTTAGAGCAGAGATCTGCCAGCCGCTGTTATCACCTGCTTTTAGAGGCAAATGTTGGCTGATCAGTTCAGCCGACATGTGCAGGGAAAGATGCATCAAAGGCAGGGACATTACCAATGATGTTATTATATGTTATTGGTCGTGAAGGGGTTAAAGGAAATCTGTCGTCGGATTTCACACCCAAGCTGTATGCAGATATAGCTCTTTCAAAGACAAGTCTAGCAATACCTTTATGTGGCCAGCCTATTTCTCCATTACTGACAAATCAGTGTTTCAATTTATATCTAAATGACTCTGGTTGAAGCCTCTGTCACTCCAGCTCTATTCCCTGACCTCCTCTTGCTTAACTGACAGATTTAATGCCGTGTGACTTTAGGCAAAGGAGCTGACAGTCAAGCAGTAGGAGGCGATGCTTGGCGGGAAATAAAGCTGGAGTGACAGAGACTTCAGATCTACCATACCTCTTCAGCCTCATTTACTTATCAATTCAAATGCTGATTTCTCAATAACATAGGGATGGACTGACCATGTAAAAATATTTCTGGACTTGTCTTTCAAACAGCCACATGCACATACAGTAGTGTGAAAATGTTTGCCGCCATCCTGATTTCATATTCTTTTGTATGTTTGTCACTCTTAAATGTGTCAGATCACCAATGAAATGTAAACAGACCAAGATAACACAAGCAAACACACAATGCAGTTTATAAATGAAGGTGTTTTTTATTAAGCGAATATCCAAACTTACCTTGTGTGAAAAAGTGATTTCTCCCAAACATAAATTAACTGGTTTATCACATTTTTGGGAAGCCGAATTCAATTTCCCCAGCCACACCCCGACATCTATTCTCAAACAAGAAATCACTTAACTAGGACCTGCCTGCCAAAGTGAAGTAGACCAAAATATCCTCAATAGCTAGACATCATGCCACAATCAAAAAAAATCAGGAACAAACGACAAAGTAGTTGGGATCTTTCAGTCTGAAAAGGTGATAAAGCCATTTCTAAAGATTTGGGACTCCAGCAATTTACAGTGAGAGCCATTATCCACAAATGGCAAAAACATGGAACAGTGGTGAACCTTCCCAGGATTGGCTGGCCAACCAAACTTATCCCAAGAGCGCAGAGACTACTCATCCAAGAAGTCACAAAAGAGACCCAACAACAACATCATCCAAAGATCTGCAGACCTCAGTTAAGGTCAATATTCATGACTCCACCATAAGAAAGAGATTGAGCAAGTATGGCCGCATGGCAGAGATCAAAGACGAAAACCACTGCTGAGCAAAAGGAACATAAAGTCTTGTATCAGTTCTGCCAGAAAGCATCTTGATGATTCCCAAGACTTTTGGAAGATTACTCTGTGGACTGACGAGACAAATGGTGAACTTTTTGGAAAGTTTATGTCTCATTACATCTAATGTAGATGTAACCCAGCATTTGAGAAATGGAACCATGAATTCTACTGTCTACAAAAAACCCTGAAGGAAAATGTCCGGCTTTTGATTGTGACGTCAGCTGAAGAGCACTTGGTTTATATAGGAGGACAGTGATTAAAAACACACCAGCAAAGCCACCTCTGAATAGCTTAAGAAAAACAAAATTAAGACATTGGAGTGGCCTAGTCAAAGTCCTAGGGAGCTACATGACAGATCAAAAGCTTGTGCCAAGTAAAGAGGAGTTTGCAGTGATCCTGACACTGACATTGCTCAGCAACTGTGCTGTAGCCTGAAGTAATCTGATACACTGTCCCCTCATCAGCTGCATTGTAAGCACTGTGTAGGCCCCGCCCCCTTTACCCTTATATAGTTACATGCCTTGTATTCAGCGTGAGAAGCTTGTAGACTGATCTGACTGAGAATGAACATATATTTGCTTCAGACACAGTCTAGTGGGGACACCTTGTGGAAGGTTTATGAAGGTTTTCAATCAGAATTCTCCTATGAAGTATATGTAAATGTTTATTATGATCTTTTGTATAATCTCTTGTTCTATATTATTATTAATTAAAAATTTAAACAGCTGTTACACTTTAAGTTCCGTTGAATCCAAATTTTGCTAAATTCAAAGCAAATTCCATTTACTTCAAATGGATTTTCTGCAGTTGAGAAATAATAAAATTGAAAAACCTCTTCTTATCAATTATCAGTAACGGATTAAAGAGGGTTGTCCACGTTAAGGAAAGTCAGCTCCAAACTATGTTACTTTGGGTATTTTACAAAGTCATCAGATCTTCATCATCTCAAAGTTCTGCTCCAGCTACTTTATGGCTGCAGCGGTGGTGTCGCTTTTGTTGCCAACCTCGGTATAGATGCAGAGCTTCGAGATTAGATGGAGCAGTGATGCACGTTATGTGACATCATCGCTGCAGCCAAAATACTGAGACTAGCAAGGAGGAGAAGGACCAGGGGCGGACAAGTGCCCCCTGGGCTGGTGGTATAGGGCCGCCCCCTACAGAAACGGGCGGCGCTTTGTGGCCGGCGCGGCGATCCAGCAGCAGATGGCGACGGTGAGACCAGACCAAATTTCTGATAGCAACCCCCCCCTGGTACTCAAAAATTTCTGATAGCACCCCCCCTCAAACCTCTTCCCCCCCGCCCGCTTCTCAACTCAGGGCTGGCAGTCCCCGGAGGCCCCAGCCAGCCCGTGAGAATAAACCAGAGAGGAGGTCTGTGCTGACTGTGTTAATTTGGGTATTTTTTTTTTTTTTACAGCGCTAGGATCCAACTTAAGTCACTTAAGTATGGGAAGTAGAAAGTGGAGTCTATTTTTCAAATACTGGGGGTCTCCTTTGCCGCTCTACCCCCGCCTCAGTGCTCCAACTACGCCCTAATGGGCATATTCCTTGTTCATGAGCGCGGGCATGTTTAAATGTACCCGCCTACTGCCCGCATCACTGTGACGCTGGTCACGTGATGCAGGGCCGCGTCACTTCCGGTCGGCCGGCACTGGTGTATGACGCGCGCAGGCCGACTTCAGCATGCGATCTGCACATGCGCTGAAGTTGGCCACTGCTCGTCCACAGAGAGAGGCAGGTGTGCAGAATCTACAACAAACTCCCCCTCCCTCCCTGTGCCTCGCTCCCTCCCTGTGCCTCGCTCCCTCCCTGTGCCTCGCTCCCTCCCTGTGCCTCGCTCCCTCCCTGTGTCTCACTCCCTCCCTGTGTCTCGCTCCCTCCCTGTGTCTCGCTCCCTCCCTGTGTCTCGCTCCCTCCCTGTGTCTCGCTCCCTCCCTGTGTCCCCACTCCTTCCTTCAAATGAATAACACACACATCTAAATATGTATATTTAGATGTGTGTGTTATTCATTTGAACAATCACATATACATATTTACACACACACGTACAGTTGTGGCCAAATGTATTGACACCCCTGCAATTCTGTTAGATAATACTCAGTTTCTTCCTGAAAATGATTGCAATCACAAATTCTTTGGTATTATTATCTTCATTTAATTTGTCTTCAATGAAAATACACAAAAGAGAATGACGCAAAAAGCAAAACATTGACCATTTCACTCAAAACTCCAAAAATGGGCCAGACAAAAGTATTGGCACCCTCAGCCTAATACTTGGTTGCACAACCTCAAGCCAAAATAACTGCGATCAACCGCTTCCGGCAACCATCAATGTGTATCTTACAATGCTCTGCTGGAATTTTAGACCATTCTTCTTTGGCAAACTGCTCCAGGTCCCTGATATTTGAAGGGTGCCTTCTCCAAACTGCCATTTTTAGATCTCTCCACAGGTGTTCTATGGGATTCAGGTCTGGACTCATTGCTGGCCACCTTAGAAGTCTCCAGTGCTTTCTCTCAAACCATTTTCTAGTGCTTTTTGAAGTGTGTTTTGGGTCATTGTCCTGCTGGAAGACCCATGACCTCTGAGGGAGACCCAGCTTTCTCACACTGGGCCCTACATTATGCTGCAAAATTGGTTGGTAGTCTTCAGACTTCATAATGCCATGCACACAGTCAAGCAGTCCAGTGCCAGAGGCAGCAAAGCAACCCCAAAACATCAGGGAACCTCCGCCATGTTTGACTGTAGGGACCGTGTTTTTTTCTTTGAATGCCTTTTTTTTCTCCTGTAAACTCTATGTTGATGCCTTTGCCCAAAAAGCTCTACTTTTGTCTCATCTGACCAGAGAACATTCTTCCAAAATGTTGTAGGCTTTCTCAGGTAAGTTTTGGCAAACTCCAGCCTGGCTTTTTTATGTCTCAGGGTAAGAAGTGGGGTCTTCCTGGGTATCCTACCATACAGTCCCTTTTCATTCAGATGCCGACGGGTAGTACCGGTTGACACTGTTGTACCCTCGGACTGCAGGGCAGCTTGAACTTGTTTGGATGTTAGTTGAGATTCTTTATCCACCATCCGCACCATCTTGCGTGGAAATCTCTCGGCAATTTTTCTTTTCCGCCCACATCTAGGGAGGTTAGCCACAGTGCCATGGGCTTTAAACTTCTTGATGACATTGTGCACAGTAGACACAGGAACATTCAGATCTTTGGAGATGGACTTGTAGCCTTGAGATTGCTCATGCTTCCTCACAATTTGGTTTCTCAAGTTCTCAGACAGTTCTTTGGTCTTTTCTTTTCTCCATGCTCAATGTGGTACACACAAGGACACAGGACAGAGGTTGAGTCAACTTTAATCCATGTCAACTGGCTGCAAGTGTGATTTAGTTATTGCCAACACCTGTTAGGTGCCACAGGTAAGTTACAGGTGCTGTTAATTACACAAATTAGAGAAGCATCACATGATTTTTCTAACAGTGTCAATACTTTTGTCCACCTCCTATTTATGTTTGGTGTGGAATTATATCCAATTTGGCTTTAGGACAATTCTGTTTGTGTTTTTTCATTTAAGACAAATTAAATGAAGATAATCATACCAACGAATTTGTGATTGCGATCATTTTCAGGGAAGAAACTGAGTATTATCTGACAGAATTGCAGGGGTGTCAATACTTTTGGCCACAACTGTATATATATATATGTATATGTGTATATATATATATAGTGAAGTCTGCACAAACACACATATATACAGTATATACACACATATATATATACAGATATAATACATATATATGTGTGTGTGTATATAAATATGTATGTTCAATCACACACATATTCATATATATATATATGTACATACACACTAATGTACATTTACCTATAAAGACATATTCATATGTTTGTGTTATCCTATATACTGTATACACGTGTGTTTTAGTGTTTTAATACATAAGTGATTACACACACATATAAATAAATGTGTGTGTGTATATACATACATTTTTTGGGGTGCATTTTTTTTACATCTGTGTGTGTAATGACATACATCGATATATAATTATATTCTTATATTTATATACATATACCGTATTTTCCGCACTATAAGGCGCACCTAAAAGACTAAGATTTTCCCAGAAATCATAGGTGCGCCTTATAGTGCAGTGCGCCTTATATACGGATTTTTCCAGGAAAATTTAGCACCCCCCAGAAAATAAGGCATACCTTTGTGCCGCAATATCCTCCGTCCCCGCCATCCCCCTCTGTCCGGTGCCCGCCTGGCATCGCTGTGCGGGGGCGCGATCACCAGCTGCCATTCCCGTCATCCATGCTGGTGCCGGGGCCTGCCTCACATCACTGTGCGGGGACGCGATCACCAGCCGCCGTCCCCGCCATCCATGCTGGTGCCGGTGCCTGCCTCACATCACTGTGCGGGGACGTGATCACCAGCCGCCGTCCCCGCTGTCGTGTCCGGTGACACCGATGCATCGGGCGCGCTCACAGCCCAGGAGCCCATCAGCCAATCACAGCTCCGCCCAGGAGCCTTGAGCCAATCCGAGGCCAACTGACGTCAGCCCATAGCCTCTGATTGGCTGAGGGCTCCAGCGCTGTGATTGGCTGAGGGCTCCAGCGCTGTGATTGGCTGAGGGCTCCAGCGCTGTGATTGGCTGAGGGCTCCAGCGCTGTGAGTGCCTTGCCACACAGTACAGTAAGTGTGTGTGTGTGTGTCTGAGTGTGTATGTGTGCGTGTGTGTGTGTCTGAGTGTGCGTGTGTGTGTGTCTGAGTCTGTATGTGTGTGTGTGTGTGTGTGTGTGTGTCTGAGTGTGTGTGTGTGTGTGTCTGACTGTGTGGGATGCTGGAGGGTGATGGGAGGCTACACAGGGATGCTGGAGGGTGATGGGATGCTACACAGGGATGCTGGAGGGTGATGGGATGCTACACAGGGATGCTGGAGGGTGATGGGATGCTACACAGGGATGCTGGAGGGTGATGGGATGCTACACAGGGATGCTGGAGGGTGATGGGAGGCTACACAGGGATACTGGAGGGTGATGGGATGCTACACAGGGATGCTGGAGGGTGATGAGAGGCTACACAGGGATGCTGGAGGGTGATGGGAGGCTACACAGGGATGCTGGAGGGTGATGGGAGGCTACACAGGGATACTGGAGGGTGATGGGAGGCTACAGAAGGATGCTGGAGGGTGATGGGAGGCTACACAGCGATGCTCGAGGGTGATGGGAGGCTACAGAGGGATTTTTTTATAGTAATATGGTGCGCCTTATAATCCGGTGCGCCTTATATATGGACCAAGACGGCTTAAAAGTCATTTTTTGAGGGTGCGCCTTATAATCCGGTGCGCCTTATAGTGCGAAAAATACGGTATATAGATATCTCCATATATAAATAAATCGATTATATTAAAAATTATCTATGGAGATATATATATATATAACAATAGATGTATATATATGCCTATATGTATGTGAATACACACACAGATGTATAAAAATACACCCCAACATATTTATGTATATACACACACATACATATTTATTTATATGTGTGTGTAATCATTTATATTTTAAATCACACGTGTATATATAGGACAACACAAATATATGAATATATGTTTAAATATAAATGTACACTAGTGTGTATCTGTGTGTATATATATATATACGTGTGTGATTACACATATATTCACACACGTGTGGTATATTCTATTTGTGTACATATATATATGTACTTGAGTTTCACGAAAAATGTGGCATATCGAAAAACTGCATCTGCCGCATTTTCAAAATAACGGCCGCACTTGCAGAATGTGTGTGTGTATATTGTTCAAATGAATAACACACACATCTAAATATACATATTTAGATGTGTGTGTTATTCATTTGCAGGAAGGAGTGGGGACACAGGGAGGGAGCGAGACACATGGAGGGAGGGGGCACAGGGAGGGAATGGGAGACAGGGAGGGAGGGGGAGTTTGTTGTAGATTCTGCGCACCTGCCTCTCTCTGTGGACACGCACTGGCCAACTTCAGTGCATGCGCAGATCGCATACTGAAGTCGGCCTGTGCTCGTCATACACCAGCGCCGGCCGACCGGAAGTGACGCGGCCCCGCATCACGTGACCCGCGTCACAGTGATGCGGGGAGTAGGCGGGTAAATTTAAACATGCCCGCACTCATGATCAAGGAATACGCCCATTAGGGCGTAGTTGGAGCACTGAGGCGGGGGTAGAGCGGCAAAGGAGACCCTGCCTACCTGTCACAGACCCCCAGGGGAAAGCCCAGCTGCCACAGAAAATGTAAGTTGTCAAAACGATTTATGCAGCTTCTATTCAGCCATAAAATACCAGACAGGGATGCTTAGTATAGTACTTTTAGGCTGCAGGGACAGGTATTCATAGGGTACAAGGGCTAGATTAGGTGACAGGTTCCCTTTAAAGTTAGAATGCTCAACATCATGAAGGTTCAATAATGTGGATGATTACAAAATGTGCAGTGATGGATTTGGTCTTAAAAAGGTATAACGTTTCTAGGACAAATTTGGAAGGCAGATTTGCTTGAAGAATCTAAAAGTAAATGGGCTTTGCATCAGAATGCTTAAACGGTTTCTTTAGTTAAAGTAAATGAATTAAGGGTTAATGAGGTTGGAAATAGTAGATTTGGTAAAGGATAAGAGGGACACTAAAGGTTTAATATCTAATATTTATGTACAACTAATTAAAGATTTAATTACAGATTTGGAAAAGAAATAGAGCACATTAACTTCCAAATGTACCAGTGTCCATAAAACATACAAGCATAATTGGCACCATTGGGAACCACCACACAACAACCAAGGTCTTATGTAAAATGAATTCCATAGAGAGGTAAAGCAATGGGTAGGTTTATTTCTTCTCCATTACTTATCTGCGTTCATTTTACTTGGAATAAGATAAAGTAATTATTTATTAATTTTAAAGAGTTGGATTTCGTGAAGGATTTCCTCCACCTTGATGCGCTGCCGGACTGCAAGTTCCTTGTTTTTCTATGGATGAAGATATACGGCAGGACATTTGACTTTTGTACTTCAAATTTCACTCCTGTTGTATTAGGTTGTAGTATAGTTGAGGAATCGTTTTTTCGACCCCACATGGGGGTTAAAAGTGTTATTTATTATACCATAGTCCCATATTTAAGGCATAGCTCTCAAGGTAAAAATACACTACATTGTAAGGTCTGATCAGTCAGTGAAAGCATTGGCCATAAATGGCACTGCTACCGATGGTGACCACTACACTGTGAACAAAGCTCTGGCAGGGTACCTTTACACGCCGCAACCGCGGCGAGAAATCTGACCAGCAAATTTAGTAGCCCCGTCACCATAGCCGTGAAATTGCCTCGAAATTGCGGTGTGTAATTGGGGAATTCGGCGGTGATCAAAAATGTTGTGCCTGGCTCCGATTTCACAGCACTGCTCCAAAATCAGAGGCAATCATGAAGGCGAAATTCCCTGCTATTGGCGTGTGAACCAGTGATAGGAATGGAATCTGCGTCCTGCCAGCGATGATTGGTTGTGGCTACTGTGTTTCCATCGGCTGTCCCTTCACAGGGTGCCATATTTGAACAGCTGACCATTCACCACCACACAATGGCAATGGCGTAATATATTAGCCAGCCTTCCAGAGCAGGCTGGCCAATCATAACGCTATTGCGTTGTCCAATTATTGTGTTTGGGGCGCGGTGTACAACAATTTGGCACGCCTATGTTCTCACCGCGCTGAACAGGTACGCCTACATTCCTTTGGGGATTGCGGCGTGTGAAGCGGCGTCAGGAGTCTACCGGATGTTTCCCGCTGTTGGTGTGGGAACTTCCAGGACGACACATCGCCTTAGGTTGAGGGCGAAATTGTGGCGTGTAAAAGCGCCTTTGGCGCTCGGAGGCAACCATGAAAGATGCGCACGTTAGATCGCCTCCTATCGCCGCTAAAAGTTGCGGCGTGTAAAGGTACCCTCATGGAGCGCCACCTTAAATCAGGTGATTGAATGGGTTTTATCCTATTTTCTTTTCACAGTTTAAGGCCTCGTGTGTTTTATATCTGCATGGTTATGATAGTGATCAATACCTGCCACTTGATATTTCATAACAAAGTCATCTCTTGTTAAAGGGAACCTGGCAGCTGATTCATGCTGCCCAAACCACCAGCAACATGAATCAGAGACTGGCTGTGTGATTACAACTAGGTATATTTTAAATACCCAACTAGGGAGTAAGAGAATGGGCTAGTATGTCAAAATCCTGGCCCAGTCAGAGGTTTTCATAGAGTTGCATGAAGTTGTGATCTCAGGGCACTCCATGAAACACTAGAGCTTCGGGCAGGAGCAGCAGTGATAGAAGATGAAGCCGCCAGAGGGTGAGTATAAGACAGGGGGCAGGTGACCTAGAGTTAAAGCATCACTCCAGCAGTGAAATAGATAAAAAAAATGCTGGAGTGGTGCTTTAAACCTCAATGCCTGGGTTACTCTATGTATCTAGAATAACGTTCCTTTTACTTTACGTATAGATTCTTTTGCTGCTTGCACTTATGAAAAGTTATACAATGTTGTGACAAAAAAGCCTTTTGAAAAATGCAGTCAATGAAAAAAAGAAATGAAGTGCAAAGAGGGAAGCTATTCAACCCATTCCAATTAGATGAAGAAGAACCTTCCTTTTGACAGCTACAAGGTATGCTGCAAGATGATTAATCGATAGAAAGCGCAAGAGTTCCAAGTGCCTGTCAGCTCTCTACTCAAAATGACTTGCTTAGGTGGATGTATCCATCAGCTTTGTTTAAAAAAAAAAAAAAAAAGTGTTCAGTATAGAAAATCCATTCTATATACCCAATTAAAAAAATCTACGCTGGTCTGAGTTAGGTTGAGGAACCTCTTCTATAATGGTCAGAGTAGAAAGCAATTGCATAGTCTGTGGAGCAGGGGTGGGGAACCTTTTTTCTGCCATGGACTATTTGGTTATTTATAACATAATTCGGGGACAGCACAAAATTATCAACTTAATTATCTTGCTATATTTGGTCAAACATTTGTTTAACCCCTATTCTGATGGCTAAAACGTCTTCACTTTGCAGCATGTGATATTAGGTGCTATTGATGGTATTGCTACTCAATCTAGAGCGCAGTCAACTCTTTGTGATAGGTTTTGTAAAAAAAAATGGCTTGCTACGTTAAGTTGTTCCAAATGCAGATGTATATTGCCCTGCAGGTCTCCTCAAAGGAACTCGAGCATCACATGGGAGACATGGATACTGGTGTATACATCACACAGGACTCATGGAAGCTGCTGTATATACAGTTGTGGCAAAAGTATTGACACCCCTGCAATTCTGTCAGATAATACTCAGTTTCTTCCTGAAAATGATTGTAATCACAAATTCTTTGGTATTATTATCTTCATTTAATTTATCTTCAATAAAAAAACACAAAAAGAATTGTCCTAAAGCCAAATTGAATATAATTCCACACCAAACATAAAAAAGCGGGTGGACAAAAGTATTGACACTGTTAGAAAAAATCATGTGATGCTTCTCTAATTTGTGCAATTAAAAGCATCTGTAACTTACCTGTGGCACCTAACAGGTGTTGGCAATAACTAAGTCACACTTGCAGCCAGTTGACATGGATTAAAGTTGACTCAACCTCTGTCCTGTGTCCTTGTGTGTACCACATTGAGCATGGAGAAAAGAAAGAAGACCAAAGAACTGTCTGAGGACTTGAGAAACCAAATTGTGAGGAAGCATGAGCAATCTCAAGGCTACAAGTCCATCTCCAAAGACCTGAATGTTCCTGTGTCTACCGTGCGCAGTGTCATCAAGAAGTTTAAAGCCATGGCACTGTGACTAACCTCCCTAGATGTGGACAGAAAAGAAAAATTGACGAGAGATTTCAACGCAAGATTGTGTGGATGGTGGATAAAGAACCTCGACTAACATCCAAACAAGTTCAAGCTGCCCTGCAGTCCGAGGGTACAACAGTGTCAATCCGTACAATCCACCAGCGTCTGAATGAAAAGGGACTGTATGGTAGGATACAAGACCCCACTTCTTACCCCGAGACATAAAAATCCAGGCTGGAGTTTGCCAAAACTTACCTGAGAAAGCCTAAAACGTTTTGGAAGAATGCTCTCTGGTCAGATCAGACAAAGGTAGAGCTCTTTAGGCAAAGGCATCAACATAGAGTTTACAGGAGAAAAAAGAGGCATTCAAAGATAAGAACACGGTCCCTACAGTCAAACATGGCGGAGGTTCCCTGATGTTTTGGGGTTGCTTTGCTGCCTCTGGCACTGGACTGCTTGACCGTGTGCATGGCATTATGAAGTCTGAAGACTACCAACAAATTTTGCAGCATAATGTAGGGCCCAGTGTGAGAAAGCTGTGTCTCCCTCAGAGGTCATGGGTCTTCCAGCAGGGCAATGACCCAAAACACACTTCAAAAATCACTAGAAAATGGTTTGAGAGAAAGCACTGGAGACTTCTAAGGTGGCCAGCAATGAGTCCAGACCTGAATCCCATAGATCACCTGTGGAGAGATCTAAAAGTGGCAGTTTGGAGAAGGCACCCTTCAAATATCAGGGACCTGGAGCAGTTTGCCAAAGAAAAATGGTCTAAAAACGGTTGTGCAACCAAGTATTAGGCTGAGGGTGTCAATACTTTTGTCTGGCCAATTTTTGGAGTTTTGTGTGAAATGATCAATGCTTTGCTTTTTGCTTCATTCACTTTTGTGTTTTTTTCATTGAAGACAAATTAAATGAAGATAATAATACCAAAGAATTTGTGAATGCATCATTTACAGGAAGAAACTGAGTATTATCTGACAGAATTGCAGGGGTGTCAATACTTTTGGCCACAACTGTATATCACAGAGGAGACATGGAGACTGCTGTATATACCTCACATAGGAGACACAGACTGCTGTATGTATCTAGCAGGAGACACAGCTGTACATACCTCACATAGGAGACATGGAGCAACTGGACTGGTGTGTATACACACTGCCTTAAAAATTATTCCTATCCTGTGAACATTTCCACATTGCAAACACAAATTTAAAACTATTGGAATTTTACAAAGCATACATGGGCTGCGACTTACATTAAATCGGATATTGTGACTGCTACCTTCATCAAAAGAATGTGATGCGCAATAACTTTGGCTGTAAAGGACTTCCTGGAGGTGGCTAGCATCAGGATATAATCATTGGTTGCATGCTCCACAGCACTCAGCATTGAACGCTGCATGTGCTTGCAGTCATTTAGGAATTAAAGGGCCGGTGGCCCAGTTACTGCAGTTCTTGGAAACTGCCCGGAGGTTAGAAGAAATCTTTCTGGTTTCATGCTGGAGGATCACCACCCCCTGCTCTAGAGGATCTGATCTCTTGCCGTTCTATTCCTCCCCTACACTGAATGCAGTGACTTTATCTGAAAGGTGTTAGTCACCTGTGCTCTGCTCCCAGCAGTTTCTAATCAAACAGGTGTTCAGAGCAGTCTTGTCATTATGTCTTGCACACTGAGAATCCTGATCTAATCTATTGTGGGTGGGTGTTCTTATTCTGCTGTGTTGCCGCCTGATTATGATTGGTCAGCCTCATACAAGAGGAAGAAGTATCCACCCCCCCAAGTGAAAACTGTCTGACAATACCCACTCGGACTTAATAAACATTAAATCACTAGGGTAAAAATACTTTGCTAATATATCTCCAAGTTAAAGATGAAATAATAAAAAAATATTTATTTTGCGCTGCTTCAACTATTAGGATACGTTCACACGCTGCATATTTCCTGTGCATTTGGGGGTGCGCGTTTTTAGGCTGCGCTATTTAGCGCAGGTAAAAAAAATGTGGTGCATTCACACCACGATTTTTTATGGATGCAATTTCTCCCCCAAAAGCGCAGGAGGGAAGTGATGTCACACGCGGTAGGAAGAATCCTGTGTACCCCCCCCCCCGTGTGACATGCAATTTGGCATTCACAGTGTATCTATATACACAGCGAAAGCTAAATAAAAGTTATCAAAAGGTATTGAAAATAAAAAAATAGAATACTTACCTCTCCGCCGGCTGTTCCCAGGAGGCGAGGCATCCACGTCTGATCTCCTGCCAGGACCTTCAAGATGTGATTGGCCGGTAGCAATCATGTGATATGTGACGTGCATATCTCATGATCGCTACCAGCCAATCACAGAGCTGGAAGGTCCTGCCAGCAGATCAGACGTGGATGCCTCGCCTCCTGGGAACAGCCGACGGAGAGGTAAGTATTCTATTTTTTTATTTCTAATACCTTTTTGATAACTTTTATTTATTTATCTTTCACAATGTATATAGACACACTGTGAATGCCTAACTACATGTCACACGGGGAGGAACACAGGATTCTTCCTCTCCCATGTGACATCACATCCTGCAGTGCCTGCCATTATACGCGATCTGGAATTGCACATTGTCTGAATGGCGATGCGTAATTCCAGCGGTTAGAATGGGGCATATGGGAGAAAGAATTGACATGTTGATTCTTTTTACGTGCGCGCTTTCTCCCATAAAAGCGTGGCCACACCCCGAAACAGCTGTCTGTGTATGGATACCTGGCCTTGGTATTCCCTTGTCATATCTCTAAGCTTGTAAAAGAGCTGGATATTGACTAAAAGGGCCACTTAACATGGTGGTTATGGTGTTCTCTGCAAGGAGCCACCCCTTGGCTGGCTCCTTCCCTGGAGGGATATCTGGCTAGTCCTGTGTTTGAGACTCCTAACCGAGGCTCCACAGACTCTATTTGCATATTCAAAAGAGGACGAACAGGAGACGGAATGATGACGCCCAGCGGGGCGAGATAAGAGCCTGCGAGGAGGGAGAATGGAGCCCTGGAGACCGCCCATTCCAGTCTACGTATGTAGACTGGATGTAAGTTATTAAATGATCTTCTACAAGCTTTATAGTGCAGTTTTCGGTCAGAGTGGGATGGTTAGGGATGAGCTAGCGAGGTGTAGGGACAAGTAGTGATAGAATAGGGGGCTAAATTGAGGGTTTCCATTAAAAAGGGGCCTTTCTTTTTGATATTTTAGATCATTAAATTGACTTTAAGCATTTTAATAGTAAAAATAAAGGCTCAATTTTACATTGAAGATGCAAAGCAAAATTAGTAGTATTAGATTTATTAAAAAGTATGTATTGTAATATTTGCAGTAATGTCTGCATTAATTTAGAGAGCAACGTCCAACGTGAAAAAGACAAACATATAACTGGTGACAGTTGCTTTTGTGATGAACATTTTATTACACCCTTTTTTGCAAAACTTTAGCTCAAATGCATCACTTTTACGTATTACTATTACATATATGTATTTTTTGTGTTTTAGATGAATAGTATACGAATCTAAGAATTGCTGTTGCACCCGAGCCCTGGAGCCTAGGGAGACTCGGAAAAAAAAACATTTAGCCTGTATTAGAAGAATTTTTCTATTGAACATAATCTTTCACCAAGTTTTTGCTATCTAATCTTAGAGCAGCATGATGTAGGGACAGAGAGCCTAATTCCAGTGATGTGTTACTTGCTAGGCTGTTTGTTGTAGATTCAATAAAATCCTGTTGTATCAGTAGGATATTGTCACTTTTGGGCTAATTGTCTTGTGCCATGTAGTCCTCCTGCCCAGTAAGTGACACATCACTGGAATCAAGGAACCTGCCCCTACATTATGCTGCTCCGAGATTACATAACAAAAGCGTGCTGACAGATTCCGTATGGAGAAAAAAAATAGGATTCCTCAGACGTTTAGCACTAATGTACTGCATGGGTGCACAAATCTGATATGGGGACAATATGTATGCTGCTGTCAATGAATACATGAACTCCAATATTGTTGTAAACTTTAATAACATAAGGTATGTAGCTTTTTTAAAATTTTTATTATAAAAGCGCAAAAGCCATCCAACTAAAGTGTACCTAAATATTGATAGCCTCTATCACTAATGTCCTACCACTCCATGTGCCAAACCAGGCCTCATCTGAACTGGGAAAGTGAAGAAACCAGGTATAGCTCACAATTAAAACCTTATGATGGGTAGATAGGGATGTTGGGTGCCAATGTATACTATAAAAATAGGACGTGCACAACTTTAGTATTAAATTAATGTGCAGGTGCACCCTTATCCACCCATCTTTTCTACATATAATTTTATTTGCAAGCTTTGCCTTGTTTTTTTCATTTTCTCATTCAGATGACTCCTGGTTTGGCCCAAGGAAAGGTAGGACATTATTTTGGAAGTGGGCCTAACCAAGGGCATAACTACAACAGATGCAGGGGTTGCAATCGCACCCAGGCCCTGGAGCCAAAGTCTCTTTGGCCTTCAAAAAACACTATTGCTATTAAAGATTTGCAATAATTGGAAGCCCCGTTGGAGCTTTCACATTGGGACCCATGAGCTTCTAGTTACACCACTGGGTCTAACCATATTTAGGTTCTCCTTATCGTGGCTGAATGGCTTTTTTGCACTTTTATTAAAAAAGTGTTAGCCAAGTATCTTACGTTTTGAACGTTTACAATATCAGAGTTCATGTAGCCATCACCACTGCACCTGGCGCTCCACCACCACTGCACCCAGTGCTCCACCGCCACTGCACCCGGCGCTCCACCACCACCACTGGACCCGGCGCTCCACCATCACTGGACCCCGCACTCCACCATCACTGGACCCGGCGCTCCACCACCACTGGACCTGGCGCTCCACCACCACGTGAGCAGACCCAACCTACTGTTCTCCTTTGCATTGCTCTGTAGAATGTAAGCCCGCAAGGGCTGGGTCCTCTCTCCCCTCTATATCGGTATGTCACTGTTAGCTTGTTCATTGTATTTTTAACTTGTTTGTATGTATCCATTTCTCATGAACAGAACCATGGAATCAATGGTGCTCTATAAATAAATAATAATAATAATTAATCACAGTGTGCCAATGCATCATGTATGTATAGATTCCTGAAGACCTGTGATACTTGGGACCCAAAAGCTTCCGATTATACCACTTGTTAGGTTATTTTCTTTTTTCATTCAAATTGCCTAATTTTTAACAAGGTTAAAAAGTTTAAGGGTAATGTAGAGATATGCAAATCCCAGGTAGCACCCCCAGCAAACGGAGCACCCAAGCAACATGGGTTCATTTGCCAAGCAGCACCTTCACAAGGTACGGTAAATAAAGCATTATTTTACAACTAATGGACTGTTCATTTAATTCACAATGTCCTCTCTGTCCCTGCTAATTGTCGGACTTGTATGACGAATATTTCTCTATTGATACATAATGCACTAATGCCATATTTTGAGGATAATGGGGGAGCAAAATGGTGCTATGGGGTCCCAACCGGTTACAACCAGGGTGCAAAGATTAGTGGTGCACTCACCTGATAGGATTGTGAGTACACAACAATGCATGAGTTTGGAATAACAGCTGCTGCGGAAACACATGGAGTTGAAGGGTTAAGCTGGAAAATTGTGTGCTGGTTCTGCGCTGCTGTGAGAAATGGTCCATAATGGAGTCCTGCACACATGGAGAACATGTGGCTTATTCTACACATTTCGGAACAATTGTACTTCAGCAAAACCACAATACTATGGTCTTTTTGGTGTTGCAGTTTTCCTAAAGCAGCGCAGGATTGCTTTGAAACGAGTAGAATTTCTCCCAGCAGCGCAGAACCAGGACACAATTTCGAAGTTTAACTCTTCAATTCCGTATTTTAACATAGCTTTTCTAAACCAGACAACTGCTTTAAGGGGGTACCAAGTCATCACCACCATCTTCACATTTGAAATAAATGGAATAATTTTAGCAATCTCTTCATTGGAGATAAGGTGTTAATGAAGATGAGCTCGCAGTTCCAAGATAAAGTTAAAAACTGGTTTTCTTTATTTGGGCATTTCATTTAAAGATTACATCCATTGTTCCATATAGCTCCTCTGATGCATTTCTGGCCCTGTATGCACCATTAATCAGCAATATCCTACTTTCACACCACTACGTTTGATTGTTGCTATGCCATACTTGTGGCATCAATATAATTATACATTGTTTTCATTCGCATTTAT
Source organism: Allobates femoralis (assembly GCA_033576535.1). NCBI lineage: Eukaryota > Metazoa > Chordata > Amphibia > Anura > Aromobatidae > Allobates > Allobates femoralis. The sequence goes on along the minus strand of JARQOC010000008.1, from coordinate 40,435,564 downwards.
TTTCTGCTAGAGAAGAAGAGCCTATAGCAGTGGGAAGATGGTAAGTGTATTCTTTTGTCACAATATTATAAAAGCATATTTTGATCACTGAAGCATCTAATGAGCGTGTGCAATGGTCTTTGTGAAGGGTCGTCTATTGTGTTTGGTGGATCCTCGGTTATCCTTTCATTTTCTTGTAGAGAAAAGCATAGAGCAGTGGAAAGAAGGTAAGTGTCCTTTTGTCACAATATTATAAAAATATGCATTTTTCAATCACTCTGAAGCATCTAATGAGCGTGTGCAAGGGTCTTTGTGACCGGAAGGAGAGTAGGATAGTCTATTGTTTGATGCATACTGTTTCATCGGCTGTGTATAGAGATGTTAGTGGTCATAGTAAGCTGCTGAAAACTCTTTCTAAAAAGATAGAAAGTATAATTCTCCCACTGTGAAAATTGCAGAATTCCTCATTTGTTTTTATTTTTTAAGATTGTGATCGATCTGAAAAATCAACCAAAATTTTTTTAAAGACTTAATTAAAAAATCCTGATTTAGACTTTAGATCTTTTTCTGCTGATGGCTTCACCTCAGGAGGTTGAACAGCAGTGACTGATACCTGTTTAGGATAGAGCAGGCTCAGTTCCTGAACCTGCACCATACAATCATACCAGGCATGTGGCATACATGTACTGTTAAGGCCCCGTCACACCTGGCGACGGGGCTGTGGATGTCGGCGGGGGCGCGCACGTTTTTGGCGCCCCGCCAGCATCGCCTTCCCCTGTTTACACGGGGCGACACCACCAGCCCCGCGCCGGCGATCTGTCAGGTGGCATCGCCGCCGGGGTGTCTGGAAACCCCAGCGGCAATGCAGGACAATGGAAGCTTATGGCTCCCATCGCCTGACAGGTCGCGGGCGCCCAGTTACATGGGGCGATGTGTGCACATTGCCCCATGATGGCCGCCTGGTTTCAGAGCACTGCTCTGAAACCAGGCGACGGCCCGGCATCGCCCCTTTACATGAGGCGACGTAGGGGCGATGACGCCGCCGATAGGCCACGTCCCCACGTCGCCTCTGTAAATGTCTGTAGAGGTTAAAGGGTATAATATACAATAGAAACATTATATATCATTTCATATACATTCATTCACATTTTATCATAATTATTGAAAATGTTTCAGTTAACATCAACATAATAAAAATCCTGAAATATTGCAGTTTTCACTCTCGCCATTCGAGCAGACACAAATGGGCTGATGCTTCCAGGTTTCTGTAGCAGATATGGCTGCCCAAAGAAAAGTAAACAAAAATAGTAATAATAATAAAATAATAATTTATGCAAAATACAAAGAACAAACTTTATAGCCACTGATAGCTACTTAATGAAACTAAGATGAAAAATGGCATATTCCTGGAGTACCCATTTTCATAGATCTATTTTATTGCATCCAGGCAAGGACATCTGATGAGCATGAGCTGGATTACTTTCCTCCAGTTATGCTGGACGTTTCTGATCCGTTATTGGTGCTGCGTGTTTTTTTTTTTCTTTAAACTGATGGCAGACGTTTTGACTGCAAAGTGAATGGGATTTTCAATTTGCTGTTCAGATGCTGCGTTTTTTGACTGCTGTGTTAGTGGTGCAGAAAGCGCATCATAAAATGAGTGTCATTGCTTCATTGTTCTGGTGCGCTTTCTCCATCACTAATATCCATTTACTTACCCACCACGGCAATCCCGCGGTAAGCCCCGGTGATGTTTTCCTTCCGGGCACTGGCAGGAACTGTGGGTAGTCGGTACGGTACTGACAGGACCTGCCCATGTGGCTCAGTCACAGGATGCCACAGATCCTGTAAGTACGTATACAACCTCTGGCAAAAATTATGGAATCACCGGGCTCGGAGGATGTCCATTCAGTTGTTTAATTTTCTAGTAAAAAAGCAGATCACAGACATGGCACAAAACTAAAGTCATTTCAAATGGCAACTCTCTGCCATGAAGAAACACTAAAAGAAATCTTGAAAAAAAATGTGCTAGCCAGTAACGGTTACTTTTGTAGACCAAGCAGGGGAAGAAATTATGGAATCGCTCAATTCTGAGGAAAAAATTATGGAATTATGAGAAACAAACAAAACAACACTCAAATACATTACTAGAATTTTGTTGCACCACCTCTGGCTTTTATAACAACTTGCAGTCTCTGAGGCATGGACTTAATGAGTGACAAACAGTACTCCTCATCAATCTGGCTCCAACTCTCTCTGATTCCTGTTGCCAGATCAGCTTTGCAGGTTGGAGCCTTGTCATGGACCATTTTCTTCAACTTCCACCAAAGATGTTCAATTGGATTGAGATCCGGACTATTTGCAGGCTATGACATTGACCTTATGTGTCTTCTTTTAAGGAATGTTTTCACAGTTTTTGCTCTTTGGCAGGATGCATTATCATCTTGATAAATTATTTAATCATCCCCAAACATCATTTCAATTGATGGGATAAGAAAAGTGTCCAAAATATCAATGTAAACTTGGGCATTTATTGAAGATGTAATGACAGCCATATCCCCAGTGCCTTTACCTGACATGCAGCCCTATATCATCAATGACTGTGGAAATTTGCATGTTCTCTTCAGGCAGTCATCTTTATAAATCTCATTGGAACGACACCAAACAAAAGTTCCAGCATCATCACCTTGCCCAATGCAGATTTGTGATTCATCACTGAATATGACTTTTATCCAGTCACCCACAGTCCACGATTGCTTTTCCTTACCCATTGTAACCTTGTTTTTTTTTCTGTTTAGGTGTTAATGATGGCTTTTGTTTAGCTTTTCTGTATGTAAATCCCATTTCCTTTAGGCGGTTTCTTACAGTTCGGTCACAGACTCAAGTTTCCTCCCATTTGTTCCTCATTTGTTTTGTTGTGCATTTCCTGTTTTGGAAACATATTGCTTTAAGTTTCCGGTCTTGACGCTTTGATGTCTTCCTTGGTCTACCAGTATGTTTCCCTTTAACAACCTTCCCATGTTGTTTGTATTTGGACCAGATTTTAGACACAGCTGACTGTGAACAACCAACATCTTTTGCAACATTGCGTGATGATTTACCCTCTTTTAAGAGTTTGATAATCCTCTCCTTTGTTTCAATTGACATCTCTCGTGTTGGAGCCATGATTGATGTCAGTCCACTTGGTGCAACAGCTCTCCAAGGTGTGATCACTCCTTGTTCGATGCAGACTAATGAGCAGATCTAATTTGATGCAGGTGTTAGTTTTGGGAATGAAAATTTACAGGGTGATTCCATATTTTTTTGCTCAGAATTGAGTGATTCCATAATTTTCCCCCTGCTTGGTCTACAAAAGTAACCATTACTGGCTAGCACTTTTTTTTTTCAAGATTTCTTTTAGTGTTTCTTCAAGGCAGAGAGTTGTCATTTGAAATGACTTTAGTTTTGTTCCATGTCTGTGATCTGCTTTTTTTTCTACAAAATTAAACAACTGAATGAATATCCTCCGAGCCAGGGGATTCCATCATTTTTGCCAGGGGTTGTACTACAGGTCTTGCTAGTGCCCAGAAGAAATACATCACCGGGACTCACAATGGGATCACGCGAAGGGTAAAAAAGTGTGTGTGTCTGTCTGTGTCCTCCAAAAATGGAGCAAAAAAACAACAAAAACAGATGATGCGTTTGTGATGCTTTTTTTTGCAAAAAGAGGTTACATTTTTTAGTGCAGAAAAACTGCACAAAAACGTCCAATAAAAAACGGAGCACGAACACTCTGTATGAACTTAGCCTTACAATATAAGGATTTGATATTGATGGAAATAAAAGTAGACAGAATAAAAAGATACCAATATTGTTTTTTTGTTTTGTTTTTTTTATATTTAAAGGGTTATTCCTCCCCCCCTCCAAAATGTTATCTCCTTTCCAATGAATAAGGGATAACCTTCTAGTCACTGGGGCCTGACTGCTGAGTCCTCTGCAATCCCAAGATTAGAGCTCTGGAACCGTGAACATGGTCAAGGCTGTCCCCTCTTGAATAGTGTAGGAGTGCACATGCTCGACCGCAGCTCCATTCATTGCCTGTGGGACTTCTAGAGAAAGATGATGTCTGTACTCTGCTTTTTCCATCAGAACAATGAATAGAGCGGAAACTGTGCATATGTCAGCTCAGGTCCATTCGGAATAGGGCTGCAGAGGACATGTGCTCAAGATTTTTAGATCGTTGAGGATGCCATCATTGGGGTCTTATCAGTTGAACTATTAGCAGTCAGTAAGCTATCTCTTATGATATGTATAGTGAATAACTTGATTTTTGGGACATAGCCCTTTAAGTATTATGAAAGCAGCAGAAAATCTCATAAAATAACTTGGTCGAGGAGCAAAACAATGTGAATTATGGGGGACTTCTTCCTGCCTTGAAATAAATTGGGAAGCAGAAACCTGCAGATCCAGCAAAGGAAACAAGTTTTTTTTACAATAAGAAAAGACAATTACCTTTCACAACTAGTGCAAGATCCAACAAGAGAGGGGTCTCTTTTAGACCTAATTTTAGCAAGCTGTGCTTTCTAGAAGAATCTGAGATACTGGACTGCACAGGCGGAGCTCCATAGGGGACCCAACATTGCATTGATCAGCGGGCCCCGGCTGCCATGGTAACCCATTTACACCCTGCAGTCGTCTATTTAAATTCAGCTGCCAGAAACTATATGTGTGTAACTTCAACCTCTCTTGTTGATAAAATATTTTATGGTTTTCTAAGACATACTACCTTAGAGTATGTCAGTGAAAAGAAATTCGTACATTAGAAAAATCATGTGTTTATGAGAGATTATGAGTTCCAGACTCGACCAAGGTAAGGCCATTGTGTTTCTATTTTTATTTAAAGGTACTTGATAAGCTGATGCATAAAAGGTAAGAGAATGAAATGAGAACTATAGGTCTAAGAGAAAATAAGTGTAATTAGGTTACCAACTGTCTTAGTTTTATGAAGCAGAGTGGTTATTAATGGAACACCGTCTGATTAAGTCACAGTAGGGGTCAGTATTGGGCCTCTTTTATCTCTTATTTTAAGATAACCTTGTAGAGTGCATGCAGAGTAAAATTTCAATATTTTCAGACAATACTAAGTAAAATAATTTAGTACTACAGGGGAAGATGTTCAGCAAAAGCAATCAGTAAGAAAAATAAGGGATAAAATACAGGACATAAGAGAGTACAGAGCGAATGGTGGGGAATTATTAATTGTAGTAGAAACGTGCTTAGGTTTAATAGATAATCGTTCGGTTTCAACAAACCCTAGAAATCTAATTCAGACTTATTGTTTAGAAGTTTGTTTTGTATATATTCCAGACTCTATACTTTTGCCAAGACTTTTCAAGTAATTTCTTATGTTGTCAGTGGGTTAAGCATGAAGAAAATGATAGTGGGGTGATAGACCTGTGCAGTAGTTAATCACATGAAAATCTGGGTTTAACCAAAGTCTAGGGCTTTGTTTTTGACTTTGTCACTGGGCTTCTAATTCAGACATACCTTTGAAGGACCTATAGAGTTCACTTGAGTAAACTGAGTCCAAAACATGCAACATTGGACTCTTAAGGTACCGTCACACGCAGCAATATTGCTAGGCAATTTCACTGGCAATTTGCTGGTTGCAGTGAAATCATGGACACATTGTTCTATTTTGTTGCTGTGTACAAATGGAACAATGTGTCCATGATTTCACTGCAACCAGCAAATTGCCAGTGAAATTGCCTAGCAATACTGCCGCGTGTGACGGTACCTTTAGACACTTTTTTTTTTCAGGCTGTTTCTGTCCCTCTTAAGCCAGACCCAATAGTGTAGTGAACTTAACACGTCCATCTTAAAAGATGGAAAACAAATGGAATCCAAAGTTGTCTAACTACAGTCTATTGCTTCGCTGGAGGCACATCTGAGTTCCTCTTTTCAGGTATTAAAACAACAGACCCTATCATGATGGAACAAAGCCCCAGAATTGGTCTGAGCCCAACTTTGAGCAGCTTTGTAATGATTTTTTTTTCCTCGAATAGATGTTTTGCTTTCTTGAAAATCAACCACAAGATACAATGTAAGATTTAATCACATCTCTACTTTTTCTAATTTCCAATTATCAATCATATACAACTTCTGCTCTTACTATGAAGTGAACATTCCCCCATCCTCTTTATATTGGTCAGAACTCCATTTCTTCCAATACCAAATTCCATATCCCAAGCATTAACATAGAGCCTATTAACAATATTCTCCCTGCCTGCAGCCTTCACTAGAGGGAGCCTTGGCACTTGGGGCATACTGTGTTATTGAGTTCAATAGCTATTAGTATGCAGTAGGCTCCCTCTAGTGGTAGCTAATTTATAAGGGGTATTAGGAGCTCTTTCTTAAATATTGTAAGGATATATTTAAGGAGTTCTTTGGTGAAATATGTGATGTCCAATTTATGGGATCAGTGATAAAGTATAAATCAGTGGTGGTCCAATCACTGATACCTGCACCGATCGGCAGAAGGGCGCATCCTTTATCCTTGAAATAACGGAGTGACATAGCACACACTCATTTATTCTGTAAGGGACTGCTATTTAAAGGGGCCGGAAGTATGTAAATATCTTACTTGTGGTCACATGGCTGCCCGCTCCTGGCACTGGAAAACCCTAACCGTGCTCTGTGAGGAGTAACAAGACTTCGATCACATAGAGTGACTTGAGACTTTTACCCCAAGTTTAGACAACCCCTTTAATGGGAATCTGTTCGCAAGTTATTTCTATGTAAGATGAGGACAGCATGCTGTAATGGTTAAGAAAACAAATATCAACTGTGCCTCACTTATCAGGCTCTGTGCTATTCTAGTTTATCACCTGGTGATTACTATTACAGGACTACAATGGAACACACTTGACAGTCCAACACGCCCCTCCTCTGACACCTCACTGTCAATGTACAATCTCTATTGAGATCCTGGTGTGGGCGAGGGCCGCACTCCCAGCTCTGCTGTATTGCTAAAACTAAATGCTTTGATTGTGTGAAACAGCAGCAGCCAGTAATCTATGTGATACATCGTTGGATTCAGGGTCTCTTTCCCTACATTGTTACTGTCAGACGAGGTTGCAGCAGATTCCCTTTAAAGGTTAGCTTTGACTATAATAGCTTTTCCTAAACCCTTGTGGGAATACAGCTTTTTTTTACCTGCTTGCAAGCCCCTATATACACAATATGCACAATGAAATGTACAATGCTTTTTTTGTGGCCTCTGTTGAAGTGGCTCTCTAGATAACTTCTATCACATTGTGACCCTTATGTCACTTCTTTAATTTTAAATACGGCTGAAACCTATCAGTCTTTCATTGTCGAGTTTGTAACATTTCTTTTTTTTTTTCTTTAATTTTCAATAACCAGGTTTTATGCTATGTGAAGCCCCAGGAGCCATCAAAGTACACGCGATAAACTTAGTAGAATTTGTATTTCAAATCGCTATAAATGGCTGCATTAAAGAGCCCATTGATTCCACTTACTTCTCGCTGGGCTGTTGTGCTACAGAAATATTAAATAGCTTTGGTGTTCTGACATGACATAGATTTTCTATTGTGAATATGGCACATTCAATTCCAGGTCTAAAGTCAAAATAAATGGCCGGCAACTGTACATTAAACAGCTTCGCTTTTGAAAAAATAAAATGGATAGTAAAAGAAAGGAAGAAAAAAAAAGGTATTAGATGTGAAATGCTGCAGGGGCCAGTCATGTCTATTACATCTCGTTCCTGTGCTTCATGGCCTCAAAAACAGTGATTATTGCCACTGGTAATATTGCCATATTTTCTGAGTTTATGGTTTTCCTAACAGTGGCGTAACATCACCCTTGCGGGCCCTGGTGCAGCATTTACACCGGGGCCCCATATAGGTGAGGAGGGGGGGCTGCTACTGGAACTTTTTTTCCTCAGTCAGAGTTGATGAGCGCTGGTGATGGAGGTGGACTTGCCTTTATCTGTACTCCCGCGGTCAGCTGCCGTGAAGAGGAGAGGAGGGGCGGGCGCAGCTACAGGAAGTGAGGCTTCACTTGCTGTCCTCCCTCCTCTCCTCGGACACACGCGATCGCGGTCACGGCGAGCGGCTGGAAGCACGGGCCCCCTGTTTTAAAGTGATGAAGCACAGTTTGCACATTGAGCCACCTTTAATATTTCCTGCCTTGTGCATCCAACCTGTTGGCCTGACAGCTCTGTGTAACTGCTACACCACCTATAAAATCTTGTGCTTGTACCGTTTTTGCCTGGGCTTGCATGCGCAGTACATTAGTAAATGCTGTACCCACAGATGGTAAACTATTGCAAACTATTATTAATTTATATAGCACTATTAATTCCATGGTGCTGTACATGAGAAGGGGTTACATTCAAAACTATAGATATAGTTTACAGTAAACAAATTAACAATGACAGACTGGTACAGAGGGGAGAGGACCCTGCCCTTGCGGGCTTACATTCTACAGAATAATGGGGAGGAAACAGTAGGTCCAGGGTGCAGCAGATCTGGTGGTGGAGAGGCGGCAGCTCCGGTGGCGGTGCGGTAGCAACTTCGATCGCGGTAGGGTGGTGGCTCAGTCATTGCAGGCTGTAAGCTTTCCTGAAGAGATGGATTTTCAGGTTTCATCTGAAGGATCCGAGCATGGTGGATAATCTGACATGTTGGGGTGCAGAATTCCAGAGGATGGGGGATATTCGGGAGAAATCTTGGAGACGGTTGTGTGAGGAACGGATAAATGTGGAGAGGAGGAGGTCTTGGGAGGATCAAACATTACATGAGGGAAGATAGTGGGAGATTAGTTCAGAGATATAGGGAGGAGACAGTTTATGGACGGCTTTGTAGGTCAGTGTCAGTAGCTTGAACTGGATTCGTTGGGGAATTGGGAGCCAGTGGAGGGATTTGCTGAGGGGAGATACAGGGCAGTAGCAAGGAGAGAGGTGGATTAGTCGGGCAGCAGAGTTGAGGGCAGACTGGAGAGGTACAAAAGGATTAGCAGGGAGGCCACAGATTAGAATGTTGCAGTAATCAAAGTGGGATATGATGAGGGCATGTACAAGAATTTTAGTAGATTGATGGCTGAGGAAAGGACGGATTCTGGAAATATTCTTGAGCTGGAGGCGACAGGAGGTGGCGAGAGTTTGGGTGTGTGGTTTGAAAGACAGGGCAGAGTTGAGAGTTAATCCGAGGCAGTAGATTTGAGGTGTGGGAGAGAGCATTATGCCATTTACCATAATAGATAGATCAGGTGGTGAAGACGAAAGATGAGATGGAGGAAAGATGATGAGTTCGGTTTTGTCTACATTGAGTTTTAGGTAGCGAGAGGAGAAGAAGAAGGATATGGCTGACAGACACTCTGGGATTCTGGACAGCAGAGAGTTGACATCTGGGCCAGAGAGGTAGATTTGAGTGTCATCAGCGTCCAGGTGATATTGGAAGCCATGAGCTGTATCAGTTGTCCTAGGCCAAGGCTATAGATGGAGAAAAGTAGGGGCCCCAGGACAGAGCCTTGTGGGACTCCAACAGAGAAGGCGGGATGAGGAGGATAGTGTGGGAGTGGGAAAAGCTAGATGTGTAGTTGGAAAGGTATGAGCCAAACCAGGACAGGGCAAGGTCTTTGATGCCAAGGGAAGAAAGAATCTGAAGTAGGAGGGAGTGGTCGACTGTGTCAAAGGCAGAGGACAGGTCTAGAAGGAGGAGGATGGAGAATTGTCCGTTAGCTTTGCCTTTGAGTAAGTCGTTGGTAATTTTGGTTAGGGCAGTTTCGGTGGAGTGGTGGGGTCGGAAACCAGATTGTAGATTGTCAAGGAGAGAACTAGATGAGAGGTGGTAGGAAATTTGAACATGGACGTGTTGCTCAAGGAGTTTGGAGGCAAACGGGAGCTGGGATATGGGGCGGTAGCTCGTCCTAGCAGTGGGGTCATGGTTTGGCTTTTTGAGAATGGGCGTGATGGTGGCATGTTTGAAAGCCGAGGGAAAGGTTCCGGAAGATAGTGATATATTGAAAAGGTGGGTTAGGGCTGGGATGAGCATATTAGTGAGGTTGGGGAGGAGGTGGGAAGGGATGGGGTCAAGTGCACAGATGCTGAGGTGTGATTTGGATAGGAGACGAGTAAGCTCTCCTTCAGTGATGTTGGAGAGGGAGGTTGAGTGAAGGGCAGAGGTCTGGTATATGGAGTGGTTGGGGTGGTGGAACAATAAAGGATTGCCTTGTTTGGTCAATCTTATTTTTGTGTATTTTTGTGTTCCCATCCCGTCTTAGATTGTAAGCTCCTTCGAGCAGGGCCACCCTTATTTTTTGCCTTTTTATTGTATTTCCTACGTTGATTCTATGTTTATTGTATGTAACTACTGTTCTGTATTACCTACCATTCTGTATCGTATATTTTTCTTATATATACCATTGTAATGTAAAGTGCTGTGGAATATGTTGGCACTATACAAATAAAATGTTTATTATTATTATTATGTGGCGAAGTCCTCAGCAGAGATGAGGGAGGTTAGAGGGGGAAGCGGTGGGCGGAGGAGAGAGTTAAAAGTGCTGAACAGTTGTTTGGGGTTGTAGGATAAGGAAGATATAAGGTTTGTGAAATAGGTCTGTTTAGCAGAGGTGAGGGCTGATTTGAAGGCAAGTGTAGCTTGTTTGAAAGTTGTGAAGTCGCCTAGTAGGCGCGTTTTCTTCCAACGCCGCTCTGCAGCCCTGTACACTTGTCGAAATTTTTTGGTGAGATTGTTGTGCCAGGGTTGCCTATTGATTCGTCGCACCTTGCGATGATTGAGAGGGGCGACTGAGTCTTTGGCTGATGTGAGGGTGGCGTTGTAGAAAGCGGTGGCACTGTCTGCCTCATGGAGTGAAGATACAGAGGATAGAGGTAGAAAAGAGTCTGAGAGTCTATGAATGTCTAGGTGTGTGAGATTTCTGCGAGGATGAACTAGTGGCTGGATATGGGGGACCGGTGAGGAGGACATGGATGAGAAGGTGAGTCGATGGTGGTCAGATAGGGGGAAGGGAGAGGTTGTGAGATTAGATGGGGAACAGAGGCGGGTGAAAAAGAGGTCTAGTGTATGTCCGTCTGGGTGGTTGTGGAGGACCACTGACTAAGTCCAAAGAATGAGGTAAGTGAAAGGAGTTTGGAGGCCGCTAGCTGGTGGGTGTCAGTAGCGATATTAAAGTCACCCATGATAATGATGGGAATGTCAGCAGAGAGAAAGTGAAGAAGCCAGTTGGAGAATTGGTCAATGAAGGTAGTGGCACAGCCTGGAGATCGGTATATGACGGCCATTTGAAGATTGGAGGGAAAGTAGATATGAATGGGGTGAACTTTAAAAGACGGGTGGTTAAGAGGGAGGGTGGGGGTTGATTGGGTTGAAGAAGCAGTTTGCAGAGAGGAGGACGCCGACTCCTCCGCCATGTCTGTTGCCAGGGCGAGGAGTGTGGGTAAAGTGAAGACCACCTGAGCTCAGTGCAGCAGGGAAGGCTGTGTCAGAGGTGGTCAGCTAGGTCTCAGTGAGGGCCCTGAAGGCAAGGTTCTGGGAAGTAAAAAGGTCATGGATCATGTGGAGCTTGTTGCAAACAGAGCGAGCATTCCAAAGTGCTCCAAAGAGAAGAAGCAGTGGGGTTGGGGTCAGGGGCACCGGTTTTACATGTGAAGGATTGCGGTAGTTTATCTTAATTTGGTGGAGGTGAGGATAGGTGGGATGTATTGTTGGGTGGGGGGGACCAGGATTGGGAGATATGTCACCAGCAGTAGAGAAAGGGAAAGCAGGTGGGAGAAGGAGAGTGGCCGGCTAGTTTTATATTTATGCACAGAAGAATAACATACAGTGGCATGCAAAGGTTTGGGCACTCCTGGTCAAAATTACTGTTATTGTGAACAGTTAAGCAAGTTGAAGATTAACCCCTTCCCAAAGTATGATGTTGTGGGACATCATAGAAGTCGGTGCATTCCCGACCTGTGACGTCCCACAACGTCATGGCGGTTACCATGGCCGTTGCCGCGGTAACCGCCATCAGGCCTTGGTGTTGTGTGATTTGTATCACAGAACCCCGGGGTTTGAAGTGAGGTGGATTCCCCGCCCCCCATTGCCGTGATTGGCTGATGAACAGTCAATCACAGCGATCCTCCTATCCAGCTATGGAAGGGGCTGTCATAGGGGGAGACACAGGACCGTCTGAGGTGCCAGAAACAGTCTCAGTACTGGAAATCAAGCAAAAAGAAGAAAAAACATCGGCACTCACCAGAACGGCATATAGCGGGAATTTTTCTTTTTATTTAGTCCAGGAGCAGCATACAAAGGGTGCAGGGAGGGGGTGCAGAGGTGACGACGGCACCGTTTCGGGTAAATACCCTTCCACGGGTCACAGCCTGTTACCCGTGGAAGGGTATTTACCCGAAACGGTGCCGTTGTCACCTCTGCGACCCCTCCCTGCACCCCTTTGTATGCTGCTCCTGGACTAAATAAAAAGAAAAATTCCCGCTATATGCCGTTCTGGTGAGTGCCGATGTTTTTTCTTCTTTTTGCTTGAAATAATAATGTTGGGCTTCACTGTATTTTTGGTTGCCCGCCAGGTACAACGAGGCAGCTGTGGTTGGTAGTCCGTAGCTGCCAAGTTGTACCTGGGCTGGACCAAAAATATGGCAAGCCTGACATCGTTTTTTTATTATTGTTATTTCTACAAATAAAACAACATGGAGCTTTGCTGTATTTTTGGTTGCCAGCCAGGTAAAACTTGACAGCTGGGTAGCTGGAATCCTCAGCGTGGAGAGACCCAAACAATGTGGGCCCCCCATGCTGCAAATTGCAACCCACAGCCACCCCAGGAAATAACGCATTCATTAGAGGTGCAATGTTCTGGTGCTGTACTCCGACTCTTCCACTTGCCCTTGTGCTGGTGTCAATGCTGGTGGCACACAGGGTCTCTCCATACGCGACATGGTGTCCGCTAACAATTAGAATGGAAAATTAGCTCCAATTGTTAGCGAACACTATGTCGTGTATGGAGAGCCCCTGTGTGCCTAAACATTGGAGCTCCCCCACAAGTGACCCGATTTTGGAAACTAGAAGCCCCAGGGAACTTATCTAGATGAGTGGTGAGCATTTTGAACCCCCAGGTGCTTCACAAATTAATCTGTAAAAATGAAAAAAGAGAGGTTTTGTGGAATGAAAAGTACTTTTTCATTATTACGGATCAATTTGTGAAACATCTGGGGGTTCAAAGTGCTCACCGCCCATCGAGATAAGTTCCCTGGGGGTCTAGTTACCAAAATGAGGTCACTTGTGGGGGAACTCCAATGTTTAGGCACACAGGGGCTCTCCATACATGACATGGTGTCCGCTAACAATTGTAGCTCATTTTCCATTCAAATCGTTAACGGGCACAATGTCTCGTATTGAGAGCCCCTGTGTGCCTAAACATTGGAGCTCCCCCACAAGTGACCCCATTTTGGAAACTAGACCCCACAAGGAACTTATCTAGATGCATAGTAAGCACTTCTAACCCCCAGGTGCTTCACAAATTGATCCGTAAACATGTAAAAGTAATTTTTTTTCACAAAAATGTTCTTTTAGCCTCAATTTTTTTATTTTCATATAGGCAACAGGATAAAATGGATCCTAAAATTTGTTGGACAATTTCCCCTGAGTACACCGATACCTCATATGTGGTCATAAACCACTGTTTTGGCGCACAGCAGGGCTCGAAATGGAAGGAGCACCATTTGACTTTTTGAATGGAAAATTAGCTTCAAAAGTCACATGGACCTCCTTCTTTTCTGAGCCTTGCCGTGTGCCAAAACAGTGGTTTATGACCACATATGAGGTATCAGTGTACTCGGGAGAAATTGCCCAACAAAGTTTAGGGTCCATTTTATCGTGTTGCCCATGTGAAAATGAAAAAATTGAGGCTAAAAGAACATTTTTGTTGGAAAAATGAAAATGTTCATTTTTTCCTTCCACGTTGCTTTAGTTGCTCTGAAGCACCTGAAGGGTTAATAATCTTCTCGAATGTAGTTTTGAGTACCTTGAGGGGTGTCGTTTTTGGAATGGTGTCACTTTTGGGTGTTATCTGTCATGTACGCCCCTCAAAGGGACTTCAAATGTGAAAAAAAATGGTTTTGTAAATTTTGCTGGAAAAATGGGAAATTGCTGCTGAACCATAGCTTCCTAACAAAAATTTTTTTTTTCCAAAATTGTGCCGATGTAAAGTAGACATGTGGGAAATGTTATGTTAACTATTATGTGTCACACAACTCTCTGGTTTAACAGAATAAAAATTAAAAATTATAAAATTGTGAAATTTTCAAAATTCTCACCACATTTTCAATTTTTTTCACAAATAAACGCAAAAATTATCGACCCAAATTTACCACTAGCATGAAGTCCAATATGTCACGAAAAAACATTCTCAGAATTACTAGGATCCGTTGAAGTGTTCTAGAGTTATCTACTATATAATTGCCGTAGCACGTTTTGTGTCGGACCCCGGCACGCCGTGGCTTTGTCACTATGTGACGTCACCACGGCGAAGCATTGCCCGCGTAGCAGGCATTGCGAGCTGTCGCCGCTGTCAGCACACATATTAATAGTGATGATCCTCCTCCTGCCCGCGCTGCCTGCCCCATCACCCCCCTGCCTGTCACCATAGCCATCCTCCACTGCCCGGTCACCCCCGCCTGTCACAACACTTCCCCCCGCTGCCCCATCACCCCCCTGCCTGTCACCATAGCCATCCTCCACTGCCCGGTCACCCCCAGCCTATCACCACTGCCCCTCCGCTCCCCGATCGCCCCCCTCCACTCTCCGGTCACCCCCCGCCTGTCAGCACAGACCCCCTCCACTGTCCGGTCACCCCCCCCCCCCCCGCCTCTTACCACAGCTCCTTCAAGCCAGCCGCGATCTCTCTTCATCCTGCTTGAGGACCTCTGATGACGTCACGATGATGGGTGGAGTCACAGATCACATGATCGTGACGTCATCAAAGGTCCTGTTCCGATCTAACCTACTCTGCCTACTCATCCCCCTGCGCTGCACACTGACCCCCACTCTGCCCCTGACCCTGCTCTGCCCACTGACCCCCACTCTGCCCCTGACCCCCACTCTGACCACTCACCCCCACTCTGCCCACTCACCCACCAACTCTTCCCCCTCACCCCCACTCTGCACACTGACCCCCACTCTGCACACTGACCCCCACTCTGCACACTGACCCCCACTCTGCACACTGACCCCCACTCTGACCCTGCTCTGCCCACTGACCCCCACTCTGACCACTGACCCCCACTCTGCCCACTGACCCCCAAACTCTGCCCACTCACCCCCCTACTCTTCCCCCTCACCCCCTCTCTGCCCCCCTCACCCCCACTCTGCCCACTGACCCCCACTCTGCCCCTGACCCTGCTCTGCCCACTGACCCCCACTCTGACCACTGACCCCCACTCTGCCCACTCACCCCCCTACTCTTCCCCCTCACCCCCTCTCTGCCCCCCTCACCCCCACTCTGCACACTGACCCCCACTCTGACCACTGACCCCCACTCTGACCACTGACCCCCACTCTGACCACTGACCCCCAAACTCTGCACACTCACCCACCAACTCTTACCCCTCACCCCCTCTCTGCCCCCCTCACCCCCACTCTGCACACTGACCCCCACTCTGCCCCTGACCGTGCTCTGCCCACTGACCCCCACTCTGACCACTGACTCCCACTCTGCCCACTCACCCCCAAACTCTGCCCACTCACCCCCCTACTCTGCCCCCTCACCCCCTCTCTGCCCCCTCACCCACACTCTGCCCACTCACCCTGCTCTGCCCACTCATCCTGCTCTGCCCACTCACCCCCACTCTGCCCACTCACCCCCCTACTCTTCCCCCTGACCCCCTCTCTGCCCCCTCACCCCCACTCTGCACACTGACCCCCTCTCTGACCCTGCTCTGCCCATTCACCACCACTCTGACCACTGACCCTGCTCTGCCCACTGACCCCCTCTCTGCCCACTCACCCCCTCTCTGCCCACTCACCCCCACTATGCTCACTGACCATGCTCTGCCCACTCACCCTGCTCGGCCCACTGACCCCTCACACTGGCCACTCATCCTGCTCTGCCCACTCACCATGCTCTGCCCACTCACCCCTCACTGCCCACTGACCCCTCACACTGACCCTGCTCTGCCCACTGACCATCCTCTGCCCACTCACCCCTCACTGACCCTGCTCTGCCCACTCACCCTGCTCGGCCCACTGACCCCTCACACTGCCCACTGACCCTCCTCTGCCCACTGAACATGCTCTGCCCACTGACCCCTCAATGCCCACTCACCCTGCTCTGCCCACTGACCCTGCTCTGCTCACTGACCACTCACACTGCCCACTCACCCTGCTCTGCCCACTGACCCCTCACACACCCCACTGACCCTGCTCTGCCCACTCACCCCTCACACTGACCCTGCTCTGCCCACTGACCCTGCTCTGACCACTCACCCCTCACACTGCCCACTGACCCCTCACACTGCCCACTGAACATGCTATGCCCACTTACCCCTCACACTGCCCACTGACCATGCTCTGCCCACTGACCCCTCACACTGCCTACTGACCCTGCTCTGCTCATTTACTCCCACTCTGCCCACTCACCCCTGCTTTTACCACTGACCCTGCTCTGCCCACTGACCACCCTCTGTTCACTCACCCCCCGCTCTGCCCTTTCACCATGCCCACTGACCCCTGCTCTGCCAACTGACCGTGCCCACTCACCCATGCTCTACCCACTGACCCTTCTCTGCCCACTCACTGTGCCCATTGACCGCCGCTCTGCCCACTAACCCCTGCTCTGCCCACTGACTGTGCCCAATAACCCTTGCTATGCCCACTAAACCCTGCTCTGCCCACTCACCCCCGCTCTGCCCGCTGACCCCTGCTCTGCTCACTGACTGTGCCCACTCACCCCTGCTCTGCTCACTCACCCCTGCTCTGCCCACTGATTTTTCCCACTAACCCCTGCTGTGCCTACTGACTGTGCCCACTGACCCCTGCTCTGCCCAATCACTCTGCCCACTAACCCCTGCTCTGACCACTGACCCCCGCTATGACCCTGCTCTGACCACTGACCCCCAAATCCTGCTCACTGACCCTGCTCTGCCCATTCACCCCCCACTCTGCCCACTCACCCCCGCTCTGCCCACTGACCCTGCTCTGCCCACTTACCCCCCCCTCTGGCTACTGACCATGCCCACTGACCCCAGCTCTGCCCACTGACCCCAGCTCTGCCCACTGACCCCAGCTCTGCCCACTGACCCCTGCTCTGCCCACTAACCCCTGCTCTTCCCACTCATCCCCCACTCTGCCCACTGACGCTCGCTTTGCCCACTGACCCCCAGCAGATCGGTTTCCCAGCCAACGACAGGTCCTGTCCTGCCACCTACAAGACGGGTGGTGCGAGCCGCCGCAGGGTAAGTATCCTCACTGAGGTTTTTTTAGTTTTATTATCACCATGAAGCAGGGGGGAGGGGGGTGTGCAGCCCCAGAGGGAGGGGGGCCGCAGAGACTGGAGGCCCAGAGGGACGGGTGCCACGGGGAGCGGAGGGGGTCAGGAGGAGCGCCTCCATCCTGCCCCCCCTATCTATCCTGCCCCACCCAACACCATCCTGCCCCCCCGACTCCATCCCGCACCCCCACCACCATCCTCACCCCCCGCCAACATCCTGCCCCGCCGCCTCCATCCTCCCCGCCCCCCCTCCCCCCGCCACCATCCTGCTCTGCCGTCTCCATCCTGCCCTGCCGTCTCCATCCTGCCCTGCCGTCTCCATCCTGCCCTGCCGTCTCCATCCTGCCCCGCTTCTCCATCCTGCCCTGCCTTCTCCATCCTGCCTCGCTCCGTCCATCCTGCCCCTCCGACTCCATCCTGCCCCTCCGACTCCATCCTGCCCCTCCGGCTCCATCCTGCCCCTCCGGCTCCATCCTGCCCCTCCGGCTCCATCCTGCCCCTCCGGCTCCATCCTGCCCCTCCGCCTCCATCCTGCCCCTCCGCCTCCATCCTGCCCCTCCGCCTCCATCCTGCCCCTCCGCCTCCATCCTGCCCCTCCGCCTCCATCCTGCCCCTCCGCCTCCATTCTGCCCCGCCCCCTCCATCCTGCTCCGCCACCCACCATCCTGCCCCCCTTGCTCCTTCCTGCCCCACTCACTACTTCCTGCCCCGTTCACTCCATCCTGCCCTGCTCGCTCCATCCTCACCCCCGCTGTTCTTGCTCCCCTGCCTCCATCCTGCCCTCACGCTTACTCATCCGGCCCCGCTTGCTCCATTCTGCTCATCTGCTCAATCCTGCCCCTTCGGCTTCATCCTGCTCCTCCGCCTCCATCCTGCCCCGCTCAATCCATCCTGCCCCCCGCTCTTCTTGCTCCCCCGCCTCCATGCTGCCCTGCTCGCTCCATCCTGCCGCCCCCCTCCCCCGCCTCCATCCTGTTGCCCCGCCTCCATCCTGTTGCCCCGCCTCCATCCTGTTGCCCCGCCTCCATCCTGTTGCCCCGCCTCCATCCTGTTGCCCCGCCTCCATCCTGTTGCCCCACCTCCATCCTGTTGCCCCACCTCCATCCTGTTCCCCCGGCTCCATCCTGTTCCCCCCCGCTCCATCCTGTTTCCCCCGGCTTCATCCTGTTTCCCCGCCTCCATCCTGCCCCCTCCCGCTCCATCCTGCCCCCTCTTGCTCCATCCTGCCCCCCCTTCCCGCTCCATCCTGCCCCGCTCGCTCCATCCTGCCCCGCTCGCTTCATTCTGCCCCGCTCGCTTCATTCTGCCCCCCCAACACAATCCTGCCCCCCCTCCCCTCCTCAGCTGATCGCTTGCCCAGGCAACTACAGGTCCTAAAGGCCTGTAGGACCTACAAGGCGGAGGTGGAGCGAGCCGCCGGACAGGTGAGTATCCTCACTGAGGATTTTTTTTAATTTTACTGTGGACATCCGGGGGCCAGGAGGAGTGGGGGACCGCGGTGACCGCAGTATTGCCATATACCATAGTGCTGCTATACATGTGCTATAATGTACTGCCATATACCATAGTGCTGCTATACATGTACTGTAATGTACCGCCATATACCATAGCACTGCTATACATGTACTGTAATGTACCGCCATATACTATAGTGCTGCTATACATTTACTATAATGTACTGCCATATACCATAGCGCTGCTATACATGTACTCTAATGTACCGCCATATACCATAGCACTGCTATACATGTACTGTAATGTACCGCCATATACTATAGTGCTGCTATACATTTACTATAATCTACCGCCATATACTATAGTGCTGCTATACATGTGCTCTAATTACCACCATATACCATCGTACTGATATATATATCTACTATATAATTGCCGTAGGCACTTCCGTGTCGGACCCCGAAAAGACCGTGGCTATGTCACTCTGTGACGTCACCAGTTGGCCTGCGCGAGCAATGGCCGCGAGGCCATTGCGAGTCGCTGGCCGAAAATAGAACCAGAGGCTCGGCCACAAAGTTAGCGATTTATCGCTCATGTAGCGCGAGTCGCTGCCTGAGCGGTAAATCGCTAACTTTGTGGCCGAGCCTCTGGTTCGATTTTCGGCCAGCGACTCGCAATGCCCACTTCGCGGCCATTGCGAGCACTCAGCCCCAAAAAGTATTCACACCCCCCCAAAAAGTATTCAACCCCCCAAAAAGTATTCACACACACCCCAAAAAGTATTCAACCCCCCAAAAAGTATTCACACACCCCCAAAAAGTATTCAACCCCCCCAAAAAGTATTCACACCCCCCCAAAAAGTATTGAACCCCCCAAAAACTATTCACACCCCCCAAAAACTATTCACACACCCCCAAAAACTATTCACACCCCCCCAAAAAGTATTCAACCCCCCCCAAAAAGTATTCAACCCCCAAAAAGTATTCACACACCCCCAAAAAGTATTCAACCCCCCAAAAAGTCCTTACACCCCCCCAAAAAGTATTCACACCCCCCAATAAAATAAAAAAAAAAAATAATAATATATAAAATTAATATATTAATTAAATTAACTAATTTAAATAAAAAAAAATAATCTAATACAAATAAATTTCATTAAAATAAAAAAATTAATATACAAATAATAAAAATAATAAATATTAAAATAAATCAAAATAAAAAAAAAAATATATATATAATTAAAATATTAATAACATTAACTAATTCTAAGAAATTCAAATTACTCAAATAAAAAAAAAATCAATTAAAATAAAAAAAAAATAATATTCTAAAAATATTCTATAATAAATAATTACAATAATAAAATCATAAATAATAAAAAAAAATATTCCATATAAAAATTCATAACATTAACTAATTCTAATAAAATAAAACTAATAAATAAAATATTCATAACATTAAGTTATTCAAAAAAATTGGAAATAAAAAAAAATAAATAAAAAAAAAAATAATATAGCTACTATAATCTAATTAACGCACGTTCTAGAATCCCGATGCATTTGCATCGGGCTCACAGCTAGTTACCTCATAAAGGGACACTGGTCAGAATTGAAAAAAATGGCCAGGTCATTATGGTCAAAATAGGCTGGGTCATGAAAGGGTTAAATTATCTTTAGAAGGCATAAAGTTAAAGATGACACATTTTCTTTGTATTTTAGGCAAAAAATGTAATTAAGAAATGGCAGTGAACAGGAACAGTGGAGGTCAAGATAAGGTCTGGATGACCAAGCAAACTTTCAGTGAGAGCTGCTTGTAGGATTGCTAGAGCGGAAAATCAGAACCTCCACTTGACTTTAAAAAACCTTCAGGTAGATTTAGCAGATTGGAGTTTTGGTACATTGATCTACTGTTGAGAGACACATGCAAAATATGACCTTCATGGAAGACTTATCAGAAGTAAACCTCTCCTGTGTCCTCACAATAAAATTCTGCATCAGAAGCATGCAAAAGAACATATAAACGAGTTTATTTTGGAAACTAGTTGTTTGGACTAATGAGGTTAAAATACAACTCTTTGACCACAATGATAAAAATTATGTGTGGAGAAAAAAAAGGCACAGAATTTCAAGAAAAGAACATCTCACCAAACATCAAGCATGGGGATGGATCAATTATGATCTGGGGCTGTGTTCTAGCTAATGGCACAGGAAATCTTTCATGGGTAGATGGAAGAATGGATTCAATGAAATTTCAACAAATTCTTGATGGAAACATAATATCAGCAGCTGTATAAAAGCTGCAGTTGAAAAGAGGTGGCTTCTCCAAATGAATAATGATTCTAAACATGTGTCAAAATCCACAATAGACAACCTCAGAAGGTTTCAAGCTGAAGGTTTCACAATGGCCGTCTCAGTTACCGATCTGAACATCATTAAAAATCTGTGTTTAGACCTCAAAAGAGCAGTGTATGCAAGACGACCCAGGAAACTCACAGAATTGGAAGACATTTCCACTGAAGAATGAATGAAAATCTCTCAAGGAAGAATTGAAAGACTCTTGGCTGACTACAAAAAATATTTACAAGCTGTGATACTTGCAAAAGGTCCTACTGTTAGGTAATAACCATGGCCAAACTTTTGCCTGGGCCCATTTTCCTTTTTTTAATTTTTAAAATGTAAAATATTGATAAAGTATATATTTTTTTTGCTAAAAATACAAAGGAAATGTATCATTTTAACTATATGCCTTTTTAGGGATTTTTGCCATAGTGGGAATCTGTCAGGTCAAAAATCCATATGTAACTGATATCATTTTCTAATTCCTTTGGTGAAGCTCTTTCTATTCATGTATTTCTTTTATTTATACTCACCTCCCTCTATCCTCTGTAAACTGCAAAAAATAGATCCATTCCGTCTGTCAATCACAGTGAGTGATCACTTCTATGTGGCCCACTCCCCAGGGAATGAATATTCATGTAGTGACATCATTGCCACGACCTATGCACTGCCCTCCTCTAAAAGCACACAAGGAAAGTTAAATGGAAATCATTCACATGGGGTCTGTATCCTCCTGTGTATGCAGGGCACTCACTGAAAAGGAGACGGGAGTGGGAGGTGTGTGCTCTTAGCAGAAGCTGAGCATTTTCAGCTTTGACATCTTCATATTTCCCTCCAGCATTGAGCAGTTTCATTGTTGGTATCTGAGACATATGTGTAGTGTGTGCTGTCTGAGAGATTTATATGTGACTAGATGGTGGACCGATTCTAACGCATCGGGTATTCTAGAATATGTGGGTGTGCGGCGGTGGCCCCCCTCAGTTCATCTCCCGGCTGGCTCGCGCGCGCTGCGGCCACCGTCGGCCGGACCCGTGTATCACGGCGACAGCAGCGCTAAAGCGCCGCTGTCGACGGGCTACATATTGGCACGAAATTCGAACTTTGAATTCGCACGCCTATTTGCCACCAATGAGCGGCCTCTGTCTGGCGTGCGAGTTCCGTGACAGACAGACAACATTAGACGATTATATAGTAGATTATATAAACATTTGTTCATTTACTCAGCAAATAATACATTACATGTCTGCAGGAAAACCAATGTTCATATAAACCATAGACGTCTCTCACAGACAGCACAAACCCCACCCAACTCTGTCCCTCTGAAGCAGTTTGCACAATCCTGAGATTTTCAGTGTGACTTCAGCACAAGTGAAAGGGAGAGAATGCCAGCTTGAATAGGCTTGGTTATGTAAATAACATTTACGTATACTGGACTATTTGGCAGTAAAAGTAATGAACCGGACCAGTGTAGCCAGCTGCCTGCTGGGTGTGAAAATACTTATAGCAAAAAAAAAACTACAGAGGGTACAGTAATGAGTTTTACATGTTTTAAAAGGTCTGCCCAGGCACTATTCCAGGGTTCTATTAGTATCATACTGAAAGATGATCTGACAGAGTCCCTTTAACTGTTCACAATAGCAGTAATTTTGACCATGTGATCCCAAACTTTTGCATGCCACTGTAACAGTAAGTCCAAAACTGCTGTGTAAGTAAATCAAGGAAAGGTTATTTAGGTTGTAGCCATCACAGGACCTCTCGATAGATGCAATGATAAGGTGACAATGTGAAAAATGAATATGGCTTTACATTGAGATGTTCAGCTCTCCTGTAGTTTTTACATGATGATGAATAATTTTTAGGTGCAGACCTTTATAGAAGTAATATAAATCACAAGCGGGTCCCAGCTGGTGAAATGTTATATTCTCTTCGCCACATCTCTATTCTCATAGCGTCTGCTATAAACCATTGCTATGATTTTATTTCAATATAATAATTTCATTTAGATGATACTTCAAAAAGTCTTCATGCAGCTTTATATTCTGCTTCTTATATTTATCCCTCAAAATTTTTTTTTATTTAATCTGTTTTTATTAAACAAGGTAGTTTTCAAACAATACAAACAGTATTCCGTCTCATTACGGATTGTGTGTTATAGATCCAGTAGTACATTTCAACATTGTCTATTATTCTATTAATCATTAAGATAAGAATCTTAAGGCCCCGTTGCACGGGGAAACATCTCCGGCAATATCGCCGGCAACTGACGGGAGCGCGCACGTTTTTGGCCACTAGCCAAGATCGCTGTGCTGCTGTTACACCGGGAGACATCGCCGGCAACGCAGCAGCGATATTGAAAGCAACTATCGCTGCCAGGGTTAAATTCGGCTTGCCAGGGTTAAAAACGGCTTGCCTTTTCACATCATGCTGTTTGACGCATTATGCGCTTCAAAGGGTCCCTTGCAGGACCCGTTGAAGCACATAACGCGTTAAATGGCAAGCCGTAGTCCGGTACCTCTGCTCTCCCTCCCTGCACCAATGTAACCGCACCTTTATTAAATCTGCATTCTTGGGAAGACTGGTGAGTGCCATCCATTCTTTACTAATTTTCATTGTATGCACTGTGGACCTAGAGTACGAGCAACATGTTCACCCAGCTGCCTCCTTGAGGATTAGAACGAGGAGCTATAGACAGGTGTTTATTTGAGTGGTGCCCAGTTTTCATCTGTGACCGGGCTGTAATAATATTACCGGTAACCGGCATGATCAACAAATAGTGTTCTAGACTGGTAGGCCAAGTGTCTAGCCATTTTTAGTGGATAAATGTAGATACAGCCCTCCCCATCCAATATCCAATGTATGTGTGTTATTTGTACTGGTTCTTGGCTAATTCACCCCTCTGCATAGATGGGGCTTGTGAAGCATCAACCAGTCATGGTAAAAGTCATGATGAGGTTTTCCAACTGAGCGAAACAAATTTAAAAATAAACAAAGCCTAATTCTGACTTCATTAAAATATGTAGCATAAGCAAACTGAAAAAATATGACATGTTCTGAGTCTAGCTGGCTCTACGATCAAGAGACACCCAGACTCAAAACGCTGTTGTTTGTTTGCCTGGGCAACATATTTTAATAATGTCACAATAAAGGTTTTTGATTTCTAAACTCATATTTGAGTTTTCTTAGTCTTACTTTGAGCCAAAATGTTGACACCCGGGGAGGAATTTTAAGCCATTCTATTGTACACTGAACCACACCCTTCTCCAACTTGTTAAGTGAGCCTCAAAAACTGCCTATAGCACGATAAATTGTTCCATGTCATGTATGACAGTTCTTTGGCACAGCTTGGTACGTCTCCACCATTGATTACCAGCCATGTAACTTGTTTTATTTTCTTTTTTTCCTTGCAAACAGTTGTTTTATAGTAAGCCATTTTACAAATTTTTGGGACGTTCCTCCACATTAGTTTGTTAGATAGAGGTTGTCTTCGTTCACCATCTGGGATCAGCCTTCTGTATTTTAATTTTACTCCTTAAAGTGTAAATAAATGTTTAAAATTTATTTTTTTTTTTTACATTTTTCAGCCTCTTTAACTTGCCAGAAAATTAGTGGGGTCCATGTCCTGATACCAGTCTCCCAAAAAATGGCCGAGAAGTGCTCAGAAGACAAGAATGCAGAGTTCCTTCCCGAAAGCACACGTTTATAGTATCCACACTCCATGTTGTGCGCTCGCTTGGACAGTGGCTGTGAGCTCCTTTCTATTTAGCTAAGCACTTCACAATGATCTTATGAGTGATTGGGGTCGAGGTCCTGAGACCCTTTAAAACAATTTGGAAAAGCCCATATAATGGTGTCGTGTTTGTAAGTTTCCAATAGGTTTATTGGCCACATCTGAGTTAATTTGAAACACACTTGTGGATATATTTTAATGTACACCTGAAACACACTTCTTTGTGTAGCATCATGGGAAAGTGTAAAGAAATTAACCAAGATATCGGGAAGACAATTATGGACTTGTACAAGTCTGGTCCATCCTTAAGTGCAAATTCCAGATACCTGAAGGTGCCTCATTCATCTGTGTAAACATAAGTAAAAACAAGCTGAGAATGTCCAGCCATCACGCCGCTCAGAAAGGTGACGGGTTTTGTGTTCCAGAGATGAACATGCTTTGGTCCGATATGTGCATATCAACCCTAGAACAAACGCAAAATACCTTTTGGAAGATGATGGTGGAAGGTTGGTAAGATTGTGTCATTATCTACAGTGCAACAAATACTGTATCAACACAGGCTGAAAAGTCACTCTGCCAGGAAGAAGGCATTACTCAAAAAGAAACATAAGCCAGATTAATATTTGCAAATGTACACAGGAGCATAGATTATTGAAGACATATCCCATGGTCTGACGAAATTATAATTGTACTCCTTGGCCAAAATGATCATCGTTATGTTTGAAGGAAATAGGGAGAAGCTTGGAAGCATAAAAACACCATCCCAACTGTGGCAGCATCATGTTGTGGGGTTGTTTTGCTGCAGGAGGGACTGGTTCACTTCACAAAATAGATGGCATCATGAGGAAAGATGATTATGTGGCAATACTGATGCAACATCTTAAGACATCAGGATGTTAAAGCTTGGGCGGGAAAAGGTCTTCCAAATGGACAATTACCCAAAGCATACTGACAAAATGGTTACAAAGTGGCCTAAGGATAACAAAGTCAATATTTTGTAGTGCCCACCACAAAGCCCTGATTTCAATCCTATTGAAAATGTATGGGCAAAGCTGAAAAGGCAGGTGCGAGTGAGGCGACCTCCAAACATGGCTCAGTTACATCAGTTCTGTCAGGAGGAATGGGCCCAAATTCCTACCAACTATTGTGAGAAGCTTGTGGAAGAATATCCAAAATGTTTCACAAAAGTCATGCTGTTTAAGGACAATGGTACTAAATAGTAATGAAATTTTTGTAAACATTTTTGTAAAAGGTCTTAAAGCATTCTCTCTCTCATTATTCTGGCATTTGGCAAATAATAATTATGGTAATCCTAATTGACCTGAAACAGGAAAGGTTTATTCTGATTTCATGTCAGATATTGAGAAAAACATGGATTTGTGTCTTCATATAGTGTATGGAAACTTCTGGTTTCAACTGTAAATGTTTAACATTTCTTATTTCCAAGTGAGCAAAGAGTACGGATGCAATAGAAAGTCAAGGACTATTTAATCTGTACTCTGCCATGTGTGCTCGCTCCAGCAGGAGCTGTGCGCTCTGGTCTTTTAAGCTGAGCACTTCTCATTCCTCTTTTGAGCAATTGGTGGTGCTCAAAGGATCTGGACGACCACTGATCTACAGGCACTTACATTGGCTGAAAAATATAATAAGAAATATGTTAAACATTTGGATTCAATTTGCATTTTAACGAGTAAATAAATATTTATCATATTTTGTTATATTGTTCAGCCATTTTAACTGCCTGTAGATTGTGTGTGTGTGTGTGTGTGGGAGGGGGGGATCCAAGTCCTGAGACCCACACTGATTACTTAAAAGATCACTGAGAAGTACTGAGCTCAAGTAATAGAAGTGCACAGCTCCTTCCTGAGCAGGCACACAGCATGTGGAATGGAGGCAAAAGAAAGAGCTGTGGGCTCGCTCGGGTGGGAGATGAGTGGGCTTGCATGGGCGGCAGCTCTGTGGGCTTGCTTGGGCAGGTGCTCTGTGGGCTTGCTTGGGTAGGTGCTCTTGGGCTTGCTTGGGTAGGTGCTCTGTGGGCTTGCTTGGGCAAGTGCTCTGTGGGCTCGCTCGGGCAGAAGCTCTGTGTGCTCGCTCGGGGAGGAGCTCTGTGTGCTCACTCAGAGAGCAGCTCTGTGTGCTTGCTCGGGGAGGAGCTCTGTGTGCTCGCTCAGAGAGGAGCTCTGTGTGCTTCCTCAGGGAGGAGCTCTGTGTGCTTCCTCAGGGAGGAGCTCTGTGTGTTCACTCAGGGAGGAGCTCTGTGTGCTCACTCGGGGAGGAGCTCTGTGTGCTCGCTTGGGCAGGAGTTCTGTGGGCTCGCTCGGGGAGGAGCTCTGTGTGCTCGCTTGGGCAGGAGTTCTGTGGGCTCGCTCGGGGAGGAGCTCTATGGGCTCGCTCGGAGAGGAGCTCTGTGTGCTTCCTCAGGGAGGAGCTCTGTGTGTTCGCTCAGGGAGGAGCTCTGTGTGCTCACTCGGGCAGGAGTTCTGTGTGCTCGCTCGGGGAGGAGCTCTGTGTGCTCGCTCGGGGAGGAGCTCTGTGTGCTCGCTCGGGGAGGAGCTCTGTGTGCTCGCTCGGGGAGGAGCTCTGTGTGCTCGCTCGGGGAGGAGCTCTGTGTGCTCGCTCGGGGAGGAGCTCTGTGTGCTCGCTCGGGGAGGAGCTCTGTGTGCTCGCTCGGGGAGGAGCTCTGTGTGCTCGCTCAGGGAGGAGCTCTGTGTGCTTCCTCAGGGAGGAGCTCTGTGTGCTTCCTCAGGGAGGAGCTCTGTGTGCTCGCTCGGGCAGGAGCTCTGTGTGCTCGCTCAGGGATGAGCTCTGTGTGCTCGCTCGGGCAGGAGTTCTGTGGACTCGCTCGGGGAGGAGCTCTGTGTGCTCGCTTGGGCAGGAGCTCTGTGTGCTCGCTTGGGGAGGAGCTCTGTGTGCTCGCTTGGGGAGGAGCTCTGTGTGCTCGCTTGGGGAGGAGCTCTGTGTGCTCGCTTGGGGAGGAGCTCTGTGTGCTCGCTTGGGGAGGAGCTCTGTGTGCTCACTCGGGGAGGAGCTCTGTGTGCTCGCTCGGGCAGGAGCTTTGTGTGCTTGCTCAGGGAGTAGCTCTGTGGACTCGCTTGGGCAGGAGCTCGGTGTGCTTGCTCGGAGAGGAGCTCTGTGGATTCGCTCGGGCAGGAGTTCTGTGGGCTCGCTCGGGGAGGAGCTCTGTAGATTCGCTCGGGCAGGAGTTCTGTGTTCTCACTTGGGCAGGAGTTCTGTGGGCTCGCTCGGGCAGGAGCTATGCACTTCTGTATCCTTACCCGAGCTGTTCTCTGATCTTTTCAGGGATCAGCAGATGTTTCGGGCTCCAGACTCCTCACCAATCTACATACAATGAAAGAAGCTAAAAAATCCAAATGATAATAAATTAAATGTTTACTTATTCCTTAAAATTTAGGTTGAATCCAATGAAGCAAACCTAACTAAATTAAAAAAAAAAAAAAAAATGAACAGATTGCCCGTCCAGCTATCCTACCACTCTAATCCCCAGCTTATGTGGTCTCTTCGTAAATCCAGGCCTGCTTCCAGATACAAGGATTGACTGCCAAAACAGTCACACAGGGCCCTACCTATGCTCTAAAAATGCTTCTACTTTAGCAAGTTGCACAGAAACACTATACACCATTAATAGATATGAAGAGAACTCTTATCGGTCTTGTAAATTTCTGCACGGCCCTATTGGAGGCATAACTGGACTGTGAACAGAGGGCCTTTGTACCCTCTTGGTCCATATGGCAAATTCAGATAGAATGTAGATGACTTACCGTACTTGGATTTTGTCCTTTATTAACAAATTAACTGAGCAGCTGATTTAATAAATAACCCTGACTGGAAATAATTTTTTTTCGCCCTTCGTCCCACTCTGATTTCCCTAAACTGCCCATTGTAAAGTAAACAGCTGTACAGTCTACCTACCAAATGCACAAAAACAGAAATACGTCAGTGGAACCAAAGGCAATAACAATGACTGTAGCAGAAAATATTACAAACCATGACCGGAACCGATGAGAAGAAAAATATGTCGAAAATTCCACAAAGTTCACTTCTGATGCTTTGTTATGGAATCTCTGACTATTTGCAACTCTGGTCATATTCTATAAAAGAGATATTCCACTGCAGACGTAAAAAATATATTCATGCTCTATTTTAAAATGTTAGTACAGGTTTTAAACTAGTACAGATCTTTGTAACATATCCTCATTACAGAGAGGTGCACGTTGCCTAGCTAAACCCATACAACTGCTGCCATCTATACAAGTCTGTAGGGATCAGGGAAGGAGGGAGCAATTACTGACACAGATATAGTGACTCTTAGAATTATTTATTTTTTCTCACCTTTAGTGCTGGATTCACAGAAACACTGCTCAGTACAGCTATATATTGTCATCCATCCTGCTTGCACCTTTTGGGTGTGCGGTAAAGAGATAGAAAAGAGATTTTTTTCTCTCTCCTATGTGTGTTCTGTAAAAGAGGAGATATCATATCTGATAACTTTCACCCACCCTTGAGCTGAGCTCGGAAAAGCTCAAAGATATAATATCCATAAAATTAAAAAATGGTGGTCAAAATAAATCACATACAGTCATGGCCGAAATGTTGGCATTTTTTACATTGTTCCAGAAAATAAAGTATTTCTCCAAGAAAATTATTGCAATGTCACATGGACTGGTCTCCCTGAGATCAGTGAATGCTTCATGATGTTGGTCTACTAGGCCTTGCTTCCACCTAGCCAGAATCCTACTCCACACTGATGAGGGGCAACACCCCGAAACAGCTGTCTGTAGATGGATACCTGGCCTTGGTATTCCCTTGTCATATCTCTAAGCTTGTAAAAGAGCTGGATATTGACTAAAAGGGCCACTTAACATGGTGGTTATGGTGTTCTCCACAAGGAGCCACCCCTTGGCTGGGTCCTTCCCTGGAGGGATATCTGGCTAGTCCTGTGTTTGAGACTCCTAACCGAGGCTCCACAGACTCTATTTGCTTACTGTAGATCCAGACTCATTGCTACCACTTCAGAAGTCTCCAGCACTTTGTTTCCATCCATTTCTGGGGCTTGAAGTATATTTGGGGTCATTGTTCTGCTGGAAGACCCATGATCTAGGACACACCCAGCTTTCTAACACTGGCAACTTCATTGTGACCCAAAATCCTTTGGTAATCTTCAGATTTCATGATATCTTGCACACAGTCAAGGCACCCAGTGGTAGAAACAGAAAAATAACCTCAAATCCTCTTTGAGCCTCCACCATATTTGACTGTAGGTCCTGTGTTATTTTCTTTATAGATCTCATTCCACTTTTTTGGCAAACAATAGAATGATGTGCTTTACTAAAAAGCTCCATCTTGGTCTCATCTGTTCATGTGTCATTTTCCCAGAACAATTTTGGTTACTCATGTACATTTTGGCAAACTGCAGTCTAGCTTTTTTTCTGTCTCTGTGTCAGCAGTGGGTCGTCCTGGGTCTCCGCTATAGTGTTTCATTTCACTCATATGTGGACGGATAGTTTTCGCTGACAGTGATGCCCCCTAAGCCTGCAAGACAGGTTGAATTTCTTTGTAACATAATTGGGGCTGCTTACCCACTATCCAGACTATCCTGCATTGCAACCATTCATTAATGTTTCTCTGCCATCCACTTCAAGGGAGATTAGCTACAGTGCCATGGTTTGTAAACTTCCTGATTAAGTTGTGCAACATGAACAAAAGACCATCAAGATCTCTGTAAATGAACCCGTAACCTTGAGATTGTTTATATTTTTCAACAATTTTGGTACTCAGGTCCTCAGACAGTTCTTTTCTCCTCTTTCTGTTTGCTATGCTTAGTGTGGCATACACAATGCAAACATTGAGTCAACGTCTCCCTCGTTTCAGGTGTGATTTTTTATTTGCCCACACCTGTTACTTGCCACACGTGAGTGTGAATGACCATCATATGCTTCAAACAAAGTCGCTAACTCACAATTTTGGAAAGGTGGCAACAATTTTGTCCAGATCTTTTTGTGTGGGTTTCGTGTGAAATTTTGTTCAATTTGCCTTTTACACACAAAGGAATTAATAATGTGTATGGCAAAACGTGTAATTGCAATAATTTTCTAGGAGAAACTCTGCATTTTGTAGAACAATTTCAAGGATGCCAACACTTTCGGCCACATGTTTTTTATAGCTAGCACCTCACACAAAGGTGATGCCAGTCATTTCTTCAATTATTAGTGTTATTATTTTTTGGCTGTGCACCGTTCCCCCGCCCTGTAGCCATGCTGAGCCCTCCATCTTGTTTTAGCCAGGTCCACGACATACCCTCAAGGTCGGTTTTAATTGCATACAGAGGCATAAAAACCCACACATGCGGCATTATACCGCTAGAGAGGCACATGGTTAGGACCCGATAGAATGAGGAGCACCTTGGCGCGTTTATCGGGCACTTTTGCATTGGCACTGCTAAAGCTTAGTCTTCTCAAGTGTCTTTATATTCTCAAGCAGTTTCTGCAATGTCCCTTTCTTTACATCAGTATTAGCTGTGCAGACAGCCCTGCTATTCATTGTTAGCCAGTATGCTATTTCATATATATCATAGTGTGTAGTGTTGCAGCAGGTATATTTTTTGAATTAACACTTTCGGCCATGACTGTAATGGACAGAAATAGCATTATTACTTACTAGCTGTGAGCCCGATGCAAATGCATCGGGATTCTAGAACGTGCATTAATTTGATTATAGTAGTTATAGCTGGTGTGAGGACTTTTCGGGGGGTGTGAATAGTTATTCGGGGGGGTGTGAATAGTTTTTGGGGGGGGTCCAATACTTTTTTTGGGGGTCCAATACTTTTTTGGGGGGTCCAATACTTTTGGGGAGGTCCAATACTTTTTTTGGGGGGTCCAATACTTTAATATATTTTTTTTTTTTTTTTTTTTATCATTATTTTTTATTTTATTATTTATATTTTTTTTTTTACTATATTATTTATTATTAAATTTATTTATTATTTTTTATTTTCAGTGTATTTATTTGTATTAAAATTATTTTATTTTATTAAAAAACCGCATCTGCGGCGCGGTTGCGGTAATCCCCATACAAAGTATAGGGGGACTTGCGGCAGGTGCGGCAAAACCGCACTTGCCGCACCAGCCGCAAGTCCCCCTATACTTTCTATGGGGATTACCGCAACCGCGCCGCAACTTGCACTTGCGGCGCGGTTGCGGTAATCCTTATGGGGATTACCGCAACCGCGCC
Organism: Allobates femoralis; assembly: GCA_033576535.1. Taxonomy (NCBI): domain Eukaryota; kingdom Metazoa; phylum Chordata; class Amphibia; order Anura; family Aromobatidae; genus Allobates; species Allobates femoralis. The sequence goes on along the minus strand of JARQOC010000008.1, from coordinate 40,403,317 downwards.
GCAAGTGCTCGCACTCAGCCAGCGAGTCGCAATGCGGCGCGGTTGCGGTAATCCTTATGGAAGCGGGCATTGCGAGTCGCTGGCCGAAAATAGAACCAGAGGCTCGGCCACAAAGCTAGCGATTTCCCGCTGAGGCTAGCGACTCGCTACCTGAGCGGGAAATCGCTAGCTTTGTGGCCGAGCCTCTGGTTCTATTTTCGGCCAGGAGGGAGGAGGATGTAGGATGAAGCGGCGGGGTGGGGGAGGACAGAGCAGCACGGGGAGGGGAAGGACGGAGGATCGAGTGGCGGAGGTGAAGAGGACAAAGGAAGGAGGAGGAAGCGGTGTGGGAGGATGGAGCGGCACAGGCAGGGGTAGAATGGAGCGGCAGGGGAAGGACAGAGCGGCAGGGGTTGACAGAGCGGCAGGAGAAGGACAGAGCGGCAGGGGGAGGACAGAGCGGCAGGGGGAGGACAGAGCGGCAGGGGGAGGACAGAGCGGCAGGGGGAGGACAGAGCAGCACAGGCAGGGGAAGGACTGAGGATGGAGTGGCGGGGTGGAGGAGGATAAAGGAAGGAGGAGGAAGCGGTGGGGTGGGGTAGGATAGAGCGGCACAGGAAGGGGGAGGACAGAGCAGCAGGGGGAGGACGGAGCACAGAGCGGCGGGGGGAGGAGGACAGAGGTCGAAGCGGTGGGGTGGGGGAGGATGGAGTAGCACAGGCAGGGGAAGGATGGAGTGGCAGAGAGGAGGCGGACAAAGGAAGGAGGAGGAAGCTGTGGAGGAGCATGGAACGGTACAGGCAGGGGGAGGACGGAGCACAGAGCGGTGGGAGGAGCAGGATGGAGGATAAAGCAGCAGGGTGAGGTAGGATGGAGCACTGTAAGGCAGCTCAGGGTTTAGCAGAGTATACAGTGGCTCAGTAGTTAGCACTGCGCGGTGGGTCAGTGGTTAGCACTGCGTAGTGGTTCAGTGGGTAGCACTGCGCGGTAGCTCAGGGGTTAGCACTGCGCGGTGGCTTAGTGGTTGGCACTGCGCGGAGGCTCAGTGGTTAGCACTGCGCGGTGGCTCAGTGGTTAGCACTGCGCGGTGGCTCAGTAGTTAGCACTGCGTGGTGGCTGAGTGGTTAGCACTGCGCGGTGGCTCAGTGGTTAGCAGCGGCGTGCGGTGGGCAGGATGGTCAGTGCAGCGGCGCTGTGTGGGCAGGGTGGGCAGCGCAGCGGCGCTGTGTGGGCAGGGTGGTCAGCGCAGCGGCACTGTGTGGGTATTGTGGTCAGCGCAGCGGCACTGTGTGGGCAGGGTGGTCAGCGCAGCGGCGCTGTGTGGGCAGGGTGGTCAGCGCAGCTGGGCTGTGTGGGCAGGGTGGTCAGCGCAGCGGCACTGTGTGGGTATTGTGGTCAGCGCAGCGGCGCTGTGTGGGCAGGGTGGTCAGCGCAGCGGCGCTGTGTGGGCAGGGTGGTCAGCGCAGCGGCGCTGTGTGGGCAGGGTGGTCAGCGCAGCGGCGCTGTGTGGGCAGGGTGGTCAGCGCAGCGGCGCTGTGTGGGTATGGTGGTCAGCGCAGCGGCGCTGTGTGGGCAGGGTGGTCAGCGCAGCGGCGATGTGTGGGCAGGGTGGTCAGCGCAGCGGCGCTGTGTGGGCAGGGTGGTCAGCGCAGCGGCGCTGTGTGGGCAGGGTGGTCAGCGCAGCGGCGCTGTGTGGGCAGGGTGGTCAGCGCAGCGGCGCTGTGTGGGTATGGTGGTCAGCGCAGCGGCGCTGTGTGGGCAGAGTGGTCAGCGCAGGGCAGAGTGGTCAGCGGTGGGCAGAGTGGTCAGCGGTGGGCAGAGTGGGGCGGGCGGACGGACGGACACAGACACACACACACTCCGATATACTTACCAGCGTCCCTGCTTCTTCCCTGCCGCCTGCGTGTTCCTGAGTCCTCTGTTGTGGGGACATGTCGCCGCCCCCGGAGGACTGGATCCAATATGGCGTCCAGGAAGTCTCGCGAGACTTCCCGGACGCCATCTTGGAGAAAGTATGTCGCCGCCCCTGGAGCTCTGGATCCAATATGGCGTCCGGGAAGTCTCGCGAGACTTCCCGGACGCCATATTGGATCCAGTTCTGCCAAGGGCGGCGACATGTCGGCGGCGGAGAAGACGGAGGAGAGGTGGTAAGTATATATACTGGGGCACAGGGGCACTGGGGCACAGAGGCACTGGGGCACTACGGCACTGGGGCACAGAGGCACAGAGACAGAGGGGCACAGAGGCACAGAGACAGAGGGGCACAGAGGCACAGAGACAGAGGGGCACAGAGGCACTGGGGCACTACGGCACTGGGGCACAGAGGCACAGAGACAGAGGGGCACATCGGCACTGGGGCACTACGGCACTGGGGCACAGAGGCACAGAGACAGAGGGGCACAGAGGCACTGGAGCACTACGGCACTGGGGCACAGAGGCACAGAGACAGAGGGGCACAGAGGCACTGGGGCACTACGGCACTGGGGCACAGAGGCACAGAGACAGAGGGGCACAGAGGCACTGGGGCACAGGGGATGGCGGGGGTGACAGGGGCACTTGGGCACAGGGGCATTGGGGCACAGGCTCCGGAGCACTGTATCAGCATGTGCTGACAGCAGCTGCTTCGGAGCGGGAGGCACAGGGGCACACTGAGGCACAGGGGCACAGGGGCACAGGGCGGCTGAGGTAGCGGCCACCGACTCGCAATGGCCGCTTCGCGGCCATTGCTCGTGCGTGGTGACGTCAGCGGCTCGCAATGGCCGCTACGCGGCCAATGCTTCGCCGTGATGACGTCACAGAGTGTGACATATCCACGGCACGTTGTCGGGGTCCGACACGAAAACGTCTTAGACAATTATATAGTAGATTTACACTCATGACCGCTTATTCAGAACCGTCACATGAAGCGAGAAATACATTTTTAATGCAATTGTGGGATATTAAACACTGGAAGAAGCTCTAAAACACACACTGTGATTCCACACTGTAAATAATGAGAATCTGGGAAGATATTTACCGAAGCCAAAGTGAAAGCAGACTCATTGGTTAGTGAGGGATAAAAGTGAGAGAACAGGTCAGGAATAGTAGGAACCAGAGGTGTAACCACAATAGGTGCAGGGGTTGCGATCTTATCCAGGACCTGCAGCCTAGGGGGGCCCCAGATGTCCCTTTGCCCTATAGAAAAAGACTAATACTATTAAAGATTTGCAATAATTGGGGGCCTCGTTGGAGCTTTCGCATCGGGGCCCCTGGGCCTGAAGTTACGCTACTGGTAGGAACAGTTTGGCAACAATTAGGAAATTTTGGATTCTGTGGGGCCTTTGCCATTGCAGCTTTCATCACCCTACTTGTATGATATATCCCTATGTTCCTGCTAAATAGAGCTACAAGTCTACAAACACTGGACCAATGCCGGGTACTACTGTATGTCTGCAGAAATGTAAGTACTTTGTTAATATTTTTCCTCCCTTTGAAAAGAAGTTCACGTAAAACAAACATTGAGCGTAAATATGTCTGGTTTTATAATCACTAATCCCTATAATCCCAACAAAGCTTTTCTTGATGATGTCGATTTATGGGAACTCTTGGCTGTCTTCACTATCACAGGGTAAACTTGTATCGCTGCCTTATAAATGTTGACACTACATTGTTAGAGCACAATCGAAGAGAAAAACACTTAGGGAAAGTGACTTACAAACCCAGAATATGTCCAAGCAGGATGACACTGGTAAATCTGTGTACATAGGAACATTAATCCATCATGCCCTACAAAGCTTGACTAGAGACATAGCCTGAGGCTTTCAGTAATTTACTGCATCACATTAATGTAAAGCCGCTATATGGAATACCATACAGAGCGTGGCAGCCAATGCAGTTCATGTCAAGCTCGGACACCTGATGTCAGGGCTGGTCTTATGGAACTGCAATTTGGCATCGCCCTTCTTTAATGAAAGTGGTGTTGTTAGATGCAGGCCGCACAACGCCCCTAAACCTCACAAGTGCAACATTTTCCTCACCTACAAGAAAGAAGACAATGCGATGGTGTACTGGGAGAAACTGGTGGTGGGGAAGGGGTGGTATAGTGCTGCCAATATGAGGAGGAGGCTCTGAAGAGTAATACAGATGGGTATTTTTTGTCCACGATTGTGTCAAATAAGCAAGAACTGAAATAAGCAAGAACTTAACAAGGACATCTGTACAACTTACCCTTGTTGTTTGTAGGTAGATTGTAGAGATACAACTAGTCAAAGGTGACTGACTAAATAATCAGTGACTGTTCTTTTGTATTTACATACTACATACCTATAGCCATACCATCTATCTCACATGTATAGGGGTAGTGTGGCACCCCAGGGTCCAACTGTCACAGTGTCATTATTGCCCTCGGGTGGTAGTGTCACACTCAAGAGCAACAGAAGGGTAGTCACACCAGGAAAGCAACCACACACAACATCTTTCCGCCTCCAGGCCTGAAGGGGGAGACCAAGACCCGGGTTCAGGGTGAGTCCCCTATAAATTCTGGTCTGGGGTGGAGTTAGTTCAGTTCCTACAAGGACTGTGAAGATAGAGAAGTTCAGTTCCTAGGAGGACTGAGTAAAAAATGTTTGTACCGTGTTAGCCAGTAGATAGAAAAATATCGGAATCTGAGAGTCCTCAGTGGTTGATACCTTTTAATGGCGAACTGAAAAGATGGTAAACATAGCAAGCTTTCGGGACACTGTGGTCCCTTCGTCAGACTGATAATGACACAAATTCTGAAGACACAAGGGTGGTGCAATAGTCATGATGAACAAATCTGACTACCTGAAGGAAGCAAACAGACAACTGACGGACACACGGTACTACAAGAAATTGGAGTCCGACCCCACACAGGACTATCACAAGGAATTAAACAGGCTGGTTTCTTGTCTACCTGACATATCCTTAAGAGCTGATGACCTAATACCAGTAAGTCCAAGAACAGGCACACTCTACATGGTTCCCAAAATCCACAAATCAGGAAATCCAGGAAGACCAATCATTTCATGTGTGGGTGCCCTCACCGAACACATTTCTGGGTGGGTAGAGGGTGTTCTCAAACCCCTGGTAAAAGAGACACCCAGCTACATTTAGGACACAACTGACCTATTGAATAAACTGTCAGCAATAGGTCCTCTACCAGAAGGAACCATCCTCACCACCATGGATGTGGAATCTCTGTACAGTAATATCCCACATGAGGATGGATTAGATGCCTGCAAAACCTTCCTGGAAAACGTAGGTATTAATGCTGGACTTTGTGGTGAAGCTTATAAAAATCATCCTCACGCACAACTACTTTACATTTGACGACAACATATATTTACAGGAGACTGGCATAGCAATGGGGAGCAAAATGGCACCACAATACACTGTTACACTGTGTGCAGAATTATTAGGCAAGTTGTATTTTAGAGGATAATTTTTATTATTGATCAACAACTATGTTCTCAATCAACCCAAAAGACTCATAAATATCAAAGCTTAATGTTTTTGGAAGTTGGAGTGGATTTTTTAAAGATTTGGCTATCTTAGGATATCTGTTTGTGCAGGTAACCATTACTGTGCAGAATTATTAGGCAACTTAATAAAAATCTAATATATTCCCATCTCACTTGTTTATTTTCACCAGGTAAATCAATATACCTGCACAAAATTTAGGAAAAAATATTTCTGATATGCAAAAACAAAACACAAAAAAAATTAGTGACCAATATAGCCACCTTTCTTTATGATGATACTCAGCAGCCTCCATCCATAGATTCTGTCAGTTGCTTGATCTGTTTACAATCAACATTGCGTGCAGCAGCCACCACAGCCTCCCAGACACTGTTCCCAGAGGTGTACTGTTTTCCCTCCCTGTACATCTCACATTTTAGGAGGGACCACAGGTTCTCTAATGGGTTCAGATCAGGTGAACAAGGGGGCCATGTCGTTATTTTTTCTTCTTTTAGACCTTTACTGGCCAACCATGCTGTGGAGTAGGTGGATGCATGTGATGGAGCATTGTCCTGCATGAAAATCATGTTTTTCTTGAACGATACCAACTTCTTCCTGTACCATTACTTGAAGAAGTTGTCTTCCAGAAACTGGCAGTAGGTCAGGGAGTTGATCTTCACCCCATCCTCAACCTGAAAAGGTCCCACAAGTTCATCTTTGATGATACCAGCCCATACCAGTACCCCACCTCCACCTTGCTGGTGTCTGAGTCGATGTGGAGCTCTCTGCCCTTTACTGATTCAGCCTCTGGCCCATCAAGAGTCACTCTCATTGCATCAGTCCATAAAACCTTTGAAAAATCAGTCTTAAGATATTTCTTGGCCCAGTCTTGATGTTTTATCTTATGTTTCTTGTTCAAAGGTAGTCATTTTTCAGCCTTCCTTACTTTGGCCATGTCCCTGAGTATAGCACACCTTGTGCTTTTTGATACTCCAGTAACGTTGCAGCTCTGAAATATGGCAAAACTGGTGGCAAATGGCGTCTTGGCAGCTTTACGTTTGATTTTCCTCAATTCATGAGCAGTTATTTTGTGCCTTTTTTGCAGGGCGCCAAAAACGTGTGCACTCCCGCCGTCGCCGCCGACATCTCCGGCGGCGTCGCCAAGTGTGACAGCACCCTAAGTGTGATCATCGTACTGTGAAGAGATTTTTGGCTGATTCTGAGCACAGACGTGTTCGTGCAGATAAAGGCAGAATGAGAAAGGTTTCTGCCAGGCAAGTTCATTGGATTAAGAGAGCAGCTGCTAAAAAGACCTTACAAACCAGCAAACCCATATTTGAAGCTACTGGTGCCTCTGGAGTCCGTCGAACCTCAAGGTTTAGGATCCTTCAAAGGCTTGCTGTGGTGGATAAACCTACTTTTCGGCCACCCCTAAACGGTGCTCACAAGCAGAAATGGTTGCAGTGGGCCCAGGCATACATGAAGACTAATTTTCAAACAGTCTTGTTTACTGATGCATGCTGAGCAACCCTGGATGGTCCAGAAGGATGGAGTAGTGGATGGTTGGTGAATGGCAACCATGTCCCAACAAGGCTTCGACGTCAGCAAGGAGGTGGAGGAGTCATGTTTTGGGCTGGAATCATTGGGAAACAGCTGGTAGGCCTTTAAGGTTCCTGAAGGTGTGAAATGACCTATGTAAAGTATATAGAGTTTCTGACTGAGAATTTTTTCCATGGTACAAAAAGCAAAAACTTGCCTTCAGGAGCAAAATCATCTTCATGCATGACAATGCACCATCTCATGCTGCAAAGAATACCTCTGTGTCATTGACTGCTATGGGCATAAAAGGAGATAAACTCTGGTGTGGCCACCATCTTCCCCTGACCTCAACCCTATAGAAAACCTTTGGAGTATAATCAAGCAAAAGATCTAGGAGGGTGGGAGGCAGTTTACATCAAAACAGCAGCTCTGGGAGGCTATTCTGACATCATGCAAAGAAATACAAGCAGAAACTCTCCAGAAACTCACAAGTTCAATGGATGCAAGAATTGTGAAGGTGAAATCAAAGAAGGGTTCCTATGTTAACATGTAACTTGGCCTGTTAGGATGTTTTGGAGTTAAATAGCTTTTTATTTCAGTGAATGTGACCTGTTAATGCTGCAAATTCAACAAATGAGCATTTTCAGTTCTTTCAAACATATCAAATGTTTAGAAATTCTACTGTGCCTAATAATTTGGAACAGTGGATTTAGAGTTTTTTTTTAATTATGAAGATTATACTGTTATATTGGGAGGTTTATTCAATAAAATTGATGTATACTCTAACGGGTGATGACTTTTATTACACTGACTGTCATCTGCACCGAACCATTTAAGAAAATCAAAAGAAAAAGAACATTTGCATAATAATTTGGAACATGGTGTAATAAGTTATGGAGCACAAGCTGAACCGTCATAGATCAGAAAGTGATCGGAAGCAGCTTGCAGGGCTGATCTGGGAGTATTAGTGTTACTAGCCTGTTTTATGTAGACATCCAAAACTACTATAGAGATGTCATTAAATTTTCCTCCCAGGAAGTGAAATGACTCTGGTGACTCGTCCTACTCTACACAGCAAAGCTTGAACTGGCGCCGACATTGCTTTCTCTATTGTGGAGCTAGTGTTGCCACATGGGTTTTTTTTTGCCTTCCTCTGGATCAACATGTTAGGCTATGGGTTGAACTAGATGGACTTAGTCTTCCTTCAACCTTAAAAACTATGTTACTATGTTACTACAGATATCCTGCAGTTGCATCTGCCATCTTCCTTTCCAGTGCCCACATGGATGCTTTAAGAGGACTTTTCTAACGGAAACATGACATTCATTTGTATATACTCTGTCTGTCATCTATCTGTAGATAGGTACTGGAGAGAGAAGGTGGGAGATGCAGCTGCAGGATGTCTTTCTGTGTAAGAGAATGCATGTGGAAAGGAAAGAGTGAGAAAATTACTGATTGGGTCAGATTCCTGACCCCTTGCGTCACTTCATGCACAGCTCTCACATTAGGCTTTGAAGGAAATGAATAATGCACAAAACAGCCAAAAACAAAGGTTAGAGTCTCCATTTCATATAAATTAAGGCCCCTCATACACATTAGACTGTCAGCTGAAGACCCCAATATTGATGGATCCAGCTGACACCGATATGTATTAGGGCATTGGCCAACAGATCGTGAAGATGTCAATTAGGTATATTCGATTTTGGAATACCGATTGATTTATTCTCTTGGAGATAAGCTGCCAGCAGAGATGTCTGTCTTATAGAGAACACAGGCACTCCTGTATATGGGAGAGCTAACTGCTGGCCTAATTATCTTCCCAAGCATCGTTAAGCCATCTAATGTGTATGGCGGGCTTCTTTCTATTATAACATTGGGAATAACAAGCTTGTGATGAACGGTGATAGACGAGCAAATGTGATGAAGTTTATTTTGGATTTGATCTGCTAGGAATTGGGATTTGCCATAACTAAATACAATGGATTGTAGACATCTGGACTACCTTCAAAAGATTTATAGGAGAACAAAGACAACATGAACATCTGAGTAAGTAAATTTGCAAATTCCTAATGTCTATAATATACTTATGTTTGTTTTACCTTTCAATACCAGATACTCCTTGGAAATTTTAGATTCATATTCAATAATGCTGCATTGCTATAGTTCTGTAATCTGTCTTCAATATTGGTCTTTGGTATAATTAGTAAATTATATTATATTGGGCAAATTGCACCTGTCAAGAGGTAGGATATATAAAGCTAAAAGGGAATAGTTAGTTGGAAGCAGGAAAAATGGTTCAGTATAAAAATGTAAGCAATGTTAACAAGGGACAAATTGTGATGGCAAGATGACTGGGAGAATGCACCTCCAAACAGCAGGCAGTGGTACACCACCTAGTGCAGCAGGTGACATAACGGCAAATATGAACTGTGAGGATCGCTGCTGAATTTCTTGGCCTGCTATCACTCACCATCAGTGGCGGACCTTCAGCCTGCCGGGCCCTGGTGCAGCTTTAGGTGAGGACCGGGGGGGGGTGCTGGCAGCGTCAGGTGAGAGCAGGGGGGGGGGATGGGGTGTGGCAGGCAGCGTCAGGTGAGGAGCGAGGGGGAGGTATGGGGGTGCTCTCAGGGGGGAATTGTGTGCGGCTCCTACCTGAAAGCTGGGGCTGGAGAGGAGGGGCGGGGACAGCCAAGGGAAGCAGGAAGCTTCCCTCGGTTAACCTCCTCTCCTCTGACATAGGGTCACGGGGGCCCCCTACAGGTGCATGAGGGGCCCCCTACCCGGTCGGGGCCCTGGTGCAGCTGAACCAGCTCCACCACGGTAGGTCTGCCCCTGCTCACCATATATTATATACAGTGCTGTGCAAGTTAATTGGGACAAATCAAGTCTTTACTTGTTTTTCTTGCATTAGTTTTTCTATTGCTGATAAGTGTTTTATCAGTTCTTGGTGTCGTTTTCCTTTTTCTTCCACATTTCCCTTTTTGTTTTTGGAGAAAACGATCCAGTTTCATTGTGTGCGAATTATTCTTGAAATGGTAGATTTTTCAATACCAACGGTGGAAGTGATTTCTCTTACAGTCAGACTTGTATGTTCATTAAGAGTAATAATTCTAGACCTCTTCCGTGGAGTAACATCCATTTTTACAGCTACGAATCACACTGAGAGAAAAAGTAACTAAACCACTCCTCACAGAAACAAGCTCTCACCTGAAGCTGAGGGGGCAACTAGCTGTTATTTTCTGACTAAAACTTGTCAATCCACATTTTATTACTCAAGCTTGTACACTCACACCTGTTCAAAGCAGTTAAAACTGGTTTGAATCACAGACTGGTAACCAACTAATGATTTTACTTACAAAAATGCTTTGTCCCAATTAATTTGCACAGTACTGTATGTACGGCAAATTTCGGGCAGATTGGTATAGAGCTGGCTTATGAGCTGAGCCTAAATAGAGGAAAATCTGGGTAACTGCTTATCACAGGCTCTCATGTATTGTTGTAAACAGCATGGCACTTAAGGCCACTTCACACGCTAGGATATCGTTAACGATATCCTTAGAACAATCACGTGACAGTGATCGTTCCGACATCGTTAGTGCGTTGTCACACAAGGATATCGTTAACGATATCCCATTCGGCAACGCACCAGTTAAATAGGAGAGCAAGGACTGAACGATCTTTTAAAGTGGCAGGAATAGGAGAATTTTGAACGAGATCGTGCAAAAAGGTGTCACACTGAACGATGTGGCTTCTTCCGAGCGTTAATTGGACGACGAACGATAGATTTGAGGTCAGGATCTCAAATCTTGGATGAACGATCCAAGGATTTTTTCTTCCTATATTGTTTGTTTACACGCAACGACGCCCCAACGATATCTTTTGAACGATCACAAATTTGTGACGTTTCAAGGATATCGTTCAGGATATCATTGGGTGTGAAGCAGCCTTTACACTCTCCAGGAGGTGGGCACAGTAAAAGCAGCTCCAGGGGTCCTCAATCTAACAGTCCACCAGAAACAGTCAATACAGATAAAGAGAGACAGATGGCACTCACCGTTCTGAGCTTTGCTTTAGTTTACTTTCACGTTCAGATGCAGATACACATGGGGGAGGGAGAGAGAGTAGAGACAACAGTGGCTGTTTTGCGCTTGGCAGCACTTCACAAGGTCCTGTAAGGTCCGGTGCAGAATTTCTCTTCCTGCTATCTGCACATTTCTACCATCATTCACCATGTATGTATGGAAGACGTCGGGCAGTTTGGTATAGAGCAGGCTTATGCGCTAAGCCTTCTTCATGCTCAGCAGGTGCCAGTTGTTTTATACACATGACAACTTACTGTAACTGCTGCGATTGGAGCTTGTTATGATGGCAGCACATCAACCTCTTAAATACCATGGTGAAAAGGGACCATGACATCTAATTGATTGGATGTCATTAGTGATGAGCGAGCACTAAAATGCTCGGGTGCTCGATGCTCGGGCCGAGCATCTCAAGATACTCTTGTACTTGGCCAGAGCACCGAGCCCAATGTAAGTCAATGAGTGACAGGCTCCGCCCACAGACTTCCGGCTATAAAACGAGTAATTCCGGAAAAGGGCGGGAGGGTGGGCTTTTTAAAATCGCCGCAGCATATAACACCTTGCTGTGGCCCCCAGAGGGATCCTATAAATTAATCTGCTCCCTGTATGGTGCCAGCTCACTGTGTGCACTGAAGGGAGCAGTGTATGTGTCTCAGATCGCTATTTATTACCGAGCAGTCCGAGCATCTCGGCAGTACCCCGAGTACCGAGATACTCATGCGAGTACCGAGTCGCACAGAGCATACTCGCTCATCACTAGATGTCATCTCTCTTTGGCCTCAGCAGATATGATTGTGGGAACCTGATTAGTTGTTTAACGGTAGATAAGCATTCTAGGGGAGGTCCCAACACATACATTTATTGTGGGGCCTACAGATTTTTATTTGCGCCCTTGACCGCAGGTTTTGTGGGGTGTGCTTTGTATACAGCAGTTAGTACCTACAAAGAGTGACCTGACACGACGTGTGTGATAGCTCCAGGGCATCGGACATGAAGTATTTCTGGGTGGTTTTGCTATCTGCCTTGTTCAGACAATTGTGTTTATGTAGAAAAAAGCCCAGGTCTAGATTCCGCGCAGACCACCAAGCAGGAAAGGTAGGTTTGATGTCCGTTTAATGAGCCAACGCGTTTCACAGCAGGACCTGCTGCTTCCTCAGGGCAAAAACAGGTCCTGCTGTGATTTCTCCCTTACCAGGTGTCTGCAGCGACCAGGATAACAAGGCTCTTGCAGTTTGTTGTGACTCACACAACCCAAAAAGGTGAGTCACACTAATCGGGGGGCATTGAATTATCATCATAGATAAGACCCTATGTGCGCTCCCTTCTCTCTTTGTTTTTGTTCAGACAATTGTCTGAGGACTATTGGAACATCTGTCAGATGTGAGGAATAACAAGTCTGTTCTATGGAGGCCAAACTTCAAAACTCATGAGACTAAATGATTCATTGACATCTTGGTAATATATATATGTGTATATGAAAATTATTCAAATTATTACCAAATTAGGTAACAATAAAAATGGTCATTCATCTAAAGACGACATTTTGCCAAATTATTCACATTGAACTGGACACACAATATAATAGTTGCTGTTCAGTGGATTTTTTATTATTTCACCTCTCTGTTGTGAAGATATTAGAAATCAAATATATGGCACCTAAAGAGTTAACTTGAGTTAAGTCCTAGTGCGTGTTGCCAGATAGATTTCACTGGGAGCAGGTGCTTCTACCTCCTGTATGACGCTGACTAATAGACATGTAGAAGGACCTGAAATGATGTCATCAAGATCACATGACCTGAGTCCATAGATCCTTCCAGGAGGAGTGTGCAGCCTAAAGCTGGCTTCATATTACCATTTTTTTTAATCCAGGGACATGCAGGAAAAGCATGGATTCCCCTGCAATCATTCAACTGGATGCACCAGCTCCCCATGCGTATGCATCAGTTTACAGATTTTACAGGGATTCGGTGGTTGCTAAATGACATGCCCAAAATGGGATTTTAGCCGGGGTGGCACACATCCGGGTGTCACCAGATTTGTCACAACGACCAATACTGCAACAAGATGTGGTTTTGGTCTCAGTGACACATCTGCTGACACCCAGATCAGGGGCAAACAGAACACAACTGGATGCACCCGCAAGTGTCTCCAGCCCCATTGAAAAACAGCAGTGTAAATCCAGCCTAAATAAGCACAGAAGATATAGTACACAGCACAAATTTATAGAGCTATTAATATCAGTTAATATTTTCAGAACATCTTTGTGGTGTATTATATCTTCAGTGCTTATTTAGGCTGAAAACTCTGTCTGGCCGGATATGTGAACTCAGGTCATGTGACCCTGATGACATCATCAGATGTCCTTCTACACGTCTATGCAGCTTCCTGGCTATGATTGGTCATTGTCATACAGGAGGCAGAAGTACACACCCCCAGTGAAAACTGACAACACCCACTAGGACTTAAAGTTAACTTGTTAAGTGCCAAATATTTGATTACTAATTTCGTTGCAATGGAGAAGTGAAATTAAAAAAAAATTATTAAAGTATGAAGCTACTATTAAATCGTTTGTCAGTTCAACTTGGAAAATTTGGTGAAAGGTCCTCTGGTTAACCTGCATTCATAATTGGTTAAAGACGTCTGGTAGAGTCACAAACCTGAACTGCACAATATTATATAGTTTGTTATGATCAGTGTATGAATAATGTATATGTATCATTAACTACTTGTCTAACTAAAATTGATCTGATGAGTAACGTCCATATCCTGTCTGCAAGCAAATCACGTCCGCAGAGCCGAGCCAATTATGGAGGAAACTTCTTATCCCCGTTTTCTAATTTTCACACCAGGAATACTGCAGATGCCACAATATCAGGTAGGGCTGTAATGATTTGATTATTCTCTTTAATTTGAAACCTTTTACATCAGTAATAGAGAATCCATCAAGCGAAATGTGATAGAATCCACAAATGAAGCCTGAAGCCTCCTCAGCGAGAGGGTCATAAAGCCTTTAGAAAGGGAATACCTTCTGAGACTTCGAATAGGCTGCTTCACTGCAGAATCCGCCACCGGCTGATCAGCTACTGTGTGTAATTAAGACATTATGGAAGTCAGCGAGCCGTACGGTGAGGATGAGCCTGTTTTCCCCCAGCTTTCAAAACATTAGTTCACATAAACCCCTACAACCGAATATAGACGAAAGCCACGCGGTAGACGCCTGCCCTGGGTAATGAATATTTTATGCACACGTTATATAGTATTGATTACTAGAATCCAGTATTTTAATGCTGTGCACATAATGCAGCGAACAGATGTGAGCAGAGGGCTTTGCCAGATGTTCCCGTGCCCTGCAGTGTCACATCTGTAATTCTATACATTTCCTGGTAATTGTATGTATAATGATGAACTACAAATGTTCCACTTAAATACCTCAAATTATATGGCTGGTTGAAACCGGCACACCGGTCAATGAATTCTATTGGCTTATTATAAGGATGTATAGGACTAATGTAGATACCATGCTGTATGAACAGCCAATCTTTGTGTTCATATAGTATTTCCAGATGTAGAGGAGATGTGTAAATTTACATTACAGATTTAAACCAAGTAACTCATCGTACATTTTGATATAACTGACTATTAAAGCCTATACAGGAGTAATAGGATGAAACTGATTGGTAGGAGACACCCAAGAGAGGGGGAGAGTTCTCCATCGATGGAAGTCTTTACACAGAGGCTGGACAGACATCTGTCTGGGATGATTTCGTGAATCCTGCATTGACCAGGGGGTTGGAAACGATGATCCAGGAGGTCCCTTCCAACTCCACCATTCTATGATTCTATATCAGTCATTTCATATGGTGAAACAATCCCAACGCTGTGGCAGCCAAAGTAATCACATATGTAATAAGTGACATTCAACATTCATTTCAATTTGATTCTCATCTATTAGTGATGAGCACTACCATACTCAGGTGCTCGGTACTCATAACAAGCAGTGGGACGCTTGCTTGGACAGGCTTGACTTACATAATAGAACTTAATAGGGAACTCAAAAACTTTTAGGGAAGATCTTCCGGAAAAATGCTCTAGTTCCTCATTGACTTCCATTATACTTGGTACACAGGTTGAGCCTGTCCGAGCCTCTAATTGCTTGTTAACCATGCATTTGAGCAATGTAGTGCCTGCTCATCACTACTATCAACAGAATAGATAACTCTATGAGCACTGGGCGTCCGGCCGCTGAAAACATCTTGGATCTCAAGAACAGGGGCTTAAAGTGTAATGTTTCAATGGAGCATCTAGACCACTGCTCCATTAACTATGCTCACTACCTCTTCATTGATGTGGGTTACACACACCAATCATTGTATCCAATCTCTGAACCAATCTCTGGTTGCAGTGAAATCATGGACAGATTGCTCCATGTTGTACACAGCCACAAAATGGAACTATGTGTCCATGATTTCACTGCAACAGAGATTGGTTCAGAGATTGGATACAATGATTGGTGTGTGTAAACCCACCATTACAAACAATATGAGATTCAAAGGCTAGCACACGATAGGTGTGGGGGTATGGTGCTAGTGAAGGAGGCTCGTAAGTCCCATATAAATGTCTATTAGAATCACTGCACACATACACTTAAGGAGTTTTTTGCTTGTTAGTGAAATTCATTGAAACAAGTGCTCTTATAGTGATTGCGACAGAATGACGTTTCGGTCATTCAAGACCTTGATCACATAAGTCGTCTTGAGCTATGTTATGGTTCATGAAGGATGTGGTCCTTATGGTCAGTATAGGAACAGCGGGTATGCCCTTAGTAGTTCTGAACTGAGAGCTGTCCTGTACAAGGTAATGGTCACTTATGCCTTTAGGTTAGCCAGGGTCAGAGCGGTCGCTCTATATGGGGTGGTGGCACGGCGGTGGGGTGTGTTCACACTCAGTTGTAGCAAGGAGAAGTGAACCACAACATAGCTCAAGGCGACTTATGTGATCAAGGTCTTGAATGACCGAAACGTCATTCTGTCACAATCACTATAAGAGCACTTGTTTCAATAAATTTCACCAACGAGCAAAAAACTCCTTAAGTGTATGTGTGCAGTGATTCTAATAGACATTCACAAACAAGACATATTCCAATTGGTGGGAGATGCCGACCTTCTGACCGGATAATCCTTTTGATAGATGATGTTAATGGAACAACCCCTTTAATATCTGGCTACCTGCGGCCACCACTAGAGGGAGCACATCTTACTGTATACTGTCTTGTGTAATGGCATGCAGTTCGCTCCCATGTCTTAAAGCATCAGCAGATAAATGGCATATTATCTTTTGTATGTATGGCAATGCAAAGAACCTGGAGCTCTGTAACAGAAAGAGCTCCACACAATATTTATTAGAAAATTTCAGACCCAGTAAGAAAGATACAAATATAAATGTGTGTGTGTATATATATATATAATTACGGTATGTTATTTCTTGTGGTAATAAGTATACCGGTCTATTGGTACAGCGCTTCCACAGGAGACCCGGAGTTCAAATAGATTTTCCTTTATTCTTAAAATGTATATTACAGTGGGCAGTACAAGCGTTTCGACCCTTTTAATGGGTCTTCCTCAGGTACAGTTATATAATTTCTTGTGATCATTTACTTTAAAGATGACTAATTTCAACATACCGGTAGTTAATTGGTTACATCATTAACATTTTTTTTGTCGGCTGATATATTATGCTAATTTCCACTATAACCAATGGGGCTTAAGCAGAGAATTTTTCAGGGGACAGTTACTCTTTCCTCTGCATGATGTTGCCCAATCATAAGCACAATATAGGGGAAAAAAAAATGTCCCCAGAGAATGTCAGAACCATCTTTCTCTGCATGATTGATTTGTCTAACCAGGTCACACAGATCTCACTATCAGCAGTTACTGTGCTAACAAGTGCAAGGGAGGAGGACCGCTGATATTACATATACCGCTCTATATCTATCCCAGGCATTGGGAAATATTGCCCTGATGTATAGAGTACATGCCAAGCAATGCATGCGACACTCTGCAGCTCCCGTCTCACAGCACTGACAGCGTTGGGAGAGAAGAGCAGAGCTGTGTGTTATTGCACATAGCTCTGCTACCAGGCCATCGTAATCACAGATCGTGCAGCTCTACTTTTCTCCAGACCATTGCATTATATGCCCATCTTCATTATATGTGATTACTGGTGTCAAGAGGAGATCAGAGCTGAGTGATGAATGCAGAGCGCTGTATGTAGTGACACACAGCTTTGCAGTTTACACACTAGGTACTGTCAGTGAGATCTGTGTGACCCGGTTAGACTTATTCGTCTTCCCACATCACACAGACAATGACCGGCTCCTGGAGCGTTTCTTCTTTGTATGTATGATGCCTTCTGATGACTGGCCACAATCTTGCAGGAAAAAAATTTACAACCAGAGAAAAATCTCTGCTAATTTTCCTGGCTATAGTTTCAAATAATGTATATAGATATAGCAAATATACATTACAACAAAAATGAGAAATAAAAGCAATGTTTCATTCAGGATTTACCAAGATGTAGCCAGTTTAGCAAGTAAAAAAAAATGGTATGGTGCTCCTTTATGGATGAGAATGAGACCTAGCGCCTTTAAATGCCTCTGTTAGGGCTGTTGCATGGCAGAGGGAATCTAGGAACTTCAAAGAAATGTCATACACAACAGTATTTCTTTAAAAGGTGAGTTACCTATAAAGATTTCCAATTACCCAGCTCTGTCTCTTCTCTTATACAATGATGGCTTTTTCATATGGACACAGGTTTTATTCTTGCCTTCCGCTTCATAGAAAATACATTAAAGGCTTACGAGCCAGGCATGGGAAACAAGATTTCCTCACAAAAGATTCATTGCACTGTCTCCCTGACCAGCCTTCATTCTTCTATTGCAGAGATATATTATTGGTGTAAACTGTTCCGTGGCATGGCTCCCCGAAGCCTGCGTCTAGGTACAGAAATGTGCCAGAGACCTTTATGGGATGAAATAATTAATCAAGGTTGTTTATGTGCAGCCCAATACTAAAACGTCTTCTCCGTTCCTTATTATTATAAGGAAATGACATTTACCTGTAACCTTAGTGTGATTACAAGCTTAGAATCATAGTATGATAGAGTTGGAAGGGCCTCCTGGGTCGCTGTCCAACCCCCTGTTCAAAGCAGGAGTCACTAAATCATCCCAGACAGATGTCTGTCCAGCCTCTGTGTGATGACTTCCATTGAAGTCCACCACCTCTCGTGGCCGCATGTTCCACTCATTGATCACCCTCACTGTCAAAAAGTGTTTCCTAATATGTAATCTGTGTACCTCCCATTCAATTTCATCCCATTGCTTCTAGGGTTTCCTTGTGCAAATGACAATAAAGCTGATCCCTCTACAGTGTGACAGCCCTTGAGATATTTGTAGATAGCTATTAAGTCTCCCCTCGTCTTCTTTTTTGCAAACTAAACATTCCCAAACCCCGTAACCGTTCCTCACAGGACATGGGTTGCAAATTGGTCACCATTCTGGTCACTCTTCTCTGAACCTGCTCCAGGTTGTTGGCCAGAAGTGGACACACTATACAGATCAGGTCTGACCAAAGAGGGTAGAGGGGGATACTGACTTCAAGTGATCTAGATTGTATGCTTTGTTAATACATCCCAGAATTGTGTTTGCCTTCTTTGCTGCTGCATCACACTGTTGACTCATGTTTAGTCTGTGATCTATTAGTATATCGCAAGTCTTCTTCACACTTGTTGCTTAGCCCTATTCCTCCCGTTCTGAATACGTTTTTTTTTTTCATTTTTCTTGTCTAGAGTAGGACTTTGCATTTCTCCCTGTTACAAATTATTCTGTTAGTTGCTGCCCAATGTTTTAGTTTGTTTAGATCTTTTTGAATCTTACTTAAAAAGGGAACCTATCACATGAAACAATGCTGAAAAAGTACAGATGAGGTTAATCTGCAGGTTAATAGCACACTTAACCTGCCAGGCACATTCAAACCCGATGGGAGCAAATTAACTTTAATCCCCCTAACAGCATTTGGGTTTCCAGGCATGGGGGCGACACCGGTAGAGGTTCAGTCACCGGTTTGTATATGGACAGTGCTTGCTGTAACGATGTCCCCACACTGTCAGATTAACCCCATATCTGCAGGTGAATTCTCCATTGACTTCCATTTTACTCAGTACTTGAGTCACGCCCATCCGAGTGTCTGACTGCTTGTTTAGAGTAACGGGCTTTTGAGTATTGTAGCGCCCCACTCATCACAATTGCTTATTCTCCTATTAGGACCTTCGTACTATTTCCATTTGACTCCCCCCAAAAAAGCAACGCTGTACAACTTTAGGACAAAACATTTTTATTTTGTTATCAGTTTAATATCATACATCCTTCACAAATGTATTTATTAATTTTACAGTCTCTTTCTTCATTTAAAAGTTATGTCTTTTATCATCTACATCTTTCCTAGGACAGGAGGCTTCCTACCTCTGTGGCCAGATAAGACTTTCTATACATGGCTGTGCCTACTGGCAGTAAAAGAGTTAAGTTATCTGTAATTGAGGTAACATTTCACAGTACAATTTTCTTCAAGTTTTAAAGAACTAAATTTTGCTTTTTTTTTGTTTATTTTTTTTCTGTTAAAATAAAAAAGTAGGAAAAAAGGGTCTTTACAAAGAAAAATCCAACGGTCAAAGAAAATAAGCTCCATCTCCGACATTCTGGACACTGTCTGGTCCAATGTGTGTGTTAAAAAAAGGAGTAGTGGGGAACTGGATATGCTGGAAATTTCATTACTGGTAATAGAACCATCCTCTTGGGGATACCTGAAAAGAAATAACATCACAGTAAGTACACTGGTGTCATGCCATTCCCAGCCAACACCTACAAAGTGCCTCATAAATGTGATGGTCGAGGCACGGAAAAAGTGCAACCTATCGGCTTAATACATCTCTGTGACTGTTCAGGTACGGCCCATGGGCCAAAACAGCCGTCACAGTGGCCGCACTACACTGTCCGCATCTCAATATCATGGCTATCCACAGTCGTGGAGGACAGAGCCGTTGGCCCATTCTTCCACCAACAGATGTGCGATTGAGACAGCCGCCTTCACCGTTAATTATCTGTTCTTTATATTTGACCTATTAGTAGGTTCTATAGATAAGGCTTATCTAAACACTTATGTGCCATCATGTCATACTGTACTCCCCATATATACAATCACCCACATTTTACTCTCCATATGTACCATCAATCACACCACACTGTGCGACCATTATTTACCAATGTAGCTCTCATGTGCATATGTGCCAGCCTTGTATACCCACCACACTTACTGTATATAACCTTGTGATCCAATACTGTACTATTGGGCCACCTCTATGTACCCCACACCACACTATATATACTGTGTAGATGAGCTTTGTCTTGTTGGATTTGAACTTAGTGGTTAGCGCTGCTATTTTACAACCCTCTAGTCCTGAGCTGCGCATGGTATTTTACTGTTGATTCTTCTATATAATGTTATGTTGTAGAACAGACAAGAACGAAATTAAATCCAGGACTTTGAAAACAGCATTTCACTGCAATAGTGCTAGTCACTGAGCCACCAAGGTGCTTATGTCAATTAGTTGTCAGTTCTTTTATATAATGTTACTGTATGTTGTAAAATAGACAACAAGAAATTAAAGCAGGGGACTTTCCGAACAGGATTTGTCTTTAGGCCCCGTCACACGGCACAACATCGTTAACGATATCGCTTAAATGTCACGAATTTGGAGTCGTTACGACCTCGTTGCGTGTGACTCTGCAAAGTTGTAATGATAAATCATTTGATCGCTGATTGCATGTTCTCAAACCGCACGATCAATGATCAGCCAACCTAGTATATTGTTGTGTTTGACACCGCAATAACAATGTCATTTACGAATTCGGTAATTTTCAGCAATGAGCAGGGATCGTTCGCTGGGTTGTGCGAATGATAGCTGCTCACAACATCGTTGGTGCGTCGTCCACGATATCTAGACGTGTGACATCTCACCAACGGTGTCAAAACGATGTCTGAAACGACCGCACGCCCACGAGATTGTTGCCGACATCGTTCCAACATCGTGCCGTGTAACAGGGCCTTTTGTGGGATTTGAACTTACGACTCATGCATTGCAGAGCAGCAA
Organism: Allobates femoralis; assembly: GCA_033576535.1. Classification (NCBI taxonomy): domain Eukaryota; kingdom Metazoa; phylum Chordata; class Amphibia; order Anura; family Aromobatidae; genus Allobates; species Allobates femoralis. The sequence continues at coordinate 40,382,063 of JARQOC010000008.1, read as the reverse complement.
TGCTTACCGCTGAGCCACCATGTACCTCAGGAGAAATTATAGTTAATGATAGTCAGAAAATGAATTGAGAAAGACCAGAATGTGGCTAGGAGAAGATAAATCACATCCTTGAGCTCACATGACTGTCCAATGTCGCCAATGGCAAGGGAGAATCCTAAAATTGTGCAGTTAGAATTCCTAGAGTGACTGCAGACTATCATCATAAAAATCGACAAACTTTTTAAAGAGGACCTGTGACCCCTGGTTCTTTGCAAACTGAAAGCACCACTGAATGCAGAGTGTCTGCTGCATTCAGGGAAGAGGACCCCATGTCTCTAGATCCCCTGTAAGTTGTATAAAACACTTTAGAAAGTGTATAGATAAGGAGTCCAGAGGGCCTTACTCAGTAATGAGTCCTTGCTGCTCCCTGGTGTCCTCCCCACCTCTAGCCAGCCCCTTAGTAACGCCTCCTTTATGTGTCTCCCCTCCTCGGCCACTCAATGCTCCTCTGCATCTGAAGTCAAGAAGACGCAGAGCGAGCAATGGGAAGGTGCGGTCCCGGCAGCTGAAACGCCTCCTGCCGGTGACATCAGTGCCGGAGCACGCCCTGCTGTACATGCATAATCTGGAGCAGGGCGGGCTCTGGACTGAGATCACCGGCAGGAGGAGTTTCAGCTGCCGGGACTGCTCTGCATCTTCGTGACTTCAGACACAGAGGAGCAGTGAGTGGCCAAGGAGGGGAGACACATAAAGGAGGCATTGCTGATGGCCTGGAGGATACCAGGGAGCAGCAAGGACTCATTACTGAGTACTGCCCTCTGTACTTCTTATCTATACACTTTCTAAAGTGTTTTATACAACTTACAGGGGGCTAGAGACATGGGGGACCTCTTTCCTGAATGCAGCAGACACTCTGCATTCAGGGGTGCGTTCAGCTTTGAAAGCACCAGGGGGTGACAGGTCCTCTTTAATTATAACATTAAACTGTGCAGCATGCCCAATCCTAACAGTGTGTAATATACTCACTGTCAGGATTCAGCTCTGCTTGTTTGTTCCAGCAGTGGTCTGCCATGGCCTCCTATGTGCAGTCTTCATATGCAGTCATGTGACAGCTTTACTTGCTGCTTCTCTCAGTTATTCACAGAAACTTAAAGAATTGGTAGAAGCAGCTAATCGGCATGTGACTATAAGGCTAAGTGCACCCTGGGCTTTGTTTTTGTGCTGCGTTTGTAGGAGCACAAACGCAGCCAAAGCAGCACCAGCCTATTGTGTCTGTGCACCTACAAACGCAAAACAAAAAGGTGACACAAAAAGACAGACTGACAACTGACACACAGATTTTCTCACCCTCCGGCGAGCCCACGGAGACTGGTGATATATTCTTCAGAGGCAGCACAAAGACCTGTGGCTTTGGCCCAATCAGAGGCTGGCCATGTGACAGGTTGAGTTACAAGACCAGCCTCTGATTGGACGAAAACCACAGGTCCTTCGGTCACTTCTCCTGGTGCCTGGAAGATATCACCAGGAATCAACAGGGAATCGCCGTGGGCTCACCAGAGAGGGTGAGGATTGGTGCGTTTTTGTTTCGGAGATCACAGGAAAAACACACCACAAGGGACTGTGGGAATTCCCATCTCTTTGTGGTGCTTTTATTTCTGGGGGTCAGAATAGAGTCTATGGGAAAAACGCAGCCCAAAAACTTAATTGCATGGACATTAAAAAAAACGCAGTCGATTTCTGCACCATAAACGCAGCACCCCAAAAACACACACAGTGGGCACAGGTTTTGTAAAATCACGTAGACTTGTAGTACAAATCCGTGGGTGCTGCGTTTATGGTGCAGAAAAACGCGGGCAAATCACATATGAATGATTGGTCACATGATGACTACTTAAACCGCTTGGGAGGGGGGACTAAACTGAACTCTTGCCCTGGGCGCCAGAAAACCTAAATACACCTCTGTACCTCTGCAGCCACTCACTCTCATGTGGTGCCATGAGGCCCCCAGGGACTAATAATTGCCCACCCGTGGTTTAAGGCATTATTTAGAAATCAGAGTGTAGATCTTAACGCAACAGCCTGGCATACGCCTGTGTATTTGGCTCAGTAGACCCCCCCCTGCCAGATTGTGATACATGATGCCCGCACCCACAGATGAACTCTTGCCCTCATTCGCGCCAAAATCTGTCAAATTATTTATTCCACAATAAACTGATTGTTCCTATTATGGATTTTGATTTTTTTTTTAAGCTGCTAAAGACCATTTTGTAGTAGTCTCATTAAAATTTAAAGCCATTAGGTCTTTTACAGCCTCTATTTATCGCTGCATAGCATGACATTGAAGCCGTCAGCTATGTACCAACTGGCTATTTTGTAAGTGGCCGGAGTGTGTGGCAGAGGTGGTGGCCTGCTGCAGTGTGAATTCAGATTGTTTTACTGGGATTTATAGTTCCACGAGTCTCATTTAGTGTTTTAACACTAGAAGTCCCAGAGAGGGTCTCATTTAACATTTCTACCTTTGGAACCCAGAGACGGGTCGAATGACCTGAAGGGTTTTAGGCCACATTTACAAATGAAAGGATGCTAATTGGAGCCATCAGAGTTGTCAGTTTGGGCTAAGGGTCATTTGACCCTCTTTCGGGACTTCAGGGGGAAGCTTGAAATTCCTGGGACTTCTAGTGTTAAGGGCTGGATTTACAGGATGGTCAGAAGTGATGGGAGTGAGCAGATATCATGTGACTGGTTGTGGGTGACATGGTCAGCCTCCCAGGTCCTGAAAGTGTGCTGGACGTGCTGTGAAGTCCATGTGTGTTTGGAGCAGGCCAGAGGTCCTGTGAGAGTAAATGATCTGAAATCCGTATCTGAAGACTGTCTGGGGGTCAGAGGAACTCTCCAAGGACATTGTTTATGTTGCTGTGGAGCCTGAAGAAAGGTTCAAGCTTGTTTATTCTGCACGGTTTATAATGCATGAATAAATGAGCTTTTAAATGGAGAATGTTTTGCTACCTCTCGACGTGAGTGAGTACCCCAACATATTGAGAGGAATCTGCCTGCCGGCATAAGGACAGTAAGGAAAATAGCTAGTTCTCCAGACCACGTCTCAGCCTCTCATACAGCCACATCAGAATCCCACACACTGCACTGATGAGGGGCAGTCACCCCGAAACGCAGCGTCTGCAGTTTGGGGTTCTGATCTGGCACAAATCCTGGGTCATATTAAAAGGCTTGTTAAAGAGTCGATTATGACTACAAGAATTGCTACCCTTATTGGGTGGCATTAGAGTTTTTCACTTCCTCGCTGAAGTGACATTTTGCATATACCCCAATATAGTGACCGATATATAAAGTGTTTACCACAGTCATCTTACTTTGCAGTCAGTGAGCTCGCTTGGCGCCAGGATCTGTAACCCTTATCTTCTCATCAGCAGGGACATGGTCATAAACCATTATACAACTTATCTCTCTCCTCCAGATTTAAGGGATCTGACCTGTGTAGTCAGTGGGCACTCACTGACTAATTTCTCTAGGGTTGGGGGTAATTTTCTGATTTCTAAGACAGGACAGACCTGTGCACCAACAACATTTAAACATGAAATGAGTTTGTTATCAGTAAGGTTGTTCTGCGGAAGAGCCCGGTAACCGCGACAAGGTGCTCTCAACTTACTGGGTCCTAAATGTATGTATTTTTTTTGCTTGCACCTTCACATGAAGGTGATGCCGGTTGTTATTTAATACATAGTACAACTATTTTTTGACCGAGCTCCCTCCCCCAGCCCTGTAGCCTCACCTATCCCTCCATCTTGCTGTAGCCCAGGTCCAGAGACATACCAAACCAGCAGGTTTTAATTGCAGCTCACAGGCATAAAACAAACCCATACTAGCAATTGCATACCGCATGTAGTGACATAGCGTTAGGACCCGGTAAATTGAGAGCACCTTGTCGCGGTTATCGGGCTCTTCCACAGTGGCCATTGTTTAAGCTAAGTCTCTCTAATTTTCTATGTAACATACGCGTTATCTCAGCTGTACATAGCCCTATTTCATAGCCATTATGCTAGTTCATATTTCACATGTTTACTGTCACAGCAAATATTCTTTCAGTGTATGTATTTTCTTGCTTGCACCTTAACATGAAGGTGATGCTGGTCATTATTTAATGCAGGAAAATGTAGGCTTAGCTTTACCACCACTACGGTCACGTGGTCGTGACATCACCACAGGTCCTTCTACAGCATATGTGACTTTCTGAAGATCCTAAAGTGATGTTAATATATTACAATGCGGGGAAGTAAAAGATAGGGTCAGATTCAGTCTACTGCTACTAATGTACATGTAAACATCCAGAAACAACAGGAATCAGGAGTCTAAAGTAGCCCTAGTGGTCTGTGTGAGAATAGCAAGACTTATGTTTTTTATTAAATGCAAAAAACATTCGTATTTAAGAAATACATTTTCTATAAAAATCCAACTTAAACTGTACGTAATTTGTAAAATTAAATATTCAAGAAAATTCGAAGAAAAAAAATGTCAAAGTGTCTCCAACTTTAAGATAATCACTAAACGTTCTATAAAAATTGCTATTCTAGGATATTGTCTTTCCGATAGAAATTTGCTCTAGATCAGTGTTTCTCAACTCCAGTCCTCAGGACCCACCAACACGTTGTGTTTTCAGGATTTCCTTAGCATTGCACAGGGGCTGGAATCATCACTTGTGCAGGTGATTAAACTATCACCTGTGCAATACTAAGGAAATCCTGAAAACATGACATGTTGGTGGGTCCTGAGGACTGGAGTTGAGAAACACTGCTCTAGATCCAGCTCCTTATAGTGGAGGTTGTTGAGAAGATTGCTCCTCTAGAAGTCTTTTTCACATTAATTCTAGATATCCCACTGCCTATATACAGTGCCTACAAGTAGTATTCAACCCCCTGCAGATGTAGCTGGTTGACACATGCGGAATTAACTTGGCATTGTGACATTTGGACTGTAGATCATCCTGGAAGTGGGAAATGCAGTGCCACAAAATTTTTTTTTTTTAAAGCGTTAAAAGTTAATTCAGAGGGTCATTTATTATTCAACCCCTCAAACCACAAGAATTCTGTTTGGGCCGCCTAAAGTATTAAGAAGTAGTTCAGGCACAAAGAATAATGAGCTTCACATGTGTGGATTAATTATCTCTTTTGCCAGCCTTTTTGACTATTTAAGACCCTCCCCAAACTTGTGAACAGCACTCATACATGGTCAACATGGGAAAGACAAAGGAGCATTCCAAGGCCATCAGAGACAAGATCGTGGAGGGTCACAAGGCTGGCAAGGGGTACAAAACCCTTTCCAAGGAGTTGGGCCTACCTGTCTCCACTGTTGGGAGCATCATCCGGAAGTGGAAGGCTTATGGAACTACTGTTAGCCTTCCACAGCCTGGACAGCCTTTGAAAGTTTCCTCCCGTGCCAAGGCCAGGCTTGTCCGAAGAGTCAAGGCTAACCCAAGGACAACAAGGAAGGAGCTCCGGGAAGATCTCATGGCAGTGGGGACATTGGTTTCAGTCAATACCATAAGTAACGTACTCCACCGCAATGGTCTCCGTTCCAGACGAGCCCGTAAGGTACCTTTTACTTTCAAAGCGTCATGTCAAGGCTCGTCTACAGTTTGCTCATGATCACTTGGAGGACTCTGAGACAGACTGGTTCAAGGTTCTATGGTCTGATGAGACCAAGATCGAGATCTTTGGTGCCAACCACACACGTAACGTTTGGAGACTGGATGGCACTGCATACGACCCCAAGAATACCATCCCTACAGTCAAGCATGGTGGTGGCAGCATCATGCTGTTTGGCTGTTTCTCAGCCAAGGGGCCTGGCCATCTGGTCCGCATCCATGGGAAGATGGATAGCACGGCCTACCTGGAGATTTTGGCCAAGAACCTCCGCTCCTCCATCAAGGATCTTAAGATGGGTAGTAATTTCATCTTCCAACAAGACAACGACCCAAAGCACACAGCCAAGAAAACCAAGGCCTGGTTCAAGAGGGAAAAAATCAAGGTGTTGGAGTGGCCTAGTCAGTCTCCTGACCTTAACCCAATTGAAAACTTGTGGAAGGAGCTCAAGATTAAAGTCCACATGAGACACCCAAAGAACCTAGATAACTTGGAGATGATCAGCATGGAGGAGTGGGCCAAGATAACTCCAGAGACCTGTGCCGGCCTGATCAGGTCTTATAAAAGACGATTATTAGCTGTAATTGCAAACAAGGGTTATTCCACAAAATATTAAACATTGGGGTTGAATAATAATTGACCCACACTTTTATGTTTAAAATTTATAAAAATTCAACTGAGCAACATAACTTTTTGGTTTGTAAGATTTATGCTTCTGTTAATAAATCCTACTCTCGTTTGCAGTTTGAAGGCTCTAACTTATTTGCATCTTATCAAACCAGCTAAATCTGCAGGGGGTTGAATACTACTTGTAGGCACTGTATATATAGAAAACCTAAAGGAGTATATATATACGTTAGGCCCCAATGTCTAGTTCTTATGATGATATTCCAGAAAATAACTGGTTACCACACACAATACTGAGCAGGCAGTGGATGCAAGAATGGTACTGTGTACATCTAAGCCACAGCCTCATAAAAAATAGTCATTCTTCTCCAGGTGGTTATTGTTCTCTTCTATTGTAGGTGGGAATAATGCAGAAGCAGCGGGTGCAGCCTCCCCACAGTGTGTACTGGCGCCACCGCTCTACGGCAAAAAACAAGTGTTTGTGCAACACAGAAAGACAAATACAGAAAGTGGAGTGTTAACCGGAGGGCACAGCATGCAGTCACGCCTGATCCCACAAACAGCACAATTTCTGCTTCTTCTGTACAGAAATAAAACACCAGCTATTCAGTATATTGTACATTACACTGTTACCGCCTTCACCGATAATTATCTGTTCTTTATAATTAAGACATGTCTATTAGAAGGTTTTATAGATGAGGTTTAGTAATAATCTACATCTACCCTGATTGTCTCAGGATGCCAATGATGATGATGAGAGTGGGTAACTGCAAACTTCTTCACTAAGAGATGACCACCCTCCAAGCAAAGGTTGATGAAAACAAGTATCTACCCTACTGCATTATCAGTACGGGGCAGGTCAAAGAAGGTAAAAGCAATGCTGACTGGAAGGATCAGGAAAGTGAGCAGCCACTGGGCCCTGTGTATTCTAGAGAATCAAAATTCTGTCCTATAAGTTACGTCTTTCCAAAACAATTTTGAACTTACTGTCACATCCCCACCAGAGTCGGCCCCCATCGACTTCTACTTCTGTCATATTCACCCTGTAGGTGATGCTGGTGATACCAGAATCTCTGGAAATGAAGGCTTCGTCCATTCACTAAGGTTAGAGTGGCTGGGACCTGCAGTACTTCACTGTGGAGGGGTGTGCGTGTGCTGCCCAGATTGTTATTAACTCCTAGCTTCAGCCTATTGGAAAGCACCACACCCCACTAATAACCTCAGCTTTCTGCAGCAAGCTGCAAGAAATAGCTTATGGCTACTCTTCCTGTTTTATCTTGGCCTATTTTTTGGAAGATTCTTCTGCCTTATGATTTTGTACTTTACTGCCTTCTTGGTTTTGACCTTGGCTCCCTGACTATTCTAACGGATCTTGATTTTGTCCTTTTCCTGACCTCCCGGCTTTGACCCTGCTTGGCAACTTTCCTGTTCTGGACTGCAGCCCTTCCATAGACAGCATTCTCCTGGACCCTGTTGTAAGTCCAAATCCCTGTATAGGGGTGAAAGGGGTTCTGCCTAATGGAGCGGCTTGTGGCTAGTCTCTCCCGAGATGCACCTTTTATGCCTGTAGCCTCGGACAGATGTCACACTTGCCCACATTAAAATTTCTATTCGGGGCGTGTAAGAGGTCGCACCCGAGCGCTCTCCCACCTGCAACCCCGCTTGCAGGCTGAGACCGCCGCAAAGCATAGCTTTTTCAGGGATGGTGCCGGTCCCCGAAAGACCCCAAGGGTGATATTGGAGCCGTGGGAGCTGCAGCGATGACCCACAGAAGGCAGCAGAACACCGGTGCCGCTGATAACAGCAGGTTTCAAGATGGCGCTGAGGCAATGGAGGAGGCGGAGAAGGAGAATTCTGTCTGCGCATGGAGGATGGCAGCAGCGCACCTGGAGAGGTTTGCAAGGGTGGAGGAATGGTATGTGCCTGGGCAGGGGGAGATGGAGGCAGAGGCTGAAGATGAGGTGGATCAGGTACAGGCCTGGGAGGATCAGATGGAAGATGCTGATATAAAAGTGAAAAGTACACAGGAGAGAGCTGGAGGTGCAGGGGGTACCGCTCCTTCAAGTATAACAGAACCATCTCTTATGGATATCTTTGCTACAGTTAATTTTTGTAAGGAGACTCTGACCACACTTACTCAGCAGGCTCAAGGCATTGAGGCTGAGATAGTGAGCATGAAAACCGCTATGCAGAAAGCAGATGCCAGAACTGGAGGGGTGGAGGAGAGTGGTAGCACGGCAGAGTATGACATTGTAAAATTGCAGAAGGCTCAGAAACAGTATGAAAAACAATTGTTGGAAATGATGATTTGGAACACCGCTTGCAGTGGAACAATATAAAGATTGTGGGAGTGCCTGAAAAAGCTGAAGGCTCTACTCCCACTGAATTTATAGAGAACTGACTATTACAAAAAATTGGAGCGGACGCCTTATCTAAAGTGTTTGTGGTTGAAAGAGCCAATAGAGTGCCGATGAGGCTCTTGCCCCCTGGCTCAGCTTCCCGTGCCATCTTGGCAAAGATTTTGAACTGTCGCGATAGAGACACTATTTTGAGAAAAGTCAGGAATGCTAAAGACATGACGATTGATGGTCAAAGTATCTCCATCTACTCTGACTATTCTCCAGCAGTACAGAAATTAAGAATGAGATTTGGTGAGATGAAACAGAAACTAAGAGGTTTCGGTATTGCTTACTCCATGTTATACCCAGTCAAGTTAAGGGTGGTCGCTTCTGAGAAAGTACACTTCTTCCAATCCCCAGAGGAGGTTACTGACTGGATGGAACGCAATAACAAATGGCTGCGTGACCTGGGAGTGGACTGAGAGAAGGCAGGTTTGAAATTGCCCGTAGACTTTATCCACCTATTTCTATTTTCTACATTTTTTATTTCCAATGTTTCCTGTAGGTGAATTATTTTTAGTTACTGGACTGTAATTGTTGGAAGACATTGGATGAGCTGTGATGTTGCAGCGGGTTGCTATAGCTTACCAAGAGAACTGTATTTGAGTAAACTGTTTACTAAAGGCGGGAGGGGTGAGGAGGGTTTGGTGTTTGCTATAAGAGAGTATTCTTGAGTGTGCGAGACCGTTAAGGGAGGAGTAAGGGGCTGGGTTTAGCATTTTTACCCACTCTCGAATAGAGGGAGGAGGGCGTTCTAGGGAGGGGAAAGGGGGTGGGAAGTAGACGGCATGGAATGGAGTTTTTGTGGGGAAAGATATGTCATTATATTCTTGATCATATTATGGCTAGACAAATTAAAGTAACTGGTTGGAATATCAGGGGTCTTGCTGATAGAAGCAAGAGAGCGTTGGTATTACGACATATCCTCTCCTTTAAGCTGTCAATTTTGTGTCTACTGGAAAAAACATCTGGTTAGGGAGAAGATTGGAGTCTTGGCCACAGCCTGGATTAGGCATTCATATCACGCTACTTATTCTAATTACGCAAGGGGGGGGTCTCTGTCCTGGTGCACACCTCGATCCTGTATGAAGAAGATGAAGTACGTCTGGATAAAGATGGGCAGTATGTGTTTATAGTGTCATAAGTTTGGGCAATTGTTATGTTTGCTAACAGTGTATCTTACACCAACGTAGTCGGGAGCAAAGCTGCATGAGATTTTGGAATTGGCGAGGCACAGGGTAGGGTTACCACTGTTAATTATCGGCAACATGAATTGGGACATTAATCGGGATGGGGGAGTCAGAAAAGCATGGGAGGAGATGTTGAGACATCATTTGTGAAACATATAAGGGAAATAGGTTTGGTAGATCTATGGAGAGTTAGGAACTTAAATGTGAGATGCTACTCATGCTTCTCGGCTTCACATAATTCTATGTCAAGGATAGATATGGCATTGGGCAATAGACATATGGATGCTTCATTTAGGAAGGTAGAATATCTGACAAGGGTAGCCTCGGATCATAAACCGGTAGAGGTACTTCACATTGAGGGGAATGGAAGGTTCACCCAACCTGGTTGAACTTCATTGATATAAAGAAAATTAGGGGAGAGGTGGAATTGTTTTTTCAGGACAATGAAGGTAGTGCGTTTGCAGGAACAGTCTGAGATGCCATGAAAGCTTTTCTTAGAGGGTTGTTTATACGGGATATTTTCAGGTGCAAATCTGAATCCAGAAGGGAGGAACATCAGGCGTTGGGAGGCATTGAGGAGTGCAGAGAGTGAGGCAGAGATTTGGCCCACCCCAGAGACGCGGGAGCGCTTGAAGACAGCCCAAGAAGTAGTGGATGAAATCCATTTAATATTGCATAGAAAAGGCAGGAGTTTCAGACGGTATCCTTTTTTAAAGATGGTGAAAAGGTTGGACATCTTCTGTCAGTGGTGGCAGCTGCTCAAAGGAAGTCATCTTATATATATGGTCTATATTATAAGGCTGATTCATTAGTAGGGGAGACAGAGGATATTTTGAAAGTGTTTAAGGAGTTCTATGAAGAACTGCATTCATCTAAACTCTCAGCTTCAAGGGAGGGAACTTTACAATATGTGGAGGGAGTGGGTATAAAGCAACTTAGTGCTGAGGACAGAGGTAGCTTGGACCAAACCTAAACAGTGGAACAATTAGAAGAGGCACTGGGTTGCATAGCAAATGATAAGGCACCGGGGGGCGGATGGTTTTCCAGCAGCAGCGTACAAGCAGCTTAAGGATGTAATGTTGTCTAGACTGTGCAAGGGTCTCCAGGTGGCCCTGGGAGAAGGAAAGTTGCCAGAATCCATTTGGGAGGCCACGATTGTGGTTTTGCCTAAAGAGGATAAAGATGCCTGGAGAACAGAGTCCTAGAGGCCCATTTCACTACTGTCGGTGGATGTCAAACTGTTGGCTAAAGTTTTGGCAAACAGACTGGCAAAGGTGGTTACTGGTGTGATTCACCTGGACCAGTCTGGGTTTATGCCGAATAAGTCAACGGCTATTAATCTGAGATGGTTATATCTGAATATACAATTGCCTGCAGATAATGCGGGGTGTAGGGCGGTGGTATCTTTAGATGCCCACAGGGCATTTGACAGTGTGGAAAGGGACTATTTATGGTTGGTGCTGGAGCAAATGGGCTTTGGACAGATATTTTTGTCCTGATTAAAGTTGCTGTATTCCTACCTGGTGGTCCGCATACCGGTGAATGGAGAAAGATCGGCTAAATTTACTCTCACCAGGGAAACCCGGCAGGGTTGCCTTCTTTCTCTATTACTGTTCGCCCTTGCGGCTCATATTAGGAGAGCTGCTGCTATGAAAGGTTTCAAATTTGGCTCGGTGGAGGAAAAATTGCACTTTATGCAGATGACGTTCTTTTGTTTTTGCAGGATCCCCTGGAGTCCTTGATGCAGGCGGTAGATACAGTGGAGAGGTTTGGGAGTATGTCAGGCCTAAGGATTAATTGGGACAAATCCAACCTTGTGATGGTGGATAGTGCAAGACTGGGTGAGATGGGAGACTTTGGATGTACCAGACTAAAAGTAGTAGACAAGTTTAAATACTTGGGAATTTAAATTGCTCTGCCAATCATGGAATTTGTCGGACGGAATGTGATGCTGCTCTTGGCAAAACTTAGAGACAAGGCTCAGACTTGGTGCAAACAGCGTCTCTCGGTGGTGGGTAAGACAAACTTGTCTAAAATGATCCTTATGCCAAAGCTCCTGTATGTGCTCCATAATTCGCCGGTGTGGCTTCCATGGAGTTTATTCCAGAGACTCAATTCCCTATATTGAGATTTGATTTGGAGTGGGTGTCAGCCCAGGATAAAATTGGAAATTTTGCAGAGACCAAAAGAAAAGGGGGGACTTGCTCTACCAAATCCTTGGATTTACTTTTTGGCATCTCAAGGTCAGCATATTAGAGCTTGGGCATCAAGGGAGTGTGCAAGCTCAATGAAGGCAATATTGGAATATATGATACAAAGGACTCCATTGGTACAAGGTTTAGAGGCTGGAGATTTTGCACGACTGGGTAGGAGGATCCCCCACCTTGTGGCTGGTGCATAAGATATGGTCTAAGATTACAAAGCTGAGGGAAGTTGTTGGAGTGACAATTTATACACCTACAGTTAGGGCCAGAAATATTTGGACAGTGACACAATTTTCGCGAGTTGGGCTCTGCATGCCACCACATTGGATTTGAAATGAAACCTCTACAACAGAATTCAAGTGCAGATTGTAACATTTAATTTGAAGGGTTGAACAAAAATATCTGATAGAAAATGTAGGAATTGTACACATTTCTTTACAAACACTCCACATTTTAGGAGGTAAAAGTAATTGGACAATTAAACATAACCCAAACAAAATATTTTTATTTTCAATATTTTGTTGCGAATCCTTTGGAGGCAATCACTGCCTTAAGTCTGGAACCCATGGACATCACCAAACGCTGGGTTTCCTCCTTCTTAATGCTTTGCCAGGCCTTTACAGCCGCAGCCTTCAGGTCTTGCTTGTTTGTGGGTCTTTCCGTCTTAAGTCTGGATTTGAGCAAGTGAAATGCATGCTCAATTGGGTTAAGATCTGGTGATTGACTTGGCCATTGCAGAATGTTCCACTTTTTTGCACTCATGAACTCCTGGGTAGCTTTGGCTGTATGCTTGGGGTCATTGTCCATCTGTACTATGAAGCGCCGTCCAATCAACTTTGCAGCATTTGGCTGAATCTGGGCTGAAAGTATATCCCGGTACACTTCAGAATTCATCCGGCTACTCTTGTCTGCTGTTATGTCATCAATAAACACAAGTGACCCAGTGCCATTGAAAGCCATGCATGCCCATGCCATCACGTTGCCTCCACCATGTTTTACAGAGGATGTGGTGTGCCTTGGATCATGTGCCGTTCCCTTTCTTCTCCAAACTTTTTTCTTCCCATCATTCTCGTACAGGTTGATCTTTGTCTCATCTGTCCATAGAATACTTTTCCAGAACTGAGCTGGCTTCTTGAGGTGTTTTTCAGCAAATTTAACTCTGGCCTGTCTATTTTTGGAATTGATGAATGGTTTGCATCTAGATGTGAACCCTTTGTATTTACTGTCATGGAGTCTTCTCTTTACTGTTGACTTAGAGACAGATACACCTACTTCACTGAGAGTGTTCTGGACTTCAGTTGATGTTGTGAACGGGTTCTTCTTCACCAAATAAAGTATGCGGCGATCATCCACCACTGTTGTCATCCGTGGACGCCCAGGCCTTTTACAGTTCCCAAGCTCACCAGTCAATTCATTTTTTCTCAGAATGTACCCAACTGTTGATTTTGCTACTCCAAGCATGTCTGCTATCTCTCTGATGGATTTTTTCTTTTTTTTCAGCCTCAGGATGTTCTGCTTCACCTCAATAGAGAGTTCCTTTGACCGCATGTTGTCTGGTCACAGCAACAGCTTCCAAATGCAAAACCACACACCTGGAATCCACCCCTGACCTTTTAACTACTTCATTGATTACAGGTTAACGAGGGAGACGCCTTCAGAGTTAATTGCAGCCCTTAGAGTCCATTGTCCAATTACTTTTGGTCCCTTGAAAAAGAGGAGGCTATGCATTACAGAGCTATGATTCCTAAACCCTTTCTCCTATTTGGATGTGGAAACTCTCATATTGCAGCTGGAAGTGTGCACTTTCAGCCCATATTATATATAATTGTATTTCTGAACATGTTTTTGTAAACAGCTAAAATAACAAAACTTGTGTCACTGTCCAAATATTTCTGGCCCTAACTGTATATGGATGAATGAGAACCTGGGTGAATTCTATAAATTAGGGGTGCAAAGGTCATGGATACGTAAGGGAATAGGGTACATATCACAAATGGTGGTGAATTAGACATTTAAATAATTTGACTCTTTACGGGAGGAATTTCAGATACCAGAGACATAGGTTTTTGTATCTTAGGATTCAGCATGCTTATAGGTGGCAGAAAAGGGCAAGGTGGTCTGAGGGTACAGAAAGATAGTGTTGGACTATATTTGTATGGAGGGGATCATGCAAGGGGTTATTTCTACCATCTATAAAGATCTTCTACATAGCTTTTTGCTGCGACACCCTATTCGTGCACGGGATAAATGTGAACAAGAATTGGGGGTGTTGGACGACAATGTTTGGGATTCTGTTTGGATTATAGTCCGAGGTTGTCACAACTGTATCTTATCCATAGAGCATACAGATCCCAGGAGTTTCTTTAGGGTACCCTTACACGCCGCAACCGCAGTGAGAAATCTGAGAGGCAATCAGTAGCCCCGTCACCGTCGCCGTGAAATTGCGGCGTGTAATTGGGGACTCCGGCGGTGTTTTTCAAAGTTGTGCCTACTTCCGATTACAGAGCACTGCTCGAAAACCAGAGGCAACCATGAAGGGGAAATTCCCTGGTTTTGGCGTGTGAAGGGTCGATAGGGATGGAATCAGCATCGCCTAGTGATTTCCCGGAGGCGTGCCACAGCATGCTGGAAACCGCGCCCTGTCCGCGATGATTGGTGGTGACTACTGTGTTTCCATTGGCTGTCCCTTCACAGGGCGACATATTTGAACAGCTGTCCATTCACACTACACAATGGCATTGGCGTCATGTATTAGCCAGCCTTCCTGCGCAGGCTGGCCAATCATAACGCTATTGTGTTGTCTAATCAGCGTGTTTGGGGCGCTGTGTAAAACAATTTGGAACGCCTATGTTCTTGCCGCGCTGAACAGGTACACCCACATTCCTTTGGGGATTGCGGCGTCGGGAGTCTACCGGATGTTTCCCACTGTTGGTGTTGCAAATTCCGGGTAGATACATTCCGTTGGGTTGAGGGCGCAATTGCGGTGTGTACAAGCGCCTTCGGCGTTCGGAGGAACCATGAAAAACGTGCACGTGCATGTTCGGTTGCCTCCGATTGCCGCCAAAAGTTGCGGTGTGTAAAGGTACCCTTATATGATTGGTGTGAGAAGCACTTCTGAATGTCCGAGATGCATGAATGAGGGGGCAGGAATTCTACATATGATGTGGGAATGCCCGAGGCAACAGACTTTTTGGATGGTAATGCTCAATGTAATTGAAGGACCGTATGAATGTTTTGTGTCTAGAATGCCGATAGTGTGTGTCTTGGGGTATGCGGGAGAAATTGGGATTATAAATTTGCAGAAGATAGCGGTGGCTAGATTACTGTTTATAGCCAGAAAATTGATTGCCAGGTGCTGGATCAGGGCTGGGCCACCCTCTAGGACAGAATATCTACAACAAGTAGACTATATAATACGTACAGAAGAGAGTATATATCTGAGAAGGAATGCAATGAAAAGGTTTGAAAAAACGCATATACAACTGGCCCAAACATTTGTCTGACTCCTGTGAAGTCTAGTGTACTGTTATTGTAATTGTTGTTATTGCCGTTAGTTTTCCATAGGAAGACGGATATAGTTACTGTTGTCTGTAAGGGAAGTAGGGGGGGTTGATCCTGCGATCTATGTTAGGGAATTTTGAATGTATAAGTTATATGATAATTGGTATAAGCTGTAATGTTTCAAAAAATGTATGGTTTAATAAAAAATATCTGATTTACAATAAAAATTTCTATTCACTTTCACATGTATGTGAGAGCCAGGATTTCTCTAGGGATTAGCTCTGTCACAATGTCACAGGGTCATAGTATAGAAGGATTTGCCTTTTTTTGGTGTTGTACTCGGTAAAATCTGTGGCCGCCTATAGACAGTAGTAGATGCCACTGCTAAGCATTCATTCACTCTTGGTCCCTTTCATTCAGCGTAAATCCCACACTAGTTATGTGCTTCATTCATCCCATAGGTGATGTGTGGAGCTTAGTACAAAACTACTGTACAGTGTTGGCAGGAAAGCTACTAGAGTCCTCAAATCAAGGCCAAAAATGAACAATTAATATGATAGAGATGGTGCGAATGGATTTGCAGACCTGTCGGTAATCTGCGACTGCTGGACCATCTCTGATCTATCGCAGCAGTGGCTCTTCTTTTGATTATCCAGCCTTTCCTGACTTCCCACATGTGATGTTACACCAGGATGGCTAATTAAAAGAATTGCAGTGGATTTGGTGAGGTTGGAGGTGATTTTCAGGGCTCCTGTCCAGTGATCACAGATCTTACAAATTGATTAGCATCAACTGGACATACACGTTCTGCATAATGAGTTTGGTTCTCATAGTTAAGGGGAATCTGTCAGCAGGTTTTTGCTACCTCATCTAACAGCAACATAATGTAGGCAAATAAATCCTGAATCTGACGATGTATCACACAGATTACTGGCTGCAGCCATTCTGACACATTTAGTTTTAGGAACACAGCAGAGCTGGGAGAGCTGCTCCCGCTCACATCGGGCTCTCACTGGTAATGTAATGCATAATCACAGCAGGGGGCGTGTACGACTGCCATGAACGTGACAAAGTAGTCCTGTAATGGTAAATAAAGCCTTTAGGTTATGTATACAATAGCTTGATAAAAGAGGCACAGTTGCTTTTTGTTTTTTAACTCATATAGCATGCTGTCCTCAGTTTACATAGCAAAATCCTGCAGACAGATCCCTTTTAAAAACAAAAAGAGTTGGCACTTACAATTACATAAAAAAATTGGTTTAATTTATTCTTCCATTCATTAAAAAAAGTTACATGTATTGGCCCATATTGCACCTCTGACGCCTCTTTCTGGTGTTATGCCTGACCTTAATCGCTGAGATTATACTATGAATTGATGAGCTAGGAGACGAACTTTGGCACAAACAGATTGTAGGTGTACCGCTATAGTGTACATACCATAAGCAGGTGCAGCAGCGCTGTATCCATACGGGGCTGCGTAACCTAAAAAGACAAAGAATAATATCATACTGGCAATAGGGGTTTTACACTTTAAGACTTGTCAGATGACAGGACTGGGGACTAGAGATGAGAAGACAGATTTGCAGTACTCCGGTCCATCAGGCAGGTCAGTAATCTGTGACCCTCCTTGCCTCCCCACATGCCCGGCTCCTCTTTTCAGTAACAGGGTTGGTGCAATGTGTGTCATGCCACAGTGATGATGCCACCCTAGCTCAGGTAATCAAAAGAACTGGGAATGGCAGTCTGTAAGGAGATTTGCAGGGCTCCTGTCCAGAGGTCACATATTACTGACCTGCCCGATGGACCGCAGTCCTGCAGATCATTCTCCCATCTTTAGTGGAGACTAGATATAGATTTGTCTATTAGAAGTAAGGGGTCCTGTGACCATACCTTGAAGTGGGAAAGCCAAAACTCACAATAAGGGTGCAAATATTAAGCCTGGCACATTGAATGCCAGAGTTAATTAGGTCCATCTTACTCCAGCGGTCTCCTTCATTAATGGTGGGTTACACGTCCCGATATCGCGGCGATATCTGAGGCAACGCCGCGGGAGCGCGCATTTTTTGAGCGCTTTTCCCGATATCGCACCGCCGGTTTACATGCTGCGATATCGGGAAACAACGTCCCTCCGATGTGTACGCCCACCAACCCAGTAACGACCATTTAACATGGGAGTTAATGGGTGAGGTGCGAGTACGCATCGGAGTTGGGCTGTCACACGCAGCGATCCTGCTACAACGGCCTTGCGATATCGGGGAGTTGAATAGCTCTGCTATTCAACTCCGATATCGTTTTGGCATCGTTCCAGGATCGCGTTGTATGCTCAAACCATACAACGCGCACACGATATCGGCTCCAACTCGCGACCCACGTGACTTTTTGTCGAAGTTGGGTCGGAGTTGGACGCCGATATCGCGGCGTGTAAACCCACCATCAGAATCGCACACCAGTGTATGAATCAGGTGCACCTTACAAATGGCGCATGGCTCTGCTAAATGTTACTCCGGTTGTGGCCTGAAGTATATTACACCACTAAGGGCATACATTTCATGAATTTGATGGGTTTCGCCACGCCCATGCTACGTCCATTTTGGCAAAACTGGCCTGGACAAGTGGAAAAATGTTAAAAGTTGTAAAAATGTTTGTGCCATATGAAAATGTTTCATACCAGAAAACTGGGGAAAATATTATCATATAAGTTGGGCCCCAATTGTTATGTAAGAAATACATGGTATGATGGATCTTGTATTGAGCAGTCACAGCCAGTAGTATAGCGCAGAGCTGCATTCACAATGTCACATGCTTCAGAAGGGAGAAATTAATATATATACTTTATATATCATTTTTCTTTACAGAAATATATACACATAGAGGTCATAAACCAGAGCTGGGCAGCTTGCAAACCCCATCCAGCCCACTCCCCCTATATCCTAATACCACCGCTATCTGTATCCGCAGAATGCAGATAGTGGTGAATACATCGGTGGAGGATGGAGCCGCGGAATCCTTCTTCCACCAATCACAGTGTGTGACTGACACAGCAGATAAGATGATATCACTTCTTCACGTCTGCTGCCGACAGTCAGTGGACCATAGACTGGAGCAGAGCGCAGCCCCTGGGGAATGGGAGCAAGGTGAGTATGTGGTGCATTGTTGTTGTTTGTATTTTTTTTTATTTGAGATTTGTGGCTGTAAAAAGGGGCTATGTGAGGGCCCTTACTGTATAGAGTGGTCTATGTGAGGGCTCATACTGTATAGAGTGGGCGATGTGAGGGCCCTTACTGTATAGAGTGGTCTATGTGGGGGCTCATACTGTATAGAGTGGGCGATGTGGGGGCTCTTATATGGTAAATAGGAGGCTATGTGAGGACTCATACTGTATATAGGAGGGCAATGTGGAACTAATGTAATGTGGGGGCTCATACTGTAAGTAGGGGATATCAGCATATATATTTTGCTCAGTATTAAGTGATACAATTAATAGAAAATACAATAATTAACATGTTAATATAAATTAATTTCAGACTTTCGTACGCCCTCCACAACAGTCACACCCCTATCATAAAGCAATGCTGTATATAGCAACCAGCAGAACTATGAAGTCAGCTCCGCACTATAATACAAGCTGTGACTGAGGTACCATTCCTGTATTTGGAAAGTTTGTCAACTTTTTAAAGTAAGATTAAATCAGTATATAAATAGTAAAATAATGCTGAATGGTGAAGAAACGCTAAGATCGCAGGAGCAGATATTTGTGTTGTCAGAGGTTCCTGACAACCAGTTATGTTCCAGAAGGACAGATGATTGGGCATATTAACATCCTACATGCTTTATCCTCGATGTCGGTTGTCAGGCAAAGCGAAGGCGGTCAGGCTGTCCCTTCTACACACTCAATAATGAATTGCTTCTGTCCAAAATGGTCAATTAAAAATATGTTATGCGTGTACCTGGAGTAATGTAACCAGGAGCAGCTGCAGCCCCCACAAATGCTCCCCGTGTCAGTGCCACCCGTCCACGTCCTCGAGCTGCCTGCACGGCCGCGGAGACCGCTGTGCTGACCACCCCCTTTGTCTGAGGAAAGATGGAAAGAAAATGATCTTGTTAATCACAGGAGGAGCGGTGCGGGCGGCGGCTCACGACGGAGGACCGATCTGTGAAATCATTTTACATACTTGGAAGTCCATTTATCATTCCTGGTGAAGTGCTCAGAAACAGATGAATGTACAGTATTTGCTTCCTAGACTAATGCAGAAATAACCCACATTTCCTACCGGTCTCCTTAACGGCTGCACAGGGAGAACGCAGGTTTTGCTTTGCTCTGCTGCTTCCTGTTCAGTCTGGGAACACGTCCTACACCAGTAACACATTAACATCTACGTCCAAATGGAAGCAGAGAGCGCGGGGAAAGATAAAGTGGCTGAATTAATCTCTGCTCTGTCTTTATAATGAAAATGAACCGTTAACTACATAATTAATGCAATGTATCTGTGCTGTATAAAAGCCCCTGTGTAACACGAGGGAAGGATCGGCCTGTTTCGGCCTCATTTACACACCACAGCCCGTATGGTCAAACTCCTTACTGTGCTGCTTTATGAAGAAATTGCTGGCAAAGGAATCTCCGGATAAGAATGAGAACCTTCTATTTCAGAAGAAAGGTTTATACTGGTGGCTACAGTTTATCCATCTGGTCAGTACCTGTTTAGGCATTAAAGATGATCATTTCAGGGAGGGGGTAAACTATTATAGGGTCCTTACTAGTTAATTCAGTGCTGAATCAGCCTAGAAACATACAGACATTGTGGTAATGGCTTCTACATAAGGAAATAAAAGTCTCTACCTTTAAAGAATCGGGGGCCTTAAGAAAGCACTACCATCAAATATTTAACCTCTTACTATATTGCAATCCTATTATATAGCACTCTATATTTACAATTTCTCATTTTGTGTTTCTACCCAGTAAATTCTTCTTTCTTTGCTCTATGTAGAAATAGGAAGTACTCATCCCTGCATGAGCCATCCACACCTTCAACTCCTGAGCCAGCTGCTGTCTCCTCCCCTGTCATTGACTTTTGTAGTGATGACTCAGAGAGGAAAAGAGACTTCATCTACATAGAGCTCAGCTGGTGTTTTTAATCATGTGATGTCATAGACCTAAAGGAAGATAGAAGAATTAACTGGGTAGAAGGGCAAAAGGAGAAATTGTAAGTACACAGTGCTACATAATATGACTGCAATAAATTAATAGGATAAAAACTTTGATGGGAATGCTTTTTTAACCCCTTCACAACATCCGATGTACATATACGCCACAAGTTGGAAGCAGCGTATTGAGTAAGCTCATGGGGTGAGCTCGGCAGGTAATGACTGCATATTAATCAACGCTGACAAACTCCAAATTTAATTAATTGGTCAAAAGGCTAATTTCTTTTTTAGGTACTATGATTGGTACCCAAATACTGAATTATTATTTTCCCATTTTTAACCAAATATCAATCCTAAAACAATTTTTATGCCGTTGTACAAGAATTAGAAAATAGGACATGCCCTTGATACAGTTATGGCGGCAGATCGCTGTTTATGGTTATTTTTTTATATTGTACAATTTTTATTTTATCCTTTTTTTCCAAGCAAAAAGAGACTTTTTACCTTACTTTAGTTTACATTTTTTTATTTCCAAAGTAACTTGAGTTGTCATTGCCGCCAAAGTGATTGAATAACAAGTAATAATTTGCAGATTCAGCGTCATGGTCATGGGACAAGTCACTTGGTGATCAATGGAAGTGGTGTCAGCAATACTACTGTATGTACAGCATTGTGTAAAGGAAGATCAGGAAGGCAGAAACAGTAAAATACAGTTTCTGACAGTGGGCACCCGACCTTCGGACGCACAGTTTTCCTGCAGTCATTATGCCAGGGTGCTGTATAAATGTGGTATGCTAAAACACCGCACAAATGGAAATATTCTTCATACCACCTGGATTTAGTTAAGCTATAAAGATAATAAATCACAGTATCCCTACAAATATATTCAGCAGAGCTCTGGCATGCAGACACATGGAGAATACACAGGTAGCTCTATCCAACAAAAATTATTCCCCCCAGGCAAATAGTTCAACAGCAAAGTCAATAAATTTCCAGCCGGGGATCAAAGACGAAGCAGGAGGAGAATCTGTATCATACAGTTATATTGTTAACACGCTTCTACACTAGTAACCTCTTACTGTGAAGCGCTGGGGTTTAGACGACCCCCTCCCCTCCTTTATTTTTTCACAAAACACTTGTCTTGAAATGTGTAATTACCCACTTGAGAAAATTGTTGTTATGGTTTAGGATTGTGTTTTCTTGCTTATCTGTGTCCTTTTCTATGATGGCACATTGCTAACCGATGCAGGTCTAAATGGAGTGTGAACAATGGGGACGATTTGCTAAGATACCATGTGGCAGAAATGTAACGTAAAGTGGTTTTTCACTACTGCAATAATGATGATGTATCTGTATGCAGGTCATGAATATCAGATGAGAGGTGCTGATACCCGGCAGCCCCACTGATTATAGCAGCTTTGACAAATGTCAGCAGTGTGACAGAGTGGACCTCCTTGGCCCTGTACATATTTGGGTGCCAGCTCCCACCCCAATCTGACCTGTACAAAGAATAGATCTTCAATATTAAAGTGGGGAAAGAAAACCTTTAAAGGGGCTATCCACTACTCAAACAACCCTTTCTCAATTACTTTATTCTCCAATGTAAAATCTAAAAACCCATATTGACACTGTTCCTGCAATGTTAGCGCAGTGTCTCCTGGGGCTCACCTGACACTCCTACGACAACACTGACATCCAGAAGAAGTGAGAACTGCTGTTGCACTCTGTCTTCACTCAGATGTCAGTGACTACCGAAGGAAGTGAGAATGAAGTGGACACTGATCAACTCACGAGACCTAATAATGTTACACAAGCCCTGGGAGATACAGCACCAACATTGATGGATCAGTATCAGCAGAATATAGTAATTAAGAAGGGGTTGTCCAAGCAGTGGACAATCCCTGTTAGGGTTTTTTTTCCCCCGTTTTGATATTGTGATCTATCCTTAGATAGTGTGTCTAAGCAATGTCACAATAACTGACTGTTAAACACCAATAAGTTTACTTGTTCTTACAATTTAAACATGCACACGGATAAGATGTCCAAGCTCGGACAACTGGGACAAACTCTTTACTTACTATATTACCTAAGTAAAATATAAAGAGCTTGTACCAACACTGTTCCAGTGATGTCAGCACCATGTCTCCTGGGGCTTGTGTGATGGAGAAAGGTTTGTCCAAGTGGTGGACAACCCTTTAAGAATAGTAAATGTAATGATGTTTATCGGACACTTATTGAGACACAAGACCAAGTTGCTACTTAATAAAGCAGAAAATAACGTACCGGTACCCCTCCAAATTTAATGAGCATTTGAATAGCCTTCAGTGTGGACATAAACCATAAATGTCCTGTTGACACCTGGCAATTTTCAGAAAATGTGACTGTATCTTACTGCCTTTTTCTTTTTGAGTTTTGTAGATTACTGTTGTAATCAGGCCAGCTAAATGTGTTTTTTTTTACAGGATCAGCACCTTAAAGGAAATCTGTCAACAGGTTTTTGCTATGTAATCTAAAAGCAGCATGATGTAGAGGATGAGAGCCTGATTCCAGCGATGTGTTACTTACTACTCTGTGTTCTGAGGTTTCAATAAAATCAGTGTTTTATCAGCAGGAAATTATCACTACAGGACTGGGTGTGTTTCATGCATGCTGTTTGAACCCCGCCTTCAGCACTGATTGGCCGTGGTGTGGGTGGGGTTATGCGCAGCTCGGCATTTTGAGCTGTTAGATCTGCAGCAGAGAGAACTGATTCTGCCAAAACTGCTGCACCCAGTACCCTAAGTGATACATCGCTGGAATCAGGATCTCTGCCCCTATGTGATGCTGCTTTCAGAATACATAGCATATCCTGCTGCCAGATTCCCTCTAAAAGGGTCAAAATAACCTAAAGTTCATACTAATAATTTACATTGAACCATAAATATCTGCCTTGTCGGGGGATTCGATTGTTCATGCTGTACGAAAGTCATCTTTCTAGCATCGTATGGTGTAAACAGGAGAGGCTACAGCCAATAAACATGATGTGCTATGTTCACAGAACATCTTTCTGGTCATCTTAAACGGGACATTAACTCGTCTGGTACTGTGACCCGATTCAGATTGCATATGCATTTCATGGTACCCGACAAGGGTTAAACCACCACCTTGTATATAGCTGATTAAGGGTCATCAGGTGTAAACAGACCTATAGACCAAACTGTCAAAGAATATAACCTGATTTCACTGTTGATAATAATAATAACAATAATAATTTCCGAATGTTGGCCAGGCCGGCACCTGTGGAATAATCTTTTTCTTCTTGTTATTCGCTGCATTTGGCCCAGAGAACAGTTTCTCGAGAGCAGCGAGCGCTGCACTGGCTTTTGCGACTTTCTTGTTTGGACCGGCACCTCTGAACTTCTGCGAGTCCACTTCAACCTGAGATAAAAAGAACAAAAGTGAGAGACATTCTCATCGGAACGATACTGGACAACCTATACTAATCAAATCAGATTGGACAATGTGCCGAATTATTGGAAATACTGGAGGAACGACAGATCCAGATCAATGTCGTCTTGGGTGATGAGGTGTGCACAGAGCCCTACACTACTACTATAGCCTGACATTGAGTTGCTTGGTAGGGAATCAACAGGATCTCTGTTGTAATTGGATGCTACATCTAGACTTACTGAAAACAACAACCAAATATATTTATATATGCATCCCGTATCTAGAGCCAAACCACACGTTTGTATGCAGTCAAAATGCAAAGTTTAATAAAAAAGTGCAGTGCAACAAACAGGATTTGATTCTGTAAAAATTGTATCTAGGACAAGTCAGGCTAACAAGGGAGAGACACTTAGTGCCAAAATACAACTCACAGGGTATACAATCCATATATGGACACACAGTTTTTACAAAAATAATAAACACGGTGATACCAGTACAGGAACTATAAAGAGCATGGCTGAGCAGTAGTCAAATACAGTATACATACCTAGGTAGACATTTGGTTTGGCTACAGATACGGGATGCATATATACATATATTTGGTCGTTGTTTTCAGTATAGCCTGACATTGGCCAACAATACGGGTCATAAGGTTTCATATGGCTTCCATATGGCTGGCGATTTGACGTGAGTGCGCACGTTGCGGGCACTTTTTTGTAGATAGCTGTGGAGCTGTCACACATAGAGATCTCGCCTGCGATATATATCCTGCGTCCCGGAAATCACC
Source organism: Allobates femoralis (assembly GCA_033576535.1). Lineage (NCBI taxonomy): Eukaryota > Metazoa > Chordata > Amphibia > Anura > Aromobatidae > Allobates > Allobates femoralis. Next base: position 40,357,151 of record JARQOC010000008.1, on the reverse strand, counting down.
TGCAGAGGCGCGGAAGGAATCTTCCCTTCATACATCGCCGCATCACACGCGCCATCGTAGCAGCGATGTGGGCATGCTGTTTCGATAAGGACGTGCTAGAGTGTGTCTCACCGCGCCCCTATCACTGCGATTGGTGGACGCAATTGCGTTCCCATTGGTCAGCCTTGCATGAAGGCATGGGTCATTCAATAAGGCATCTCGGACATGGCCAGCCAATGGGAACACGGTATCACCCACCAATCACCGCAGACGTGCAGAGGCATTTAGCAGAGCTGGGAGAGTTGCCCACACCCACACCAGGCTCTATAGAGATTGTGCATTAACAGTGAGGTGTCAATAACAGCAGGGGGCGTGTCGGACTGCCATGTGCTTAACAATGTAGTCTGGTAATAGAAATCACTAAAATCTTTAGCTTAAGTAAACAATAGCACAGAGCTAAAGCCCCCATCATACATAGCGAGATCGCTGATACGTAACAGGTTTTGTGACGTAACAGCGATCTCCCAGGCGATGTCGCTATGTGTGACATGTAGCAGCGATCAGGCCCCTGCTGTGAGGTCGCTGATCGCTGCACATGGTTCAGGACCATTTTTTGGTCCTGGGTCTCCCGCTGGTCAGCACACATCGCTGCGTGTGACAGCGAGAGATCAGCGACCTAACAAGCTGGTAACCATGGTAAACACCGGGTATCTAGGAAAGCGCCCGCTGCCTAGATACCCGCTGTTTATCATAGTTACCAGCGTCCTCCCGCTTCCAGCGATGTGGAGGTGGCTCCCTGGTCCCTGGTCGCTGAGGAGAAATGCCTGTTTGACAGCTCCCTAGCGACCAGGTACCGACGCTACCAGTGTGATGGAGCTTATGGCTATGTGCGCACTGGGCGGGTTTTCGGCGGTTTACCTGTGTAAACCGCCGTTTTGTTTACATTAGTTTTATTTAAATTTATGTTAATCCAAACCGGCGTTTGGATTAACATTAAAACTAATGTACACCGCCCAAGGCTGTGCACACACCGGCGGTTACATAGCGTCATCCGTTGCTAACCCGCAGGTTTCCCAGCGGGTTAGCAAAGAATGAGCTTGTTCTAAAAAACGGCGGTTCTGCAGCGGCTGCAAGCAGAATCATGTGCTGCTTCCAGCCGCTGCAGAATCGCCGCCGAGAACACGCTGTGCATCCGCCGCACACCCGCCCGGCTCCCGCCGCACATACCCGCCAGGAAGCCGGTGGATGGCGCCGGAGCTTCCTGGCGGGTTCCGCCAGCTGCCGCCGAGCAAACCGCCGGGTAAGTGTGCACTTACCCTAAGAGGCGCACAGTTTATTTTTGTTTTTAACCTTTACTGCATGCCATTCTCAGTTTACATAGCAAAATTCTGCTGACAGATTCCCTTTACATGTTAAAGGTGTTGGTCAGTTTATAAAAAGTTATCTTTTTCTACAAATGGCACCACTCTTATTCATGGGTTGTCTTTGATATTGCAGCTGTAATACCAGGCACAGTTCCCCATCAAGAGTGGTGTTATTCCTATAAACAAATAAAATATGGCCAACCCCTTTAGAAATAGAATTATTATAGTGGTGCCAGAATACAAGACGTAGAGAAATCAGTATTGCCCAGAATCTGTCACTTACCTCCATGACAAATCTCTTGTCGTGGCTCCCCCCGCTCTCCGATATTAACTCGTATTTCAGGCCTCTTCTCTTTTCATTTAGCTCCATGACGGGATTTTTCCCGCTCGCTGTGAGAATGGGACCCTGAGTCCTGACCTGAGGGGCAGATCACATACACCACATTACATCTGATCCCAATGATTGATGGGGTGCAAGCGGCGCCAGAGCGACGACTTCTGGGCACGTGAAGCATTTGAATTAAATGACTAATTCACCAGGTTCATTAGAGATTGTGATCACTTATTGTCGATAGAGGCAGATAGAAACAATTATTATTATTGTACAAACGGCTTCAGAACTCTACAATATCTTAATGGAACTTAGCCGATATAATTCTGTTGTGCATCTCCTGTTATTCCTCCTGGAAATTAGCAAACCAACGGCAATAAATTGGGCCAAATCTGCGCTGCCGGGATCCAATGATTAAACAAGAGTCAAGGTGCATTGAAGTGCGGTTTTACTTGTCAATGCTAGTGATGAGTGAGCAGTCAGATGCTTGGATGGACGCAACTCAAGAACCCGAGTATAATGGAGGTCAATGGGGAACTCAAGCATTTGTACAGATAATCTGAAAAAATGCTTGAGTTCCTCATTGACTTCCATTGTACGCAGGTCATCTAGTTGCATCCATCCGAGCATGGTAGTGCTCACTCATCTCTAGTCAACGTGTTTCAAAGAAAAATCTTCTTCATCAGGAGAAACCACCTGATGGACAAGGTGGAAAGTCCTGATGAAGATTATTTGTCAGCTCATTTTGAAGAATAAAGCCTCACTTCACTCAGATTTGATTGTTACACTAGTTCTTTTTACACTCTGACATCTGCAGGGTTATCTGCACATGGAGCCATTTGATGCGGAATATGACATGAATGTGTCCTGTAGTGGGCTGATTATTGTAGAGGTTATGGCCGGCTCCCTCTCATCGGCTGCCCCCGGCCCCGTGCTCCTGACATATGACTTCCTTGCATTGTCCGTGTGTCAGCGCGGCCGTGCGCTCCAGGACTGGATTGTTTCCCTCCATATCCTGCTTCCATTGATTCGTCCTCTGCAGAATATTCCGATGTCATATTAATACAGCTGGCGAGGCATCTTCTGCATTATATTATTCCTGTTTCTACTTGGCTTCCATTGATATTTATAATGTGCGGGGTCAGCGTTAATCTAATTAGTGACGGCTGATTATAATCTTTCATTGTGATGATGTTTGTTGACTTCACCTTAAAGGAAACCTTAGTCGAAACGTTTCCGGGTTATAGTTAAACACAGGTCATCCATCCTTACCATGATCCTTTGTTTTTGTATTTGTGAACATTTTCGTCCAACTACTCAAATATATTTAAAGGGGCATTCTCTTCTATCATGTATGTGTCAATTTCAGAAGCTCTAGAGTTAATGAATACAGTTCACCAACAATCCGCCAAGTATAGAGTTCAGGTGTAAACACAGATGTGAAATCCAGCGGTTGGCACCACATCCATTAGGTATTTATGGCTTATCCTTTTTGTATCAGTGGAACAACCCCTTTAATTAAAGAATCTGGCTGATTTGCTAGATATCATCCAATTTAGATGTGTACAAGAAATCCTAAAAGGAGATAAGCAGGACATTTATCCCTTAAGGATGGGTCATCACTGTCAGATCTGTGGTGGTGCCCCACTGGTCAGCTGTTCCCGGTATGATCAGTGGGTAGTTTCATAGAGGCAGTGGTACATAGTACTGAACATTCGTCCCTGCTTGAACAAATTAAAGCAGATGTGCAGTACCCCACTGTGGCCACTATAAGTGGATGGTGCTTTACAGCTCTGCACTGTTTACATGTGGCCAGGACTGGGAATACCTGATCATTACGGGTGCTCGCCAGATACGCAGAAGCCAATTCATTCTAGGCTTCTACATATAGATGCTGCTGGAAACTGAACTGTGCAGTCACTGTTCTCTTCTGAAGTGATCGTACACCACTACACAATGTACAAACAGCAGACTGATAGAGATCCTGACTCCCCGATCTGATATTAATAACCTATCCTAAGGTCTATGTCTTGGAAATCTTCTTAAACACTTGCTTCTAAATTCACCCACCTAAGTCAGACATACTTGAGTTTCGCCAGGAATGACTTCATCAGGGTGTATTAAACTAATAGCCATCCACATTCCCTTATATGCCACAGTCCTCTACTCACAAACGTATGCTAATATTACAAAACATATAAACTTGTTTTCTTATCTTGCCACAAACACGTGAGTCTGTGGAATATAGGGAGGGTGACTGGTCATGAGTTAGACATGCCTGGAAGAAGCAATTCCCAATGAAACTCGAGTTGGCAAGGTAGTTCTTTATTGAATCTGTTGTGAGCACAACAAATATTTTGTGTAGAGAGACCTGGGCACCGCAGGACTTGACTGTGGATAGCTGGATATGTTCCTTTTGTTTCTATAGGAAAAAAGAGACCTAGCCGTATTCACATGGAGAGATAATCTGATCACTGCAAGGTAAAACGTTGAAGGGGCTACATAAACCTGTGACCATCAAGATAAAGCCTAATTCTGCATGTTGCGCTTTTGGGATCTGTATTAGCTTGTGCTCAACAATAAAACAGACGTCTGCATTTCTGACGCAGCTTTTGCGTCAAAGAACAAGTGATTATTAGAAGGAGTAAATTAGTGAAGGCTTATATCCACATTTATTTAGGGTATATTATTTTCCTTGCTTCTAAGTTCACCCACATAAGATGGACATTCCTGAGTTTCGCCAGGAATGGCTTCATCAAGGTCTATCTAATTGATTACCATCCACACTCCTCTACTATGAACTTGTGCTACTATAACAAAACATATAAACATTTAGAAATATATATTTAGATTTAAATTTTAAAGCATATGTATTCATATTATTTAGAAATAAAACTGAATCCTGCGTTTCTGAAGCAGTTTTTGAATCAGAGAACAAGGGATTATTAGAAGAAGTAAATTGGTGAAGGCTTATATCCACATTTATTTGTATTATTATTCTTATTTCACCGTACAAGACCGCCGTACACCCCTGATAATCACCCTTATGTTAGGATGGTGAAATAATCATGCTGTAAGTGATAAATGCTTCGGTTCTCATATTTCCCAAAGTCACTACCACCATGAGAACCCAGGATGATACATCTTATAGAAACTGTACTGGGGACTTTATTGGCGGCTAGACATATTTTCTAACATCAAATCTTCCTAGTTCTGCAACATTATGGGTGTAGAAGGACATTATACTAGAAAATGTCTTGATTATCTATTCATAAGCCTGAATAGTCTCGGTGATCATTGGTGCCTGGAACAAGGCTAAGTAGCAACTATCAGATCCTTGGTCTGAAAGGTGTTTAGGGAATTACTTGGATAGCATACCATTGGGTGCAGAACTAGCTTTATTGCATTGAGGGTTTAATCAGAGCCATTTCTGTTTTTCTGTAAGGAAGGGCTCATTTTGATATTTGTTATGAGGCCCCTTTCTTCGATGTATTTAATAGATTAATTATCACAATTTCCGTAAAAAACAAAATTTGTATTGAAGTATCCAGAGGGAACATGTTCAGCCCTCAATGATCAATTATCCTAAGATGTGTGTGGGTCACACACATCTGAACAAGTATCATGTTTCGCTTACAGGTACCTACAGCCTGATTCTTCAGGAGTGGTTCCTACCTCTAACGTGTTGGAGCCATCGGTGCTGGAACTTCCCGTGTTACTGCTTGAATTGGAAGAAACCGTCTCATTCTTTCCTTCACTATCTGATTTTTCATCAGAACTAAGACATTCCATATCTGTATCAAAACCGGTAGGATAACCCATAGCCTGTAACACCTAAGTAGGAAAAAAGCCACCGTAAGATCACAGCTTAAAACTAGAGGAACGTAAGCAGCAAAAACATCAGGCTTCTGAACTCCGAAGGCCGGATCCTTTGCCTTCGACCTCATCTGTTAAGGCCAGTCAAGAGCCCACACACATCCGGTGACCGGCCGTTCCTGATGAAATCGGTGAGTTTTCTCAAAGTTAAGGTAATGTGTATGTTGCTTTAATGGTCAGATATTGTACATTTTGTTTAGCTAGCTTGTTAGATCAGTGTATGAGTTTTTGATACAGTTGTAGCACTCCAATCCATTCAAGTAAGAAAAACGTAATGGGCAAATAAAGAGGGCCTCTTTCTCACTTGAATGCTGTTGCAGCTTTGCCGCTTTCCTCTTGGACAGTTATGTAGCTGGAAGGATTATTCTATGAATTCATCAAAAATGCTGCACTGAAACACGAGGCAAAAAAGAACTTGCACCATTAAAGTGCTCGTCATATAGATGAGCTGCAGAAGCTTTGTGCAAGAGAAGGCACATGCTAAGTCTAATCAATCTGCTGGAGGCAAAAGAAAAACTAACCATCAAAAGCATAATGTGGCCAAATGTGTTTGGAATCTCATTTTTATGGAGCGTTAAGTCACCTGATCTGCCGACCACCATGTGATGATGCACAGATAGAGCATCGTCCCCTCTTGCTCTTCAGGCAGGGTCACTTTGGGCCTGATTTATTAAGGTTTTAAGGTTGGCGTTGCGCATGTCGCTGGAGAAAGGTGCACCTAAATTCAGTAAGAGGCATTCACCACTTAAGGAATTCACTGCACCTTTCCACTGGCAGGCAGCTCCGCTAGAAATGTCAGGGACTAGAGTACATATTGGGCAAAAATTAAATTAGTTACAGGGATAAGCCATGCCCCATCCTGTGCTGAAAGATGAAGATGGCCATGACTGGCGTGAAAACATCAAAAGTCGCAACATTTTTGCAGAATTTTGGGTACGGTAACTGAAAATTTTCCAAATGTTCAAAACTACATCAAGGACAGATGGACATTCTGCAGGAAAGTCAGGGATTGGGCTGCAGAGGACGGGGGTAACATTATTATCATTGATGAAGCTTCCTGCAGAGTGGAAAAATGATTGTCTGGATAAGAGAACAAGACATTGACATTTTGGGACCATGGGTAGGAATCTCCCTTCCCCCCCACCCCAGTCTAAATCTCATAGAGAACCTAAGGTCAATCGTGTAAAGGTGAGTGGACAAACAAAAAATACAAATTATGATAAACCACAAGTATTGATCAGGTAAGAATGGGCTAATGGGCTACCATCAGTCAGGATTTGGCCCAAAGCCGCTATCCAGCATATCATGGGAACTTCCAGAAATCTTGGAAAATAAGGGCAACACAGACTTTGTATAAACTTGAAAAAAGTTTAAAAACTTAAATTGTAAAAGATCTAAAAACAATGAAGCTGCAAACTTTAACTCCTTGTTGTGTTTGATAGTGTATCCTGGACTCACTAGATGGGGGTCTTGTTTCCCGGTCTGCATACAGCATGGCCAGGCATATGTGCTGTCACTCAAATCATAGACTGCCGGACATCGCCTGTCACAGACACAGACTAGAGCGGCTGGCCGTTTGCATACACAACCACTGCCCCATTTAAGCAGTGACCACTGTTCAGGCAATCATTGGGACTCCATATTAATCTATCACATGTTGTGATGAGTTAGCACTGCCATGCTTGGGTGTTCGATACTCAAAATGAGCAGGTCGGACTCCCATGACTCGAGTGCCCAAGTATAGTGGAAGTCAATGGGAAACTCGAGCATTTTTCCAGATGACCTTCCAGAAAATAAGCTTGAATTCCCCATTGACTTCCATTCTACTTGTTGTTTGAATCGCACATCCGAGCGCCTGATCTGCTCCTTTGATTACCAAGTTCCTGAGAATGGTAGTGCTCGCTCATCATTAGTAGTAGTTACCTCTTCCTCTATTTGGAAAAAATACGTTTTTGCAAATTAATGAAAAAGAACTACTCACCTTTACTGCGACATGGAGCTTGGCTGTTTTTTTGGATGGTCCAGAAGCCTCGTGAGTGGTGCCGTCCACATCCACGGACATGGTGAAGACTGGGGCGTGCACTGGGCCGGACTGGGACAGCAAACTTGTACTGCAGGCCGGGCCTGATCTGGTTGAGTCTCATCAGTGCATTCATTGGTTGGTTGGATTCTATGGCTTTACTGTCTAAAACTGGAGATAAGGAGACTTTCACTAGTCACAATCTATGTATTGTACCTTATTTATCCACCTTTCTGCCCCTTATCACATTGAAGCGTTATTATCCCGATGCTACGGTCTATCCTTTCAGTACTGAGCCTTTTTCTAGCTGAAAAAAGGATCTTACTTTTGCGCAAGTTGCGTCTTTTCTTATTTGGATCTTTATCATCACAAGATCCGTCGTCGTATGGCCTCTTCAAGCCTGAAATATAAAAAAGGGAGGAAAAATTAAAAGGTAGTAAAGATGTATGGAGGCAGAAAGCAGAGAAAAAACATGAGCATAAAATAAATAATGAAAATATGATCAGTCATTAAGGCCCTTTCAAGCCTGATCATTAAGGGGTAAAGAAATCCTAGGGCCTACTGCTCACTACATTGGCAGTGTAGGACAGTCAGAGAAACTAATAGGTTATTTTAATGAGAATCTGTCAGCAGGTTTTAGCTATGTAATATGACAACAGTGTGATGTAGGGGCTGAGATCCTGATTCCAGTAATGTCACTTACTAGGTTGCTGTTTCAATAAAATCAGTATTTTACCATCAGGAGATTATCACTGCAGAACTAGGTGTCTTGTGGCTCCTGATACAACCACAGCCCCCCATCCCTGATTTAGAAGCTCTTTGCCAATGTACACAGAAAGCTGCCAATCAGTGTTGAGGGTGGCGTTTTATAGGTTCAATGATTTGTTAGACCTGCAATAGAGAAAACTGTGATTGTACTACTTCACCCAGTAAACTAAGTAAAACATCGCTGGAATCAGGGTCTCTGTCCCTACATCATGCTATTGTCAGAATACATAGCAAAAACCTGCTGATAAATAAGTCAGGATATCTGAAGCCATTATGAAATGCTTGCTGTATCCAGACTGATTAAAAAATAATAAAATGATATATACATACTTATACACACACTGTAAGATGGCCACTGGATGCATAGCCGTTGGGAGGTATGCATCGCAGCAGTGGTTATCCTTTGTGATGTCAGCCATGGTGCAGTTCTAGTACGTTTAAATATTAAAATGTGTTATTAGGGTGTGTCAGAGCCGTGTTTTGTGTGCAGCCAGAGAGATGGGTGGGTCTGGCTGCTCACATACGCCCAGACATGGGACTGTACATGTGTTTAAAATGGAGACTGTTTGTTTGACATGTGCTCTGTGTATGAGGAGGTTGCTACACCTCTGTGGGACTCCTGTATGGAGGAGTAGGGAGAAGGTGATCGTGTAGGTAATACGGACCGTTTTTACCCTGTTGTACCTTTATGCTGGAGAAAGGCCTATTTTATGTTTTCCTTTTGGATTGGTTTAAAAAAATGCAAATAAACTAAGTGTACTGATTAAATGGAAATCGCTCATTGCCTCGACCTGCAGCTGAGTGAGTAACCCCATCACTATACATACATATACATATGCAAGCACGTACACATATTTTTTTCCTTTTAGAAACAGCTATTAATGGTCACAAATATAAAAACAAGTCATCCCTCAACGCTTGCTAATCCCCTGCCGCTCCGATGCGGATTGTCCCTTGGTCCCGCGTCTCTGTTCCTCAGCCTCCAGCAATGACATGTCACTGAGACAGCAGCCACTGATTGACTGCAGTGATCGCACTTTAACAAGCCATGTCTGTGCTGCAGCCACAGTAAACAGCAGCAATGAAACGTTGGCCTGGGATCGTCCCGAGAATCTATTTCTGTATAAACCGAAGCTACAGAGTATCACGTAATGACAAGGATAAAGCCTGTTTGCACTTATTGCATATCTACTTCGAATCCTATCTTGTTGATGTACTTGTCCTGTGATCGTTAAATAAGAAATGCAATGAATGTTGCATATCAGCCTATGTATGGTAATCCTTCCCTTGTGAGGGGCACCAGCGGAGCCGGAAGAGGCGCATGCCACCGTCAGCGCCCACAGATGCCTGCCACCGCAAACGCACAGAGATGCCTGCCACTGCCACCACCCACAGACGCCTGCCAACGCCAGCGCCCACAGATGCCTGCCAGCGCCCACAGACGCCTGCCACCGGCAGCGCCCACAGACGCCTGCCACCGCCAGTGCCCACAGACGCCTGCCACAGCCCACAGACGTCTGCCAGCGCCCACAAACGCCTGCCAGCGCCCACAGATGCCTGCCAGCGCCCACAAACGCCTGCCACCGCCAGCGCCCACAGACGCCTGCCAGCGCCCACAGACGCCTGCCACCGGCAGCGCCCACAGACGCCTGCCACCGCCAGTGCACAGACGCCTGCCACAGCCCACAGACGTCTGCCAGCGCCCACAACGCCTGCCACGCCAGCGCCCACAGATGCCTGCCAGCGCCCACAGACGCCTGCCACCGCCAGCGCCCACAGATGCCTGCCAGCGCCCACAGACGCCTGCCACCACGCCCACAGACGCCTGCCACCGTCAGCACCCACAGACGCCTGCCACCGCCAGCACCCACAGACGCTGCCACCGCCAGCGCCCACAGACGCCTGCCACAGCCCACAGACGTCTGCCACCGCCAGCGCCCACAGACGCCTGCCACAGCCCACAGACGTCTGCCAGCGCCCACAAACGCCTGCCACCGCCAGCGCCCACAGACGCCTGCCAGCGGCCACAGACGCCTGCCAGCGCCAGCGGCCACAGACGCCTGCCAGCGCCAGCGGCCACAGACGCCTGCCAGCGCCAGCGGCCACAGACGCCTGCCACCGCCAGCGGCCACAGACGCCTGCCACCGCCAGCGGCCACAGACGCCTGCCACCGCCAGCGGCCACAGACGCCTGCCACCGCCAGCGCGCCACAGACGCCTGCCACCGCCAGCGGCCACAGACGCCTGCCACCGCCCAGCGCCCACAGACGCCTGTCACCGCCAGTGCCCACAGACGCCTGTCACCGCCAGTGCCCACATACGCCTGTTCCTGCAATCATCCGTGTAAGTATGGAGATTTCTGTAAATTAGAAAAACATCAAGGACTTTGCCGCGAATGGTAACTGCACATGACACTTTCTTTACGCTACACTACCATATGACAATTTTCTTTCTCATTTCTTTAAATGCTTCATTCATCTTATTAATTTTAAGTAATTCATTTTGAAGTGTCATCTAATAATTAAATTCCTGCACATCAGTTAAGTATCCAGCGAGAATGGAAATCTTCAAAGGGCTGTCCGGGCTCATATCATATTTTAGTATTGTACATCACGCGCCACGATAATAGATATTAATAGCTTCACTCATTTCTATGTACTGAAAACGATTACACTCCTATGTCTGCCACCGCTCAGTCCAGTCTGTATGAGACCTTCTGTAATAGTAACAGATCTGCTGCTGAACTAAAACACTATCCCATCTATGGGGTTTCGAAGAGAGGACAGTGAAGGTCATCTATGGCCACGCATCAGTGTTCACGGGCAGAGGATAAAAGAAGCAAAAAATATTAATAAAGTTAAAATAGATAAAAAAATAAGTACTTAATTCACATAGAATAGATTTATTCTCTCACCTTATAGATTAGTATATGTCTCAAAGAGTTTAGTTAGACATTACAAACTCATATTTTAAAGGGAATCTGTCAGCAGGTTTTTGCTATATAAGCTGAGGACAGCATGCTGCAGGGGTTAAAGAACAAAAATCAACTGTGCCTCTTTTATCAGGTTGTGCTACTGTTTATTTAAACTAAAGGCTTTATCACCTGGTGCACATTGGCAGTCCAACATACCCCTGCTGTGACTGACACTTCATTGTCAATGGACAATGTGGGCGGGGGCAGCTCTCTTAGCTCTGCCACACGCCTATACTGATGAAGACAAACCACCTTGTCGAAACGCGTTGTGGGAAGTGAGGGGCAATAAAGGTCTGTAACCCCATATCCTGGTTAAGAATTATTTTGCTCAATACCCTAGCGCTCCTTTAAGACCACGCCATTCCTTTCTATGTACATTATGTTACTGTCAGATGAGATAGCAAAAACCTGCTGACAGATTGCCCTTTACCACTGACCCCTTACCTTCCCTGTCTGTGCTTGACCAAGAGTATTTCTGGAAAGGCTTATTTGATGGGAGAGGATCCATCTGCAAGACTTTGTATATCTGTCCAAAAGCTAATAAACGCAGCGCGTGCTGTAATAGAGGAGACATACACAGTTTAAGAAACAGGAAACGTTAGTTGATAAGAGTTATTAACAACAAGTATTTAAAGGCTTATTCTCATCTTCTTCATAGAGATAGATCTAGATATTTGCTGTCTAGTATGTAATCACTGCTCTAAAGCTGGTCAGGATAAGGAGGTAACAGTGCGCTCCAGCGATCCTGCTACCCTTCATAACAGCGCTTATAAGCTCAATAGAAAAGAGCATGTAAGCACTGCACATGTTTTCCTGTCCAGCAGCGGGTGGTCGGTCACCAAGGCAATACGCTGCAAAGAAAAGTGTTAATATCTCAAGAACGGCTAAATATTTTAATAAAGAGTGAATTGCAAAGTTGCTTGTATTTACAAGTGCTATCCACCAATGCCCATTCATCAAGAAGGGAATAACCCTTAACATTAAGGTGTACATTTTCTAATGGATCGCAACAAATATTGGACAGAACTTGCATAAAGAAAAACGTAAAAAATGCTAAATGCAAATATCTACTGAAATAACGAATAAAGCAAAAATCTCGATGGAAAATTGTCAGTAATATTACTGTGAACACTACAGTAAGCTACCAGCGTATAGCAACCTGATGGAGGCTGTTCTAGCTGCTGTCTGTTTAAGATGATAGAATGGGAGTGGCGGGGAATTGGAGGATTGAGTTTTTTTAGTGCCAGTCTATCAAAAGACAAAAAAAAAAAAAAAAAAAAAAAGACAATGGCCCTGTTCATTACGACTGATTCTCTCGCTGTTCGTTATAAGGGGGTGTGGTGGAGTCAGACGCTCCTGATTCATGAATATGTGCACGCTTCTTCATGAACCTGACGAGTCTGATGAGTGGTGTTGGCCTGCATGTGCTACACCAAAAGTCTCACTCCAGTCAGGGATCAAGGGCTGAATTCTGGTTTATGATGTCATACATTAGATGAGCTACGGCGTCATGCCCCAATGCACCCCAGCTATGCCTATTTCAGTGGAGATGGGACAAACTGGCATGAAGACACCAAAAATTGTTAAATAATAGTGCAACCCTAGCAGTCTAGCTTTTTGGGTCTCTGTGTCAGCAGTGTGGTCCTCCTGGGTCTCTTCCATAGTGGTTCATTCCATTCAAATATGGATGGATACCTTGTGCTGACACTGATGCACCCTGAGCCTGCAGGACAGCTTGAATTTCTTTGGAACTTGAATTTTTCTCCTAATCATGCAGGAGGTTGGGGCAGGAGATCAGATGTACTGATAGTTCTATCTCACACATTGAGAAACCAAAGGTATTGTGGGTCATGTTCTTTTTTGTCTATTTATGAATGGGTAACTGATACAAAGAGAAGACATACACATCCCAGGGAAAACTCCCATGGACTTAATAAAAGTTAACTCATTAGGTGCCAAATAATCTGATATCTCCTCAATGGAGAGATGGAAAACACCCAAACGACGCTTTATTCTACTCTGCAGCCAGTATTACATCGGGTGTCTAGTTAGAACATAAAAGGTAATAAAAATAAAAGTAACAAAAAAACAGAACATTGCTGTGCATTGTTCAAGCTTTTCTTTGGTCTTGCGGTGCTTTTTCAAGGAATTCACCTGAAGAAGACATCTGTGTCTAAGCTCCGACACGCTCTTGGCATGTTGAAGGCCTCAAGCAGCCTAATATCTAACAGCACAAATCCTTCTTTCAACATGGAGTAGTCATTGACCGCGTAGAATTGATGTATCATATATCAAGTCTTAGAAAGAAGCCAGTTGTTTTACAAACGGGAACGTTTCTATATAGGAATTATTATGCAATAGCAGGGAGCGCTGACATCCTCGTCCCATAAATAGTTGTCCTCCTCTGACTCTCTGGCTCGTTTCCAATGACACTGATGAAGCCAAAGATGTCACTCAAGACTAGCAGTTGTTTTCTGAGCACTGGAAGCATTTATACAACAAAAAACGCTATAAAACAACAGGTCTTGGAGAGTTCAGAGCACCCGCCGGACTGCCCTTCCTTCATGCAGATGGTCTCCCTCGTGAAGTGATGTCTTAAGTAGAAATTTATTGTGAGACATTAGCTACAAAGTTCCTTAATGACATGATATAGCAGCAAATGGTTTCACATATTCTGTATCACTGGATGGCGGACCGTGTCTTGCAGACGTTCCTTTAATCGCTGTCCAAACGCCCTCGCCGCTCGATTCTAAGAAGAGGAGAATGACACTAGATCTGTCTCATTGGGTTTCGCAGTTGCACAAATGAAAGATTGGTCACAACAGGGCAAAGGCTCCGGTAATACATTAATACGTGATGTCTGCTAGACAGTGGCTTCCTCCTAGCACCCGCACATTATATTGGGATCTTGAGAAAAGGCTGATGCAGCGTTTTGTTGCTGGGATAAAATGGTGACCCTGAAGACCAGGAATAAAGCATAATCCAGAAACCTACACAGTCAGCTTTTACATCATCTACGATGTAGTATCGAACCTAAATTCATCCTGACATTTATGTGGTGACAAATTAGCTCCTGAGGTCACCATCGTCTGGGTGAAATGTTTGGCACCCAGGGGAACTTTCACTCCTACATGGTAGATTAGGTTCAAAACTGGCTGCGACCAGCTTTATATCTTCATGAGAGCAAGTAAATCACGGTGCAAAATGCCAAAATTAATCCTCATCCACCTGGCCATTACACTCCCCACCTCCCTCGTTATGAGCCTAGTGCCCAGCAGAGTGATTATGATGTCCCCAGAGATCCGCACCATCTCTGACATGGAAGCCTACCATAGGTAGACTTCACTTTATTTTTTTAATGGAGCAGTCTTGGCTTAATTAGGCAGCCCCACACAGTGTACGATCTTAGGCAACAAGGATGTGTGCATTCTAAAACCCAGAATCAGACCTTGTTGTTCCCACTCCACCCATCCCTTTGGTGCCTAATTAAGCCAAGACTGCTCCATAAAAAAAAAAGTGAACTCTATCTATATTATATCTATATATACAGATAGAGATAGTCGTTTTATAGATCCCCCTGAAGAAGCCGAATCTTGGCCATACACCTGCAGCTTTCTTGGAGTTTTGGTATCTGTTCTTTAGCCATTCTTCCTCCTTGGTGTGCCCCTCTTTTTGGTGAATTTGAATTCCATGTACTGCATGTTCCAGATCCTGAGATAATACGGTACTTGCCTTTCTCTCCCACTGATATTTATTGTGATCCTTAGCATGTACATTCTTGGTAAACTTTCTCTTTTCTTTTCTAAGTCCCCTTTCTCCTTTCTGGTGAATTGGTACTTTATATAAGCAATATATGTTGTGTTGTCATCTGGTCTTCATAGCTATATGTTCATCTTATTGCTATAAACATGTATCTATATTCCTCTGGTACTGATTACATAATGCTGAACCGGTGGGTTTGACTTTGGGTTTCCCTGTTGGGGTTGTCTAGCACCTCATTTGAGTCTAAAGCGGCCGTCACACGCTAAGATATCACTAGCGATATTGTAAGCGATCACGTGCACGCGCGATCGCTTACAATATCGCTCACATCGCTGGTGAGCTGTCACACAGACAGACTCACCAGCGATGTGGACCAGCGAGATCGCTGGTTACTATGGTACACATCGGGTTACTAGGCGCCGCGCGTCGCATAGTAACCCGACGTTTACCATAGTTACCATCTCCCAGCATAGGCTCTGCCGCTGGGAGATCGTTCATCGTGGTGTTATACACCACGATGAGACAGATCGTGAAATCGTTCATCGCAAGATCTGAGCTCCGGAGCTCAGATCTCGATTTTGCGATTTCATCAATTGTCGCTCGTCGTATCTGGCCGTCACACGCACAGACATCGTTCACGCGATGTTAAATCTGGCGCGTTCAAGCGATATCTTTCGCGATATCTTAGCGTGTGACGGCCGCTTAACATTGATGGGTAATACCAATGTTGTGTGTGGGGTTTTAACACGGTTTCTGACATATAGTGTGTGAAATAAGTATTAAATACATCACCAATTTTCGAAGTAAATATATTTCTAAAGGTGCTATTGACTTGAATTTTTTTCACCAGACATCAGTAACAACCCATCCAATCCGCACAGGCAGAGAAATTAAACCATAGATGTCCGTAATTATTTTGTATAATAATGAGAAATAACACAGGGAATGAGTATTGAACACCCTTACTAAAATTAATTTACTACTTCGCAGAAAAGCCTTTGTTGGTGATGATGCCTGTATGGAGACAATAGTCACATGCATTGCTCAGGTAGATTTTGGCCATTCTTCCACACAAACACTCTTCACATCCTGCAGTCCCGTGGATCTTTCCATGAACTCTGAGCTTTAGTTCTTCCATACATTTTATATTCGATTCAGCTCTGGTGATCGGCTTGTCCATCCTAAGCCACTGAGTGTCCTTGGCTGGGGGATTGGGATCATCGTCCTACTGAAATGTCCACCCTCATTTCAGCTTCATCCTGGTAGATGGCAGCAGATTAAGAATGTCTTGTTACATTTGTCCATTCATTCTTCCATCCTTCCTTCTGTTATATGAAGTTTGCTTTTTCGGTATGAGGGAAACTGCACTACAGCATGATGTTCCCACCTCCAAACATCACTGTTGGTATGGTGTTTTGTCGCGATATGCAGTGCCTTTCGGCCTCCAAACTTTGTGTGTATTTTGGCATCCAAAAAGTTCAATTTTGGCATCATCTCCCAGTATTTCACAGACTTGTCTAAATGTCGTTGAGCAAACTTTACACGTGCTTGGGCATGGTTTTCGTTCAGCAATGTATTCTTCCATGGTGGGCGTGCATACAGGCCGTGGAGGTGGAGTGCGTTACTTATTGTTTCCTTTGACAGGTAGCGTTTGGACAACTCTTTTGATAATTATTTTCTTTCTTTTGTCTAAAATCTTGTGGGGAACACCTGGCCGGTTTATGATGAAATGATGTTCTTTTGGCCTCAGCAGCGCTCACTGGAACCTTCAGTAGTTTAGAAATTCTTCTGTAACCAATGTCATCAGTGAGTTTTGCAAAATAAGGTTGTGAAGGTCTGGAGGCAGCTCACTGGTTTTAGTAATCATGTTATGTTTCTTGTGTGGCACCTTTATATCAGCCATTAGCTGATATTAGTTTTCACTAAGTGGCAGGATTGCTTTCCAATTACTGATAGATTTCAGCTGGTGTCATGACTTTCCGTGGCTTTTTTTGAATCTCTTTTTCTTCAGGTGTTCAATACTTTTTACCTGTATAATTTCTCATTATTACACATAATTTATGGACATCTGTGGTTTGATTTATCTGCCTTTGTGGATTGGATGGGTTGCTACTGCTATCTGGTGAGAAATGTAGAAATATATTGACTTAGACAAATGGTTGCGTGTTTAATACTTATTTCACCAAGCGTAAGCATATTTATGTGCATTTTAAGTAATAATTTATGATACTTATTATTGGGATGTGTTTTTAGTAAACAATCTTGCACTTATGTCAAGGGTGGGCTGATTTTTCTCCCTGATTATCTTGCATCTTTCTTTCCCTTTTGGCTTAGCCATGATGACAATGATGCAGTGGATCAGAGACGCTTTATAGGAGCCTCCTTACATAACAACAAGCCTTTAGCTTAGTGGAGGTTCTAGCTCATAGATTCCCATCAATATATAATATGCATATCTATATCGGGCCGTAGTAACTCATGGTTATTGTGGTCTAGTGTAAGAAGCTCTCGTCTATCCCGGCTGGCACATCAAACTGACGTAAGACAATATCTCTACATTATTATCAGAAATAACCAGTTTGTTATAATAAGGTTTGTTAAATAATCTATTTGTTACATGTAATATGACCCTTCATTACCCTTAAACAAAATCTGCCAGCAGGCTTTTGCTATATACTCTGAAGACAGCGTGCTGCAAGGGTTAAAATATAGAATTCAAGGATGCCTGTCTTTTCCAGGTCCGATGCATGGTTTTCCTGAAATGTTTGTTCAACTAGCAGGACCCTCATTGCTTGGACTACATTGACTCTGGCACGTCAGTCCAACACGTCCCTCCTGTGATTGGCAGCTCACTGTGAATGTACACAGTATATGCAGAGCCTGGTGTGGGCGGGGCCAGCTCTCCCAGCTCTACTGCATGGCTAAATCTAAGATCTATGCTTGTGTCAGATCCGCTGCATCCAGTAATCTAAGTGATACATCGTTGGATTCAGGGATTCTTTGCACACATCATACTGCTCTCAAATGAGGTAGCAAAAACTGCTGACAGATTTCCTTCAATAAGGGTCACATCTAATATTTCTATAGGGCTTTTGTGCATTTAATAGAATAAGAAAGTGGAGAAATCTTTCATGCATAGCATTATAAACACAACTACATCCAAATAAACATATATAAGGATTATCTATCTGTTGAATAGTTCCTACTAAGTATGGGTTAAAAAAAAAATCTGTAACCCCAATCAACTTTATATGTGAACGAGCAACAATTTGACGATTGGATGGGTAATAAAACTGTAAGCACATGCTTAACGAAATGCAACTAAAGCCGTCAGATTGATGATGGTCTCCAAGCCCTAATTGCTACATCCGGAGATCGGGACCCTATAACATGAGCCCCAGTGATCGCCATATATACACTGTGCCGTGCTATAGAGACGACAGGAATAAATAAGTAAAGCATCGCCTGCATTTCATTACCTGTGCACTCTGCGTGATCTCCTCTCTCTCTTTCGCGGTCATGTAAGCCAAGGCATCTGTGGGTTCTCTTTCACATGGATCATGTAGACCTGGTCCTCCTGCATTACACACATACAATTCAATTATGGAGGGCCTTGCCTAATACCATTAACGTAGAAGCATCTACTCAGCATGGTGTGCATATAATACAAGCCAAATATGTCAAATTCTACATTACAAATATACATTATTAGGAAATAAATAACTACAAGAAGTGGAAAGAAATGGACTTCAACTGAATCACCAGGCTTTTGCTCCCCCATCTGAGAGCAGGGGTAGAAAGCCGATTCCAGTTATGTGTCCTTTACTGGGCTGCTTGCAATGATATGATAAAATCGCGATTTATCTGCTGCAGATCTAGCAGTTCTCTGAATTCTGAGCTTTGTATAACCCCGCCCATACCACTGATTGGCAGCTTTCTGTGTACCTTGTACATAGGTGGAAAGCTGCCAATCACTGGTGGGGGAGGGGTTAAACAGAGCTCATGAATATGGAGGATTAACTGGCAGCAGGTTTACTAGTGCTAAAGTGATACATACTCTCCTGGATAAAACAGTGATTTTATCAAAACTATAGTAAGCAACCCAGTAAGTGACACATCACTGGAATCAGGCTTTCTGTCTCTACATTATGCTGCTCTCAGATTAGGTGGGAAAAACATGGTGCCAGATTCCCTTAAAAAAAAGTCACTTTGTTGAAAGGGTCCCACAATAATAAGCTGATCTTAGTTGTACTTTTTGGACCCATTGATACTGGCTGTTATCTGTAGAGAAACCAGGCAGCATAATATTCAATTACCTAGAAACTTACCTTAGGAAAATATAGCATTATACAGCTCCCATAGAAACCATTGAATGGTCCATATAATGCATGAACGTGGCAATGCTATTTGCTCCAGCCAACATAAGAAATCCCTAAATCTAGAATCCCTCTTTATTAAAAGGGTTTTGACCAATAGATATTTTTCACCTATTCACAGTGATACATTTCCATTGATGATCCAATGTTTGCAAGACTGATAAAAGCAGCCAAGTAATTTACTGGGCTGTCACTGTCAGTCCTGAGTGTCTCTGCAAGTGCTCAAGGAAGAGACCCTTGTCTACTGACTCGTGGAAGTCTTGGCAATCAGACACTTATACTTTTGGATAGGTGGCTTATTCTTTGTGCTAAAGGACATATATATACATCTACGCTGGGGTCTGCATGTGTACAGGGAGCTCAGGAGCTGACCGACCTTCCCGATGCAGTAGGCTCTGACTACAGCAACGTCCAGAGCAGAGACCCCACCAATCTGTTAACCATCAAGATGCTGATGACGATCTCTAACAATGGCATGGGAATGGACCAGTTGCTGGAGGACGATTGCGGAGAACTGATGGGTTTCCATAAGTCAAGAGTGAGCACAACAAGGCTCAGTTCTTGAATCAATCAATCGGTTGGGCTCAACTCATGGAAGTCAATGGGAATGTCAAGCATTTATTTCCTGAGAAAGTTATTCGAAACGTGCGTCAGGGTGAGGGACACTGGACGTCTGGCACCTCAGCACACTCATTCAGGACCTTGTTGTAGGTATTGTGTGCCCTGTTTGATTAGTATTAGCTGTGGCAGTTACCCTTGACTGTGTTAACCCTTTAGTATTGTGAATATACCTTGGTATAGTTCCCACTATGCTTGCCTTAGATATTTTTCTGGATATCCACTGTGATAGGTATTCTGTTGTCCTTTATATATATATCCACCAGCATATATTACTTCTTGTTTGAGTCCCTCCTATATGTGAGGCACCTTAATGTACACATTTTTTATATATTTATCAATTAATAAACGTATCTGTAACATCCTGTGCATGTTAACTTTTTATGCCAAAATCCTCATTTTACTGTGATTATGACATTTTTGATTACTACCATTACGGTATTGCAGCAATAGAAAAAGCAATCAAAAGTTCAATCTATTCAAATAAAAATCATCCTTAAACTGTATAAATTATTGTCCTCAGTATTTGGTCTCCTATCGGAAAATGTATAGTGAGAGAACGGATTTCTATTGTGTAGTGGATCCGTGTAGATGAACAGTCCCCTCCTCCCCCCACAATCCATGGGACCACCCCTGACGACCCAGTCTATTTTATACTCAATAAAAGGGTTTTGATGCATGTGTCTATTGTAATATAAAAGAGCTATAAAATGGTGAGAGGTCGGGGTCCACCTGCAGGGCCCATCCCACCCGGAGAACAAGGGATCTGGGTCAGTTTGCTTTGAAGTGAAAGGAAGATACAGAAATACCAGCAAAGCCCTTGTTCTTGATAACGGTGGTGACCCCGGCGATTCACACTCTCAGCAGTCCCCCATTCAGGTCGTATTACAGCAATAGATATGGGAGAAATATATAAATGAATCTCCTCCATGTTGTCTCCGGCCCTAGTTCTGTACTGATTGTATTCTTTATGGGTCATTAGAGGAGTATTCTCCTACAAATCCATCCCTTCGATAACCCAGCATTAAACTCTAACTAAACCTGATATTTTTAATAATTTTGTCCACCGGGGAAATCTAGCTTTACACTTTATCTGCCTGGGATTATGCTTTTGTTGTTTGCCACCTATATAAAGGTTTTTTTTTTACATTTTTAAATAAGGTATAGTTAGAAAATTGAATTTCTGGGGGATACGTTCAACCAATGCAAAATTGTTCATCAATTCTGATTAACTAAAACAAAATGGTCTTCACGGTTGTAAATTAATTTTAAACCGGATTTGTTACCATATACCACAATACAAACTGTATAGATTATCAATCAGATCTCTTGGACCTGGTAAGACTGATATACTTACTCTGAATATCCATGTCAGAATAGCTTCATAATCCTGATATTAGGTAGGGCATGTTTTAAGTCCAGTATAGAGTAGAGCTCATGGCTTCACGTATACACAGTCTCCTCTCACCCGACCACCCAGCTATTATTCATTCTGACAGCTGAAGCTTGTACAGAGCAATGTGAAAACTCAACAACAGCACATGGAGGAGGGACACTGAGGACCAAATCAGTCTTGGTGGGTGGAAATTGAGAAGCTGCAGGGAGGAGGTACACTGAGGAGATGTCAGACTAGGTGGGCACAGGTAAAGCAGCAGCAGGGAGGAGGTACACTGAGGAGATGTGAATTGGGCTAGTTGAGTGGAAGCTTAGCAGCCACAGGGAGGGGGGTCACTGAGGAGCTTTCAATTAGGCTAGTTGGGTGAAAACAAAATCAGTCTTTGTGGGTGGAAATTAGGAAGCTGCAGGAAGGAGGTACACTGAGGAGATGTCAATCGGGTTAGGTGGGCAGAGGTAAAGCAGCAGCAGGGAGGAGGTACACTGAGGAGATGTGAAGTGGGCTAGTTGGGTGGAAGCTTAGCAGCCACAGGGAAGAAGGTCACTGAGGAGCCTTCAATTAGGCTAGTTGGGTGAAAACCAAATCAGTCTTTGTGGGTGGAAATTAAGAAGCTGCAGGGAGGAGGTACACTGAGGAGATGTCAATCAGGCTAGGTGGGCAGAGGTAAAGCAGCAGCAGGGAGGAGGTACACTGAGGAGATGTGAATTGGGCTAGTTGGGTGTAAGCTTAGCAGCTGCAGGGAGGAGGGTCACTGAGGAGCTGTCAATCAAGTTAGGTGACTGGAGATTCAGCAGCTGCTGGAACATTGAAGATCTATCAGTCTGACTAGGCAAGTAGAAATGGATTTTAAACTTTCTAAAATCATTATGTAGCCATTTTAATGGATTATAAAAGTAAATACATAGGCCCCATCAGGTCTAAGACGTCTACTCAATAACGTACCATATGCAGTTTATATTGTGACGTCAAGTGACAGACGCTTTTTAAAAGGATTGTTTACAGGATCATGATAACCTATTGGTTGAGGAAGTCCAAGTGCTGTAGAATGGCGCTGCAGTGCACCAGCGAGACTGCCCTCCATTCATTCTGAGTCTTCAGAGCGCTCTACTCTAGAACGCTCCAGGGATTATGGTCAAGGCAAAAAATTAATCTACCATTTTGCTGATTGCCGCAAGTCCCAGTGGTCAGACCCCCATTGATTAGTAAGTTATCACCTCTGCCTTATTTTGATGGGACTGCCCCTTTGGAATATCATTACAGAGTTATAAGCAGTGGATTCTGTACCGTGATGTAAAGGGTGTGAACTGCGCACAGCTTCTATTTTAATTCTCACAGCTTCTACAGCCAGGATACTGGGAGAAAATAAAGAAGTACTAATGTGTTGTGGTAAAATGACTTCTTAATGACGCCTCATCAGTGCACAGTTTAAATAATCTTACCAGGCAAAATGATGCCAGATGCGAGGCACTCCATGACTCTCCGCAGCGCTTCCCCCGCACCCAGGGGTCGGTTACACGTTCCTATTGCTTTTTCACATATGATTTCTAGCGGCTGAGGGAAAGAAAAAGTTCAGATGTTCAGTGCAGATCTGCATGTCTGGAGGACAGAGAACAATATTACTTCTAATGACTCCTTACATAGTAGTGTAAAATACCAGGGGTACAAATGATAAATGTTACTGTACCGTAGGGCTGCAGAAGTGTAAAGAAAATGGAGCCATCTCTCCCTTCTCTGGGTCTGGTGTCGCCTCTTCAACGCTGCTACAGTCTTTGTTGATCAGTTGAAGCAGCAATAAAACTTTTACAGTGGTAGTAACCGCTGCAGCCAATCACTAAGCTCAGAATGTAACGGAGCGTCTATACTGCTAACCGCTGCAGCCAATCACTAAGCTCAGAATGTAACGGAGCGTCTATACTGCTAACTGCTGCAGCCAATCACTAAGCTCAGAATGTAACGGAACGTCTATACTGCTAACTGCTGCACCCAATTACTAAGCTCAGAATGTAACGGAACGTCTATACTGCCAACTGCTGCAGCCAATCACTAAGCTCAGAATGTAACGGAATGTCTATACTGCTAACTGCTGCACCCAATCACTAAGCCAGAATGTAACGGAACATCTATACTGCTAACTGCTGCAGCCAATCACTAAGCTCAGAATGTCACGGAATGTCTATACTGCTAACCGCTGCAGCCAATCACTAAGCTCAGAATGTAACGGAACATCTATACTGCTGCAGCCAATCACTAAGCTCAGAATGTCACGGAATGTCTATACTGCTAACTGCTGCAGCCAATCACTAAGCTTAATGCGTAACATATCATGTACAATGCTCATAACTGCTGCAGTCAATCACAAAGCTCAGCGTGTAATGTAATGTTTACATGCTCATAAGTGCTGCAACCAATCGCTAAGCTTTACGAGTAATGTAACGTCTACAGTGCTAGTAACTACTGCAACCAATCACTAAGCCCAGCAGGCAAAATACAGAGCTCAAATCTGCTATCATTAATCCCTGAGCTCATAAGGTAACGTAATGTCTATAGAGCTCGTAACCACTGCAGCCAATCACTAAGCTCGGTAGATAACATAACTTCTACATTGCTCATAACCAATGTAGCCAGTCGCTGCACTCAAAGGCTCTTGCCTTTTATATTGTCAGAGCTGCTGAGCCCAGTCTGTGGACATGACGGCACTGGCACAGTCAATGAACAAAGACCGAGCAGCGGCAAAGCGGCAGCACAGGACCCAGGAAGGACGAGTGACACCAGTGTTATTTTACACCTCTGCCGCGCTATATGGTATGATACAAACTTAACCCTTTTTAAACAATGTGGCCACAATTATTCAACCCCTATTGGATCCCACCACCCTTTTCCCAAACCTCCAGAGACCAACTCACCCATCCTTTCAGCTGCGCCCAGGTGGGGACTCTGTTGCACAAATCGCGCAGAATGCGGAGCACAATTACACAAGATTTTAATCCGTTTGCTCTTGCCTGGAATAGACAAAACGGTTCCAGTTCTGCTGCTGTGTTCAACTCTTTACCTTAACCTACAAAAGGCCTCGGACAGATTCTTTAATGTGATAACTTAGTAGTAAATGATTAAATTCATGCAAAGAAAGTTACAGAATGGCAAAACATCCATGTTTAGAAAGGTCAGGCTTTATATAGAACTGAAAAGCTTTGTGTAAGGATTGCTTTTGTAGCCTCATGATAATAATGACGTGTCAGCTAGCGCTACGGTACCTAACCCCATCTGGACGGCAGCAGTGCCACCCGCGGGCGGGCAGGTGGAGAACCACGTCGGCCACATGGGTGGCACTGCTGCCTGGAAAGCGAGACTCGGAGCTAAATCTAGAATTATATACTACTCAGGGCTAATACAAGGGGATTACAGTGCATGAATTCATGAGGTCGGGAAAGAAATTACATGAAAACCTCATAAGGCTACAATAACAATAAGGTAAGAACAAATAGCCAACCTGAAACCATTTGGCATGTCGCAGAGACGCCAAGGCGTGCAGGCATTTCTGCCTGTCCAATAAGTCCGGAGGATCTTTCATCGCAACATTTTCTACTGATAAGATGGGACAAAAAAAAAAGACAGATACAATTTGACCAAGGGGATTCTGTCACAGGAAGAGTATGGCAGCATCTGAACAAGCTAATAAGACTCCCAGAGAAACTGAATGGTTCACAAAGTGCACGGCGGTTATATTATCCGAGAGGCCATTCAAGTAGTAATGTGCAACACAAAGCAAAGGAGGCATTCACTTCCAGTTTACAAATCGATAACAGCTATGTACCATCTGGGATCTTATTAAAAATGCACAACATGTTTCAGGACGCGAAAATAGGCAAATAGCACTTCTTGACTTTCCCTGCAACAGGCCTCAAAGTATTCCTAATCTGCTCCCAAGTGTTCGGGACTCAATTGCTTTCCTGGGTGAGAATAATATAAACCAAGTAGGTGAAATGGTGAACGGATCAAGGTGGTGGGAGATCGGCCACCGGACTGCGGGCCGCTGACAGTGCCCGCAGCAAGGTTAAAATGAAAGCTATAAATCTGAATGGGAAATATTACCGGCTCCACAGCATTAGATCCAATATTTAACAAGCAGACGACTTCATCAAGATGTTTTAGCCAACGTAATGTGAGCGGTCATTAGCGCTGGAGGATACAGGACCTATTGTGGGGTTATGTCAGCGGGAAAACCAGGCTGCCGTAAAGTATAAAAAGTATTTTAATATAAAAGTTTTATTCTTCTATTAGGCTATGTTCATACAGGGTGTTTTGCCAGGGCGGTGGAGCTGGAGTCAGTGTATATGTTGGTGGAGTCGGATTTAGGGAAATTGAGGAGTCAGAGGTTTGACTTACTGACTGCATACCAGGGCTGTAGAGTCGGAGTCCGTGTCTATGTTGGTGGAGTCGGATTTAGGGAAATCTAGAAGTTGGGAGGTTTGACGTACTGACACCATAGTTGCAGAGTCGGGAGTCTATGTTGGAGTTGGAGGGTTTGGCTTACTGACTGCATACCAGGGCTATAGAGTCGGAGTCGGTGTCTATGTTGGTGGAGTCAGACTTAGGAGAATTTGGGAGTTGGAGTCAGAGATGGAGTCGAAGGTTTGGCTTAGGCTACCTTCACATTACGATTTTGAAGGGAGCCGATGCTGTCCGATAAATTCGGACAGCATCGGCTCCCTTCTGATGCCTGGAATCGGATGCCAAATAGGCATCCGATTCCGGCATAAAATCGTTGCCTCTGGGCTGAAAAAAAACCAAAACCTTATGCTCACCTCCCCACGAGCCCCCGCCGTCTCCAGCTGTCTTCCTGAAGGCTCCCGGTGGCTCCCGCAGGCTTTCCGGTGGCTGCAGAGGTCTTCCTCTGCTGTTCAGGACCTGCGGTGATGTCACAGTCACGTGACTGCGGGTTCACCATGGTAACCCGCGGTCACATGACTGTGACATCACCGCAGGTCCTGTACAGCAGAAGAAGACCTCTGCTGACACCGGGAGCCTGCGGGAGCCACCGGAGCCTTCAGGAAGACAGCGGGAGACGGCGGGGGCTCGTGGAGAGGTGAGCATAAGGTTTTGGGTTTTTTTTTAACCCTTGTGCTCCCAGTAGGAGCAGTTTTACTGTACTGAGCATGCTCAGTACAGTAAAATCGGGTCCGAGGAGACATCAGATGTTTCCTCGGACCCTGCTCCATAGGGCCCCATGTTATAGGGATCGGGTCAGATCGGCTGTGCACTAAATGCCATCCGATTTGGTCCGATCCGATTCTGTCAGATTTTATTTTCGGTGCATTTAGTGCACATCCGATTCGGTCTGATGCCCATAGAGCTGCATGGGGCCAAATTCGGATCCGATGCTGTCCGATTTTGATTGGACAGCATCGGATCTGAAAAATCCGTAATGTGAAACCAGCTTACTTACTCCACAGCCCTATTTTTGCTGCGGCAAAACCTGATCTCTTGGCAGTAAAAAAAAAGCTACATTTCTGGCTGTAAATATGCAAATTGTCTCTTCAGAGAGAAAGTAGACTTGAACGCTAGTGCCACCTACTGGAAGTAGCAATCCTAAAAGTCAACCATAGTGTTTTGGGGGCGATTGCATCTCATCAGTGCAAAGTATAAGATCTAATCTGGCTGTATGATAGGCTAAATGGGTCTAAGGGGTAAAGTTCTCGTGTTGTGGAGAGTGAAAATAACGCCAGACATTGCCAGTAGTGAGGAGACTTAATGTAATGCCCTCAGGGGAAATAAAATATGCAAACTCTCTTCATGGGGATGTAGACTTAACTCTAGTGCCACTATTGGAAGTAGCAATCCTAAAGTAAAAAATGACCCTTTAACAAGCCTTGTCATATGACTTAGGGCCACGTCAAACACACAGATTCATTGTGCAGATATTGTTGCAGACCTCCGGTTGCAGTGAAATCATGGACACATTGGTTCATTTGTACACAGCCAAAAATGAAACATGTGTCCATGATTTCACTGCAACCAGAGATCTGTGAACAATATCTGCACAATTATCTGTGTGTGTGACGTGGCCTTTAGGATAATAATAACTAAACCAGAATCTCAGTTTGCAGGCACGATGTTTTGGGTTATTTGTCTATAGTCAGTGCAAATGATGAGATCCGATACTCACGCAGCGAGATCAGATCTTATACGTTGCACTGACGAAGGGCAATCACCCCAAAACAACGTGTCTGCAAATTGAGGTTCTGATCTGGTAAAAATCCTAAGTCATATGACCAGGCTTGTTGTAGACATTTAAGATTGCTGATTCCATAGGTGGCACTAGAGTTCCTCCTCTTCCCTCTTAAGAGACAATTTGCATATTTAATTTCGTACAGGAGCATTGCGGCTATAAGTCTCCTCATAGTGGCATACAGAATCTAGTGTGTGTCATTCTTCACAAGGAGAAAAGCTGACCCCTTGTGATGGAAAAATGCAGCTGTGTGTTATTTCACTCTTTTGCTTTCAACGTGAAAAAAGCAACAAAAACAGGGAAGGAATTGACATGCTGCTTATGTTAAAAATGCAGCAAGCAACCTTTAAAATCGAAGGTAACATTTTGGAACAAGAATATGGTTCAGATTTTCTGCATGCAAATCCGTTGACTTGATATAAATTTTGGTAGTTTTGGAGATTTATCCCAAATTTAAAGGCTGTCACAAGGTTTCTGCCACCTAATCGCAGAACAACATAATGTAGGGCCAGAAATCCTGATTCCAGTGATGTCACTTACTGGGCTACTTGCTGTATATTCAATAAAGTCACTGTTTTATCAGCAGGAGATTATCACTAGAGTATTTGTAAACCTGCATGTGTCCAAACACCCCCCAATGATTTCTGCCTATGTAGTGTACACAGCTGTCAATCAGTGATGTGGGTGGTGTTATACAGGACTCAGTACTCGGAGCATTGCAGCAGAGAAACTGTGATTTTATCAGAACTGCAGCAAGCAGCCCAACAAGTAAAACATCCCTGGAACCAGGGTTTCTGCCCCTACATCATGCTGGTGTGAGATGGGTGG
Source organism: Allobates femoralis (assembly GCA_033576535.1). Lineage (NCBI taxonomy): Eukaryota > Metazoa > Chordata > Amphibia > Anura > Aromobatidae > Allobates > Allobates femoralis. Next base: position 40,328,634 of record JARQOC010000008.1, on the reverse strand, counting down.
AGCAAAAAAACCTACTGACATTCCCTTTAAATGTGGAAAAACATGTGATTTATGTTCACTTTTAGAAAAACGCACAAGGTCACATACTTATATAATTTAATTTTTAATATAATTCATTTTAGTTTATTCTTAGCTGTGTTTCTATGGGAAAATATTCTTCATACAAGAAAAAAAAAGCCTTCATCTGCACTGTCAGAATGAGATTTAAAAAATATATATAATCCATGACCTCATTTAACCTGTCCTGTAATAAAATATCACAGAAGTGAAACAAAAAAAAAAAGAATAAAAATAATTATTAGAAATAATAAATAATAATAATAATATTATTATTTTTAATTAAAAAAACATGCCCTAAGGCCCCTTTCACATCAGCATTTTGCTGATGTTTGCGGCCGATCCGACAGGTGGCGCCAGATCAGCTGCCTAACGGCCGACTTGCGGCCCTGATCCGGCAAGCCCCATTCATAGTCTATGGGCTTGCGGTTGGGTGCGGTAAGTGCGGTTACACTGGATCGGCCGGATTCGGCACTTGCGGCAGCAGGTTTTTCTTTGCGGCAGCAAATGCCGGATCCAAGTTGCCGCACTTGCCGCACCCAACTGCAAGAAGCCCCATAGATAATGCATGGGGCTTGCCGGATCTGCGCCACAAGTGCGGTTGTTAGGTGGCTGATCCGGTAAATCTGCCGGATCTGCCGCACATCAGCAAAGACGCTGGTGTGAAAGGCCCCTAAGCTTGTTTTGGACTGTTGATGCACATTGAAGGATCTCGGTCAGTGTCAGTAGGACGGGGAGACCTGTAGTAATTATTCTGCATCCTTTCCTCCGCTCTCCCGGGGTGGGGGGCTCTGTAATGTATTGTATTGGAATTTTGACATAAATGGATCCCAGTCATTCTCAGATTCCTGACGCTCATCTATGTCAATAGGGATGCATCTCTGAATCTTATTTTTACATCTATTTTTTCCCTTTGTTATTAATTTTGTGATCAAATACATGAATCTATAACCCACAATTAAGTTTTGCGAAAGCGATCTGACGGCAGGTCATTAAATGGCGACAGATTAAAAAAAGGGGCGATGTATCAATGTGACAAGTGTCATAACACGGCATAGGCGTGCTGTAAAGAATCCGCATAGACTTAAAAGAAGACGTGGATCTGATGCATTTATTTTGGGGATAATGTCAGATTGTTTAATCTTTGGAGACTTGATTAGTGGCGTCTGCGAGTCCCGATATTCTCCCTCGTTAATGAAGCTCACAGGTTGATAGCTAAGACATCAAAATGAAATCCTGCCTTCTAAAAATGATCAAACACTGTAGGACTGGATCCATTAATATTGCATTGTTTAGAAAGCCAAAATCCCCTCCGCTATGAGGAGGGGGGACCTGCGTGAAACTGATGCTCCATGTTTGGCCCCAGCGTCAGAAGTGCTACAGACATATTTTCCGCCCTGATGAACTCCACAGCAGATGTTTGCATTGCATTGTTCTTTGGCTAACACGTTCAGTGATCAAATTAGATGCTCCCGACCCCTTAGGGCGCTGGTTTAAAGGTGCAGTCCAAACCGAACAGGGGTGCCGATGCCTTTCTGGACATGGAAAAAAATCCAGAACTTGCGCCAATCGGAGGAATAATGGAAAAGTAATCGTCGCCATATTAAAAACTGTATCAAGCTGTCAAGGATAAAAAACGAGGCGTTTCAGCTTAGCTGCACATTAATCATGGTGTAAATTCATGGTAATGCGCCGATATATCCTAAAAGAAGGACATAGACGTGACCATTGAGAAGGAAAGACAGCTGTGGATTCTGGAAAATCATGGAAGACCTTATTGCCATTAATGGGATTCATTGGGGGAACTAAAGAGTACTGTAGCTATATCGGAATGCCTAATGGACACCAGAGCAAAGGCTATGTTCACATTAGCATTGGAGGCGCCAGTCAAAGCATCCATTGAAGATCTGGTCAAATTTAATGGGACGTATTTAAATTAGCTTTATCCCTGAAAACCGTGGAACCTTGAAGGACCCCATTATCGGTCAGTGCTGCCTGTGGAGTGCCGTTATTTCAAGGATGGACTGAGCACTGCATTGTGGTTTACATGAAAAGCTAAGGCCAAAATGTAGACTGGATACAGCATAATGTGTCATCCTGATGAACTTTGGACCATGACATGCGTAATACATACACACATTAAGGCTGAGATCAGACATTTGTATGGGGACCCCAATGCACTGGACCCGAAAGGAGACTGTAAGTAAAGATCGAGAGACCTGCCATTGGCCCAGCTATCGTGCGTCCATACATGTACATGAACGTCTGAATTCAGCTTTGAGTGCCCCATATACAATAACGAATATTGGCCGAATCCTCGATATTGACTTTAATGTCGATTGGGAGGGGACCATGTGATTGAGGGATCTTTGAATGGGAGAGATGGCGAGTGATTAGCTGAAACTGGGCATAGGGGGCTTTACTTATAGGCTTTGAACAAAATAGGTCCCACTGCAAATTATATATAGACTAGATGGAGGCTCGATACTATCACTCGGAGGGCAGTGATGTTTCAATGGGGGCGGGCTCTGTGGTGCTAGGAGCAGTGTCTGTCTCTCCCCCCCTGTCTGTCTTTTTTCTCATGTGCGCTCTCCTTCAGCGTTCTTCCCCCTGTGTGCCGTCTCTCTCCCCCAGTGCACTGTTTTCTCCCCTCATCTACTCTCTCCTTGTGCTCTCCTCCCTGTATGTGGTCTCTCTCCCCTCTATGCTGTGTCCTTTGAGCTGTCTTCCCCCTGTGTGCACTCTCTCCCACCGTGCGTTCTCTCTCTCTCCTTCCATGCACTCTCCCTCCGCGCACGCTCTCTTCTTCCATGCGCTCTCTCCCTCCATGGGCACTCTCTCCAACCATGTACAGTCCTCCACGTTCTCTCTTTGTACCTCACTGCGTGTCTTCTGCCCCCCTGTACTTTTCTGCCCCCTCCGTACTCTTTCTGCCCCCCTTGCTCTTTTCTGCCCCTGTCCCCCCATGCTCTTTCTGCCCCTTATGTTCTCTTTCTGCCCCCCTGTACTCTCTTTCTGCCCCCTCCCCTGTATCTGTTTCTGGCACCACTTTTCCGTGCCCCCTACTGTTTTCTGCCCCCTGTGTTCTTTTACCCTCCCTGTACTGTTTCTGCCCTCCTGGGCTCTTTTTCTGCTCCCCTGTTCTACCTTTCCTGCCCCTCCCCTGTCGTTACTGTTTCTGCCCCCGTCCTCTATTTTTTCTGCCCCCCCCCGTACTCCTTTTGCCCCCGCTTCCCCCCTGTGCTCTCTTTTGCCCCTCTGTTCCCTTCCCCCCACTGTGTACTCTTTTTGCACCCTACCTCTGCACTTTGTCTGGCTGGCTGCAGTCTTTGTCACTGCAGTATTGGAGCTGTGGGGATGTGATGGTCATGTGACCAATCACGTGACTGTGATATCACCGCAGGTCCTGCAGCCTCTAACTCACAAGAGGCTATAAGTGGAGCGGCGGGGTGCTGCGGTGACGGGGAAAGGCTGGGGTGGCGTGCAGGGTGCTGCGGGCAGAAGGAGGTAGGCGGCGTGTGGGGCATCGAATTTCGGTACCAGCGCCATATTAGCATACCCATCATTTGGGTATCCTAATATGGCACGGCTTCCGGTCGGCGCAGTGCATTATGGGATTCAGTTTTAGCGGCTTGAAGTGGGAACTGCTCTTTATGTAAGTAGATGATCTCAGTGTGAATCTGCTCTTGCACATAAGATAGTTGATGGCCAAATGTTCATTCGGCAGACCGCTATCTCTCCCAACTACCCTATAGATAATCAATGCAGGTAGATGATAGGGATAAAGGGCCGTGCTGTCCCGGGAGTAACTACCAAGTTCAGGTTGATAGGAATCATGATCTTTATCTATTGATACCTTTTAAGAAAACACTCCTTCAGGACAAAAAAACCTTCTTCAGGGCTCCTGAATGAGGAGTGATATCTCCAAAACGCATTGACAAATAAAGATCATGAGTCCCATCACCCTGGACCTGGTAATTACTTCCACCACAGTGCGGCTTTTTAACCTTTTCATCTACCTGCACTGATTCTCTCTCAATGGGGTGTTGCGGCAGCTGGGTTACCCACTTTTCCAGTAGTTGTGACTTTCACATCTACTAAAAGGGAGCCTTCTTATTGTATTGAGGTTTGCTCATTTCTTTTCATGGATAAGACGTAATCTGTGCTTCTTTTGTCTGTCCCATTTTCTCCTTAGACTCCCCTATAGACCAAGAATTTCAGCTCGATGGGGCAATCTGGCGTTCTCACCAAGGGAGTGGGGCAATCTGGCGTTTTCACCAAGGGGAGTGGGACGCCTCCTTTTTTAAATCAAAAGGATCGACCTTTGAAATTCTCATGTAACGAGGGAGAGTCGGGAGCCCCGAAACCCATCAGATGTTTCGGCCAAAATCGGCATGTTGGTAAAGTTTCCTTAATTGTGCACGGGAGCTTTGGAGACAGCTGACCACGGCAGCCTCTCTTCTCTATGTTCTCTTGTACAGTGCTTAGAATTGATAACTGAATCACCCTATGATGAAAGATCTGGTGTAAAGGGGACGGAATTGTGGCAAAGACTATCCTGGCATGTCAATCACATATGTGAGGACCGATCGGTGGACCGGCAGATCATTTTGAAGGACTGCACCTTTAAACTGGAGGTTCGGGGGCGTAGCTTGCAAAGCACATGGATTTAGCCAATGTGAACATCTGCTCCAAGTTCACATACAAATTGGAAAGAAACTACAGTAAATGAGTGGTTATGAAGAACTGAAATCACAGACTGAAAGGCTGCAAAAATGTGCTAATATCCAGAAAACCAGAAATCATCACTTTTCGGGTAAAAGCATCTTTTGGGTGACAATGGCTTTTGAAGCTCTAGACAGGCACTGGGAGCCGCAGAGTCGGCATATTCTGCTAATCCTTCTAATAGATTTCCGGGACAGGTGTGAAAATACAGGCTTAGCCTAGATAGCAGACACATCAGAAAACCCACAATACAACGGGCATCGGGGCAATGCTAGGGAGTGATTTTCTAGCCGAGCCTCCTAGTAATGAGCTGGCCATTTGCATATGTTCCCTTCTTCCTAAATGGCGGTGGCAGGGCAGATAACACATTAATTATTACTCATTACTACTGTGATCTCTGGGCAGGCTGTGCCCGCTATAGTTAAGCCTCTGTGCACGCAAAATGGTAATTTCAAGCATTTAAAGCTCGTTTAACACTCATTAGAAAAGCCTATTACATGTGGCGGGGATCTGGGAATGAATGAGTGCAGTTTCTGACAATTCTTTGTGGCCCGCACAATATCCAGGACAAATGGTAGCCTTGATTTACCACCTATGCCTCTTCCCCAGCAATAACGGGGCGTATTAAAGCCCTACGAATGTGGCGGTTGCTCGGATGGGTGCTATGATGTGTCTGCAGTCTTCTATACACTCTCGTTCTTGGCTCCCGGGTTACTGCCCTTGTGATGCTGCACAATAGCACGCTGCCGCTCTACCTCCCAGTGCACAGCGGGACGTCAATTATGGGACGTAATTCATTTATTACCCTCCAGCGCAGCATTTTTGTGCAGCCAGTCAGCAACCTGTGTGCAGAATCCTATCCAAAGTACAGATGAAAGGATCATGGGGTGAGGGCAAGAAGAAAACAGACTTGCATATCAGACTGTCTTGTACATTAACATCATTAGAATGAAGTGTCTTCATGCTCTGCTAGGAAGCTAGGCCCGGACTTGTTCACAGAGGCTTTTTAATTTTTGGATTATCAGCTCTTATGATCAGGGACCAGGTGCACATAGCCTGAATGTGTTAAAGTAAAATATCAAGTCTTTTTTGAGTAAAAAAAATTAATGAATGAATAATGTCTGTCTATGTATGAGACCAAGTGTCATAAAACAGCAAAAAACTAACTCTCAAGTGAATTTCTAACTTTTAACACCATGTAGTTTTTAGGTCCAAATTCTGTGCGGATTATCCTTTATAAAGACAAATTTTTAAAAATAAGGTTCCAAATTCCCTGCAGAACTTTAAAGGGAAAGTGCATCACTTACATGTCTTCTAAAACCAAAATTCCACATATTTATCTTTAAAAAAAATACTTTATATGCTGAGATAAAGGCACACACAAGCTTGTCTTCAGTCAAGCGGAAGGTGACTGCACACACACCTGGCTTCAGTCATAGGGGAGGTGACTGCACACACACAACCTGGCTTCAGTCATATGGGAGGTGACTGCACACACATACCTGGCTTCAGTCACAGGGAAGGTGACTGCACACGCATACCTGGCTTCAGTCACAGGGGAGGTGACTGCACACACACCTGGCTTCAGTCATATGGGAGGTGACTGCACACACAATACCTGGCTTCAGTCACAGGGGAGGTGACTGCACACATACCTGGCTTCAGTCACAGGGAGGTGACTGCACACACAACCTGGCTTCAGTCAAGGGGAGGTGACTGCACACACATACCTGGCTTCAGTCATAGGGAGGTGACTGCACACACATACCTGGCTTCAGTCATAGGGGAGGTGACTGCAACACACAACCTGGCTTCAGTCATAGGGGAGGTGACTGCACACACATACCTGGCTTCAGTCATAGGGGAGGTGACTGCACACACATACCTGGCTTCAGTCATAGGGGAGGTGACTGCACACACATACCTGGCTTCAGTCATAGGGGAGGTGACTGCACACACATACCTGTCTTCAGTCATAGGGGAGGTGACTGCACACACATACCTGGCTTCAGTCATAGGGGAGGTGACTGCACATACATACCTGGCTTCAGTCATAGAGGAGGTGACTGCACACACATGCTTGGCTTCAGTCACAGGGAGGCACTTTTGCTTGCTTCAGTCACTTCAGTCAATTCAGCCATGATATTTTTTGAAGTTGGTCACACCCCCCGTATTGTAATATATTGACATCACTGCAGAACTGGGTTAAGGACCTGTGGGGACGTCACAATACCACTGTAATGGGCGGAGCTAGGGAAGCCTGAAGTGAAGGACATGTGGGCTTATCTCACATGCAGAAATTCGCTCATGCTGAGCTCCACCTATTACGGTCACATGGTCGCGACATCACCTCAGGTCATTCTACAGTTTTGCTAAAATGAGGAGATTTGCCCATTAACGTCACATGGTCGTAAAATCACTACAGGTCCTTCACCATCACTTCTCTAATGTTGAGCTTTACCCCTAATGGTTCCATTCTCAAAATAACTGTTGTGATGTCACAATCATGTGACTGTAATGGGCGGAGCTCGGTACAGCAAAACTCTATAAGGACCTGTGGTGGTGCCACAACCATGTGACCTTAATAGGCAGAGCTCAGCATGAATGAATTTCTGCAGTGATGTCAATATATTACAATGCAGGGGGCGTGACAAAGGTAAACAAAATCATGGATGAATTTGAGTGACAGTGACTGAACCAAGCAAAAGCGGTTCCCCTATGACTGAAGCCCAGGTATGGTGTGCAGTCACCTCAGCCCATAAAGTCTTTTTTTTTTTTTTTTTTTTAAGATAAATACATGGAATTTTCTTTTTAGAATACCTTGTTAGTGATGCACATTTTATCAATTAAAACACATTGGGGGCAATTTAATATGACAAAACCACATGACAGTTTCCCTTTAAGAGACTATTTCGACTCCCTGGCACCACCACTAGAGGGAGCTCACTTCCTCTACAGTTCCATGTACAAACAGAATGTGGTGAGCTCCCTCTAGTGGTGGCGGCAAATAGGTGCTTTATTACGTTCTATAGCTATACAGGTCGGTAAGAAAATGGAGCTCTGACATCTAATAATTCCTATATACTATGGAAGTTTATGTTGTGCCTTTTTAACGAGTGTTTGGAGTAAAAACTGAGCGAAAACGCTTTCAAAAACACAAAGCTCCTCACTTTCTTTTCCAAAACTTCTGTAAAAAGAGTAAGTGTGAACACATCCTAGTTTAATAGTTTTTAAGGTTGAAGATAGACTAGGTCCATCGAGTTCAACCTATAGCCTAACATGTTGATCCAGAGGAAGGCAGGGGACTGACATTAAAATCCTTATATTATGGGAACAATTTGGCATATGGAGGCGTTTTTCAAGCAGAAAAGCTTTAAAATCCTCCTCAAATAAACTCTTTAAAAACTAGAGAGCCTCTGCTTCATTCCAACAAAAAAAAAAAAAAAACTCAGTAAAAAAATTAATAATAATCAGTGTGAACACAACCTAACGCTATGTGCACACAGCGCATTTTTGCAGCACTTTTTCTGCTGCCAAAACCCGCTCTCTAGTCATTAAAAACGTTACGATCAAGAAAGTGCAAGTCCCGTCTTTAAAGAAACTTCTCCATACTACACCCTGTCCAATCAAAAGGCTGCAAAAAAAAAAATGCTTCAAAGACTCTACGAAACCTCTGTATAAGGGTATGTGCGCACTGACTCTTCATTGTCGAGTTTTTCGAGTGGAAACTGAGCAGAAACTCCACGTTTTTGAGAGGTTTTCTCACTTTCGAGAAGGATTTGGGATATTGTTGATGACTCTCCACTCAGTTTCTGCTCCAAAGATTCCTAAAGCCTCACCCCCTGCAAGGCTATTTTAAAACCAAGAGCGTTTGTTGATGAGTTAACGATCGCTGATCTGTAAGAATGGATCGGCCTGTCTAAAGGGGTGTCATGTCCAATGACAGGGGAGCGGATCCGCCACACCCCGTGTACAACAGAAGATGTGCAGGAAGGTCCCATTACATAACGGAGCCAGGCACCGGCAGAATGATATCAAAATGAGGTCAGCCCATGAAGACACAAGCATCATTCTGACTGCATGAAATACACACAGGACAGGTCCACTGCACCTACGCTGCTCGGTGTTGTTAGGATATAGATTAGCAGAGTCAAAAACCATACCTGGGGAAATATTGGTCAGTTATACCCATATCATGAGGGATGTGCGAATTGAGCAGTTCTAGAACATAAGGGAATACAGATACCACGCCTGAGAGGAGGGCGATGTGTGAACCGGGATCTACACTTCACGTCTTCTTAAATCATTTCCACCCACAATCTAAACCTCGTCTGTTGACATCTCACGTCATCAGTATTCCCGACATATACCGCAAGTCCACTTTTACAAGAAAACTATTAAGCTGTGTTCACACAGGGTGTTTTTGCCGTTTGTTCTCCTTGGTTGATGCAAATCCATGCTAATAAAAAGCAGCGATTTACATTCCCAGCAAAACCTATGGGACTGTAGAAATGTCAGCCACACATAGAGAAGGAAATGGAATCTTATGATTAGTTTTCAGAGAAAATTTTCACCACATGTTTTTCATCCGCACAAATCAATGTAAAGGAGTGAGAAAGTGTCAAAAAGTTTCAAGAGAGAAGAAAGAGAGTGAGGGAGAAAGAGAAAGAGGGACAGAAAGAAAGAAAGATGAGAGAAAAAAAGAAAAGGAAAGAGAGGAAAAGGAGAGAGAAAAAGAAAGAGAAAGAAAGAAGAGAGGAAAGAAAGAAGAGAGAAGGAGAGAGAAAGAAAAAGAAGGACAGGAAAAGGAAAGAATATACGGCATATTTGAAAATTAAAAGTAAGAGAAAAAAATGTATGAACAGACTAGGAAATGAATAACAGTGATCTTGTAAGTCATGAAAAGTCTATGTAAGTAAAGTAATATGTTAGTTATAAAGATCAAAAAAAATCATATGAATTGAAAAAGAAAGGACAGAGAGAAAGAAAGAGAGTAAGACAGAAAGAAGAGAAAGAGAAAAAACAGAGAAGAGAGAAAATAAGAAAAAGGTAGGAAAGAAGAAAAAGAGGAAAGAAAGAAAAAAGAAGAGAGAAAAAAGAAGAAGAAAAAAGAGAGAGGAAAAGAAAGAGAAGAGAAAGAGTGAAGAAAAGAGAAAGGAAAGAGAGGAAAAAGAGGAGAGAAAGAAAGAGAGAAAGAAGAGAAAGAAGAGGGAAAGAAAAAAAGAAAAAAAGAAAAAAAAGATAAAAACAGTAAAAGAAGAAAAAGGAGCAAAAAACAAAAGAGAAACCAGAGAGATAAGAAAGGACAGTTAAGAGAGTAAGAGTGTGAAGAGAAAAAGAGATAAGGGAAAGAGAGGAAAAAGGAGAGAGAAAGAAAGAGAGAAAGAGTGAGGGAGAAAGAAAGAGGGAAAGAAAAGAGGAACAGAGAGAAAGAAAGCTAGGAAGAGAGAAAGAGTGAAAGAGATGAGGGAAAGAAAGGAAAAAGGAGAGAGAAAGAGAGAAAGAAAGAGTGAGAGAGAGAGTGAGGGAGAAAGAAAGGGAAAGAGGGGAAAAAAGAGGGACAGAGATAAAGAAAGCTAGTAAGAGAAGGAGTGAAAGAGAAAAAGAGAGGGAAAAGGAGTGAAAGAGAGGGAAAAGGAGAAAGAAAAAGAGAAAGAAAAAGAGAGAGGGAAAGAAAAAGATAGACAGAGAAAGAACGTTAGAGAGATAAAAAGAGAAGGAAAAAATAGAAAAAGAGAGAGATGAGAGAAAGAGAAAAAGACAGAAAAAGAAAGACAGAAAGAAAGAAAAAAAAAGGAGAGGGAAAAAACAAGAGAAAAAGAGAGGGGGAAGAGAGAAAGAGAGTGAGAAAGAAAGAAAGTACAGAAAGAACTAAAGAAAGAAAGGGAGAGGGAAAGAAAAAAGACAGAAAGAAAAAGAGAGAGAGGAAAAGAGAGAAAGAGAGAGAACAAACAGCTGGGGGGATGAAACAACAAGTTGAAGAATAAAATGCACTAAAACTGCAGCAAAACCCCTTGAAGAAAAAGGAACAAAAACACAACAAAACCACAGATCCCTTACAGCCAAGAGATCTGGATTGACTCCAAAGTGATCAGGTTTTGCAGCAGTAATAACGCCCTGTGTGAACATAGCCTTAGAGTGCAGGACTGCGGTATATTCACTCTTCTTAATCCCACTATTAGTGATATTTGCTGATAATCCACAGCCCGGACCGTCCACAATCCGCACTGAACTCTGCAGCGTCTGACTCGTCCTCCTACCTCTGTCTGCAGTGCGAGAGCTGTAAATCCTATGATGCACTGAAGACAGACGGACGGCGGTGACTGTAGTGTGGCCCCAGCACAGGCTCTGGGCTCATGTGTACAGTTTACCATCAAAATCACTACAAAACTAGGAAAATCATTATACGGAGTCTTGGACTATATTCATTTTTTTATGAAACTGGAGGTAAAGTTTGTGCGAGGGATGGACTGGGCATGGTGAATCCTAACACCTGATCCTTTTGTTCTCCTGGGCATCTGGACCCTATACGAGACTGGACCCAGTATGTGTTAAGGGATCGCAAAAGAAAGCAGGTCACCACAGATCCAATCACCTGACAAATAAAGCCTGTGATTCTTCTCCCTCTCACCCATCCAAAGTGATTGACAGCTCTCCCCTGTACAAGGTCATTTATAGCAAAAGCTGTCAATGATTGTGTGCAGAGCCTGGCAGCATTTATATAGCTATATATCCTCGAGCTCAGTGATTCCATCTCTATCATAGTCTTCTAAAGATTATATATGGAGACACAGAAAACTGCTTAGTATGAATGTGTGTGTGAGCCATCGTTATCCACCTTGAAGGCTTAATTCACACATCCATGTGCTGTTCGGAAAAAAAAAATTGAGAGTACACAGCCCTTAAAGGCAATCTGTCACCAGGTTTTTGCTACCCAATCTGAGAGCAGCATAATTTAGAGGCAGACCCTGATTCCAGCGATATGTCACTTACTGAGCTGCTTGCTGTCATTTTGATCAAATCAGTTTTCTCTGCTGCATCTCCAGCTGTTATTTGACTGTGAGCTTTATAGCCCCGCCCACAGCACTGATTGGACATTTCAATCAGAAATCTGCAAGATAAGCTGCCAATCAGTGTTGGGGAGGGGTTATACAGAGCTCATGAATATGCATGACCACCTGGCATGAGGCCAAGTAGTCCTCGAATGATAATCTCCTGCTGACTTAAACAGTGATTTATAAACTCAAAGTAAATAACACATCGCTGAATCAGGGTCTGTTGCTCTCAGAATTAGGAGGCAGAACTCTGTTGACAGATTCCCTTTAAAGTTCTACCATCCATACCATACAGTATCCGTTTAAATAAAATGGACTGATGTCTCCGTTCTGTGAGACTCAGAGCTTGTCCTTTTTCTCTTCCGTTGTGTGGATCAGACTCAGCTACTGAAGCCCTATGGGGATCTGTGTAAAATGGATGGAAAACTGGAGACTTTGTACTTCAGAGCTCCGGCCAGGCATCATCTGTCTGTCATTGATCCATAGTTAAGTGTCAACAGATCAGATCAAGTGCGGACAGTCTGCCTGATAACAAATGAGAAAATCGTAAGATGTGACCTTGGGGAAAAACGGATGTAAAGAGGACACGGATGTGTGAATGAAGCCTCCGGGGAGCACAGGACTGCATTGTGTAGTCATTGGATGACGCAGAAATGTGACAATATTAGCCAAGTGCTTTTGAAGAGAATGTACTGGTGGTCAGACAAACTATTTGCAGAAAGCACCTTAATGATGCAATACAATAAACTGTAAAGTTACTTGCACTGTAATCTAATTTTTCCATTAAATATTTGGCAAAACAGCTGCAAAATCTGCTGCAAATGAGCTGCAAAATCTGCTGCAAATCAGCTGCAAAATCTGCTGCAAATCAGCTGCAAAATCTGCAAATCAGCTGCAAAATCTGCTGCAAATGAGCTGCAAAATCTGCTGCAAATCAGCTGCAAATCAGCTGCAAAATCTGCTGCAAATCAGCTGCAAAATCTGCTGCAAAGCAGCTGCAAAATCTGCTGCAAAGCAGCTGCAAATCAGCTGCAAATTAGCTCCAAATCTGTTGCAAATTACTCCAAATCTGCTGCAAATCAGCTGCAAAATCTGCTGCAAATCAGCTGCAAAATCTGCTGCAAATCAGTTGCAAAATCTGCTGCAAATCAACAGCAAAATCTACTGCAAATCAACAGCAAAGTCTGCTGCAAATCAGCTGAATACTCTGTTGCAAATCAGCACAAAATCTGCTGCAAATCAGCTGCAGAATCTGCTGCAAACCAGCTCCAAAATCTGCTGCAAATCAGCAGCAAAATCTGCACTTGTAAGATGCGTATTTCTGCATATTTTAGCTCTGAAGTGGGAGAACTCTACATTACAAATCCCCATAAACATAGGACAGGCTGTGGATTCAGGTATGTTCGGCTGTTCGCTCCAGGCAGCATAATGTTTGCAGCATGCAGCTAAGTTAATTTAGTAAAATCTCAACGTTTCCAGTAATTTGGTGGATTTTCATTTGCAAACTGTGATTGGAAATCTGTGTCTGATATGCATGGCATGCAGGGAGCCAATAAATGCATCTGTTGTGTGCAATGAATCAATCTAGGGAAACTATCAGCCCTGGGAAGGGGGATGGCCATTTCCGGGTAGTATCTGCATTCCCCTAGTAATGTCTGTACCGGTAATCAATAATGGCCCAGGAGGGTCCCGCGGACGTATCTAACTGACCAACATTTGACACTGTATAGCTGATGTTTGTGGGAAGGACAGAAAGTAGAGGGTGGGGCTAGAAAGATGGGAGGAGCGACAGGGAGTCCATCTTGCCCAGGTGGGCCGGCTGCCTCAGCTGACATGACAGAGTGTGGCCTGTTGGTCAAAGGTCTGACATAGGTCCAGTGTTGCTTGGCAAGTTTGTAGGGACAGGCTTGGGAAGTTGAAGCAAATATTACAGACCATAAAATGAAGAGGAAAGGGGGGAGAAGAAAAACAAAAAGAAAACAAGAGAAAAAATAAAGAAAATCATGACCACATTAGTACTATGTTACGTATGACTTACCCAACCTCATAGCTGCTACAAGCACATTATGAAAGGGCTGAATTGGTATTGGCACAAGAATGAATACAAGGTTATGTGATACGGCAGGAGGCGGCTCAGGAGCTTACGGTATATGCTACCATTCACACTAAGGTTCATGTTACTTTAGGGCCCAGAACCAGCACTGAGGTTGTGTAGCAGAATCTGTTCAGTACCACAAAAATGAAAGACTTTAAAGACAAATTACGTAACAGCGTTTACTTTCTGAAAGTGATCAATACATCGGGATCAATGTGCAATTCAGAAACCAGTGACCGGATGAGCGGGAAAAAGAAAAAGGGCAGGCAGCTGTCATCTACATGTAGGATAGACCTCCAAACCCCCCGCTCCTCCGACAGAAGAAAGCCCAAGTACCTCCACCTGCTCGCTCCTCCTCTTCTCGGAACAAGGGGGAAGTCAGGATAACTTTAAGGGCTAACTTGGGCTCCTTTGAATTATGTATGATGATCGATGCGTCGTCTATGGAGTGCTCCACCTGGTACGCCTCTTCTGTGAGTTTCTGAATAATAAGAAAGGAGGTTAAACAAGGCAAACAACGTCTACTGCTGGAAGAAAGATCACAAGATGTGTACAAGAGGCAAGATAAAACAGTGGTTGTACCAAAATGATAAGTCTACATTGCTGGAATCGGGGTCTCTGTCCCTACGTTATGAACCTCTCAAATAACAGCAAAACCTGGTGACAGGCTCCTATTAGTAATGTATTGTGTCACCTCTTTGCTTAATCTCTTTGTAAAATGGGTCATTCTTCCAATATTTGAAGGTTGATAATTCTGCTAATCAAGAGATAGTAGCGGAGCATACGGGCAGTTTTTTTTTTTTTTTTTAAAGGGGACCTCCCCTTTAATTCAATTATATTAGTAGGTTGTATTGTTTTGCACTTTATAATATTTATTCCATCTGGACAAACCCTAGAGAATGTGGAGGTGATGCTGCGGGCCCTGGTTTGGGTTGGTGTGTCCCAGTGGCAACACGAGTGGGGCGATGTTGTGGGCCCTAGCCTGGGAGGGTGTGTCCCGGTGGCAACACGTGTAAACCGATGCTGCAGCAGGCAGGTGCTATTCATCTCCCAACGATGGGCGGGGTGGACTGTAGGAAAGTGGCTCACAGAGATGAGATCTCAATCTGTGTATGCACCAGGATATAATTCAAGAATATGGCGCCAGAAGCGATACTTGCGCAGACTGAGATCTCCAAGGTCTCAAACTGTGCAAGTACCGCCTTCTCAGTGCCATTTTCCTGATTTCCATCATGTCTATTGCTGGGAAATCAATGGTGCCTGCATCCCGCAGCATCGCCCCAGTTGTGTCCCCGCCGGTACAGCCCCTCCTCTCAGCCCAGGGCTAGCAACATCGCCCCAGTCGTGTCCCCGCCGGTACAGCCCCTCCTCTCAGCCCAGGACCCGCAGCATCGCCCCAGTCGTGTCCCAGCCGGTACAGCCCCTCCTCTCAGCCCAGGACCCGCAGCATCGCCCCAGTTGTGTCCCAGCCGGGACAGCCCTCCTCTCAGCCAGGGTCCGCAGCATCGCCCCAGTTGTGTCCCCACCGGTACAGCCCCTCCTCTCAGCCTAGGGCCAGCAGCATCGCCCCAGTCGTGTCCCAGCTGGTATAGCCCCTCCTCTCAGCCCAGGGCCCACAGCATCGCCCCAGTCGCGTCCCCGCCGGTACAGCCCCTCCTCTCAGCCCAGGGCCCGCAGCATCGCCCGTGTCATGTCCCTGCTGGTACAGCCCCTCCTCTCAGCCCAGGGCCCGCAGCAGCGCCCCAGTCGTGTCCCAGCCGGTACAGCCCTCCGGTACAGCCCCTCCTCTCAGCCCAGGGCCCGCAGCATCGCCCCAGTCGTGTCCCCGCAGGTACAGCCCCTCCTCTCAGCCCAGGCCCGCAGCACCGCCCCAGTCGTGTTCCGTTCCGGTACTGCCCCTCCTCTCAGTCCAGGGCCCACAGTATTGCCCCAGTCATGTCCCTGCCGGTACAGCCCCTCCTCTCAGCCCAGGGCCCGCAGCATCGCCCCAATCGTGTCCCTGCCGGTACAGCCCCTCCCTCAGCCCAGGGCCCACAGCATCGCTCCAGTCGTGTCCCTGCCGGTACAGCCCCTCCTCTCAGTCCAGGGACCGCAGCATCGCCCCAGTCGTGTCCCTGCCAGTACAGCCCCTCCTCTCAGTCCAGGGCCCCCAGTATTGCCCCACTCATGCTGCTGTGGATTCCTGCAGACCTCGCCTCCTGTAACCCCGCTTCACTGGTGCAGCAACCCTTGGTAAGCTACATCTGGGCTATAAGACACCCCCACATTGTCCTCCCAATTTTGGGAGGAAAAAAGTGCGTCTTATAGTTCAAAAACATGGTATGTGATGTGAATATAACGTTAGCCTCTCTACCATCTTAATGGATCCCATTATTGTGATGATGCTATTCTTTCTGACAAAATTCCCGAGGCCTCGCATGGAAAGTGATGTGACTGATGAGAGCACAGCTCTATTTATAATAAAACACGTTCTGCTGCTTTGTTTTTGTTTTTTTTTTAACATTATTAATAATTCTGTTAGTAAAATTTCACAATCATGTGCAGAAAATAGAGAGGCAGCTAATGTGGCATCTCACCTGGATCTGTAGAGGAAGGTTCTCTCTGACTGTTACTAATAAGCTCTCTGTTGGTTTCTCCTTACACAAGAGAACCAGTTCCAGCTCCATATCTTCTTTAATGAGTAAGCCTTTGGCAACCAGGCCAATTCTCATGACTCCACATAGCACCCGACCACTCTCATCCCTGAAAAACAAGCGAAGTATGATAAGACAATTACAGAGTCCTTAGCGAGTCAATGTTTAGAGTCACCCGCAGTATTATTTTTATTTCATAAATCAATTGAATTGAACAAAATAAGAAACTTTATAATGGATCTTAACCGAGA
This sequence comes from Allobates femoralis, assembly GCA_033576535.1. Lineage (NCBI taxonomy): Eukaryota > Metazoa > Chordata > Amphibia > Anura > Aromobatidae > Allobates > Allobates femoralis. The sequence continues at coordinate 40,311,818 of JARQOC010000008.1, read as the reverse complement.
AATCTGCTTCTTTCTGATATTGAACTCTCAATTCATGGATAAAATCTCTATTCACTGAAGACAGATTTACCCATTAGGGTATGTGCTCATGATCAGTAAAAGCGTATTGCCGCTGCGTCCAATATGCTGCATTGTACAGTAGCAGCAAAATGGATAAGATTTCTGGAAATCCCATCCTCACTGTGCTTCTCCCCTCCACAGCGTGTTTTCACCTGCAGTGTGGGTTGCCAGGGTTCTGCATCTCAGCAGCATGTTAAAGGGGTTGTCCAGGCTTTTGCTATAATTGATATGTGGCTGCAAAATGTTCACAGTTTGTAATATACATGCTGTCAACATTTTGCAGGATTACCTAGATATCACATATTTGTGGCAGCCAGGGAATGTCCAGGGGGCGTGTTTGTATTGGAGCTGCATGGAAATGGGAAACTGGTCATTTCCTCCCAGTCTCCTACAAACACGCCCCAGCCCCACTGTACACTATTCCCAGCCACCCCCAGGGCTCCTACAGCCCGCCCCAGCCCCACTGTACACTATTCCCAGCCACCCCCAGGGCTCCTCCAGCCCGTCCCAGCCCCACTGTACACTATTCCCAGCCACCTCCAGGGCTCCTACAGCCTGCCCCAGCCCCTCTGTACACTATTCCCAGCCACCCCCAGGGCTCCTACAGCCCGTCCCAGCCCCACTGTACACTATTCCCAGCCACCTCCAGGGCTCCTACAGCCTGCCCCAGCCCCTCTGTACACTATTCCCAGCCACCCCCAGGGCTCCTACAGCCCGTCCCAGCCCCACTGTACACTATTCCCAGCCACCTCCAGGGCTCCTACAGCCTGCCCCAGCCCCTCTGTACACTATTCCCAGCCACCCCCAGGGCTCCTCCAGCCCGTCCCAGCCCCACTGTACACTATTCCCAGCCACCTCCAGGGCTCCTACAGCCTGCCCCAGCCCCTCTGTACACTATTCCCAGCCACCCCCAGGGCTCCTACAGCCCGTCCCAGCCCCACTGTACACTGTTCCTAGCCACCCCCAGGGCTCCTACAGCCTGCCCCAGTCCCACTGTACACTATTCCTAGCCACCCCCAGGGCTCCTACAGCCCGCCCCAGTCCCACTGTACACTATTCCTAGCCACCCCCAGGGCTCCTACAGCCTGCCCCAGCCCCACTGTACACTATTCCCAGCCACCCCCAGGGCTCCTACAACCCGCCCCAGCCCCACTGTACACTATTCCCAGCCACCCCCAGGGCTCCTACAACCCGCCCAGCCCCACTGTACACTATTCCCAGCCACCCCCAGGGCTCCTACAACCCGCCCCAGCCCACTGTACACTATTCCCAGCCACCCCCAGGGCTCCTACACCCGCCCCAGCCCCACTGTACACTATTCCCAGCCACCCCCAGGGCTCCTACAACCCGCCCCAGCCCCACTGTACACTATTCCCAGCCACCCCCAGGGCTCACGCCCTCCATGTACTATTCCCAGCCACCCCCAGGCTCCACACCGCCCAGCCACTGTACACTATTCCCAGCCACCCCCAGGGCTCCTACAACCCGCCCAGCCCCACTGTACACTATTCCCAGCCACCCCCAGGGCTCCTACAACCCGCCCCAGCCCCACTGTACACTATTCCCAGCCACCCCCAGGGCTCCTACACCCCCAGCCCACTGTACATTTCCAGCCACCCCAGGTCTCACCCGCCAGCCCTGTACACTATTCCCAGCCACCCCCAGGGCTCCTACAGCCCGCCCCAGCCCACTGTACACTATTCCCAGCCACCCCCAGGGCTCCTACAGCCCGCCCCAGCCCCACTGTACACTATTCCCAGCCACCCCCAGGGCTCCTACAACCCAGCCCACGCCCCACTGTACACTATTCCCAGCCACCCCCAGGGCTCCTACAGCCCCCCCAGCCCCACTGTACACTATTCCCAGCCACCCCCAGGGTTCCTACAGCCCGCCCCAGCCCCACTGTACACTATTCCCACTATACCCCTGCCGAATCCACTGCTGTGAAGGCGATTAGGCACAGTGTGTGAGTGCGCTCACCCTGTAGGCTCTGTGCAGGGGAGCTGAAGTCCACACTCCGCAGCCCGGGACTCTGCTATTGAGCCCGATGCCTGATGATGTGGAGTCAGAAGTGATCATCATCGGGTGCACACAGGGAGAAGTCACCCTGCACCGAATGCAAATTGTGGGCAGAGGGCGGCTGCGCTCATCCTGCCTTCACCAGCGGGTTCCTGCAGGTCTGGAAGCACTGCGCCCAACACGCAGCACCTCTGGATCATGAGCTACTCACCCTTACTGATGACAATTATAGAGTATAGAATGAAAGGATGCACTCACCACAGGTGGACTTGAAATCTTTATTCTCGGTTACACACAGGTGACATGCGGGCTGGCTGCAGTGTGTAGGCTACGTCTACTGGGACCAGTGGATGTAGCCTGCAGCTGCTCGCATGTCACCTGTGTGTAACCCGAGAATAAAGATTTCAAGTCCACCTGTGGTGGATAATCAATAATCAATGCCATATAGCATTACACCTCCACTGGGTGGTGAAGTAACCAATCTCTCCTCTCGTTATGTGAATAAGGTTAACACTCAACAGTTTAAAGGAGTAGTGCAGGGTTTTATCATTATTGTTGACCTTACTGATAACAGTTAGTGCTCTTAAAAGTCTATGGAGAGGGGAGGAGCTAAAGACGGTCAGTCGTCTGTAACTCCTCCATAGAACTTTATGGGCACCAATTTTCATCTCTCTCTGTAGTGGGAAAATCTGTGGTCAATTAAGACAAATTTTCCCTGTGACCCGAAAACTTTGAGATTGTCAAAATCTCCAGGAGGAGAAAGAAGTTTTCTAATAAGATATACGTATTACAAAGTCTCTTATTATTATGTGCACTACCGATGGGGAAATAACATTGAAAATTATTATAAAAAAAAAAAAAAATATATATATATATATATATATATATACATGCATACAAACGACAGCAACTCTTTAAATATTATCACCTTAGTGAGAGAAGAACATTTTCGATACAATCTATAGAATCAGAGATAAACTACAAATATTTTCCATACATAAAATACTGTCTCGGTACATAGGTGCACACATCCATACCAAGCAAATACTAGCCCTGCCCTTGAAATTACATGAAATCTGTCTATAGAGCTTATATATGAAAATTAGCTCTCCTCTAAGAGGAAGAAAGCCCACTCTCCAGTGCCCCCTACTGGTGGCAGTCATCCTGCTAGTCAGTCTCCTGACATTTGTTTTAGGCAAATTCAGTCGATTCAGCAGTAGTAATCTAGACCAACAGTCTTAGAAAGACATTTATCATGCTCTTAGATCTCTCAATAAGCATAATAAAATGTAAGAAAGGGATTAAAAATTAATAAGAAAACTACATTATCCTCTCCTGTCCTTCCCCTCCCCCCCAGGACCCAGCGCTCCGGGCTGATCTTCAGTTCATCAGGGGCTGTGGCCAGTGACTGTCCTCGTGTGGTCACCCGCACATTCGTTATGTCATACTCAGTTCCTCGTATGCTCTCATTGCAATCATTTTCTATGCTCCTCTCATATTCCTCATTTTATATTATACATCTTATGTAACCATTAGATTTATGAACTTTGGCATTTGTCCCACTAGAAAATGTACTTATATATTTATCCATATTATAGGGGAGATATGATGGTTCCACTTTTTCTATTGTGCTTAAATAGCAGTTATGTTAGTGGTTTGTGTTGTTCTTCCCTCTTGTGGTCCCTTTTCTTCTGGTTGGCACCGCATTATACCTGCTCCACTTCTGCCAGATATGCGTGACAACACATGGCGATTCGACTCTTTTCGTGAGTACAGCACATTTAAATACACTTGGACACGTCTCTGGCACGCCATCGTCTATCACTTTGCCAGTATGTATCAGTAGGCCGCCTTAGGCCCCTTTCCTTAGGCGGATCCGGACAAAAAACGCATCTGCCGCAAGTGCCGTCTAATGGCCGCACTTACGACATGCCTCATGCATTGTCTATGGGGCTTGCAGTTAGGTGCGGCAAATGCGGCACTTGCGGCCACTAAAAAACGCGGTCAGTAGCGTTTTTTTTTGCAGTTGCAACTGCCGCATCCGCACTTTCCACACCTTACCGCAAGCCCCATAGACAATGATTGGGGCATGCTGCAAGTGCGGCCGTTAGGCGGCAGATGCGGTAAATCCGCTGCATCTGCCGCATTTTGGCGAAAACGCCAGTGTGAAAGCAGCCGTAGACTGGTTTCACATTGGTGTTTTTTGCCATCCACGTGAATCTGGCTGAAACTGGATGCATCCTTTTTCGGCCACACTGCCTTTCAGTGGGGCTGGATGAACTTGTAGGTGCATCCAGTTTTGCACTTTTCCCTAATGAGAATTATCATCATTATTCATTTAATAGATATACAAATATATTTGTATAATATTCACAGGCCATGAACAAGGTCCATTGATTGAAAAGTTAATGTTGGCCCATATGGTCAAACTTGCCAATAGGAAATAAATTCATGTTTTTGTTAATTGGATGTGCCATGGTATCTTCTCATCTACCCTACTCTAGAGCCCCTGCATACTGCTCTGATGAGTGCCAAGCATACTTTAGCTTGATGGGGCAGGGGATGGATTGATATTAATGATTTGTAGCATCATGTGACCAGGTAAGGCCAATCACTGCGGACCCCAGGAATCTGCCCGGGGGCCGCCAAGAAGTCATTGAGGGCCGCATTCGGCCCTGGGACCTGAGGTTCCCCACCCCTGCCTTAAATGGACGCAGGTAAGGGCCAAACTCCATGGAGAGTTCATATGTTGACTTGTTGGCTTGAATCAGGAATGGTACATTGCACCTTTAGGACTATGAGCAACCCCTATCCTGAATTACTATGTGGAACACAGGAGTGGCAAAAATATGAAAAATTAAAGGGGTTGTCCAATGAAAACAAGCTTTATATGAAATATAAACAGAAGAAAATCCAGCAATGCAAGAACCTGACCACAATGGAGGAATGGTATAAAACTTCTCATTTTATTTTGCCATTAAAAAAAGGGGTAAAAAAAAACGCATTTCAGCTTGGCTAAGCCGTTATGTTTACACCATGGTTAAGGCTTACCCCTGTTTTTAATGGAAGGTTTGACTGCTGAAAATACATTTTAGGAATGAAGGAATCCCTATCTGAGACAAGAGAACGTTAATCCTAGTATAATGGAGTGCTGGTTTCAGGGCTGTGGAGTTTGAGTAGGAGTTCGTTTTGGTGGAGTTGGATTCAGGGAAATCGAAGAGTTGTTTGTGTTGGAGGTTCGGCTTACCGACCGCACACCAGGGCGGCTAAGTCAGAATCATGGAGTCGGAGTCTGCGTCCATTTTGCTGGAGTTGGATTCAGGGAAATTGAGGAGTTGGAGGTTTGGCTTACTGACTTTACAGCCCTGGTATAGAAGCCTGACTGCAGCTACATTCATTAATACCCTTTGGGGCTGCTGCTTTTGGCATGCCGACTGAAGCTTTATTCTAATGAGGATAAGGCTGCTTTCACATAACGGTTTTTTACCTGTCCGTGGGATTATACTTTTTGTAGGACCCTACGGACAGGAAAGGATACCACAAGTGGTGACCTATTCTGTGTCCGGGTCCATGATTATCACGGATCCGGACTCAGCAGGGCACTTTCACTTCCGCAATGTATAATATACATTGCGGAAGTGAAATTTAGTGAAAGAAAGAGTTAAAAATAAAAAATCTGTATGCTCACCTATCCGCGATCCACCCCTGCTTCCAGAAAGGTTCGGGTGCTTATAGGACCTGCGGTGACGTCACAACCCGATCAGCTCATCAGCTCGGTCATGTGACCCGATGACGCTGTCAGGTTGTGACATCACGGCAGGTCCTGTAAGCACCCGGTCTTTGCTGGAGGTAGCGGTGGATCGCGGAAAGGTGAGCATACAGATTTTTTTATTTTTTAACTCTTTCTTTTACTTAATTTCAGTTCTGCAATGTATATTATACATACAGAAGTGAAATTAGAGGGTTAGGAGCAATTTTAGTGTACTGAGCATGCTCAGTACACTAAAATCGGGTCCGAGAAACGATCAGCTGTTTCCTCGGACTCGCGCTCATAGGCCCCCATGTTAAAGGCCACGGATCGGATCGGATTTGGCCTAATTGCCATCCGATTTTGTAGGAGCAGTTTTCGATTTTGGGCACAGCAAAAAAATCGGACACAAATTGGATCCCACAATATCGGATGCCATTAAGGGCAAACCCGATCCGATCCGTCCCCCGTAGGACAACATGGGGGCCAAATTGAATCCGGGGCTGTCCGTTTTACAACGGACAGCCACGGATCCAATAAAATCGTGATGTGAAAGTCAGAGTCTCTAATTCTGCTAATCGGTGCATGTCCCAGTGGTCAGACCGCCAACGACCACCTACTTGTTGGATAAGTGATAACTTACTTGTAGCCCCTTTAGTAAATGGGAGGACCTCCTACTTTAAATTAAGGGAACAATAGACATTGCTGATGAGATCTCTAACCAAAGCTATAAGCCATGAAAATCCAAGGTGATTTCTAACATTAACATGATGCTGTATTGTCAGGACATGTCAATGGAAGATGACTGTTTTGTAGCATATCATTGCAATCTACACCTTACATACATTAGGGCCTACACCCATCTGGAGAACGAGTGAGCACATGAAGCAAGGCATAGAGATGTACATTAATAATTGCCGTGGGCGAGGTTCTCGTCTATTTATATGCTGCTGTGTCAAGACCTAAAATGATCCTGAAAATGGTGCGCACAACCCATTGTTTCTGTAGCAGAATTTGTCTGTATTTCTTCTTTTCATCCTTTTTTGCATTTCTTAAAGCCGTCGGCGGAGCGTCCTGAATTTAGGAAGTTGCTGGATCCATATAAAGAAGGATAATAACATTTCCTACAATTGTGAGAGGCGTCATTAAAATGAGGAGAGCGCGGGCTGGCTCGAAGGGATTATATAGACAAAAGGAGCGGCAAGAAGAAAACTGTAAACAGAAACGCGCCATCTGCGAGACTATCATTTATTTCAAGTTGAGAGATTGCAGTGGGTTACTAAATCCCACTGGGAAGATCATTCTACCTGAGCTATGAATAATAGGCTACTCGCAGAGGTGGATAGTGCTTAGCCTGCAGGAAGCACTACGTGAGGATGTCTCTAAGTACACTAAAACTAGACGCTCGTCTGCTGTGTCAGCAATGTCCCTCTCACTTAGGCACAGAGATGTGGGACTTGCAACCAGGCATATTAAAATTTATTTAGTAATGCAAAATAAACACGCACAAAAAAAAAAAAAATCATCACTTGCCGGGGAATGCAACGAGCGGCAATTAAAATCTAACATTTATTGAACCCTTTAAAAGGGACCTGAAAGAAACTTTTATCCCTTAAACCATTAATATGCGAGCCTTTAAAAAAATAAGCCAGTTGATATCACTCTTTATGATCCCAAAGGAAGTGAGAATCCTGTTTTGCAGTTGTGTCTGGAAGTGCATTGGGCGTGATGATGAACTTACATCTCAGTCCCATCTAGTGAGGATGCACTTACAGCTTAGTCCCACCTAGTGAGGATGCACTTACAGCTCAGTCCAGTCTATGACAATGCACATACAGCTCCTCAGCCCCACCCTGTGAAGATGCACATACAGCTCCTCAGTCCACTCTATGACAATGCACATACAGCTCCTCAGCCCCACCCTGTGAAGATGCACATACAGCTCCTCAGTCCACTCTATGACAATGCACATACAGCTCCTCAGCCCCACCCTATGAGGATGCACATACAGCTCCTCAGCCCCACCCTGTGAAGATGCACATTACAGCTCCTCAGTCCCACTCTATGACAATGCACATACAGCTCCTCAGCCCCACCCTATGAGGATGCACATACAGCTCCTCAGCCCCACCCTGTGAAGATGCACATACAGTTCCTCAGTCCACTCTATGACAATGCACATACAGGTCCTCAGCCCCACCCTATGAGGATGCACATACAGCTCCTCAGCCCCACCCTATGAGGATGCACATACAGCTCCTCAGTCCAGTCTATGACAAGCACATACAGCTCCTCAGCCCCACCCTGTGAGGATGCACTTGCAGCTCCTCAGCCCCACCCTGTGATGATGCACATACAGCTCCTCAGCCCACCCTATGAGGATGCACATACAGCTCCTCAGCCCCACCCTATGAGGATGCACATACAGCTCCTCAGTCCAGTCTATGACAATGCACATACAGCTCTCTCAGCCCCCCTGTGAGGATGCACTTGCAGCTCCTCAGCCCCACCTGTGATGATGCACATACAGCTCCTCAGTCCAGTCTATGACAATGCACATACAGCTCCTTAGCCCCACCCTGTGATGATGCACTTACAGTTCCTCAGCCCCACCCTGTGAGGAAGCACATACAGCTCCTCAGCCCCACCCTGTGAGGAAGCACATACAGCTCCTCAGCCCCACCCTGTGATGATGCACTTACAGTTCCTCAGCCCCACCCTGTGAGGAAGCACACGCAGTTCATTTCCCCCTGTGAGGAGGCAGCAATGCAGTTCCTCAGCTTCACCCTTAAACCAGAGTTCTGCCACATTTAGCTTGATAAATATGACCCATTATCACATTCGACCGCAAACCTCTGTACCTATAAGCCATTTACGCAAAGACAAAGCTTCTTGTTGAATGAGACGCAATATGAACATGGAATAAAAAAAACTTTAAAACTTGATGGAGCATTACATAGCAAAGGTTTTCTGCATTTCTCACCAACATCTACATGCAAATGCAATTCTCACTTTTGCATGCTAAGTGCGGTCACAACTTTCCATATCTAGATTCAGTAGTAGTAAAACATTCTGGGAAGAAGATATTACTGATTAAAATGATAAAAGGGCAACTTAAAGAGGATCTATCATTTTTGAGAAAATCATAAAATGTGACAGAACATGATATTATATGACTTTTCTCCAATATATGCCACTAATAAATCTGAGGATTTCCCCTAGTATTACAAGGACACTGGTGCTACTTTCATTTTATGAGTGCACAATCCGGTACCATTCCCTTCTCTGGGATGTACCAACTGTGAAGTTTTGGAAGGGGGAGACTGATTCCATAGAGCATTTGAATGGCAAAGTGGAGTCTTTGGCCTATTTTGCTGTTTTGTCACACTGTTGGCCCCTAGCATAAAATGGGACAATCTATTCAGCTATTTACCGTATCTACTAAATTCTATAAAACAGAACCACACATGTGGTAATATAACTCATTAATGTATCCCGATGGATAGCATGTTCTACAGAACATAAATTAAGGGACATTTTTCATTACCTCGAGTCAGGAGCCTGAACTTTACTTCACGCTGAACATGGTCGTTTATCAGCTGTGTAATAAAGTGTCTCCTTGTATTATGCAGCCCATTTAAAGGAGGAGGACACAGCTGCTTGTAAAGGGTTAATATGTAAAGGAGATACTTTCAGCTGCTTGTAAAGCATTAATCTGAATCTCTCACTACACACTGAAAAGAAGATGTTACAGGATTTACCGTTGTTGGTGCAGCAGCAGTTTCTAGCCTCCTCCTTCTCCCTCTGCTGCTCCGTAATACACAGGAATACATCTTACATTTCTTCTCACATACCTACATCCAAACTGAAGTAATCTGCAGCACAGATCTTGCCTATATTTAGATGCTGCACACTTCAAGTGTCCCCCTACACATTGGTATCTCCCAGTTCAGCAGGAAGTCTCACTATACTGCCACAGAAGAGAGACGGCGGAGAAGCAGACTTCATCCTATCTTTTTTAAAGGGAATCTATCAGCAGGTTTTGATATACAATCTGAAGACAGCATGCTATAGGGGTTAACACACAGATTTCAGTGATGTGTCTCTTGACTCTGTGTGCAGTCGTTTACCTGCAATGTTTGTTTTATCTTCAGAAGATTATTATTGTAAGGATAGGTCATCTTAAAGGACAGCTAGTCCAGCACGCCTTCTGCTGTAACTGGCACTTCACTGTCTATAGATATTGTATATACAGAGACTGGTGTGGGCAGAGTTAGCGTTCTCAGTCCTGCTACTTGCCAAATCTAAACACTCTTGAGTCAGAACTGCTGCACCCAGTAAATTAAGTGATAAATCATCGGATTCAGGGATTCTTTACCTATTGAGGTATTTCAGATGAGGTAGGAGAAAACTGCTGATCAATTTCCTCTAAAGTGCCATAGTTTTTAACACTAAACTCTACAATATTTTTTGTTTCTCCCTATTATATATTATTTTAAAATGGTTGAAGCTTTTGGTTTCCTTTTGCTTCAAGACGGTTTCCAGTTGGTGATAGACCCTCCTTAAAGGGGAAGATTTAAATTTTCTATATGGTCTTTGAACGCCTATACTATAATGCTGAGCTGCATGTTACACTTGAATAATGTTTAAAATACTTTTAAGTCACTTATTCACTAGTTGCTCCTCATCGATCACCCCTCGCCGTGCGGGACATCACATCACGCTTCATTGTGCAGCTACTTCCACCCCACACAGTGAGCATCACTAGCTGCTCCTTACCTATCACCCCTCCCGTATGGGATGTCACGTTACACTCTATTGTGTAGCTCACCCCGCATTAGTCATCACTGCCTCTGATAACAGATTGTTCCTCATTCCAGTCATGTGGGCGTGACACCACAGACGGTCCTGCTGTGACAGTGTGACAGCGATTCTCTAGTCCGACCAGAGGAGATGTGGCCACATCCCCTGCTCACTGTACAGAAGCAGACATGACAGACTGGCTCACAGCGGGACTTTCTGTGATGTCACGCCCACGTGATTGAATGAGGAAACGTCTGTTATCCTACTGGCTGATGCTTACTGCCGAGGGGAGCTGTACAATCAAGCGTGATTATACAAGTATAGTAGGCAGCTCAGCATTACACCATAGAAAAATGTTTTATCTCACCGGATCACACCTTTATTGATTTTCCAAATGAGGTGATGAGACTATAATTGGTGGAGTGAAATGCCTTGTTACTTCAGTGATTGACATAGGGATATTCCCAAAACGGTAACATATTCCCTTATTCCTGGATATGGGATCATTTGCTGGTTGATAGTGATCAGACCTCTGGGACTCCCACCAATTCTAGAAATGGGGGAACCGAAACCCCAAAAGATGTTCCAATGGCGTTGAGTTGCTCATGCTCAGCCTCCACTGTATTCATTGTCATAGTGCAGCACAATGCAGGGCTTTCTCCAGCAGTCCCATGGACAATGAATGGAGCAAAGGTCGAGCGTTTGCATCTCTGCACCAGTCAAGACGAACTAGGTAAATAAGTAATTTTTGCAGGAATGCTCAAGTCAGAAAATGGAAACAGATTTATCATTTTTGGCAGAAATCACAAAGACGCTGTTATAACTGAAAGATTTACTCCTTTCCATGGAAAGCCCTGTATCTTTATGACAAGCATTGAATAGCATATCTGGAATACATTACGGGGCTCCAAAAGAAAATCATCTTATCGCACAATTGTGTAAATGTGGGTGGCAGTGAACGTGGAGCTGAGAGTCACGACAGTTGTATAGCGAAATCTAGTGACGGATCCGCTTTAAAGGGCGGCGAGAACTATTAATATCTGGATATCTTAGGTGCTGAAGAGTTTCATTTTTACACAAAAACTAATGAATATCATACACTGAAATATGTTAGTTTACATTAAAAATATAGCTAAAAATGCACAGAAATATTATATTTTATATATATTTATAATATTTTAATACGTACTATTACTATATTAATTCACCACTACTATACAAAGTATAAAACTGATCAGGAAATCAAAAACGCGTCACTATCAATCTATATTTAACGTGTTGGGATGTAACGCCTACTTTTCCACTGTATAGGAACAGTTAAGTCTCCATTTCTTAGGAGCAGCAAACTCTAAAAGGTCCATTACACTTGACCTGGGAAGAGATTAAGAGATTGATTATCAAGTCCTAAGGTTCCCAAACAACTTTTTTCCATAGTGGCATTTGGAACATGTGGCTCTAATCCAAACATGTTGGTAGTCCTTAAGCATCTGACATTGATATCGGTGTAGCACGATGCAGCTTTCCAAGCCCCCTAAAAATACTTAAGACAAAATGCTTTAGTGATGATACAGGTATCCGACCATCTGTGAGTTAAATCTTAATAGTATACACTCCTCCAAGAAGGAAAAGACATGGTGTCATGGAAACACTGGGAGGATAGACATTGTACATTTTAAAAACACCTCGATATCTTAGATAAGCGCAGAAATCCCGGCACTCACAGTCTTGGTTGCCATCAATGAGGTTATTAATGGCTGTAGGAGGAATGTTCTGCTATGCTGAAGGCACTTGAGCATGGTAATCATCAAGATCCGCTGCTGGCAGCTCCCTGAGCAATAGCCAGGCGCGGACGTCCCAGATGTGCTCAATAGGAGACGCTGCAGGCCATAAAGCACATTTAGGCCACACAGGCTGCTCACAGTAGTATGGGCAACAGCAGCCGGACTTTGTTGGGGTGCAAAATGTCTTCTTTAGATATTTTGGAGACTTGGCTGCACCAATGGTTCCATTCTACACCACAAATGAAGTTGGACGTCACGTACCAAGCCTAAGGCGTCAGTATCAGAAGTCATGTTCACAACACTGGGCTTCGAGGGGTTGGGCTACAGATAATCCATTGATGTTGCACCATCGCTCTCAAAGGTTATAATAGTGCAGAGCAAGATGGCAATGGAGGTTGGAACTGATGACTTCCTGCTTTATTGATGAGTTCCACCTTTAATTTGGACACAACGATAGATGGAGATTATTTGGAGATCACAGGGGCAACGGCATTAGGAGATGCTTTTAAGAGGGAATGTTGCACCGGCCCTTTTCCCAGGATTATGTTGTTGGGTGGCATAGTATGCAGTAACTGGTCACCACTAGTTTTCATTTCAGGTATGGTAACAGCTTGGCGTTACATTACTTTGGCTGTTTTGCAACAAAGCATGTTGCTTATGCTACTGTATGGCCTATATGTGCTCCGTGGCCTGCAGCATCTCCAGACTTGCCTCCCGTCAACCACATCTGGAATGTAAAGGTACTGTTACACGTCGCAACATTGCATGCAATTTCACTGGCAATTTGCTGGTTGCAGTGAAATCATGGCACATTGTTCTATTTTGTGGCCGTGTACAAATGGAACAATGTGTCCATGATTTCACTGCAACCAGCAAATTGCTAGTGAAATTGCATGCAATGTTGCGCCGTGTAAGGGTACCTTTAGTCATTAGTTGCAAAGGGAGCTGCCAGCAGCGGATCTTGATGATTTAGCAAAGAGCAGAACATTCCTCAGACACTGATTAACAACCTTATTGATAGCAGCCAAGATGTGCAAGTGAGGGGATTTCTGGGCATGGTGTGACAACTTCATACTAAATATGCTATATATTTTCAAAATTTTAATCTTTTGATTATTGCATAAGTAACAAGTTTCCATCCATTGATTTTATAATTCCACGACTTTCAATTTCAGTGTTGAGGCATGTATCTACAGGGGTACATATCATGTTGCCACTATCCATAAGTGACACTACATTATGTTACAGGACTTTATACATAAGTGTTTACTACCTAAGCACGAACTAAGTGTAATCTGTTCTGCACCCGGTAGTACAGAGTAAATGTGCATGTGAACATCAGTGAACTTCCAGGGTCAACAGTCCGATTGGGCATGTTTCATGCCTGGCTGCACCAGACCACCAGTACATGAAGTTCAATGGCGTTTATTTACCCAGTAGTCATGCCGCCCCAGCCGACCGCTCAGCGCTGCAAAGTCTGTTGCTAAGAAGCAAATATTTCCTCCCTCCACAGCAGCATGACCCGGTGTGTGAGCGAAAGAGGTCTATACACGGTAAACTCATGGCCATATAACAAAACCACAGAGGAGATTAAACACTAAGGCTATGTTCACACAGGGCGTTTTTGCTATGTTTTTTTGCTGCGTTTATACTATGGTTTCATGCTAATCTATACCTGCGGTTAGGATTCCCAGCAAACAATGTACATCTCCAATGGAGTAAAAATGCAACACAAATGCACAAAGAAGTACAGCAAAAAAACTCACAAAATCTCCTGCCAGTGATTTATTGCATATTCAACCTGATGAAGGTCATTTTTGGCTGAAACGCGTTGTTTGTATTTGCATGAATTAATACATTTAGGTTTGGATAATACCTACACTCTCAGCAGATCTATCAATAGCTTGAATCTCCGGAAGCGCCATATAGAGGAAAATCCCGGTTATATTGCATTCCTCCATGACAGCCCGCATGAGGCTAGCATAGTCCCTCGACTTGAGCCGCATACCGGAGAACAAGAAAAGGTGATCCATAACTCTTGGATCAATAGTGCAGCATAGCCTGACATCAAAAGGGTGAGTGCATAAACCTCTTTTACATAACCCCATGCAAATTAATCAAATTACTACCGGCCTCTTGTAGGACGGTGAGAACTTACACAAGAGGCTTCCTCTCCTCTCAGCTATAAGTTCACTCCGTTTCCTATTCATGAAATGTTATAGTTTTAAAATCCAATACAGGATTTCTCGAATATTGAACTACCGTAAGTATTTAGCAACTTTCAAAGAGAATCCGTCAGCAGGTTTTTGCTTCCCAGTCTGAGTGCTGCATGATGTAGGGGCAGAGAGCTTGGTTCCAGTGATGTCACTGACTGTGCTGCTCGCTGTAGAGGTTTATCGGCTGGACTACGACTAGTAGAGCTGCAGCGGATAAAGCAGTTTTATCAAAACGGCAGCAAGCAGCCAAGTAAGTGACACATCACTAAAATCAGGGTCACTGCACCTGCATTATGCTGCTCTAAAATAGGGCAGTAAACCACTTGGTCAAAAATTCTTTTTCAAAGAAGTTAACTAGTTTAGGTTACTTAAAGGGGTATTCCAGCATAAACCATTTAACACCTATTTACATGGATAAATAGTGGGGATCCAGGACAATCACCAGCCCCAAAAGTCACAGTGCCAAAGAGCTGAGTGGATCAGTGGTCAAGCATGCACTCTACTGCTCTATCAACATCCTATAGCACAAATTGTAAGTGCTCCCCCAATAGGTGGAGGTCCCAGAAATCATAATGCCACCTAAAAGGATAACACCATAAGTAATGTCAAACATGGTAGAACATTAAAGCAAAACTACTTTTGAACCACTAATGTTTCATAAGGCCCTGTCATACAACTCCATTTTACTAAATACTTAATATTATACTAAATACACTCCCTGACAGAAGTTATGTCGCTTATCTATGTTATGTAAATAAAAGCTTATAACTTGACGTTACATTCATCCATTGGTTGTATAAATTACTCTTTTAAAAGCTGAAACCCTCTGAAATGTGGTTTAGATTAAGAAAATAAATTGTCATCAATGCTGAAATATTGATCATTTAATGAACACAGAATGGTCAGATTTAAGCAAGACAAAAGTTTTGTCGCTTGATCATATAATGCTCCCAATCCTAGTTTACATCCTCACCTGTGCTCAGTAAATGATCAGTTAATTAGTGGGTCTGTCTAAAAAGAAACCCAGCACCTTCACTTGAACTGCAACTTGAGCTCTGACAACATGCCAAAAATCCACCCTGTGACCAAAGCCTTGATTATCAAGAGGCTGAAGACCAGATCCACTGCAGAGGTGGCTGGCACCTTTAATGTGTCTCAGCGTCAAGAACAAAGAATTAAAAAAAAGATTTGAAGAGACTGGAGATGTGTTGGACAAGCCCAGGTCCAGCAGACCCTGCAAAACAACTGGTCAGGAGGAACATCTGTTGGTTAGAAAATCCAAAGCAAGCCTCTCTTCTACTGGAGAAGAGCTCCGACAGGCCTGGTCACCTCCAAGTCCCTGTGTCAACTAGAACAGTTTGTAGGATTCTGTCTCGAAATGGCCTCCATGGTCGAATCAGTGCCCAGAAGCCAGCACTAAACAAAAGGCAAATAAAAAACTGTGTGGCATTTGCAAAGTCCCACAGCCTGCTAAACAGATGGACGCTGGAAAAGTGGCAGAATGTGGATTTCTCTGATGAATCTTCAATAGAATTACACCACAGCTGCCACAAATACTGCAGGAGACCACTGGAGTCCGTATGGATCCAAAATACACCCAGAAAACAGTAAAATTTGGTGGTGGAAAGATCATGGTCTGGGGTTACATTCAGTATGGGGGTGTGCGAAACATTTGCAAGGAGAAAGGCAATATCAATAGCCTAAAATATCAAGAAGTATTAGCTACTTCTTATATTTCAAATCATAAAAGGGGTTAAATTCTGCAGCAGGATGGTGCTCCACCTCATACATCCATCTCTACAACAAAGTTACTCCAGTCAAAAAAGATCAAGGTGCTCAAGGACTGGCCAGCCCAGTCACCAGACATGAACATCATTGAGCATGTTTGCAGTAGGATGAAAGAGGAAGCTTGGAAGACAAAACCAAAGAATCTAGATGAACTCTGGGAGGCATGTAAGACTGCATTCTTTGCTATTCCTGATGACTTAATTATTAAATTGTATGAATCATTGTTGAACCGCATGGATGCAGTCCTTCAAGCTCATGGAAGTCACACAAAATATTAAATATGACTCTAATAGCACCACAACCTCATTCACTAATGTTATGCAACATATATATTCATTTTGTGTTTGAAAATCACATTACTTTCTGTGGGCGACAAAACTTTTGTCTTGCTAAAATCTGACCATTCTGTGTTCATTACATGATCAATATTTCAGCATTGATGGCAATTTATTTTCTTAACCTAAACCACATTTCGAAGGGTTTCAGCTTTTAAAAGACTAATTTATACAACCAATGGGTGAATTTAACGTCAGGTTATAAGCTTTTATTTACATAACCTGGTTAAGCGACATAACGTCTGTCAGGGAGTGTACTACAAATTATTAAGCACCTGCTTTTAAAGGGGTTTCCCATCACTCGGACAACCCCTTCTGAATTCCAATGTTTGACCCTAGGAAAATAACAACACCTATACACACCTCCAATGTCGGTGTTCTTTCAGCAGTGTGGACAAGCTCTCTCCTGAGGATCACATGACATAATCAGCGAGGGCTTCACTCTCCTCTACTAAGGATGCAGTTGAAATCTGGAGAAAGTGAGAGCTTTCCCTTCCTCTAGATGTGCCTAATGTATCCAAAGTAGCAGAGAGTGAAGCCAGGACCGGTTGCTGCAGGGATTGGATGACAGAAGAATGTCAGCCGATCCCCCGGAGAGCAAATGCCAACGTTGTTAACACAGCGGCGCCGCCATCGGAGGTGAGTATATGTGTTGTTATTTTACAAACATGCTGATTGAGAAGGAGTTGTCCAAAGTAGGGGACAACTCCTTAAAAAAATTTAATAATAATAACAAAAAATCTTGTGCATCTTTTCGTATAATTCTGTACTGTACCATTGCTCCTTTATTCAAATTGAAAATGTATGAATAAATTCACAACGCTCTCACTTGATTTGACCTTTACTTCAAATATTGTCATCTTTTCTGTACATGTGAGAAGTGCAATCCCTACTTACACGGCATTTTCTTCCTTTTCCTCCGCTTTACTTTCCAGGTCATTGTCTGTTGAAGATTTAGTGCGCTCATCCATCCAGTCGGAGACGTGCTTTAGGGCACATTCCACCGTAGATACCATGTTCTGGACAGCCTCCAACTCTTCTGGAGATGGGTAAATGGTGGAGTGTTTCGCCATGACGTGGCGATCATCATTAGCAAATGATCGAATGGATCTCTGAAAAGGAATACAAAAAAATTACAAATAATTAATAAACACTATCTCTCTCTCTATAGTATGTATCTATATATACATATTTCACCATTAAAATAAAGAAAACACCAGAGATTCGTAATATTACCAGTGTGCCAGACATAACCCTCTGAGTAAGTGGTAGAAATACATAAAAATAGCTCTAAAAATACAAGGATTGCAGCTTAAATGTATCAAAATGTGGCAAATCTGCCTGTAGACGGGGAGAGAAAAGTCATTAACGATTGGGACTCGCGTGATGTCACAACCTCATATGAGCCTCGGAAAAGCGATCCCCGACACCTCTTGAACGTCTCCGACATGGAGGGCGAGTACAAGGCTTTTTATTTTGAAGAGAAGGGGTTGTCCTAACAGTGGACTTCCCATTTAAAGGGGATATTTCATATAATTTTTAAAATTTCAACAGAGTACTTCCTCCAAGCGCCGCTGTTCCACTAATTCTGGAACAGTTTGTCGTTTTCTTCCGTGCCTCTCCATTCCACAGTTGCGCTCCGGTAATAATGGTGTATTTTACCCTGCAATTAACTGGGCGTGTACCACGGAACTTCACTGGGGGTGTGGCCTTGTTTTGATTGGCTAGTGTAGGAGGAGTAAAAGCAAATGCCCACAAGTAAGCTATGCGGTATACAAAGAGAAAATCTGCACCATTATTAGGCTGAATTCACACACAGCGTTTGTGCTCCGTTTTTGTTGATCAGTTTTTGGTGTAGTTTCTGCAACAAAAATTGATCCCTTTTTTGCAAAAAAGCTTCACAAACGCATCATGTGTTTGTGCTGCTTTTTTTGCTGCGTTTTTGGGAGACACAGACAGAGACACCCACACTTACATACCCTCCCCGGTGATTCGACGGTGTGCCCTGGTGAGGTCTTGCTTCCTGGCGCTGGCAGGACCTGTCTGTGAGTAGTACAAGTACTGACAGGACCTAGCACCATATGACTCAGCCTGAGTCACATGGGCAGGTCCTGGAAGTACCGTACCTGACTACCCACAGGTCCTGCATGCATGAGATTAAGACGTCACTATGGCTCTCTGTCGGATCGCAGGGAGGGTAAGTAATTGGATGTTAGTGGTGCAGAAAAAGCATCAGAAAAACAGAGCAATAATTGACTCATTATGCGCTTTATGCACCACTAACGCAGCAGTCAAAAACCCTGATGTCTGCACAGAAAATTGAAAATCTCATTCCCTTTCCTGGCAGATGCAGTGACTGATTTTTGGATCAAAAAGAAAAAAAACACAGCACCAAGAACGGATCAAAAACGTTCAGTGTGAACAGAGCCAATGGCGATGGCGCACCCCATCACCCATATGTATATAAGTAGAAAAAAAACAATATTTTCCAATAAAGTAGAAAATAAACATTGCTACAATTCTGAGTCTTTGGACTTGTTACAAGATGTGATTAAGGGGGCCGTCACACGGTGAGATATCTTGCCCGATATCGTTTAAGCGATCTCCTTTTTGATCGCTTAAGCGATATCGGGCAAGATATCGTTGCATGTAATCAAGCGATTTACGATGGTAAATCGCTTGATCGTGACATCGCTGATCTGAGGTTCGGTTCTCAGATCTAGCGATGAACGATGCAACGATCTGCATCATCGTGGTGTATGACACCACGATGATCCATCTCCCAGCGACCGCGCCTATGCTGGGAGATGGTAACTATGGTACACGTCGGGTAACTAAGCGATGCGCGGCGCCTAGTTACCCGATGTGTACCATAGTAACGAGCGAGATCGCGGCTCCGCATCGCTGGTGAGTCTGTCTGTGTGACATCTCACCAGCGATGTGAGCGATATTGTAAGCGATCGCGCGTGCACGTGATCGCTTACAATATCGCTAAAGATGTCGCAGCGTGTGACGGCCCCCTTAGTTGGAGCAATGGCTCTCGCCTGCTATTCAGTGTGTGAGATAGACATTTCCCATTCTTCCACTGGAGCGCACTTTAATAAAATAGCCCTCCGGATATAAACTGGTCTGAGCTTTCGGCCGGCCAGCGCACATACATAGAACAGAACAAAGGGATAAATGAGAGGACTGTGGACAGCTTTATATTGGTCTCTGGCATACTAGGTCCCTTTTCCACTGGCATTGCCATCCCAACCGTACAGCAGGTTTTTGTTAATTGGAGCAAGTTTCAGAGAAGGGCAACCAGAATGGTGACCGGTCTGCAACCCATGTCCTATGAGGATCGGTTACAGGATTTGGGAATGTTTAGCTTCCAAAAAAGAAGACTGAGAGGAGACTTCATAGCTGTCTACAAATATCTCAAGGGCTGTCACACTGTAGAGGGATCAGCTTTATTCTCATTTGCACAAAGAAAGATTAGAAGCCATGGGATGAAACTGAATGGGAGGAGACACACATTAGATATTAGAAAACCTTTTTGACAGTGAGGACAATCAGCGAGTGGAACAGGCGGCCACGAGAGGTGGTGAATTTACCTTCAGTAGAAGTCTTCACACAGGCCGGGGAGACATCTGTCTGGGATGATTTAGTATATCCTGCTTTGAGCCGGGAGGTAGGCCAGATGACCCAGTAGGTCCCTTCCAACTCAACCATTCTATGATTCTATAGCCTGCGTCACACACGTCGATGTTGTCAGCGATCTAATCGCTGGCGACACGGACGGCTGATCGCTGGTGAGCTGTCACACAGGCAGACTCACCAGCGATCATTGGACCAGCGACATCGTGGAAATGATTTGAATATCGTTTCCACAATGTCTTGCTCCCGCTGACAGGCTCCAGTTAGCGGGAGCAGGCTGGTATCCATGGTAAACTGCGGGTATCTAGGCAGCGCGCGCTGCCTAGATACCCGATATGTACCTTGGTTACCAGCCTTCTCCGCTCACCGGCTGGTATCCAAGGTACACAGCGAATAACTAGGGTCCCTAGTTACCCGATGTGTACCTTGGATACCAGCAGGTGAGCGGAGAAGGCTGGTAACCAAGGTATACACTGGGTATCTAGGCAGCGTGCACTGCCTAGATACCCGCAGTTTACCCTGGATACCAACTCCCAGTGCTTGCTGGGAGGCGCTGGGAGCTGGCTTATCGCGCGTCTACCGGTGTCACACGCAGCGATGCTGCGTGTCCACCGGGCGACCATCGCCAGGTTTTTGGTTCTGTCCGAAAACCTGTCGACCATCAACCATCGCTGGTTGATATACCATGTCACACGCGTCATTATCGCTGCAACGTCACGTACAGCAGCGATATTGCACACGATATTGACGCGTATGACGGCCCCTTAAGTAATCTGAAGACAGCAGAAAGATTCAAGCAATGTGTCTCTTTTCACACTGTGTTCTGTTGTTTACCTGCAATGTTTGCTTTAGCTTCAGACTTTTATCATTGCCGGAAGAGGTCAAGCTAGTCCTGCTGTTATTGGAAGTTCACTGTCTATAGACATTGTTTATACAAAGCCTGATGTGGGCAGGGGCAGCTTTCTCAGCATTACTCTATATGTTAAAACTCTTATCTGAACCACTGCACCCAGTAATCTAAGTGATACATCATTGGATTCAGGATCTCGCTGCCTACTGCTCTCAGATGAGGTAGCAAAAACCTGCTGATTTGACTAATAAATACATATATGTTTTAATTCCCAATATATTATAGCCAGTTTATACTTCGCTTTAATCCTTTACTGTATTTTTTTGTCATTTTTCTCCTAGGGTTTCAGTGCAGATGGAATCACATTGTAAAAACGGGCCAGATACTTCCCCTCCGTGCCGAGAAAAGAAATCTCACCTAGAGGTCAAACAATGACATTATAGACGGTCTCTCTGCTCCCATTCTTCGCCTTTGTCAGCTCGGCTGAGGCCTATATTTTATTTAATGCCGGATAAAGCAGGAGAAAGACTCAGCAGATGGAACTGCAGGAGCGTCTGAGAAGGGTCTGATGAATTCACCGAGGGACGGCTGCAGAGGTCTGAAGTGCTGCTATGTATTCAGGACGGGCTCCAGATGCAGATTCTCACTTTGCAGCAATGTATCTGTGCCGGACGAACATTTGGCGGATACGTGATGAATGTGTTGTGATTCTGTATACGTTTCCGAATGTCGTAGAAAAGAACGTATGCAAATATTTGTTCTACCTTTAAATGTATTTCTGAAGTGCCAGCGCAATTTTCATATGCTTTGCATAATTCCTGCAGAATGAGAGCGTCTGCACCCGGAGCCTCCTGAGCACCATAACCTCCATAACCTCATCACGGGTGACATAGGAGCAGACCATACTCCATAACCTCATCACGGGTGACATAGGAGCAGGCCATACTCCATAACCTCATCACGGGTGACATAGGAACAGGCCATACTCCATAACCTCATCACGGGTGACATAGGAGCAGGCCGTACTCCATAACCTCATCACGGGTGACATAGGAGCAGGCCATACTCCATAACCTCATCACGGGTGACATAGGAACAGGCCATACTCCATAACCTCATCACGGGTGACATAGGAGCAGGCCGTACTCCATAACCTCATCACGGGTGACATGGGAGCATGCCATACTCCATAACCTCATCACGGGTGAGATAGGAGCAGGCCATACTCCATAACCTCATCACGGGTCACATAGGAGCAGGCCATACTCCATAACCTCATCACGGGTCACATAGGAGCAGGCCATACTCCATAACCTCATCACGGGTGACATAGGAGCAGGCCATACTCCATAACCTCATCACGGGTGACATAGGAGCAGGCCATACTCCATAACCTCATCACGGGTGACATAGGAGCAGGCCATACTCCATAACCTCATCACTGGTCACATAGGAGCAGACCATACTCCATAACCTCATCACGGGTGAGATAGGAGCAGGCCGTACTCCATAACCTCATCACGGGTGACATAGGAGCAGGTCATACTCCATAACCTCATCACGGGTGACATGGAGCATGCCATACTCCATAACCTCATCACGGGTGACATAGGAACAGGCCATACTCCATAACCTCATCACGGGTGACATAGGAGCAGGTCATACTCCATAACCTCATCACGGGTGACATAGGAGCAGACCATACTCCATAACCTCATCACGGGTGACATAGGAGCAGGCCATACTCCATAACCTCATCACGGGTGAGATAGGAGCAGACCATACTCCATAACCTCATCACGGGTGAGATAGGAGCAGACCATACTCCATAACCTCATCACGGGTGAGATAGGAGCAGGCATACTCCATAACCTCATCACGGGTGAATAGGAGCAGCCATACTCCATAACCTCATCACTGGTACATAGGAGCAGGCATACTCCATAACCTCATCACGGGTGAGTAGGAGCAGGCCATATCCATAACCTCATCACAGGTGACATAGGAGCAGGCCATACTCCATAACCTCATCACGGTGAGATAGGAGCAGACCATACTCCATAACCTCATCAGGGTGAATAGGAGCAGCCATACTCCATAACCTCATCACGGTGACATAGAGCAGGCCATACTCCATAACCTCATCACGGTGACATAGGAGCAGGCCATACTCCATAACCTCATCACGGTGAGATAGGAGCAGGCATACTCCATAACCTCATCACGGGTGACATAGGAGCAGCCATACTCCATAACCTCATCACGGGTGACATAGGAGCAGGCCATACTCCATAACCTCATCACGGTTGACATAGGAGCAGACCATACTCCATAACCTCATCACGGTGAGATAGGAGCAGGCCATACGCCATAACCTCATCACGGGTGACATAGGAGCACGCCATACTCCATAACCTCCTCATCACTGGTCACATAGGAGCAAAATACTACATAACTCATCACGGTGAATAGGAGCAGGACCATACTCCATAACCTCATCACAGGTGACATAGGAGCACGCCATACTCCATAACCTCATCACGGTTGACATAGGAGCAGGCCATACTCCATAACCTCATCACAAGTGAGATAGGAGCAGGCATACTCCATAAGCTCATCACGGGTGACATAGGAGCAGGCCATACTCCATAACCTCATCACGGTTGACATAGGAGCAGGCCATACTCCATAACCTCATCACAAGTGTAGATAGGAGCAGACCATACTCCATAAGCTCATCACGGGTGACATAGGAGCAGGCCATACTCCATAACTCATCACAAGTGAGATAGGAGCAGGCGATAAGCCATAACCTCATCACGGGTGACATAGGAGCAGGCCATACTCCATAACCTCATCACGGGTGACATAGGAGCAGGCCATACTCCATAACCTCATCACGGGTGACATAGGAAAGGCCATACGCCATAACCTCATCACGGGTGAATAGAAGCAGACCATACTCCATAACCTCATCACGGTGAGAAAGGAGCAGACCATACTCCATAACCTCATCACGGTTGACATAGGAGCAGGCTATACTCCATAACCTCATCACAAGTGAGATAGGAGCAGGCCATACGCCATAACCTCATCACAGGTGAGATAGGAGCAGGCCATACGCCATAACCTCATCACGGGTGACATAGGAGCAGCCATACTCCATAACCTCATCACTGGTACATAGGAGCAAAGATACTACATAACCTCATCACGGGTGAGATAGGAGCAGACCATACTCCATAACCTCATCACAGGTGACATAGGAGCACGCCATACTCATAACCTCATCACGGTTGACATAGGAGCAGGCCATACTCCATAACCTCATCACAAGTGAGATAGGAGCAGGCTATACTCCATAACTCATCACGGGTGACATAGGAGCAGGCCATACTCCATAACCTCATCACGGTTGACATAGGAGCAGGCCATACTCCATAACTCATCACAAGTGAGATAGGAGCAGACCATACTCCATAACTCATCACGGGTGACATGGAGCATGGCCATACTCCATAACCTCATCACAAGTGAGATAGGAGCAGGCATAACCATAACCTCATCACGGGTGACATAGGAGCAGGCCATACTCCATAACCTCATCACGGGGTGACATAGGAGCAGCCATACTCCATAAACCTCATCACGGGTGACATAGGAACAGGCAACGCCATAACTCATCACGGTGAGATAGAAGCAGACATACTCCATAACCTCATCACTGGTGAGAAAGGAGCAGACCATACTCCATAACCTCATCACGGTTGACATAGGAGCAGGCTATACTCCATAACTCATCACAGGTGAGATAGGAGCAGGCCATACCCATAACCTCATCACGGGTGACATAGGAGCAGGCCATACTCCATAACCTCATCACGGGTGAGATAGGAGCAGGACCATACTCCATAACCTCATCACGGTGACATAGGAGCAGGCCATACTCCATAACCTCATCACGGGTGAGATAGGAGCAGACCATACTCCATAACCTCATCAGGTGAATAGGAGCAGGCCATACTCCATAACCTCATCACGGGTGAATAGGAGCAGGCCATACTCCATAACCTCATCACGGGTGAGATAGGAGCAGACCATACTCCATAACCTCATCACGGGTGAATAGGAGCAGGTCATAATCCATAACCTCATCACGGGTGAGACTAGGAGACAGACCATACTCCATAACCTCATCACAGGTGACATAGGAGCAGGCCTACTCCATAACCTCATCACGGGTGAGATAGGAGCAGACCATACTCCATAACCTCATCACGGGTGACATAGGAGCATGCCATACTCCAAACCTCATCAGGGTGACATAGGAGCAGGCTATACTCCATAACCTCATCACTGGTGAGATAGGAGCACGACCATACTCCATAACCTCATCACTGGTCACATAGGAGCAAAGATACTACATAACTCATCACGGGTGAGATAGGAGCAGACCATACTCCATAACCTCATCACAGGTCACATAGGAGCATGCCATACTCCATAACCTCATCACAGGTGAGATAGGAGCAGACCATACTCCATAACCTCATCAGGGTGACATAGGAGCGGGCCATACTCCATAACCTCATCACGGGTGACATAGGAGCAGGCCAGTACTCCATAACCTCATCACGGTGAGATAGGAGCAGGCCATACTCCATAACCTCATCACGGTGACATAGGAGCAGCCCATACTCCATAACCTCATCACAGGTGACATAGGAGCAGGCCATACTCCTAACCTCATCACGGGTGACATAGGGGCAGCCATACTCCATAACCTCATCACTGGTCACATAGGAGCAGCCATACTCCGCAACCTCATCACTGGTGACATAGGAGCAGGCTATACTCCCTAACCTCATCACTGGTACACAGGAGCAGGATCTATATGGTTTTTGCTTTCTGTTACTTTGCACTTGCACTTACTGAAATGCCATGTGTCAAAATTTGGCCTCTGAACAACAATTTGGGGAATTGCAGTTGCAGGGAGAAATTCTGTCTACAGTTGCTTGGCTATGGGTCAGACAAACTGTGTAGGTCGGGTGCACGGTATGGGAACTACCATTTGACAGCAGAAAAAAAAAAGTGAACAGTAGAGACCGTATGTCTGCTGTACATCAGCTTAGCACTGTGTCAGATAAATCACTCACCGGAAATTGAAGCCAGAAAAACATTACATCAAATCCCTATAGGCGATCTAGCAGGAGTGATGACTGGATGCCACAAAGTGCACATGAAAGGAGAAGGTATGTCTGCCTTCAAGAAAAAACGCCAGTTGCCGTCCCCATAGATGCCAATAGAAAGGGCTGAACACATATATGGTCACTGCCCTATTGACTTCTATGGGGAAACCCTGGTGATATCCTGTGGATAAGCCCATTTTTATGTCACAATTGGAACACCCCTTTAAGGTCAATCTTCTAGCCCAGACCTGGGGCAACATGCGGTTCGAGGGATCTATGGATCAAACAATGGGACATTTGGAAAGTTTTATACAGTGTCCTCCCGCACCACATGGCTGCTCCCTGTACAGCTCACATTCTGGACAATGCACATAATGGCACATACAATATTGAAACATGGAGCCGTCGGCTCGCTCTTCAATCGTCTAGCCTTGTGATCGCAATGATGTCAAAACATCTCTTCAGCTGTGCTCAGTGCACAACGGGAGGAGCGGAGAAACGGGGTCAGGTGAGGGTTTTCTCCCCATTTTTGAATAGAAGCTGTGTGGAGACATGATACTTACTGTTAAAGGGGCTATGTGGGAACATCATTCTGCATGGGGGCTGTGTTGGCACATAATACTTCACTAGAGGACAGGAGCGATCTGGAGCAGACCTAGCGAGTCTATTGTTTATACACCTCTCCTAAAAATGCAGAGCTCGCATCAACACTACTGCTCTTCACTCGTGCATCTCCAGCAGCAGGCGCTCACTCCCAACTGACAGACAATCCCCATCTGTTTTGGCCATATAATGAAATGGTAGTTTTGTTAAAGGCCAGCAGAGGGCAGTGTGGGATTACAAATGCTACAACTCTCAGAGCTAATGTGTAGGAGTTACATGTAATGCACACATTATAGAACAACATATGGCAGGTCAGGGAACATTTTAGCATTGCTTACTCAGGGTCTCTACTAGTGATTTCTGGTCTGGGGGGTTATGTGGGGACGTCATACTTCATGGGGGGCTTTGTGCGGATGTCATACTTCGAGGGAGGCTTTGTGGGGACATTATAATGTGTAGTGATGCTGTGTGGGGACATTATACTGCTTGGGGTTTTGTATGGGGACATTATACTGTGTAGTAAGGATAAGTGGGAATGTTATACTTCTTGGGGGCTTTGTGGTGACATCATACAGCGTGGGGGGCTTTATGGTGGCATAATACTACGTGGGGGGCTTTGTGGGGCATACTATGTAGTGAGGCTCTATGGGGATGTAATACTTCGCGGGGGGCTTGGTGGGAACATTATACTACATGAGGGGGCTATGGGGCATATTGTGTTAGAAGCTGTTGACCCAGGTAACATGGCTGAGAACCAGGGGCAACGTGATTACTAAACGTTATAAAAAAGTTATGATTAGCTGCTACTTCTAGCGTTATGTGCCAATTAAGGGCTCAGCTTGGGTGCCCCCCCCATCATCATCAATGTTAAAGTGATGACAGCTAGTGCACCTGACCACTGCAGCAAATCCCGACACCAGTGACTGGCTGCAGCACTACAGTGATGATGGACCGAATGTCTATACAGGCAGCGACCACTTGAGAGGAGGAAAATGAGCGGGCAGGACATAGAGGGGGTAGGTCATTTTCTACCCTAGAGAATTTTGGATAACCCATCTAAGGATAATGCAGTAAGGTGATCATATCTACCCAATAAACCACAAGACCACGACCTCTGGAACCTTAATAACCCCTAATAGACAGAATAAACAGATTTCACAAAATCCAACCTTGTATATCAGATTGCAGCAATCTTTCAAAGTCACCTTGAATGTGAATGCGGGTGCGAGTGACATTCAATCAGAGAATAGTCTTTGTTCAGTTCTCCTTTAGCGCTGTTCAATAATTCAGCTCTTCGTTTCTCGGCACCAAGTGAAATAATCAGATTTAATGTCAATGGTTTACAGTGAGGCTGATAATTCCTGGGTAGCCACTGGGAAATGATCGAAGAATCACTGGGTTTAACCCAAACGTTAACTGGTGTGTTTTAGTGTACCTCTAAATATAATTTACTACGTGGTCCTGCACAGAATATAGTATAATCCCACAATGTCACACTGCAGCGCTGCGGGATGTGATCTATCAGCTCCATGGTGCAGGGTGCAGCAGAGAATGAAGATACAGATGAAGCAGTTTATAGCTGTCCTCTGTGCCCAAGGTTGTGCACGGCCCGCTAGGTCAGGTGCTCTTTGTACAGACCTGCAGTCAGGTGCTCTGTGTACAGACCTGCAGTCAGGCGCTCGGTGTACAGACCTGCAGTCAGGCGCTCGGTGTACAGACCTGCAGTCAGGCGCTCGGTGTACAGACCTGCAGTCAGGCGCTCGGAGTACAGACCTGCTGTCAGGCGCTCGGTGCACAGACCTGCTGTCAGGCGCTCAGTGTACAGACCTGCTGTCAGGCGCTCGGTGTACAGACCTGCTGTCAGGCGCTCTGTGTACAGACCTGCAGCCAGGCGCTCTGTGTACAGACCTGCAGCCAGGCGCTCTGTGAACAGACCTGCAGCCAGGCGCTCGGTGTACAGACCTGCGGTCAGGCGCTCGGTGTACAGACCTGCGGTCAGGCGCTCGGTGTACAGACCTGCAGTCAGGCGCTCGGTGTACAGACCTGGTGTCAGGCGCTCGGTGTGCAGACCTGCAGTCAGGCGCTCGGTGTGCAGACCTGCAGTCAGGCGCTCGGTGTACAGACCTGCTGTCAGGCGCTCGGTGTACAGACCTGCAGTCAGGCGCTCGGTGTACAGACCTGCAGTCAGGCGCTCGGTGTACAGACCTGCTATCAGGCGCTCGGTGTACAGACCTGCAGTCAGGCGCTCGGTGTACAGACCTGCTATCAGGCGCTCGGTGTACAGACCTGCAGTCAGGCGCTCGGTGTACAGACCTGCAGTCAGGCGCTCGGTGTACAGACCTGCGGTCAGGCGCTCGGTGTGCAGACCTGCAGTCAGGCGCTCGGTGTGCAGACCTGCAGTCAGGCGCTCGGTGTACAGACCTGCAGTCAGGCGCTCGGTGTACAGACCTGCTATCAGGCGCTCGGTGTACAGACCTGCTATCAGGCGCTCGGTGTACAGACCTGCAGTCAGGGATCAGGAGAGACAGCTGTATATGACAAGCAAACAAGGCTGCGGCTCATCACAGAGAGCAGCGCGTTCTTCTCCAATGACAAGTGCTGTCCGGTCTGCAGTGGCTGCATGGTGTCCCCACAGCGCAGGGCAGGGAGCTCACAAACAACAGTATTTTTTAAGAAAAATGTAATTACATTTTTGGAAAAATTCTGAATTCATGAGCCACAATATGGCAGTCTATATATATTTTTTTGCAGATTTTGCTTTTTATTTTGCTGCAGATTATGGAGATTTGACACTTCTGATCTGCAGCAAACCACCTTAATGTGGTTTTAAAGGCTTCGGATTTGACATTGTGCTGTGATTATTTGGACTTTTCAACCTTTAACTTATTACTGTCATTTCAACAAAACTTCACATGCATCAATTCTACAAGTGAACATTGTCATCAGGTTTTTGCTCCTCCATCTTAGAGCAGTATAATGTAGAGATAGAAACCCTGATTCCAGCCAAGTGACACTTACTGAGCTGCTTGCTACAGTTTTGATAAAATCAGTTTTCTCTCATGTAGCTCTATCGGTTCTCAGCATGAGCTCAGTATAAACCCACCCATAGTACTGATTGACATCTTCCAGTGTATAATCCCACCCACATCACTGATTGGTACCTTTGTGTGTATGATCCCGCCCACACCTCTGATTGACACCTTTGTGTGTATAATCCTGCCTTCACCACTGATTGGCAGCTTCCTGTGCGTAATCCCACCCATACCACTGAAGACACCTTTGTGTGTATAATCCCACCCACATCACTGATTGACACCTTTGTG
Organism: Allobates femoralis; assembly: GCA_033576535.1. Taxonomy (NCBI): domain Eukaryota; kingdom Metazoa; phylum Chordata; class Amphibia; order Anura; family Aromobatidae; genus Allobates; species Allobates femoralis. The sequence continues at coordinate 40,281,464 of JARQOC010000008.1, read as the reverse complement.
TGTATAATCCTGCCTTCACCACTGATTGGCAGCTTCCTGTGCGTAATCCCACCCATACCACTGAAGACACCTTTGTGTGTATGAAAGAGGTAATTGGTCACAGCACCTAGGGTTACTTGCTAGGCCTTTCCAACTTCCAGCCAGCACCTGGACGCACGTCCACCCCGGAGAGTTCACATCCGGATCATTATGCAATATTAAAATTAAAAAAGACAGCGCCACAGACCTTTGAAGGTGCAAAAAATCCTTGTGTCTTTATTCCATGGTCAAGAGAAGCGACGTTTCGACCACTCCTGTGGTCTTTATCAAGCTTGATAAAGACCACAGGAGTGGTCGAAACGTCGCTTCTCTTGACCATGGAATAAAGACACAAGGATTTTTTGCACCTTCAAAGGTCTGTGGCGCTGTCTTTTTTAATTTTAACCTTTGTGTGTATGATCCCACCCACATCACTGATTGACACCTTTGTGTGTATAATCCTGCCTTCACCACTGATTGACATCTTCCAGTGTATAATCCCACCCACATCACTGATTGACACCTTTGTGTGTATAATCCTTCCTTCACCACTGATTGACATCTTCCAGTGTATAATCCCACCCACATCACTGATTGACACCTTTGTGTGTATAATCCTGCCTTCACCACTGATTGGCAGCTTCCTGTGCGTAATCCCACCCATACCACTGAAGACACCTTTGTGTGTATGATCCCACCCACATCACTGATTGACACCTGTGTTTATAATCCCACCTTCACCACTGATTGGCAGCTTCCTGTGTATAATCCCGCCCACACCACTGATTAGAAGCTTCCTTTGTATAATACCGCCCACATCACTGATTAGAAGCTTCCTGTGTATAATCCCGCCCACACCACTGATTAGAATCTTCCTGTGTATAATCCCACCCACACCACTGATTAGAAATCCCACCCACACCACTGATTAGAAGCTTCCTGTGTATAACCCCGCCCACACCACTGATTGACATCTTCCTGTGTATAATCCTGCCCACACCACTGATTAGAAGCTCCTGTGTATAACCCCGCCAACACCACTGATTGACATCTTCCTGTGTATAACCCTGCCCACACCACTGATTAGAAGCTTCCTGTGTATAACCCCACCCACACCACTGATTACAAGCTTCCTGTGTATAAGACCTCCCACACCACTGTGCATAGGCCAATCAGTGGTGGGGCTGTGACATACAGGGTTTATGAATATGACAACAGGGTAGAAGGTTTACTAGTTCTCAAATCAGTTTTATTAGCAGAAGATTTTAAAAACTAGACCAAGCAGCCCAGTAAGTGACACATAGCTGGAATCAGGGTCTCAGTCTCTACTCTTTGCTGCTCTCAGATTAAGTAGTAAACTTGATTCCCTTTAATCCCTTCATCCCCGGGGGATTCTCCGTTTTTTCCTTCCCTTCTTCCAAGAGCTATGACTTATTTTCCGTCCACATAGCCGTATGAGGGCTTGTTTTTGCAGGACAACTTTTACTTTCACTTGACACCATTCATTCTACCACATTATGTACTGGGAAACGGAAATAAAAACTCCAAGTGCGTTGAAATTGCAAAAAAAAAACAAAAAAAAAAACTGCAATTCCACAACTGATTTTTGTTTTTTTTATTTACTATGTTTACTATATGGTTACATTGTCCACATCAGTACAACTACTGTACTGTTCAGACTATAAAAAGAACTTTTCTTCCCCCAAATTTTGGGGGAAAGTAGGTGATGTGTCTTATAACCCAAATCTATTTTCTAGTATATGCTTTGCTGTAGTGGAGGGTGGGGGGGAGAGAGGCTCTGGAGTGGTGTCCGGAGGCCGTTGCAGGCTGCAGGAGGCAGTGGGAGGTCACCTTTATTGTTCCACCACCCCAACCACTCCATATACCAGACCTCTGCCCTTCCCTCATAACCTCCCTCTCCAACATCACTGAAGGACAGCTTACTCGTCTCCTCTCCAAATCACACCTCACCACCTGTGCATTTGACCTCATCCCTTCCCACCTCCTCCCCAACCTCACTAACATGCTCATCCCAGCCCTAACCCACCTCTTCAATCCATCACTATCTTCCAGGTCCTTCCCCTCAGTTTTCAAATATGCCACCATCACACCCATCCTCAAAAAGCCAAACCTTGACCCGACTGCTATGACGAGCTACCGCCCCATATTGCTGCTCCCGTTTGCTTCCAAACTGCTTGAGCAACACGTCCATGCTAAACTTTCCTCCCACCTCTCATCTAACGGCCCAGTTACATGGTACGAGATCGTGAACGATATCACTCAAACGTCCCGGGTTTGGAGTCGTTCAAACAACATTGTTAGGACGTTGTTGCGTGTAACAGCGAGATACGACTACGTTAAATCATTGGATCGTTGATCACAGATTTGAGAACATGTTCTCATATCAGATGATCCTCGATCAGCCAACCTGCTATATCGTTATGTGTGACACCACGATAACAATGTCGTTAACAACTTCTTCTATTCACAACAGTGAGCAAGTATCGTTCGCTGGGCTGTGCGAATGATAGCTGCTCGCCGCATCGTTGGTGCATTGTCCACTATATCTAGACGTGATATCTCAACAACGATGTCAAAAAGATGTCCTAATGACCGCGCTCCCGTGAGATCGCTGGCGATATCGTTACAACATTGCAGCGTGTAAGGGTACCTTAGCTCTCTCCTTGACAATCTACAATCCGGTTTCCGGCTCCACCACTCCACCGAAACTGCCCTAACCAAAATTACCAACGACTTACAAAGCTAACGGACAAATCTCCATCCTCCTCCTTCTAGACCTGTCCTCTGCCTTTGACACAGACGACCACTCCCTCCTACTTCAGATTATTTCTTCCCTTGGCATTAAAGACCTTGCCCTGTCCTGGATCACCTCATACCTTGCCAACCGCACATTTAGCTTTTCCCACTGCCACACTACCTCCTCATCCCGCCCTCTCTCGGTTGGAGTCCCACAAGGCTCTGTCCTGGGGCCCCTACTTTTCTCCATCTATACCCTTGGCCTAGGACAACTCAAAGTCCCATGGTTTCCAGTACCACCTGCACGCTGACTACACTCAGACACTCTCTGGCCCAGATGTCAACTCTCTGTCCAGAATCCCGGATTGCCTGTCAGCCATATCCTCTTTCTTCTCCTCTCGCTTCCTAATTATGCTCCCACTCATTAGCCTTATTTTAATGTTCACTGCACCTGCTGTCCATCACCTCAGTGCTGAAATGCACTGAGAGATGGACGAGGAGAGCGGCGCATATGACATGTGCCTGTACTCTTCCCCCCCCCCCTTCTCCCGCTGGCACACACATAGCCCTCCTGTGCTGGATATGTCCCCCTGCTGGCGTGCAGACAGTAGAATAACAAATGTTGCTACTCACCTCTCTGTTGTTTGCTCCGTGCTCCCAGCTCTGTCTCTGTGCCCAACATCCGATCATGGGACCTGGGGCGTACAGTGATATCATCACTGTGCGCCTTGGCCACATGATCCGATGCCCGGGAGAGATGCAGGAAGTCACTGCTGAGCTGGGAGCACGAAGCGAGCAACGGTGAGGTGAGTAACAGAATTTGTTATTTTACTGTGTGCGTGCCAGGGCGATGGGGTCACATATCCAGCACAGGTGGGCTATGTGTGTCGAGGCAGCACAGGGGGCTATGTGTGTCGAGGCAGCACTGGGGGCTATGTGTGTCGAGGCAGCACTGGGGGGCTATGTGTGTCGAGGCAGCACAGGGAGGCTATGTGTGTGCCTGCAGCACAGGGGGCCATATGCAGGATGGGGGGAGCCATGTACCAGGATGAGGGGGCCATGTGCAGGATGGGGGGAGCCATGTACCAGGATAAGAGGCCATATGCAGGATGGTATATATATAAAATCAGGATGTGTGTCATATATATGATTTGTAAGACGGACACTGGCATTATAAGATGGACCCCATTTAACATTAAAAATATTTTTTTTCCAGCTTTTCCTTCATCACATTTGGGGGTTCGTCTTACAATCCAGTGCGTCTTATAAAGTGAAAAATATGGTATGTAGCTACTAAACATGTATCGTTTTTCTTTTTTAAGTGGTGAAAATGAAACAAACTTGTTAAATTTTTTATTTTCCTTTTATTGCCATTTTCCAAGACCCATAACGTTCTCATTTTTCGAGATCTGGGGCTTGTTTTATGTGTCCTTATCTATAGTTTTTACTGATACCCCCTTGGGTTAGATAAGATGTTTTGAACACAGCGATACTAAATTTGTGTATTTTTTATTTTCATCGTTTTATTTTTATTTGGGCGAAAGGTATGTGATTTAACTTGTGTTCTTTTATTTTTTAACATTTTATAGAAAAAAATTCCCCAATTTTACTGTATTTAATAGTCCCCTTAGGGAATTTGACACTGGGATCATCCGATTGCTTGTACCATACATAGCAGTGCATCAGCACCACAATGTATAGCCAAAATAGGAATACCAGCTAAACACGGTCTTTCACAGGAGACTTGTAATGACAGGCATCAGGAGGGTCATCAGCAGAATTACATGCCCTCCTGCCAGCACATGTTAACTGCCGCTGTCAGAGATTGACAGTGGCATTCAACAAGTTAATGGCTGTGAATGGATATCCACTTGCCTGCGGTTGTTAGAGGCATCTGATGGCTGATTATATCAGCTATCATCTGCCAAGATAGATGTGGGCTCGCACACTGAACCCACATCAAAGGCATGGACACAACATATGATGTATATGCTCGTCATATGTTGTCGAGGGGTCTCAAGGGTTATCATATCGATGGCCTAGCCTTAGAAAAGTCATCAATATCAGAGTGGTGTAGTATTTACATTTGAAGTGCACAATGTATTTTATAAAATGACTAAAATAAGGATTACTTTTTTCTTTTGATCTCCAGGTTTTTACCACCTAATCTGAGAGCAACCAAATGTAGGGACAGAGAGCTTGATTCCAGCGATGTAGTACTTGCTGATTTTTGATACACGTATTGTGAATTATCAGTAAAGGTCTTAATAGCTGACTGCAACTATCTCAAGGGCTGTCACACTGTAGAGGGATCAGCTTTATTCTCATTTGCACAAGGAAAGACTAGAGAAGCCATGGGATGAAACAGAATGGGAGGAGACACAGATTAGATATTAGAAAACACTACAGTGAGGGGATCAATGAGTGGACCAGACGTGGGCAGTTCTCCTTCAATGGAAGCCTTCACACAGAGGCTGGACAGACATCTGTCTGGGATGAGGCAGTGAATCCTGCATTGAGCAGGGGATTGGACCAGATGACCCAGGAGGCCACTTCCAACTCTATACTATTCTATGACTAGTTGTCTCGTGCCATGTAGTCCTCCTCCATGTGGAAATGCTCTGTATAACCCTGGCAGCTTTCTGCCTATTCACAGTAAGCTGCCAATCAGTGGTGTAGGCAGGGTTAAACAGAGCTGAGCATTCAGTTAGATCTCCATAACTACAGCAAGAAGCCTGATAGTTGACACTGCTGGAATCAGGGTCTCTGCCCCTCAGCACGAACCTGATGACCGATTCCCTTTAACCCTTCATTTTTGCAAGATTTCGGCAGTGTAACATATATATAATTTTTTTTTCCGTCTCTGGGAAGTTGCCGGGGAGCCTTGGGAGGTTTTCTTTGTGTGAATGCTGTAACACAGTGCCCTTGTGTGGGGTGCGGATCTACTCACCATCCTGATGAATGGGTTTCACTGTTGCTTTACTGTGTCTCTCTCTGCAGGTATCCACAGGAAAGCTACTGTGTGGCACCGGCTCCACATACGTCTCCGGCTCCTCACACATCAGCTGGACATTCAGCTCGTTTTATGAGTCTGCAGCGAGCCATAAACCCCTAAAAGGAGAAAAAAATCAGAATAATTACTCTGTAAAGAAACCTTCCTCCAGTAATGCTTTCATCAACACCAAACTGTATGGCAAAAAAGTCATGAAAAACGTCTCTCCGTAATTCGCTTATAATTCTAATAAAAAACAAATATGAAGACGGGAAATCGCCTTTCAGTCCAACCTCCGTCTGGCACAATGTGGGAGCGTGAGGGCAGGAGCAGGGGCAGCCTTCACAGGACATGGCGCAGATCTTTTGGCTGGTTTTTTTCCAGTGGGAAAGTTTGCAGCGTTTCATCAGAAGCAAAGTGGAATCGACAACAAAATCTGATTCACATCCGCTGTTACAAAATAAATAAATCTGCGTGGAATCCAATCTACGATGTCTCCCTCATAAATCCTATGCTGATTATATGGTTATACTTTTCTTCCTGAAGCAGATGTTTTAGAGGAGTTTTCGCTTTCCCAGGTTGAGTATACAGAATAGATCATGATTATTTTTTCTATCGCCGCTCTCAATGCGCAACAGTGGTTTATCTTTCTTCACTCACACAGAACGAGCGCACAATGTCCACATGGCACGAGCATGCACCGTCCACTCGGCACGAGCATGCACCGTCCACACGGCACGAGCATGCGCCGTCCACATGGCACGAGCATGCGCCGTCCACACGGCACGAGCATGTGCCGTCCACACGGCACGAGCATGCGCCGTCCACACGGCACGAGCATGCGCCGTCCACACGGCACGAGCATGCGCCGTCCACACGGCACGAGCATGCGCCGTCCACACGGCACGAGCATGCGCCGTCCACACGGCACGAGTATGCGCCGTCCACACGGCACGAGTATGCGCCGTCCACAGCACAGTCATACACCGCCTGCAGCACGAGCATACACTGCCTGTAGCATGAGCATACACTGTCTACAGCATAATCCAGACTTTGTGGTGGAACCCTGATAGGCGTTTGCCCTTTGGAAAAGCCACCAGGTTCTAATCAGCATGACTTTGGCTCTGAAGTCTAAAGCCAAAGGATCTCCTCCAAAAAAAACCTTCTGCCCCTTAGGGTATGTGCTCATGGTCTGGGTGCAGGGCGGCTTTTCCCTACATTCACTCAATGGGAGCTGCTTCCGACTCCACAGCATGAAATGAACATATGGAGGAGGAGCGGACTCCCGGCAACCTGCAACCAAAACACTGCGGTCAGGAACAGCATAGTGAGGAGGGGATTTCCACAAATCCCATCCACTATGCTTCTACTGTACTACGCAGCGTTTTGGACGCAGCGGCAAGACGTTACGATCACCGATCGTGTGCACGCACCCTTATGAACGCCCCAGTGTTGTGGGAGACACGTGTTATTTGGTTGGCCCCTGTTATTCATTTAACATTCTTAGGATCTTTGATCTACACCGCAGCACTTATTAACCTAAGAAATTAGGGTAATAAATGTGAGTCTTCCCTTTTTAAATATACAAATATATAACCAAACCAACCAAAAAAAAAAGGACTGATAATGTAGACTGGATGCTTTTGAGAATCCCTGCTGTTCTCCTGACCACGTCCCACTGTAGCAAGTAGCTAAATGAATCCTAACTGTTCTCTCATTTGTTCTCATCTTCCCGATTATTGACTCCCTGGGACTCGGGCTAGATGGCGAGGTTATTGCACACATTGATCACGCTGCCTTCTTCTAATACCTCAGCGATCCGGCTTCCATCAGTAACGGAGCGCCGGCACTTAGCGGCTCAGAGCAGCAGAAAACTTTTCTTAGGAGAGCCGGAATGGGGGATCGTGCGGATTGATGAGGGACCCAGAGCACGGCAACATGTTCTCCTTCAACTCTCAGAGCAAATAACAAGGGGCATCCACCGGCTAAGCTTCAATTACAGCTACAAATTAAAATGGGAGTCCATGAGCCATTAATGACAACCTTTGTATAATTATACAACTATTTATAGCTGTATAATATCAGTGGGATCGTCCTCAACTGGAAGACTTGAAGGTCAAGGCAAACAATTCTGTCTCCCAAACTTCCAACAGGCGCACAGACATGTTCAATTTGGCAGTTTTCTCAGCGGTGGCTTATCTCACGTGAAAACAAAGGATTGGGCATGTTGAAATTCAACATGATTGATCTCCCAACCACAACCATTGGACATCCATCAATAAAACTAAAAAAAAAATGTGATGGTCAACCGGTCCAGGTGAATTTACAGGTTTGGGATTATATTATCCTAATGCGTGTGGCCAATTTTACCCCTAAACCATAGCGCCTCCACAAGGATCCTCAGTGCAAGTAACCATAGCACAGCTCCATTCAATCACCTATTACCGTATATTGGGAATCGGTGAGTCGGCGTATGATTTTATTGATGAGGTGCACATCAATAGTTCACATAAATGAACTTTAACCAGTTCAGGACTGGCCTACTTACCTATTTACCCCCGCTTCTGACCAGACATTTTTTTTTTTTTTTTTGCATATGCAGTTTAAAGCGCTAATTAACTTTTTCTTGTTTGACTATTCAAAAGAATTTTTTTATGTTATTGATACTTTTAATTATTTAGTTTTTTATATATTTTATATATATATATATATATATTATATATATATATATAATTGATGTTAGCTGACCCTAATTTTGTATAATCTTATCTTATTTTGTTTTGCAAAAATCAGGTGATATTGGTAGGAAATAGGTGTCTTTTTCACTTTTTTTTTAGTTACCGTATTTTATTTGTGACATCAAAAGTCGATCAAAATATATTTTTTAATTTGCTTTCCTATGTTGGGCCAATTAGGTACTCTATATTCTTCGACAGGAGCAGGGCTTGTAATAGCAGTTTGGATTGGCAGCAGCTTCATTTCTTTTATTATTTATCTACTTATTTGTTTTTATTTCACATGTTGTGCCCATAAAGTCATAAAAGACCTTTAGGGCCATTTCAACATTTAAATACTTTTTTTTTAAATTTGATTATCCCTGTAACTGGGGCTGGTATATCAGCCCCAGTTACAGTGGAAATGTAGCCTCTTTGCTGACAGGTTCTCCGAGAACCCAGCAACTTCTGCTTCCTCCAATCACTGGATCAGGAGAATGAGGTGTCATTAGTGCTTCCTTCCAGAGCTGTGGAGTTTGGTGTCTATTTTGGTGGAGTCAGATTCAGGAAAATTGAGGAGTCGGAGTCAGATGTTTGGCCTACTGACTTCACAGCTATGGTTGTGAAGTCAGAGTTAGTGTCCATTTTGGTGGAGTTGGAGTGGGATTCAGGGAAATTGAAGAGATGGAGTCGGATGTTTGGCTTACCGACTCCACAGCCCTGCTTCATTGCACAGTGTACATAGTGCTTTTTCATCACTGTGTATACAGCAATTTGGAAGGCAAAGATGGTAACAAACCATCTCTGCCTTCTGCATGGAAAGCTCAGCTGTGTTTGACCACTGGCTTCCTGCTCCTGCACCATTGGGTGTAGCTGCTCTATTACAATGTTTTAGAACGTCAATGCAAAGAAAAACACTGACCATCCGGATAATTTAAGTCTATTGGTGATCCAGAAGAAATTAAGTATTGCCAAGATTGAATAATGAATGAAAAAAAGCCAAGACAGCAAATGAAGATTTTAATGGATATTTGACTTTGATATTTGTTTTTGTTATGACAGAGTGCCATCATTTCATGTAAATTGGTTATTTTTTGCCCGCTCAAAAAAGTCACATAATTTCAGGAAAAGTTGGCTGTAAAATAAAAAAGTTATAAAATTCTCCACTTTTTGCATCAGTTCTCATGGCTTTGGAGATCTATGATAGCAGTAGCCTTCGTTATGGTGGAAACTGCAATACCTCTTTAAGGGGAGTCTGCTGGCACGAAATTACTGTTTAACCAAGCCCAAATGCTCTGTGCAGCCTTAGTATTGCGGATTTAATACACCGGCTCACCTACCTGTTTTCCATCTATCTCCACCCTCTTGTGGCTCCTGTAAAGCCTGAGCTGTGAAAAGGAGGACGGCGATAGATGCAAAGCAAGTAGGTAGGAAGGTGCATGGTCACGCCAAGGGTGCACACACTTCCACTGCTTGGTTTGAACAGTCATTTTGTGCTGGTGGACACAGACTCTCTATAACTGATCACAGTTTTATAGAAGATCGTGCAAATAGGGCCAAATCCCAAATTGTGGCTTTTTGTGTCCACATGAAAAGAAGATGGACCTTCCGACCCAGCAGTATGTGTTTTACGCCTCATTCCGATGGCCAATTTTTGCTATGGGTGATACCCGTGGTTTTCAAGGATAGCACCTGAACCTGTTATAGATTATGGGGACATTCAGGTCAGGATTTTTCACTGACTTTGCAATAAGAGGAAAAATGTGAAGTCATGGCTGATTTTGATTCGCAGGCTGGATCAAAATCAGCAATGCAAGTGTATGGATTGGTGGAGAAACAATCAAACTGCACTGAGATGACAGCATTTTCACAGACTGTCAGAATGGAAAAAATGTTCTTTTTCTCCACGTGGAAGAAAAACTGATGACCCTCAGACCACACTCTGATCAAGCCTCATCCATACAATTGGTCTGTTCTTCTTGTGGAAAAATCGGATGATTGAATGAGGCCTTACAAAAAGCAACAAGCTTAGCCAACAATGGTCACTATGGCAAAGTAATCTCAGTGACTGGCATTCAAAGATGAGAGCAGGGGTCCCCAACATGTAAGCTCTGGAGCCACATGTGGCTGGCAGGTCTCTTATGTGTGGCTCTCTCGGCTGTCTTCCAGCTTGGTGCATAAGAACCAGGTCTAGGAAACAGCTATGATGAGCAGGTCCCTAGATTGTGACTTTTGTGAGTGGCCCCAACAGAGAAGAGAAGATCTGATTGGGGTAAGGTAGGAACCCCTGGATCTTGATATACTGCCTCAGTGTGATTTCTGTGGAAAATCTTTGGTTGTCATTATACCAGGAATGGTGGCTCCAGGTATCACTAATGTTAGGGGGCAGGAACTGGATGTGGCTCGCAACCTCTTCTCAGAGCTGGATGTGGCTCGCAACCCTCTCTCAGAGCTGGATGTGGCTTGTGACCCTCTCTCAGAGCTGGATGTGGCTCTGACCCTCTCTCAGAGCTGGATGTGGCTTGTGACCCTCTCTCAGAGCTGGATGTGGCTTGTGACCCTCTCTCAGAGCTGGATGTGACCCGTTGACCCTCTCTCAGAGCTGGATGTGGCTTGTGACCCTCTCTCAGAGCTGGATGTGGCTCACCACCCTCTCTCAGAGCTGGATGTGACCCGTGACCCTCTCTCAGAGCTGGATGTGGCTTGTGACCCTCTCTTAGAGCTGGATGTGGCTTGTGACCCTCTCTTAGAGCTGGATGTGGCTCACCACCCTCTCTCAGAGCTGGATGTGACCCGTGACCCTCTCTCAGAGCTGGATATGGCTTGTGACCCTCTCTTAGAGCTGGATGTGGCTTGTGACCCTCTCTCAGAGCTGGATGTGGTTCGGGACCCTCTCTCTAGAGCTGGATGTGGCTCGCAAACTTCTCTCAGAGCTGAATGTGGCTTGCACCCTCTCTCAGAGCCGATTTGGCTCTGACCCATTCTCAGTGCTGGATGTGGCTCACGACCTCTCTTAGAACTGATTGTGGCTTGTGACCTTCTCTGAAGAGTTAGATGTGTCTCGCAACCCTCTCTCAGAGCTGGATGTGACCGTGACCCTCTCTCAGAGCTGGATGTGGCTTGTGACCCTCTCTCAGAGCTGGATGTGGCTCACCCCTCTCTACAGAGCTGGATGTGACCCATGACCCTCTCTCAGAGCTGGATGTGGCTTGTGACCCTCTCTCAGAGCTGGATTTGGCTCGCAACCCTCTCTCAGAGCCGGATGTGCTTGTGACCCTCTCTCAGAGGTGTATGTGGCTCGCAACCCTCTCTCAGAGCCGGATGTGGCTCGCGACCCTCTCTCAGAGCGGATGTGGCTCGTGACCCTCTCTCAAGCTGGATGTGGCTTGTGACCCTCTCTCAGAGCTGGATTTGGCTCGCAACCCTCTCTCAGAGCTGGATGTGGCTTGTGACCCTCTCTCAGACCTGTATGTGGCTTGTGACCCTCTCTCAGAGCTGGATGTGGCTCGTGACCCTCTCTCAGAGTCGGATGTGGCTTGTGACCCTCTCTCAGAGCTGATGTGGTTTCGCGACCCTCTGATGTGGCTTGCAAACCCTCAGACCTGTATGTGGCTTGTGACCCTCTCTCAGAGCTGGATGTGGCTTGTGACCCTCTCTCAGAGCTGGATGTCTCTCTCAAGGTCAGCAAGGTTAGGGACATCTGCTATAGAATATCCTACATAGACCTATGTGAGAATTGGAGCCCTCCCCTTCACCGGAGATGAAAATTTGCCAAATGTCCTTTTTCTGGTCACATTATTCCTGCCCTACTTAAGAGACACATAATTCCTTTCGACCCGTGGTCTTACTCTCCCATCTGTGATGTGCAGACTAGATTAACGGGTAGCCAGCTCTGAAATTACACTAGAAACGAATAAGTAGAGCTGCATCTTCAAAGCAATCAGTAAAAACATAAGCCTCTTATGATGTGCAGCCCACTTAGACAAATGGTTCACAGCCGGTGTTGTCAGAAAATCCACCTTCCGTGTGTGCAGACCCACGAGCACCGGTAAAACTATCACATAGCGCCCTCTAAAAGCAGTTTATTCTAGAGTCAAATATTTGGATGCCACCCCTAATTAGAAGCAGGTTCAGCGCCAACTCCTCACGCTGGCACCGGGAGCCCTTGCAGGTAATTTTTCACAGGGCACTTTACTGCTGAAGAATTAAAAATAAAATGTGCAAAGTTGTATTGCTGTATAATTTTATTCCTGGCGCGGAGCCAGCATTCACTCTCCAACAGCTTCCACCACTGTAGGAAACTGCATAAGTAGGTCAGCGAAGAGAAGAAGGTTTTCAGAGCTCCTGGCACGAGGATTAATCAAGTCTTTCAGCAATTTCTATTTTACGATGCAGCTGATCACTTATCCCATTCATTCCTAGCGCTGTATTAACCAATAATTGAAACCTTCAGTCCGGTCTACACAACCGGCTTCCAATCCGGCGCTCCTACAACGGTCATCCTCCAACTCCTACAATACTGCAGCGGCCAATATGAAGGAGGGGAAAGATTGAATTAACAGACGGTTTCATTGGTAAAAAATCGTATATACTCAATGACTGCAGTCTGTTCTCATATATGGCCAATCTCTCCAGCGCTCATTATATATAGTATCTACTTGGTCTCCTGCCAATCTGATTGTCCGTAGAATGGACTGTGGCCAGACAAACTGCCCACAACAGGTGTCGACAATGATGCAGTAAATCGAGGTCGATCATCATCTTTTTGTAGAAACAACTGTTCCCACTTTCACGGTTTTCGGTTGACGACGCTCAATTATCATTTTTCTCCCCCCGTGTAAAAGATTCGATGAAAGACAAACAAAAGGTTATAGGCAATGATCACTACCCTTATGGCCAAACTGTCACCAGATTTTTTTCCACCAATCTAAGAGCAGTATAATGTAGAGACAGAGACCCCGATTCCAGTGATGTGTTGCTTATTGGGCTCCTTGCTGTAGTTTTCATAAAATCACTGCTTTATCAACAGGAGATTATCATTAGAGGACTAGTAAACCTACCACAATGTAGTCCTCCATATTCATGAGCTGTTTAACCCTCCTCTAACCATTGATTGGCAGCTTTCTGCCTGCGCACAGTGTACACAGATCAGTGGTGTGGGTGGGGTTATACAGAGCTTTTCCAAGTGCTGTGGGCGGAGAGCTCTCCACCAATTAGTTGTGTTGGTGTGGTTATACAGAGCTCACTGCCAATTAGTGGTGTGGGTGGGTTATACAGAGCTCACATCCAATCAGTGGTGTGGGTGTGGTTATACAGAGCTCACTGCCAATCAGTGGTGTGGGTGTGGTTATACAGAGCTCAGTGCCAATCAGATGTGGTGTGGGTGTGGTTATACAGAGCTCAGTGCCAATCAGTGGTGTGGGTGTGGTTATACAGAGCTCACTTCCAATCAGTGGTGTGGGTGTGGTTATACAGAGCTCTCTGCCAATCAGTGGTGCAGGCAGTGTTATATAGAGCTCTTGGCCAATCAGTGGTGTGGGTGTGGTTATACAAATCTCTCTGCCAATCAGTGGTGCAGGCAGTGTTATATAGAGCTCTTGGCCAATCAGTGGTGTGGGTGGGGTTATACAGAGTTCTCTGCCAATCAATGGTGTTGATGGGTACATACAGATTTATCTGTATGTACCTGTGGTGTGGGTATGGTTATACAGAGCTCCCTGCCAATCAATGGTGTGGGTGGGGTTATACAAAGCTCAGAATTCAAATAACTGCTAGATCTATAGCAGATAAAACTACAACAACCACTCAGTAAGGACACATCGCTGGAATCAGGTCTCTGCTGCTCTCATTACATAGCAAAAACCTGCTGACATTCTTTTTAACACAGAAAACCACAACAGCTATTTGCAGCCGGTAAATAACCTTTTCTTTTGCGGCACAGGTACATACACCTGCAGCCACGTCAAAGCTGGAAAGGGTCTGTGCAATTGTTCCCCTTCATGATGGAGGCACGAGTATACCCATTCAATTACAGCAAGCAGAGTGCTTGGAAATATAAAACTTATACAGAACGCTCACACGTTGCATTATCGCTGATATTCGTGTTATGGAGACTTCTCTAAATAATACATGCATTGGGAGCGCAGACCTTATGACTGTGTCATTCTGAGAATGGATTCAGGTCATCAGGAACACTTTTTTCTTTTTCCCAATGAAATGAGACCAAAATACAGAAAAATACCCAGGGTTTTTATTTTGTTATAAACACAGCTTTCAGCCCGGAGCTATAAGCGCTCCGCGGGGAACATGCCGATGCTCACTAGATTTTTAATAAATAGGTTGCCAACACGTCATTACAGGAGAGATGTGCCGAGCACCTCCAGCAAAAACACGAATTATGCTACAGAACAGAACGTGGCTTTCTCCGAATTCAGAGTGCCCCAACCTAAATGAGGACAAGGCGTGCACTCAGGGTTATACCGTACTTTGTGCTGAATTGTCACTAATACCCACTGGGGGAACCTGTTCTGTCTCCTCTGCCCAGAGCTGAAACCTACATAACACTCTTCAGGGGGTCGTACCATAGACAATTGTACATTTTAATTAATAGATCTTAGAATAAAAATGAGTTCCACAATTGGATGTGTTAAAAAACAATGTTCCTGTCCCAAGATATTCTTATAAAAGTGTCCCTATGTATTGTACGTGTCCAACCATGCAGGAACAGGTCGGGTATACCACAGATCCTGAGCAGGGGAGCAAGTAAAAGAGTGTAAAGACATTACAGTTGGCATCACAGTATATGAGAGTATACAGACATTACAGCTGGGGATCACAGAATATAAGAGTATACAGACATTACAGCCGGGGATCACAGAATATAAGAGTATACAGACATTACAGCCGGGGATCACAGAATATAAGAGTATACAGACATTACAGCCGGGGATCACAGAATATAAGGTATACAGTCATTACAGCCGGGGATCACAGAATATAAGAGTATACAGATATTACAGCCATAGATCACAGAATATAAGAGTATACAGACATTACAGCGGGGGATCACAGAATATAAGAGTATACAGACATTACAGCTGGAAATCACAGAATATAAGAGTATACAGACATTACAGCCAGAGATAACAGAATATAAGAATATACAGACATTACAGCCTGGATCACAGAATATAAGAGTATACAGATATTACTGCCGGGATCACAGAATATAAGAGTATACGATATTACTGACGGGATCACAGAATATAAGAGTATACAGACATTACAGCCGGGGATCACAAAATATAAGAGTATACAGACATTACAGCTGGGGATCACAGAATATAAGAGTATACAGACATTACAGCCAGGGATCACAGAATATAACATTATACAGACATTACAGCCAGGGAACACAGAATATAAGAGTATACAGACATTACAGCTGGGGATCACAGAATATAAGAGTATACAGACATTACAGCTGGGGATCACAGAATATAAGGGTATACAGACATTATAGCCGGAGATCACAGAATATAAGAGTATACAGACATTACAACCGGGGATTACAGAATATAAGAGTATACAGACATTACAGCGAGGGATCACAGAATATAAGAGTATACCGACATTACAGCTGGAGATCACAGAATATAAGAGTATACAGACATTACAACTAGGGATTACAGAATATAAGAGTACTCTTATATTCTGTGATCCCCGCTGTAATGTCTGTATACTCTTATATTCTGTGATCCCCGGCTGTAATGTCTGTATACTCTTATATTCTGTGATCCCCAGCTGTAATGTCTATATATTCCAATATTCTGTAATGATCCCCGGCTGTAATGTCTGTATACTCTTATATTCTGTGATCCCCGGCTGTAATGTCTATATATTCCAATATTCTGTAATGATCCCCGGCTGTAATGTCTGTATACTCTTAAGATACCGTCACATGCGGCAATATTGCTAGGCAATTCCACAGGCAATTTGCTGATTGCAGTGAAATCATGGACACATTGTTCTATTTGTACACAGCAACCAAATAGAACAATGTGTCCATGATTTCACTGCAACCAGCAAATTGCCAGTGAAATTGCTAGCAAAATTGTCGCGTACGTGTGACGGTACCTTTATATTCTGTGATCCCTGGCTGTAATGTCTGTATACCTTTTTACTTCCTACCCAGCCCAGGAGCTGTGGTATATCCAACCTGTTACTGCATAGTTGGACACATCCATTACACTAGGACACATTTATAAGAATATCTCGGGCAGGAACATTTTCTTTTAACAGATCCAATTATGGAACTTATTTTTATTCTAAGATCTATTCATTAAAATGTACAATTGTTTGTGCCACGACCCCTCAATACCACGGTACACGTCATGCAGCTGCAATAGTGTCTGAATGTGAAATATGGAGCTGGTGGGTGAGCTCCATGGGGACACAGTTTCTGATAAATGTAAAGTGCTGTAAAATTAAAGGCATTTATATACCGTAAGTGAATAATAATGTATTATTACTATTAATAATAATAAAATAATAATAATAATAATAATTAAAACCATTATGGATATATACCCAAATATCAGTAATTAGATTGTGAGGCCCAATGGGAACAGTGTTGCTGATGAATGTAAAGCGTTGTAAAATTAAAGGCACTATATACCGTAAGTGAATAATATATTGTTATTATTATTATTATTATTATTAATAATAATTAAAACCATTATGGATATATACCAATATCCGTAATTAGATTGTGAGGCCCAATGGAACAGTGTTGCTGATGAATGTAAAAAACTGTGGAATTATTGGCGCTATATGTTAATAAATATTAAATTAAAACCATTACGGTATTTTACCCTTAAAAAGCGACTTCATACTCCAGACCACTAGGTGGCACTTTTCTCTCAAATTTGCTGTCCACTGCCTGTTGTCAAGAGTAATCAGCTCCCAGCAGATGAACTCTGGAGGCGAGGTTTTGTCTCTGCTGTTAATCTGCATACTAGTGTAATAAAGAGAGACTGACTCTTAGTTTAGGAACCGGCATTATAGGAGCAAAGCTGGAAATGGAAGTTCAAGTACCTCTTGTGCTGGCAAGAATGCCTATAAAGAAATCTTAGGGTTAGGAGGTTGGGTTGACCTGTTGCAGTTGTATGATGCATTTTTTAATCTGTCTGATGGTTAATGCTCACATGCCGAACAGGTGAAATAACAATTTGCAATTTTAGGTATAGCGATGTTAGTGGTTTGGGTGCACTGTTGGGTCTCATGCTCACTATTTTTGGGCAGGTGGGCTATAGAGGGTCTTGCCATTTTACAATATGTACGTTCACTGCCAGAAAGCAGACTGCTGTAAAATGAAGTAAAATTAACTTTGCAAAGTTCAAATGAATAGTACAAACAATACAGAAAAAAAAACTTAACTGGTCCAACCGAGTAGAAACCCGCGCGTGGCACTGCCAAGGTTAACGCAGCCGAAGCAATATCGTACTCCAACCACTGAAACTAAGTAAATTAATCCTAGATTATGTCATAACCTGGAAAGCGGAGCTTAGAACAAAACAGCTTTCACACACTACTCGCTACATGTAATTACATTTAGCAGAGACTTCTTGTTATTTTTCCACGTCTTGGGACTTACCTGATGAATTTCCATTTATGGCTTTAGAGCTTGTACAATATTTGATAAAAGCAAAGCTCTATTAAATATTACAGGTCTAGTTTGGCCTGCACACTAAATCTATGCTTTTAGTGTATTAAATATTAAGCCGCTGCACTCGGATCCCTTTTCTACAATATCGCGTCTTCCTGCTCCAACAATCTGCTACATTAATAGCTGAATGTTAAAAGGGATGGAAATAGTCCTGGACTAGGAATGAGACATAAGCCAATCACAAACTAGAGGAAACAGAAGGAGCTGTCGCTTTGCAAGACTTTTAAAGAAGCACTCCAAGAATAACAATGCTATCTATACTAAAGGGGAGGAAAGTAATTCTCTTACCTGACACTTCATTGTAGAATCCCTGGTAAATTGAGATGAGCGGGCACTACCATGCTCGGGCGCTCGGTACTTCGTAATGAGTGAGCACTCCCATGCTCGGGTCACGGTACTTGTAATGAGTAGCGATGAGCGAGCACTACCATGCTCGGGTCACGGTACTCTGAACGAGTAGTGATGAGCGAGCACTACCATGCTCGGGTCACGGTACTTGTAATGAGTAGTGATGAGCGGGCACTAGCATGCTCTGTACTTGTAATGAGTAGTGGATGAGCAAGCACTACCATGCTTGGGTCTCGGTACTCGTAACAAATAGGGATGAGCAGGCACTACAATGCTCGGGTGCGCGGTACTCGTGATGAGTCCGCACTACCATACTCAGGTGCTCAGCACTTGTAACAAATAGTGATGAGCGGACACTACCATGCTCGGGTCCTTGGTACTCGTACCAAGTAATCAGACACTCGGATGGGTGCAACTCAAGTACCTGAGTATAATGGAAGTCAGGGGGAATACCCAAGCATTTTCATGGTAGAAATTCTTTAAGAAAAAAATGAGCGGCACTCACCATGTTGAAATCTTCTATCTTTTATTTGTCAGAGTGGTAGACTTCCTAGAAAAATCCTTGACTCCCAAGGGACTTCCACTATACTCAGGTACTCCAGTCTTTGCCCATCCAAGTGTCTCGCTGCTCGTTATGAGTACCAAGCACCTGAGCATGGTAGTGCTTGCTTATCACTACTCATTACAAGTATCCAACACCTAAGTATGGTAGTGCTCACTCATCACTACTCGTTACGAGTACCGAGCACCCCCTGAGCATTGTAGTGCTCGCTCATCATTACTTGCTAAGAAAGCAACTGAACATGGTAGTGCTCACTAATGACTACTCCTTACAAGTATCTGTGCATGGTAGTGCCCCCTCATCTCTACTCATTATGAGTATCCAGCACCTGAGCATGGTAGTGCCCGCTCATCACTGCTTATTACGCATAAAAGCACCCGAGCATGGTAGTGCCCGCACATCACTACTTGTTATGAATATCGAGCACCCAAGCATGGTAGTGCAAGCTCATCACAACTCGTTACAAGTATCTAGCACCTGAGCATGGTAGTGCTCGCTCCAGTTCTGTGGAGTCGGAGTCGTGGAGTCGGTGCCCTTTTTGGGTGGAGTTGGATTCAGGGAAATTGAGGAGTTGGAGTCGGATATGTGGCTTACTAACTTCACAGCCATGTGTATGAAATTGGAGTCGGTATCCATTTTGGTGAAGTTGGAGTCGGGATTCAGGGAAATTAAAGAGCCGGAGTCGGATGTTTGGCTTACCGACTCCACAGCCCCGACCCGTTCATCACTACTTGTGCCCTGAGATGACAAAACAGGGCTGTATACAAATTGTCACTTCAGTGAGATAGTGAAAAACTAATGCCACCTAATAAAGGTAGCATAATTCAGCAGCAGAGTGGCTGATGAGAGAATTGCCTTTACTACATTTAACTTGATGCACTATAAAAATGGAGGCGAAAACATTCTGCGATGATAAAGCACAGTTTACCTAACCACAGTTTTTTGTTACTCTGTCTGAAATCAACTCATGAATGCACCTATAAAAGCGAACAAGGGTGTTTGGTCAAAAATGATTATGCCATTTTGTCAAAAGGAATCTGTCAGCAGGTTTTTACTCTTTAATCTGAGAGTAGTATGATGTAGGGGTAGAGATTCCTATTCCAGGGATATATCACTTGCTTAACTGAATGTTGTTATTTCAATACAATCAGTGTTTTATTAGGAGGAGATTGTCCCCGCTGGACTAGTCGTCATGTGCCAGGCAGTACATCATCAAATGTATGTAACCCTGCCCCCCTCCATGGATTGGCAGTTTGCCGACAACGCACAAAGAAAGCAGCCAATCAGTGGTGTGGTCGGGGTTACACTCAGCTCCGTTTCTGACCATTGCTACATCGACCACAGGAAAAACAGGGATTTTATCAAGTAGCCTATTAAGTGATACGTTGTTGGAATCTGGGTCTCTGCCCCTACGTCATGCTGCTCTTGGGGTCCATAGCAAAAATTTTCCTTTTAAGGCCTACGCTTCAATCAGCCATGTTCTACTACTAGCTGTTCACATGAACATTTCTCATCATGTACAAAATACATGTGCAAAATGAATGGTAGGAACGCAAAGAATGGAAGGAATGCCACCATTCTAGTACTAAACCGCATTGTCAGATGACCCCATGCAATCTCCTGATCTGTTTGTTCCAAAGTGTTATGTATTATGGTAACTAGCGGCAATGTGCTTCAGATTTAATCATCATGAGTAATAAATATGACACATAAGCACAAAAAAACCTTGACTTGCTCCCCTGTTCTCTCCTATCCCTGTTTCGGGAGGGTGGGGATCAACACAATGTGGGGAACAGCAGAGCGATGTATTAGTACTAGCAGCACTGTCAATAAACTGTAAATAAAGTGAAAGTCTGCGAGAGACGAGTCAGGAGAACTCTAGTGTTTCACATTGATAATTCAACTCTCTGAAGCCCTAGAGGCAAGAAAACAAGGGCGCTGGGAAGGAACATGATCATTAAATACCGATAATTACTTCGGAGCTATGGTGACATTATCTGGAGAGCACTCAGAAGACTCTAAATGGTAACTGTTGTTTTAGTTTTTACTATCTATGTGCAGCACATTGGTGAGGTCCGAATCTCTGCAGTGAATCGGCAGGCTCAGGCGCCGAGCTCTCACATGCATAAAGCGGAGCACAGGCTCAATAAAATGTGTATGAACCCGAACTCCACTCTGTGTACAAGACATAGGCTTTATACTGAGCTCTAAAGCCCCCGTCACACCTGGCGACGGGGCTGGGGATGTCGGCGGCGACTGGCGGGTGTGCGCACGTTTTTGGCACCCCGCCAGCGTCGCCGTCCCCCATTTACACGGGGCGACATCATCAGCCCTGCGCCGGTGAGCTGTCCGGCGGCATCGCCGCCGGGGTGTCTGAAAACCCCAGCAGCCTATGGCTCCCATTGCCTGACAGGTCGCCGGCGGCTGGTTACATGGGGTGATGTGTGCACATCGCCCCATGATGGTCGCCTGGTTTCAGAGCACTGCTCTGAAACCAGGCGACTGCACGGCGATGCCGACATCACCCCTTTACATGAGGCCACGTAGGGGCGATGTCGCCGATAGGCCACGCCCCTACGTCGCCTATGTGATAGGCGGCGATATCGCCCCGTGTGACGGGGGCTTTACAGCAATAGTTTGCCTGCTGAGCAGTACACTGTAGAGTGGGTTCATAAGCCAGCGATTGGTGAGAGTCCAAGTCTTGCATTATATTTTAGAAAGGGACTAGGTTTTTAATAAAACATAAAGATAGGGTTATCAAGATGTAAGTGGGTGTTCTTACAAAGAAAAACCATTGTGACAATAGTAAGACCGGGATACCCCCACTTGAGATCTCTCTGGGGGACTGCTAAAAAACAATAATTCTTGCTCTAACGGAGGTAAAGGAGTTCTCCAAAAATGTAATAAAATGGCCCTATCACGTCATTCAAAAGGCAGCCCTGTCCTAGTCATGTATGAGGAGGGGCCGCAGTGTAAAGAAACGCTGCTCCTGAGACCGGTGTCTCAACCGACTGAGGAGTTGAATCATAAGAACACACACCGGTGAGGAGATGGAGAAAGGCTGTGACAGGAGAAGAAACAAATCTTTTAGGTTAGTTGTGCACAAAGGACAGAGTCCAGACAAAAAATATGTGTGCTCAGTAAGCAAGAAGATTTAATTCTTCTCCTGTTACAAACCTTCTCCCGACTAGAGGAACGAACATTTCAAGGTTTGGGTCAGTTTGCCTAATTTTCCAGTGTTACGCAAACCTGCTTGGGTTTGGAGTTCGGGTGCCTTACCTATGCAAAGCCCTGAAGCAAGCAACCATCGCTGTTGTCGGGTACAGTTAGTGCTTGGCCCAGTGTGAGCCGCATGCAATGTTTGAACGGCTTACACTGGGCTTAAAAGCACAGTTCCTGGGTGTAGTGTGTGCCCAATATTAATTTGAAAAAAAAAATTAAAATAAAAATAAATAAAACCCACCCTGCAACCTCTGGAAGTGTTTTACTTCTGGTTGGCTACATATGGGCAGAGAGCTGAACTACCCAATCAATGACTTCCATTGAGATTTAGGTTACATTTGGGGCCAAAAAGTTGGGCTGCACCACCTGAACCCAATCTTGAAATGGTTTGCTCAACTCTACTCCCTACACCCTACAATTAAGTACGCGCACGATATACTATAACATATCTGGTGTTATTCATTGCACCTGTGTCTCTACGTTACTCATTACTGAAATAGGACCCCCTACGCCAGGGGTCCCAACTCCAGGCCTCGAGGGTCGCCAACAGTGCATGTTTTCAGGATCTCCTTAGTATTGCACAGAGGTTGGAATCATTACCTGTGCATCTGATCACATTAACACCTGTGCAATACTAAGGAAATCCTGAAATCCTGCACTGTGTGCGGCTCTCAAGGCCTGGAGTTGGGACCTCTGCCCTACACTGTCTATGTAAGTCTATTCCTATTAGCCTAATGATTGTGCTCTTTAACATTTCTGTATGGACAACTTAGTGAGCTGGATAAAAAAAAAGCAAAGTTATGGCAAGTTCTAGGCCCTTTATAAGGAAATGCAAAAAGCCCTTTAGATAACTACTTTGATCTGCTGTGAACATGGCAATATCTCAAGGGCTGTCACACTGTAGAGGGATCAGCTTTATTCTCATTTGTACAAGGAAAGACTAGAAGCAATGGAATGAAACTGAATGGGAGGAGACACAGATTAGATATTAGAAAAAACATTTGACAGTGAGGGTGATCGAGTACAACAGGTGGCCACGAGACGTGGCGAGTTCCCCTTCAATGGAAGTCTTCACACAGAGGCTGGACAGACATCTGCCTGAGATGATTTAGTGAAACCTACTAGGGGGTTGGACCAGATCACCCAGGAGGTCTCTTCACACAATGACCCAGAAGGTCTCTTCACACAATAACCCAGGAGGTTCTTCACACATGACCCAGGAGGTCTCTTCACACGATGACCCAGGAGGTCTCTTCACACGATGACCCAGGAGGTTCTCTTCACACGATGACCCAGGAGGTCTCTTCACACGATGACCCAGGAGGTCTCTTCACACGATGACCCAGAAGGTTTCTCTTCACACGATGACCCAGGTGATCTATTCACACGATGACCAAGGAGGTCTCTTCACACGATGACCCAGGAGGTTCCTTCACACAATGACCCAGGAGGTCCTTCACACAATGACCCAGGAGGTCTCTTCACACGATGACCCAGGAGGTCCTTCACACAATGACCCAGGAGGTCCCTTCACACAATGACCCAGGAGGTCCCTTCACACAATGACCCAGGAGGTCCCTTCACACAATGACCCAGGAGGTCCCTTCACACAATGACCCAGGAAGTCTCTTCCAACTCGACCATTCTATGATTCTAGTAGGTCATGACTTCATGGCATGTCTTTATCTCAAGGAAGTCTGCTCTGGAGACAGAATGTCTTTAAATGCCATGTGTCCTCAAAATTGTAATCCTACACCAGGACTCGTTACAGATAACACACTGTATATAATGTCTGTACACATTTAGGCCTCTCTAGGTCCTGTATGAACATAGTGAACGAGTGTTCTTATGATCTGTCGTCTGCCAATGACCTGCAGATGAACGAGCAAACACTCTTTTGTCAGGTGAAAAGATCTTTTGTGTTGCACAAGTGATCATCATTCTCTGCAGTGCATCGTTCTGTGCAAACAAAACTTGTGCTGCCGAGAACAACGGCTGCCTATACATCGCCAACTGATGATCTGTAAGTATCCGATCGGTGTCCATTAAGTGCTGCCGATCGTTAGGTGTTAACACACCTTCAGTCTATTAATTCTCCACCGTAGAGGAACAAGGAGAAGTGTAAGAGTTGGCAGGCAGCGAGACACGCGGATAATCATCCAGCTACAGAAATATGGAGGGGGAGTGTGAACAAAGGGTGAGAAGACAGGCTGATAACCTTGTGGATAAAATGAGGAAATGTGTGACAACAACAAAAAATAGAAAATCACTGTGAATCATTGCAGATGAAATAACTCCATTGCTTCCTCCATTGTTAACCTCTTCTAGATCCCACATCTGACATCACCGCAAACAGTGACAATGCCATGAATGCAAGAAAGAAAAAAAGTCAGATCTGCACTGGCGGATAGAGCAAATATACACTGGATCCCCCGACTCCCAATATAAATCTTGAAGGGTTGCGCCGTGAACGATTGTACATTTTAATTATTAGATCTTAGGATAAAAATAAGTTCCACAATTGGATGTGTTAATAAAAAAAAAAAAAAAAAAAAAGTTCCTGTCCAGAGATATTATAAATGTGTAATGGATGTGTACGACCATGCAGGAACAGGTCAGATATACCACAGCTCCTGGGCAAGAGAGGAAGACAGGACATACAGACATTACAGCCGGGGATCACAGAATATAAGAGTATACAGACATTACAGCCAGGGATCACAGAATATAAGAGTATACAGACATTACAGCCGGGGATCACAGAATATAAGAGTATACAGACATTACAGCCAGGATCACAGAATATAAGAGTATATAGACATTACAGCCAGGGATCACAGAATATAAGAGTATACAGACATTACAGCTGGGGATCACAGAATATAAGAGTATACAGACATTACAGCCAGGGATCACAGAATATAAGAGTATACAGACATTACAGCCGGGGATCACAGAATATAAGAGTATACAGACATTACAGCCAGGGATCACAGAATATAAGAGTATATAGACATTACAGCCAGGGATCACAGAATATAAGAGTATACAGACATTACAGCTGGGGATCACAGAATATAAGAGTATACAGACATTATAGCAGGGACATTACACAGGGATCACAGGATATAAGAGTATACAGACATTAAGCCGGGGATCATAGAATATAAGAGTATACAGACATTATAGCCAGGGATCACAGAATATAAGAGTATACAGACATTACAGCTGGGGATCACAGAATATAAGAGTATACAGACATTAGAGCCAGGGATCACAGAATATAAGAGTATACAGACATTACAGACGGGGATCACAGAATATAAGAGTATACAGACAAACATCACAGAAAGAATCAGCTGTGATCCCCCAACTGTAATGTCTGTATATTCTTATATTCTGTGATCCCCGGCTGTCATGTCTGTATACTTTTATATTCTATGTTCTATATTCTATGATCCCCGGCTGTAATGTCTGTATACTCTTATATCCTGTGATCCCTGGTGGTAATGTCTGCATACTCTTATATTCTGTGATCTCCGGCTGTAATATCTGTATACTCTTATATTCTCCCAGCTGTAATGTCTGTATACTCATATGCTGTGATCCCCCAACTGTAATGTCTGTATATTCTTATATTCTGTGATCCCCGGCTGTCATGTCTGTATACTTTTATATTCTATGTTCTATATTCTATGATCCCCGGCTGTAATGTCTGTATACTCTTATATCCTGTGATCCCTGGTGGTAATGTCTGCATACTCTTATATTCTGTGATCTCCGGCTGTAATATCTGTATACTCTTATATTCTCCCAGCTGTAATGTCTGTATACTCATATTCTGTGATCCCCAGCTGTAATGTCTATATACTCATATCCTGTGTTCCCCGGCTGTAATGTCTGTATACTCATATTCTGTGAATTACAGCTGTAATGTCTGTATACTCATATTCTGTGATCCCCGGCTGTAATGTCTGTATACTTTTATATTCTGTGATCCCCGGCTGTAAAGTCTGTATACTCTTATATTCTGTGATCCCCGGCTGTAATGTCTGTATACTCTTATATTCTGTGATCCACGGCTGTAATGTCTGTATACTCTTATATTCTGTGATCCATGGCTGTAATGTCTGTATACTCTTATATTCTGTGATCCCTGGCTGTAATGTCTGTATACTCTTATATTCTGTGATCCCTGGCTGTAATGTCTGTATACTCTTATACTCTGTGATCCCTGGCTGTAATGTCTGTATACGCTTATATTCTGTGATCCCCGGCTGTAATGTCTGTATACTCTTATATTCTGTAATCCCCGGCTGTAATGTCTGTATACTCTTATATTCTGTGATCCCCGGCTGTAATGTCTGTATACTCTTATATTCTGTGATCCCCAGCTGTAATGTCTGTATACTCTTGTATTCTGTGATCACCGGCTGTAAAGTCTGTATACCCAGGGGCGGACCGTCACCCCCGGGGGCCCTGGTGCAGGAGATTACCGGGGGGCGGGGCTACTGGCCGTCGGCGCGGCCCGGGGGGGAGGGGTGCCGCTGGCCGTCGGCGCGGCCCGGAAAGGGGGGGGGGTGCGCCGCTTGGAGCTGCAGGCGCGATGCTCTCCTACCTGGGAGCCGCGCCGGATGTCTGCTAGGGGCCGGAGGAGCAGAGGAGAGGAGGGGCGGGATCAGGCAAGGGAAGCAGGAAGCTCTCTGCTTCCTTTGCCTGAACCTCCTCTCCTCTGGCGGCGGCTTGCGGGGGTCGGCTGGGGGCCCCCCTCCAGGCTTGAAGGGGCCCCCAACCGGTCGGGGCCCTGGTGCAGCTGCACAGGCTGCACCAGTGTAGTTCCGCCCCTGTGTATACCCTTACGTTCTGTGATCCCCGGCTGTAATGTCTGTATACTCTTACATTCTGTGATCCCCGGCTGTAATGTCTGTATACTCTTATATTCTGTGATCCCCAGCTGTAATTTCTGTATACTCTTGTATTCTGTGATCCCCGGCTGTAATGTCTGTATACTCTCTTACATCCTCTTTGGTATATCCGACCTGTTCCTGCATGGTCGGAGTCATAATGGATAAGAATATCTCGGGACAGGAACATTTTTTTCATTACATGCAATTGTGAAAGTTATTGTTATTGTAAGATCTATTAATTAAAATGTACAACTGTTTGTGGCACAACCCCTTTAAATACATGTATTTTTGGTTCATTACCATAATGATGTTTCATTAAACTTGTGCACCCATTTTCCCTCTATAACCTCAGTGTTGCAATGTTTATTCCTGACTGCAGAATGAGTTGACTGAGAATAGATCAGCGAGCTCATTGTGACAGCTCAAGTGGCTTTCAGCTGATGTTTGACCACATCTAAGCTGAATGAGCCTGTAAAAGCCAAACAGTGCTATCATGATGATTTTTAGCCCCAAATACGTATATTTAAGTAACATAAAAAAGAGGACCAGTCCTTTAAAAAGGAAGCATGCATCCGTCAATGTAACCCGTCTGCTTACCGCATGAAGGTTTCTTTGCAATCCGATTCTACAGGTAGAAATGATCCCGTTTGCTTTACAGATGCTGAACGTCATCCATTCATTTGCCTGCTGATGAGATTAATAATCCTCGCTGCAAAACAAGAAATGGAAACGTATTAAAAGTGATTTATATTGAATATTCAATACTGGGATAAAAGGATTTATGGGTATATTTTGTTACTATTAACCCCTCCTCTCTCTTCTGGATGGCAGAACACATTCTACCTTCTTAGTTTCTCGCCGGCCTCCATGTCTCACAATGTATAACCGGAGGAAATCACGTAAGCAGCTTCCTGTCGTAGCCACAAATACATTGAGGTCAATGACTGCACAAGTGTATCTGTAAACCCAGGTGAGCGCCTGATGGAGGCACGTGAAGAAGTAACTGCAGGCGCTAAATCCTTCCCCAAATCTGTCCAGCCCCACATATCAACCTGGAGAAGGATCTGTGAGAAAACAGCCCAACATCAGGACCACGAGAGGCGACGATCCTGGAGACAACCACAAAGAACACCTATGCCGGCAAGAGTTAGGCTAGGTGCCGTCACCATTTTAGCCTGTTGTAGGAATGTCTCTTGTACAACATAATGCAGGAGATAATCAGCAGGACCAAGAATGAAGCAGAGGTCCATCAAACAGAAAGCTGGGCTTTGTAGACATGTGCACAAGAGGAAATCTCAATATGTCGGATACCACGTGCAAACGTTGAGTATTTGGTGACTTTTGTACCTCGGTATTTGTAGCCAAACCCAGGAGTGAATGTCAGAGAGATGTCAATTGGGAATGTCCTATTGCGGACTGCCACCCGCTTTGATCTCCAGGAGATAAGCCTTCGCCATAGTGTTCTGGTCATAGAGGACATAGGATGGTTGTCGGCTGAACGATTGGGCGAAGCTTCACTCAGCCGGTAGTCCAGCTTTACTCTAAACCGTGTCGTATCTGAGAAAACGTGAGTTGAAAAGCTGGAGACTAAAGGCCCCGTTACACGCTACGATGTCATTAACGATATCGTTGCAACATCACTGGTTTGGGGACGTTGCAGCGACGTAGAAACAACATTGTTGCGTGTGACACGTATCAAAGACCAACAATAAGTTCGTCGATCGTGGAAGAATGGCCATGACTATTATTTTTATCGTTGGTCTCCCGCTGGCGTGTGTGACAGCGGGAGACCGACGATCAACGACCTCCCAGCGCCGCACAGCACACACTGGGAGCTGGTAACCAAGGTAAACAGTAAGTAACTAAGCGTAAAGCTCTGCTTAGTTACCCGATGTTTACCCTGGATACCAGCGTTCACACTGGTCTTGATCGCTGGTGAGTCTGCCTGTTTGACAGCTCAACAGCGATCAGATAACGATGTCCCAGCGACCGCCATCATTGGTTGGATCGCTGGGACATCGTTATGTGCAACGGGGCCTTAAGTGTCTCGAGTAACTAGTCCAAGAGGCTGATACACTTCGGCTTGTCCCTGTTCCATTCCCCTAAAATGACATGTTCCTCACTGTGTACAGTATGTGCTGGAAGGAGAGAATTGTCAGTCTACCTATCCGGTGGAGACAGGACTCTTGGACTAGTCACCTAATCCCCAGCTGTACGTTCACTTATCGACTCCGGACCTGTGTCCCATCGAGCACATCTGGGACATCACAGGTTGGCAACCGCAAAAGAAGCTGCCAGCAGTGGATCTTGATGATTTGCCCTAGTGTATTCTGCACGGCAGAACAATCCTCAGACAACCATAGGCTATAAGTGCGGAGATTTCCGCATGAGGCACTGATGCTCTAGACTCAATAGATCCAGAGATTTTGACAAATTTGTTTCCATTTTTTAATCCGTTGCAGATGACTAACACGTCTATCCATCCTGCGATCTCCATAATTCCATCATTTTTCTTTCATAGTGTTGTAGCTTCAAATGTTGAGGAATGTATATGAGCAATGGGCTGCACCCTACAATTATTCATATAAGATAGTGAATATGAACGATTCTGATTGCTTGTTTACCGGCACAGACCTGGCTATGTATGTGAGGTGTGTCTACGGTAGGAAATATGGTTTTAGCTTTCAAAACAATGTTCAAAGTGCATTGGGAAGGGTCAGCAATAAAAATCACTAGAGCTGAGATTATGGAGGAAGCTGCCTCTCCGGCCATGAGAGCTGAGCGCACTAACTCCCTGTGACAGACGCAAATGACTTTAAATGCATTACATCTATTTTTAGTGAGAACGCCCTTAACACTTGCTCTGAGCTTTTAGATTTGCTTATTGGTGGCTCAGGATTATTACAAACCACAGGGTAAGAAGTCTCATTAATCAAGTGGACTGTGAATGGCATTTGGTAATGAACGTCTCCATGTAATAAGGACCTAATACTTGCTGAAAACAGTTTGTGAACGTCGAGTTATGTACTGAAAACTCAAAAAAATGTCCCAAGTTGTCCATATTATATTGATTTTCACCCTGTTCCACAAAATGGAGGTTGTATAATCATAAAAAAAAAAAAAACTTAAGAACTTTAGAGCAAAAAATTAATGCTGACTAACTAGGGTGCCCAGATTGTCAGGGCAAGTATAAAGAGGGGTCTTATCCAGGACTGGCATATGAAGAAGACTGGTGAAAAGGCTCATTTCAATAGCAAAGCCAGCCCCCTCCTCTATCACAGCATACATAGAAGAGCTGGCAGCCTTCGCTCTCACGGCATACACAGGAGGAGAGGCAGCCTCTCTCTTCTACAATGGCATACACAGGAGACGCAGCCTCCTCTACCATGTCATACACAGGAGAGCCAGTCTCCTCTACAATGGCATACACAGGAGAGCCAGCCTCCTCTACAATGGCATACACAGGAGAGCCAGTCTCCTCTACCATGTCATACACAGGAGAGCCAGTCTCCTCTACCATGTCATACACAGGAGAGCCAGCCTCCTCTACCATGGCATACACAGGAGAGGCAGCCTCCTTCTATACCATGGCATACACAGGAGAAGCAGCCTCCTCCTCTACCATGGCATACACAGGAGAGGCAGCCTCCTTCTCTACCATGGCATACACAGGAGAGGCAGCCTCCTTCTCTACCATGGCATACACAGGAGAGGCAGCCTCCTTCTCTACCATGGCATACACAGGAGAGGCAGCCTCCTTCTCTACCATGGCATACACAGGAGAGCCAGCCTCGCTCTCTACCATGTCATACACAGGAGAGCCAGCCTCGCTCTCTACCATGTCATACACAGGAGAGCCAGCCTCCTCTACCATGGCATACACAGGAGAGCCAGTCTCCTTCTCTACCATGTCATACACAGGAGAGCCAGTCTCCTCTACCATGGCATACACAGGAGAGCCAGTCTCCTCTACCATGGCATACACAGGAGAGCCAGCCTCCTCTACCATGGCATACACAGGAGAGGCAGCCTCCTTCTCTACCATGGCATACACAGGAGAGGCAGCCTCCTTCTCTACCATGGCATACACAGGAGAGGCAGCCTCCTTCTCTACCATGGCATACACAGGAGGAGAGCCAGCCTCCCTCTCTACCATGGCATACACAGGAGAGGCAGCCTCCTTCTCTACCATGGCATACACAGGAGAGGTAGCCTCCTTCTCTACCATGGCATACACAGGAGAAGCAGCCTCCTCCTCTACCATGGCATACACAGGAGAGGCAGCCTCCTTCTCTACCATGGCATACACAGGAGAGGCAGCCTCCTTCTCTACCATGGCATACACAGGAGAGGCAGCCTCCTTCTCTACCATGACACACACAGGAGAAGAGCCAGCCTCCTTCTCTACAATGACATACACAGGACAGCCAGCCTTCTTCTCTACCATGGCATACACAGGAGAAGAAAGACACAGAGAGCTCTCTACAATCGCATACACAGGGGAGCCAGTCTCGTTCTCTACCATGACACAAACATTCTCTACCATGGCATACATAGGAGAGCCAGCCTCCTTCTCTACCATGACACACACTGGAGAAGAGCCAGTCTCCTTCTCTACTATGGCATACACAGGAGGAGAGCCAGCCTCCCTCTCTACCATGGCATACACAGGAGAGCCAGCCTTCTTCTCTATCATGGCATACACAGGAGAGCCAGCCTTCTTCTCTATCGTGGCATACACAGGAGAGCCAGCCTTCTTCTCTACCATGGCATACACAGGAGAAGAGAGACACAGAGAGCTCTCTACAAGGGCATACACAGGAGAGCCAGTCTCGTTCTCTACCATGACACACACAGGAGAAGAGCCAGCCTCCTTCTCTACCATGGCATACACAGGAGAGCCAGCCTCCTTCTCTACCATGGCATACACAGGAGGAGAGCCAGCCTCCCTCTCTACCATGGCATACACAGGAGAGCCAGCCTCCTTCTCTACCATGGCATACACAGGAGGAGAGCCAGCCTCCCTCTCTACCATGGCATACACAGGAGAGCCAGCCTCCTTCTCTACCATGGCATACACAGGAGGAGAGCCAGCCTCCCTCTCTACCATGGCATACACAGGAGAGGCAGCCTCCTTCTCTACCATGGCATACACAGGAGAGGCAGCCTCCTTCTCTACCATGGCATACACAGGAGAGCCAGCCTCCTTCTCTACCATGACACACACAGGAGAAGAGAGACACAGAGAGCTCTCTTCTCCTTTGCCAAAGACAACCAGAAGTGAAGCTGCAGAAAACCCTGACCAAAGAGAACCTTTCTTGTAATACAGCTATATTAATAAGTTGAATATTTGTGTATTTGAATATGGAGGACTACTTGGCAGCAGTCTACTAGTCCTTTCGTGATAATCTCCTGATGATAAAACAATGATTTTATCAAAACTCCAGCAACGAGCTTAGTAAGTGACACACTGCTGGAATGAGGGACTCTATACCTACATTATAAAGCTATGTTCACACACTGTGTTTTTACCTTGGTTTTATGCTAATCTAAACCTGTAAATGATTTTAGGTCACCCTGAATAGAATGTCCAAATCAATCCATTTCCATGGAAGGTGCACGGAGATGAAGCCAATGTTAGAAAGCCAAGATCCAGAAAAGTGAAAAGATTCCAGCAATTCTTCCAAGAAAAGATTAGTATAAACATTTTATTGCAAATCCGATTTGCAAACTCATTTTTAAGTGAGTCTTCAGTATTTAAAGGGTTTGTCTGGGTTTTTTATAAAATCCCAGTGTGTATCTAGGCTGCAAAATGCTGACAGTTTGTAATTTACACCCTATCAGCATTTTGCATTTTTACCTAGATAACACCTTCCTACGTGTGACCAGAGGCGTTTGTTTTGGAGCTTGGGTGTAAATGTCACTGCTTGTTGTTTACACCCACTCTCCTCCAAGCACGCCCCAGACTCCAGCATGCCTATCCCCCTCCAGTCTCCAGTATGCCTAGCCACCCCTAGACTCCTACAAGCCCTCCCCACACTGCAGCAAGCCCTCCCCAGTCCCAAGCATTTTATTGCAGACTCCAAATACCTGTGTAAACTAAAGAAGCGCATTGCACTGAGCGATCATCTTCTTCTCTGAAACGCTGGCGAATCCGCAGCTCTGTGAAGGAGATGACCGCTGTCAGTGCTGCACTCACCTTCACCTGAGCATGTGCTGGTGGGATCTGCCGCACTGATGCAAACCTCACAGCTGCCTTGCCCCCTCTGTGCAATGAGCGGTGCATTCTGCTTCATAGAGCGGATACAGAGGGGAGGATCGCATCAGTGTCAGCGTGGGGGAAGGGGGAGGAGGTGGGCAAACACACATCACAGCACTGAGAGCGGTCATCTCCTTCTCAGAGCTGCAGATTTGCCAGTGTTTCAGAGGAGATGACAACTCAGTGCAATGTGGTTCTATCAGTTTACATAGATGAATGGAGTCTGGAGTGGTTGGACATACCTGAGGGGGGCGACGGGAATGCATGGGACTGGGGAGGGCTTGTTGCAGCGTGGGGAGGGTTGGGCAGCTGGGCATGCTGGAGACTGGTGGCGGGGCTGCTTGAGTCTGGGGCGTGCTTGTAGGAGACTGGGCATAAACGACCAGCAGCGACGTTTACACCCAAGCTCCAAAACAAACCCACCTCTGGTCCATGGCAGGGGCTGCTTCTCCACGTGCATTAAGGTGATATCTAGGTAACAATACACAATGCTGTCAGGGTGTAAATTACACACTATCATCATTTTGCAGCCTAGATACATACAGAGATTTCATAAAAAGCCCTGACAACCCCATTGATAGGGATGGACATGCTGCCTATAGCAGAATACCGCACCAAGTACAATGGAATAGTAATGTCTCCATACCTATGGAGCACGGACATCATAGAGGAGATTGTTGCATTGTGCCTATGTTACTGCCCCTCAGCGAGGTCTACACCTTTCCTCCATTAGACCCGGCGAGGTGTAAGGGACGGACGTTACATTTCCAAGTGCAGTATGACATTACAGATCTGCGCTCCTGTGAATAACACATTCACTTTCATTGTCTAAACTACGTTAGGCATATTAGGATAATTACTGACTTTACATTTTCAATGCTAGTAACAAACTACAATTACATTCAGCCGCGCACTAACATTACAGAGAGAGCTAAACAAAAGAATGAAAGGGGAGAGTTACAGATCCCCCATTATTAGAGGGGATAAGGATACGGACGCCAGGTCATTTTTGGCTCAAAGTTCTATCAGTACATTGTATGGAAAAAAAAAATCACCAGACTGGAGAAATAAGCAAATGAAATTGGGGTGGAGCAGAAGTACCTGGCGTGCGGTATGTACGTGATCGGCACGCCGCACGCTACAGCTGTGCAAAAAGGAACACGGGGATACAAAGATCATTTTTGCCACCACTGCCCAACGTTAGGTGGCGGTGACAGTTATTATTGTCACCACCTGGAACCTTGTATATAACGGATTCTCCAAAAAAAAGGAAGAGGATGAGACCTAGACATGGATAGTGCTCCTATCTAGTATAGTTTGGCGCTGTTCACTTATCTGATTGTTATTGTGGAACAAATAGTTTGCTCAAAATCGCATGGTCATTTCCGATACTGATCTGAGGGCCAAATCAATGTCGGCAATGGAATTGTATGGATCCGGAAAAAAAAAACTAATTGGACAGTGGTCGGATGCCAGCACAGAGCGCTAGATAGAAGGAGGTAGAGACACTTTTCCTTTTTTTCCACCTGAGACAAACTGGTGAAACTTGGACCAAATCTCGAATAAAAGTGACACTGAATAAGACCACGGATGAATCTAGGACTGTTTTTATCGTTTGACGTCTGAAAGATCCCCTAGAAAAACCGCCAGCTCATGTCTGACCAGCAGGGATCTGCTTAGTGTGGGAATCCCCGAGATTTAGCCGCTCTGTGGGCGACATACTCCTACAACCAGTTCTAGAAAGGAAATTCGTGAAGAGCAAAAGGATAGAAGAAAATCCGCTGTATCGCAATTCACAGCAGTGGCTCTGACTGCGCACAGGCTCTGCTCCATACCGTGCTCTGCATTTCCCAGTTTCTGGTTGACTACAGCACGCTGCATTACTCTATCCAGGAAAAAAAAAAAATAGAAACTTGATTAACTCAATTTCAAGTTAATTGGATCACAATGTTTCCATTAAATCCATATACGCCAATGAGGCTGCAGCCTGAGGGGGAATTCACATGTGGCAGATCTGTTGCAGACGTTTCCGAGACTAAAAATCTGTTACATACATAAGAATGGGCTGTTTTGGCAGCAAATCACATGGATTCCCTGCAAGCAGCAGTCAGATGCAGACGACAGGCACAAAAATTGCCGCAGCAAATCTAGTGCTTGGAAATTTACTTTCACATCTCTGTTTTTTTTTACAAATAGAACAAGTAACCATTACCGCCTATGGGGCTGATTGTGTGTCT
The DNA here is from genome assembly GCA_033576535.1 of Allobates femoralis. NCBI lineage: Eukaryota > Metazoa > Chordata > Amphibia > Anura > Aromobatidae > Allobates > Allobates femoralis. The sequence continues at coordinate 40,245,721 of JARQOC010000008.1, read as the reverse complement.
CCCACAAATCACAGAGTAATGCCCCTCACAGTCACGGATCAAACTTACCGTACTCATACAACTCTAATCACAGACAGCACACAAATGAAAACTGCCGCAAAAAATCAGCAAACTAAAAACTACAGCGCTGTTCACACGCTCAGTCTTTTGTGCTTCTTAGGGTGCCTTCACATTAGCGTTTGGGGCCGCAGCGTATGCTGCGTTGCCATACGCAGACAAACGCATGCGCACTGCGTTCCTATGTTTAACATAGGAACGCATAGTGCCTGCGTTTGCTGCGTTCGGGTGCGGATGCGGACGATATCTGCTCCCTCCAGGGTCCTGCGTCCGCACCCGGGACGCAACATGTTGCATTTTTTGGAGTATGAAAAATCCGCAACCATCCGCATGCGGACACCTGCGGATATTATTAGCATTGCTGTCTATGGATACGCAAGACTAAGCAACACATTGCGTATGACTTGTTTTGAGACGCATGCGGACAGCATAGTGCGCATGCCCAGAAAAGGTTTAAAGGTAGACGCCCACTCTCCACCCATGAGAATAAACGCATGCGGATGCATAAACGCATGCATACGCAAGGTAAAGCTGCGTTTTTTAATAGGATTTTGGATGCACTTGCATATAAAAAAAACGTGCGTTTGACTGCTTATGCATGCATATTGCCTTGCGGATACGCATGCGCATCATACGCTGCGGCTGCAAACGCTAATGTGAAGGCAGCCTTAGGGAATTTGTCAGGTCCAAAATCCATATGTAACTGATATAATTTTCTAATTCCTTTCTCTAAGGCTGCCTTCAGACTTGCAGATGCATCTGCAGCGTTTTGCAGATGCATCTGCAAGCATCTGCATGCAGACCGCGGCCCCTATGTTTATAATGGAGCGCACGGCGGTCTGCAGATGCTTGCAGATCGCCATGCGCTCTCATTGCCCGCTATTAGTGATCTGTGCGCAGGCGGATGCCTGCGTACAGATCACACACTCTCGCCCGCACCAGAGACGCGACATGCTGCGTCCCGGGTGCGGAGGCGGGACACCGGAAGGAGCAGATATGGTCCGCCTCCGCACCCGAACGCAACAAACGCTGCCAAACGCAGGCACTATGCGTTCCTATGTTAAACATAGGACCGCAGTGCGCATGCGTTTGAATGCGTATGGGAACGCAGCATAAGCTGCGTTCACATACGCAAATGTGAAGGCAGCCTAAGCTCACTGTATTCATGTATTTCTATTTATGCTTCTATCCTATTCTCTGTAAACTTCAAAATAAAAGATTCATTGCATCTGTCAATCACAGTGAGTTCTCTGCTGCCCACTCCCTACGGAATGAATATTCATGGATCACTGCACTGTCCTGCCCTCTGGGTTTTGTTGCTGTATGATTCATTACAGAGGAGAAATAGATGGGGAGGTAGGAGGGGTGATCTTAGCTGCAGCTCTGAGCTCTTCATCTCATTGTGTGTATCTGAGGCATGTGTGTAGTGTGCGCAGTCCAAGATATTTCTATGTGATTATAAGAACATTTGATCATTTGCTCAGCAGATACATACATTACATTATGCAGGAAAACTAACATTCATATAATAGAAATCTCTTATGGGGACGTCACACACATCAATGTCGCCAGCGATCTCATCGCTGGCGATATTGAAGGCTGATCACTGGAGAGCTGTCACACAGGCATACTCACCAGCAATCAGTACCAGCGAGATCACTATTAACCATGTAAACGAGCGGGTAACTAAGCGCCGTGCGGCGCTTAGTTACCCGCTGTTTACCATGGATATCAGCTCCCAGCGCTTGCTGAGAGGCGCTGGCTTCATGCTCGTCTCCCAGTGTCATAGCCAGATTTTAGAGCAGCTTCTAAAGCCTGGCGACCATCAACCAGCGATTTATCGCTGGTTGATGCGCCCTGCCACACATGTCAATATCGCTGCAACGTCATGTGCAGCAGCGATATTGCAAGCGATATCGATGTGTGTGACGTCCCCATTAGACACCACACAGTGCAGGACAAAACACCTTCCTTCTCCCCAGATTTTCAGTAACTTCAGCACAGAGCACACAGGGGAGGGACAGAACATCAGCTTGGATAGGCGTGGATATTTAAATAACATTCACACAGAAGGACTAATCAACTGTGAAAGTAATGAACTGGACCGAGGCACCAGCTGCCTGCAGGGTGTGAAAATGCTTCTAGCAAGAGAACTACACAGGATACATTAATGATTTTTACATGTTTTAAAAGGTCTGCCTGAGCCCTATTCAATGATCATATTAGTATCATACTAAAAAAATAACCTGACAGATTCCCTTTAACAGTTTCAGGATTCAGAAATTGTAAAGCCACTAAAAAAGCACCATGATCATTCTGCAGGCGACTTTGTTTGGCTACCAGCTCTTTATAGTTGAAAGTATAGGATAAGATGACGCAAAAAAGGATGACAAAACTGCTGGTGGTTAGCTGTAATAAAAAAAATAAAAAAATTGGGCTGCCAGCTTTATCCTGAAAGAAAACCTCAGAATTAAGACATCTTCCTGTCAACGCTCAAAAACCTGCTGCAAATACTGGTAGTGTGAAAACATTAAGGGTATGTGTGTATGTTGAGTATTTTGTTGCAGAAATCTGCACCCAATCTGCATCTCCTGGCAGAAAAACGCAATGCGTATTTCACACGTTTTTGCAGCTTTTTTATGTATTTGGGGTGGGAAAACGCAATAATTGACATGCTACAGATTTATTTCTGTAGCAAATCTGCACAAAACGTCAGAATTCTCCTCGACATAAGGATTTGCTTGCAGTTTTGTGTCAAAACTCCACTAAAAATGCATAAAAACACACAATGCTTGCACACAGCCTAAGGGTACGTGCACACCTTTAGGATCAGTAGAAGAAATTTCTGCTTCTATTGGTAGGAATAAACAAAGCGGCAAAAAAGTGTGTTGCTGCACGTTTGCGGCGCAGATTTTTCCCATACTAGGGCGAAATGTGCAGCAAAAACGCTGCAATAATTGACATGCTGCTGATTTATTCCTACTCCAAATCTGCAAGGAGAAAATACTCAACGTGTTCATGAGACTGAGGTTTCGCATTGCCTTTGCTGGTATCAGGATTCCCTTCAGGTTTTGTGACAATTTTACACTCAAAAACGAATCATTAAGGCTGCCTTCACATTTGCGGACCCCTCCGCAGCGTTCTGAGGAGGGGATCCGCAATGTGACTGCAGCACCGCAAGCCCCTATCTGGATGCCTGCGTACAAATCATACAGTCTCGTCCGCACCAGAAATGCAACATGTCGCGTTCGTGGTGCGGATGAGATTGGGTGATCTGTGCGCAGGCATCCGCCTGTGTACAGATCACATATGGCAGTGAATGGGTGCGCACGGTCATGCGCAGTCAAGCGCAGCACCGTGCGCTCCCATTATAAAGATAGTGGCTTGCGGTGCTGTGGTCACATTACGGATCCCCTCCGCAGAACGCTGCGGAGGGGTCCGCAAATGTGAAGGCAGCCTAAATGCAATAAAAAGGTTGCTGTGTTCACATGCATCTTTTTGCTTCTTTTTTTAAAGGGTGTTTTCTACAGTAAAATGGAAAGGATATTTCATGCAGTGTGGAGGTTTTTTCTGTGCAAAAATGCTGGGATTCTGCATTGAAAAATATAATTCTGTCTTTTTAATGCATGGTTTTTTGTTTTTTTTTCAAGCTCTCCAAAGCAGTTTAAAAGGAAGAAAAAAAATCAAACCCCAAACATTCAGCAACGTCTATTAATGCACAGTGGGGAGGACGTTATATATAAACCATCTTGAACTGTTAAATGGAGCAGATTACATACACAAAAAAGGCAATGTTCATGCTACATGGGAAAAATGGTCTCTGCAGACAGTGATGAGGGCCACTTTACACACACCAACTTATCTGTCCAACTTCTGACCAACTTGCTGGTTGCAGTGAAATCATGGACACATTGCTCCATTTTGTGACTGTCTACAAATGGAACAATGTGTCCATGATTTCACTGCAACCAGTAAGTTGGTCAGAAGTTGGACAGATAAGTTGGTGTGTGTAAAGTGGCCATGAGGGTATGTGCACACGTTGCGTTTACATTTCTGTTTTGACACAAGAATGGATTCATTTCCTAGAATCAGCTAAGTGAGTGAGATTCCTGAAGTCTCATGCACATGTTGCTGATTTTAACCTTGCAGATTGCAAGATTCTATTCTTGCTGCATTTTTGCAGCAGATTTCACCCATACTAAGGCTGCCTTCACATTTGCGTTTGTGTCTGCATGCAGACAAATGCAGGGCAAACGCTGCCATACTGATGTGAACGCAGCGGAGATTCTCATCAGTATGGTGCCCGGCCAGCCAATCAGCGGATCCAGGAATGGAACAAATATTAAGGTAAAGAAAGTCACCAAACTCATAAGCTGAAGCCATGCGTGCAACAATCAAAGGAAAAGTAGAAGGGCCATGTTCACACGATGAGTATTTGGTGAGGTTTTTTTTTTACCTCAGGATTCATTCCATTCCTGGTTTTGGCTCACAAATACTAAGGTAAAAAAAACTCACCAAATACTTAACGTGTTGCTTTTATCCTTTTCCTCTGATTGTAAGCCAAAAACAGGAGTGGAACAATCAGTGAAAACCTTTAAGGCCATGGGAACATGTTGAGTATTTGGTGACTTTCGTCAAAAACACTCACCAATCAGCTTGTGCAAATGGCCTTAAAGTTTTTCACTGATTGTAAGCCAAAACCAGGAGTGGAACGACCAGAGGAAAATAAGAAAAGACACATGAGTTTTTTACCTCAGAATTTATGAGCCAAAACCAGGAATGGAACAAACACTGAGGTAAAAAACTCACCAAACTCGTAAGGCTGGCTTCACACTGCAGTTTTTTCACTGATCAGTGTCCATCAGATTTGAGTGCCAAAACCCGGAGAGAAACCAGGAGAGGAACTTGCAGAGAAAAACTATAATTGAAAGATTGACACCTGTTCTGAGTTTTGGAGACACTCCTGGTTTTGGCACACAAATCTGATGGACACTGATCAGTGAAAAAACTGCAGTGTGGAAGCAGCCTAAGCCGAAGCCAGGAGTGGAACAATAATAGGAAAAGCAGAAGGCCACATGCTAACGATGAGTATTTGGTGAGTTTTTTACCTCAGTATTTGTTCCATTCCTGGATTTAAGGCCGGGTTACATGCAGCGACATCGCTACCGATGTCGCTGCAACGTCACAGGTTGTGCGACGTTGCTGGGTGTGACATGCCGCAACGACCAGCTCGCTGATCGTTGCGGAATGGCTGGGACCACTTTTCAATCGTTGGTCTGCCGATGTCACGTATGCATCGGCATGTGTGACAGGGGCAATGACCAGCGACACCCAGTGTGCGCCCGACACCCTAACCCATCCCAGTGACCATCGGGTGTCGGCGCATCGCTGGTGAGATCTGCCTGTCTGGCATCTCACCAGCGATCACATAGCGATGTCACAGTGATCCTGATCGATTGTTGGGTCGCTGGAACATCGCTACATATAACCCGGCCTTTAGCTACAAGTACTGAGGGAGGCCGTTTCCACACATCCGTGTTACCACGGATGTGTGGAACAAGGTCGTTTGGGGTCGGGGCGTGCACACATTTGTCACATGTGTCACGGACAGCCTGTCACCCGCATACTTACCTCCCTCCAGCGCCGCTGCTCCTCTCTCTTCCGGTCCGCCCTTGGGCTCAGTGAAGTGAATATTCATGAGCACTAATGAGCGGCATCAGAAGTGAGAGGATCTGTCAGCGCTGGAGCAAGGGGAGTATGAAATTCTTTATTTTCAGATTTTTAACTTTTGTCTGTGGTCCGTGCACACGGATGTCACACTGTGAACATTCATGTGCAGGACATTTGGACGTAAATGCAGTCCGTGGCTCTGCATAAAAACGGACAAGTCGCCGTGTGGAGCACACGGACACGCATGTGCTTCACACGGAGACATGGTCTGTGCAGAAACACAGAAGTCTGCATGGGTCCATAGGGGATCGTGTGTCCCCGTATGTCCGTGCCTCCGAGATGTGTCGGCACGGACCACACACGTCGGAGGCACAATGTGTGAAACCGGCCGTAATGAAAGTCACCAAATATTCAACACGTGCCCATGGCCTTAAAGGTTTTCACTGATTGTTACCAAAACAGTAGTGGACAATCAGAGGAAAAGTATAAAAGCAACACGTTAAGTATTTGGTGAGTTTTTTACCTCAGAGTTTGTGAGGTAAAATCAGGAATGTAACGCAACGTGTGCATGTGGCCCTAAAATTGAGTCTGCTTTTATACGTTATGTTCACGTGATCACTCGTTTTGCTTCCCTCTATTTCCATTACGCACAGCTCGAGCTTGATGACATGAAAGGAAGCGCTGATGACAAACAAGAATTTTTTTATGAAGGGATAAAAGACGCAATCAACAACAAACGAACAAATTATTGCCTTGAAGAGAATCCCCAACCAATAGCGTTGAAATTTGTTGTGAATGCAACCGAGCGGCTCCCCCACCCTCCTCCATATCTCGTAGCTACAGCCATACGTGTACATGTAAAATCCACATTATTACCAACAGGCAATTATGGCCACGCAAAAAAAAAAAAAAAAAAATCCTGCACCCAATAAGTTTATTCACTTTCAGCCATTTTTACCAGGAACAAATGTATTGTACAAATGTCACCCATTGGTATTTAACCTCTTATGATTTTCCGTTTCTACCCTTTTACTGTGCTGGAAAATGGGGAAAAAATATTCCAATTGTGTTGAAATTGCAAAAAAAAGTGCAATACCACAATGTTTTTTTCTTTTTTTTATTTACCGTGTTCGCTAAATGGTAAAACTGACGTGGCACAATGATTCTCCAGGTCAGTACGAGGACGCAGATACCAAACATGTAAAGTATTCTAAGGGTACCGTTAAACGACGCAATATTGCTAGGCAATTTCACTGGCAATTTGCTGGTTGCAGTGAAATCATGGACACATTGTTCCATTTGAACACAGCAACAAAATAGAACAATGTGTCCATGATTTCACTGCAACAAGCAAATTGCAAGTGAAATTGCATGCAATGTTGCGACGTGTAACGGTACCCTAACATTTAAATTTTTGGGATATTGTGTTAGGTTATTTTTTGCACCTTGAGCTAATATTTTTACAGATACCATTTTGGGTTAGATGCAACGATTCGATTACACCTAAATGCATTTTATTGCAATGTTGTGGTGACCAAAAAACCCCATAATTCAGTTGTTGTGATTATTTTTTTGTTACGCCATTGACCTATCGGATTAATTTATTTTATATTTTGACAGATTGGACTTTTACGAACACAGCGATAACAAATATGAGTATTTATAATTTTATTTTTAATGGGGCAAAAGTGGGATGATTTTAACTTGTGTGCTTTAATATTTTTTAAAAACTTTCTCTCTTCACTTTTTATTGTATTTACTAATCCCCTTAGTTGACTTGTAGCTGTGATCATCCAATCGCTTGTGCTATACACAGCAACTGCTATGTATAGCACAAATCATGATGTCCTATGAATTGCGGCTCTCAGCTGGCATTCAGAGGTGGATTGGAATGAGAAACACAGGGGGTCATCAGCTGACCCCTTACTGTTATGACAACCCATCAACACGCCGCAATCACGAATACGTCACAAGCGTTCCTAAGGGAGCAGGGATTGAGAGTTCCCTGCGGTATGTGTTAAATATTGTCATCAGTGATTGATAGCAGGATTTAACTGGTTAACAGCCACGGACGAACCTGCATCACAAGGCAGTACGTGTTAAAGGTAACCTGTCGCCAGGTTTTTGCCATCCCATCTGAGAGCAGTATAATGTAGAAATAGAAACCCGATTCCAGCGATGTGTCATTTACTGAGCTGCTTGCTGTCATTTTGATAAAATTAGTGTTTTCTCTGTTGCAAATGTAGCAGTCTGTGAATTGCTAGACTACTTGCAGCAGGCTAAGGCTGGCTTCACACCATGGTGTGATACAGTCCGGGGCTGTCTGGGATGACCCTGATCCGGCGATCCGGGATCGCAATTGGGGAGATTTTTCTCCCCAGACACAAAAATGTTGCAAGCAACATTTTTATGTCTGGAGAGAGTACCGTAATCCGATTCCACCGCAGTGATGAAACTGGATAGCAGAGAGCTGCCATCCCGCTCTATCCGGCCCCATAGGCTGCTATGGGGCCAAAAAACGGTCCGGGGCTGTCTGGTTTACACTGGACAGCCCCGGACCGGATCAACCGTGGTGTGAAGCCAGCCTAAGTAGACTGCTAATGATAATCTACAACTGATTAAACAGTGATTTTATCAAAACTACACTGAGCAGTCCAGTAAGTGTCACATCACTGGAATCAGGATCTCGGGTCCTATATTATGCTATTCTCAGATTAGGATTTAACTGGTTAACAGCCACATACGAACCTGCATCAAAAAGCAGGGACACGACCTTTGAAGTACCTTTACATCAAAGATCATAAAGGGGTTACCCTCTTCAACACCAGCATCATGATGTAGGGGCAGAAACCCAGATTACAGCGATGTATCACAGTTTACTGGATGCAGCAGTTATGATAGAATCACAGTTTTCTGTGCTGCAGATCTAGCAGAGCTCAGTTATTGAGCTGTGTTTAATCCACCCTATATTATATAGTGACAGAATGCTGGAGGTGTGGTTGGACCAAGAGGCAGGAGGCCAGTTGTCCTGTAGTGTAATCTCTTGCTGATAAAACACTAGTTTTACTGAAACTGCAAAACCCACCCCGGTAAGTGACAGATGGCTGGAATCAGGATCTCAAGCTCCTATATCACGATGCTCTTAGATTATACAGCAAAAACCTGGTGACAGATTCCTTTTAAGCAACCAAGCTCACCATGATGTTTTTCATCATACATCTCTACTTTTTTTTTTCTTTTACTTTCCGGCAGTAGGGATAAAAGGAGATTTCACTACCAGTAATGAGACTTGTTTACGACGATCTTAAAGTGGCATTTTATGCTTGTGCGTCATTTATTGATCACATTCGGCTTCCAATTAAACCAGCAAGTCACCACTTGATTGTAGCCGTGTGCACATCAGATACTGGCATATTCTGATGTCACTCCGGAACATTTTCAATGGTTGACGATCATTTCAATCATTCTATCAACAAACACAACCAAGGCCTTGTTCGCACATTGCGTAATTGCGGAGATTTTTTTCTGCTGCTTTTTTATCTGCACAAAGAGATGAAATAATCTACTCTGACTATGGCTTTTTGCTGCATGTTTTTATACCTTTTCTCCTGTCTGACGAGTTTTTGATGCAGATTTCAATCAGAATTATTTTTTTTAACTACAGAAAACTTTGATTCTGCACCTGAAAGCACAACTGCATTTTTATTAGAAATGTACTGTAGCAAATCATACAAGAAAAAAATATATATATGAAAAATGACAACCAAACCACAACTAAGGGGCCTTTCACACTAGCGTTTCTGTCTGGATCGGCAGATGCGGACAGAAAACCGCATTGCCGCTAACGGCTGCACTTGCGGTACACTTGCAGCAAGCCCCATGCATTTCATCTATAGGGCTCGCCGCAAGAGTGTATTGCTGCGATCCGGCAGTTGCAGTAATTTTGCGTGGCCGCAACTGCAGCAAGTGCCGGATCACGGCAATACCGCACTTGCCACAAGCCCCATAGACAATGCATGGGGCTTGCTGCAAGTGGACGGCAAATGCGGTTTTCTGTCCTGGTCTGCTGGATCCAGACAGAAACGCTAGTGTGAAAGGGACCTAAAAAAAGTTAAAATGCCAGGCAAACGCATTTCAGATGCATGTCCTTGATCATTGCATCGATGATTAAAGAAATGGCCAAAACACGTCTTTTTTTATTGTCATTTTTGATATTTATATATTTTTTCCCATTCATTGGATTCACTGTAATCTCCTGTGCTGGAACTTTGTTTTTGCCCCTGGTGATGTCTTAGGAATGAATAGTATGGGGCAACAGTATCTCAAGAACACGTCTGCACCAAGACGTTGCCTCAATTAAATACGGTATACTCAACATCACTTTTCACAGAGGTAACGGAAGAGCAGCTGTGGCGGCACGCAACGCAACATTAGTGCCAGAATGGCTCCAACTTGTCCCATCTGCAATGCTGGAGGGCGATACATCTTGCAGATGGGTGTAAAGTACTGTGTTGGTGATTGACTACAATGACCCTGGGTAAGAAAATAAAAGACTGGACTACGGTAGTCATTTCAAGCATCAGATCACAGGGGAACAAAAAAATAATAAAAATAAATCCAGCCTGTGTACGTAGCACACAATCGACACAATTCTCACTGAACCTTCACTTACGTAATGGGAGAAGACATAATCAGTAATTTCCTAATACATTCCCTCTAATTGAAATCACTTGGTTTACAAGTCGGAGCGCTCCCATAATAATAGGCTTGCAGGGTTATTCACATTCTCGTATTCTTCGATCCCATTAGCATTTGTAGAAATTCATGAATGGGTAAAATTCATCAACCTACAAATAACGATGAAGGCAAAAAGTGCAAGAAAACAGAAAGACCCGAAATGTAACCTCACAGCGGTAATTCTGATTTCTATAGATGACCTCTACCGACCTTCACCATCAACCTATTCTCAAATTTAACCAAAAGAAAGACTAAAAACACAAAACCTGAATGGTACATTGAAGGGGAATGGCATGGTAGATTTAAGGCCACGTCACATGCGTCAGTCTAGTGAACAGTATCACTTAAGCGACCGCTTTTTTGATCGTTTAAGCGATATCGTTTGTGAGTCGCTGTGTGTAATGAGCGATATTTCATTGAAAAATCGCTTGATTTGTTTGATCGCAGATTGTGAACATGTTCACAAATCTTTCGTTGGTCGCCCGCTGGACATGCAGCATTGCTGCGTGTGACACGGGAGACCAGCGAGCTCCCAGCGCCGCACAGCCTATGCTGGGAGCTCGTATCCATGGTACACATTGGGCTACTAAGCGCCAGGCAGCACCTAGTAACCCGATGTGTACCATGGTTACCAGCGATCTCGCTGGTCCACATTGCTGGTGAGTCTGCCTGTGTGACAGCTCACCAGCGATATGACAGATGTTGTTTGCGATCGCGCGTGCATGTGATCACATTGATGCGTGTGACGTGGCCCTTAAGAGGTGTGGGTGTTCCATGCAAAAGGAAGAAACTCCTAAAGCGCAATCTGAGCAACACTTAAGGCCCCGTCACACACTACGATATCATTAACGATATTGTTGCAATGTCACCGGTTTTGTGACGTTGCAGCGACGTCGAAACAACCTCGCTGTGTGTGACACGTATCAACAACCAATGATAAGTTCGTTGATCGTGGAATAATGGCCAGGGCCATTATTTTATCGTTAGTCTCCCTCTGGGCGCCCAGCATCGGTTGCGTGTGACAACGGGAGACCAACGATCAATGACCTCCCAGCGCCGCACAGCACACGCTGGGAGGCTGGTAACCAGGGTAAACATCTGGTAACTAAGCACAGTGCTGCGCTTAGTTACCCAATGTTTACCCTGGTTACCAGCGCTCTCCCTGGTCCTGATCGATGGTGAGTCTGTCTGTGTGACAGCTCACCAGTGATCAGATAACGAAGTCCTAGCGATCCCGATCGTTGGTGGGATCGCTGGGACATCGTAGTGTGTGACGGGGCCTTTACTGCTAACATTCGTCATGGTTATTTCCGCGACTAGACAATTCCCTGAAGGGTCCATTCACATGAAGCATCATTATGACGGAGCTGCACATTTCACCCTTTGTGTTTCGAAGTGTGAACTCCGCACCTACATCCGCAGCATAAATGACCCTGCTGCACAAAGCAAACACGCAGCTCCTGTCGGTTAACGTTGCGGATGTATTTTGCATTATGTCCGTGCGTTTTCCTAAATTGTGTTGGCAAATCTGCTGTTCTCACATCAGGGGAATTTACCCCAATAGTTCACACTTGCTGTCTTCCTACAGCTTCTCACAATTTTCCCCCTATGTATTCCACGTTCTGTACATATTTTCCACCTTACTCCTCCGGGCGGTCACAGATCCTGCAGGTCCAGAATCCGACTTCTCTCAGGAATTAAACAGTATATCTTTCTTTACTAACCTAATATCTATGGAGGACAGTCAATGAATTCCACAAATAATGTGCTATTTTTTTGTGTTTGGCGTTTTGTGCTCTTAAAGGGGTTGTATAGTGAAAATGAGTTATAACCCGATATGTGATAACTTATAGATCAGTGCAGGTCTGGCCGTAGGGGTGCCATGCCAATCATCAGAATAGAGCAACACTGATCATGTGGATTGATGCTCCATTACCTACAGGGCTGCAAGAAGTTTTCTTTTTCAGTAGCTTGATAGAGAATGAATGGAGGGCTGGGCATGTGCACTGCCGTTCTGGTGACCGATGCAGGTCTGAACTCGCACACTGCCGTTACAGTGATCAGTGGAAGTCTGACCAATCGCACTTCCCTTCCGGTGATCGGTGGAGGTCTGATCGCACACAATGCCGTTCTGGAGCTTGGCTGTTACGGTGAACCTTTATACTCATTGGGATGAAGCATACTCAACCACTGCTCCATTTGTAGGGCTTTTTCTAGCAGCCCCATAGAGAATGACTAGAGTATCAACTTGTTGCCTGACCTACTTGGCAATGGAGATAAAAATCCCTCTTTCTGCCAATCGGTGCAGGTCCAAACATGCGCGACGCCTCTGAAGGCAATAACTTGATTTCACCAGATAACACTTTAAAATTTATTCATCAATTTATTATTGGCTTCATTCATTGGTGTGCCTCCAATGTAGGTGTAGAACACAGCAGCCATGGGGGCGATGATGAAGGTCTGGACTAAGAATAGTAATGCACTAACCAGAGAAAATTCCATGAAATTTGCCTGACCCGGCATATTTTGGAGGGATGGTCCAACCATCTGATGTGTATACAACCTCAGCATCATCCATAGGCGAGGACGGTGGAGTTTGATTCTTGACACCGAAGCCGCCTTCTCCTAACCCCAAAGAAAACACAAGAGCATTGGGCCAGGCCTAGAGCTCCTGCCAAACAAACGTTCAGATAGTAGCCATCTCATGGCTATGGCCAGGTTTGAAAAGTTCTAAATACACCAATAATCATCATCTCGATGCTTAGCTACTCCGGTTCATTTGTATTTGGACCTTCCGCCAGTCTCTACTTCCTTTACCATTGATGACGAATATGTGATAACTGTAGTTGATAATTGTGGATGTCATCACTTAAACAGGAGGTACGACTCTTTTTGGAAAACTGGAGAACCAAAGTGGAGGGGAATGCTACAGATTTTTTTTTTTTTTAGCCATTTTTGCCTGATGAGGCTGGTGTAATTTCTTTGAAAATCTGTATTAGTTTGGAGGTGTAATTCTCTTCTGAAACCTTTTATTAGAACGACCATTACATGAACTGGACTCAGAACCTGACCAAGATTAAACAGACATTCTAACATTGATTTTCAAAGCAAGTACACCAACCTCATCGGTCTAGATCTGTTTAATAATGTTACACGTTGTGCTGTGAAACCTGATGACAGATCTGCTTTAATATGCACAATTAACTCATTTAGGCTCCTTTCACATCAGCGGTATGCTGATGTTAGCAGCCGATCAGGCAGGTGGTACCGCATCTGCCGCCTAATGGATACTTGTGGCCCAAATCCGCAACCATGCATTGTCTACTATGGGGCTTGCGGTCGGCTGCGGCAGATCTGGCACTTGCAGCGGCGAAAAACCCCCCACTGCTTGCTGCTTTTCTTGTCGCGGCTGCAAGTGCCAGATCCATCCGATCCGGCATAACCGCACTTGCCACAGCCGACCACAAGCCCCATAGAGAATGCATGGGGCTCGGTGGATCGGCGGCGCAAGAGCGGCCGTTAGGCGGTAAATCTGCCTACATCAGCAAAAACATTGATGGTAAAGGCCCCATACTCTGGCGGGCTGGTTTGTAGCGGTGTGCGTGTCATATTGGTGTGGACAGATTGTTACACTAAGATCAAAATGAAGAGTCTGAACAGTTGTCTAAGAAAACATGACCCCTCTCCCCGCACATCATCGGCAGTGATACATGAGGACCTCGGATTTTCAGCAAGCTCACACTCTTTGATAGATGAATTGAATGACAACATGAGTCCAGAGAACAAGTTGCACGTTCTATGTTCCCGTGTTCTGGTGGGTGACGTGTAAGACGAGCCGGCACTGCAGGCCCTTGTTCTGGTAATACACCTATCCATTCCCATCCAGGTCTGTGCTTCATTCAGCAAACACTGGCCATCCTCACAGTGCTGTTACTTAGAAGAACACCTCCAAGGACAATAACAGCTCAGTCTTCTCAGGCCTGAAGAATGTGGCTCTTGTAGCAGTGCTGAAAGGATGAAAACCATCTCTGTGCCTGCTGCGCCTGCCCCTGTGGATGATGCATTTGTAAATCGAGCTCAGGTTACTAAGGCAAAAGAACATAATAATCTACGTGCAAATCCGAGAGAGACGGAAGCGTGCGCCGACTAACACGGTGGCTGCTGGCTGCTTATTTATTGGTGCAGATTTAAATGCAAAACATCAGCTGGGTGCACTTCACATAGAAGAACGGAGCTCGTCTGGGATTCTCACCTCTTCATGGGCCATACGGAGAATAACGAAGCCTTACAATCATATCTGGGCAGAGAGGCAACATTTTAACTGGGACACAATGGAAATAGTCAAATAATGGCCAAAACAAATGATGTTAAAGGGAATCTGTCACCAGGTTTTTGCTCCTCCATCTAAGAGCAGCATAACATTGTGGGTAGAGACCCTGATTCCAGTCATATATCACTTACTGGGCTTCTTGCTCTAGTTTTGATAAAATCCCTGTTTTATCTGCTGGAGATTTACCAGTTCTCTGAATGCTGAGCTGTATATAAATGCCACCCAAAACACTGATTGGCAGCTTTCTGCTTACACTGTGCATAAGGAGAGAGCTGCCAACCAATGGTGGGGGTACATAGAGCCGATTAAAATGATTGAATTCCTAGCAGCAGGCCAAGTAGTCCTCCAATCGGGGCTTTTGAGTTGGTAAGTCAAACGTCTGACTCCATGACTCCAGATTTCAGTCCTGCCTCTAATGATAACCTCCTGCTGATAAAACAATGTAGTGGTGCTTTTTCTTTTTTTCACCAACTGTAGTAGTGCTTTAAATGCAAGTTTCCTGCCCTATCTAATACTCATCTTCCACTGTCCTCCATGCCCTCTGCTGTGAAAAGTGACCTACCGGTAGAGCCAGTGTTTCATGGATTACCTCAGAGGTCACAACTCCATATAAGTCTATGAGAGCCTCATTCCAGCTCTCATAGACTTTAGTGAAAAGTGAATAGTAAGAAATTCGGGTTTGGGTTATTTGTACCGAATACTTTGAACTGTTCTAGTATTCGTCATGAATAAGCCTAATGCAAGCCAATGAGGAACCTGAGCAGTTCTTTTTGGAGAATTTCCCAAAAATATATGACCTCCTCGCTGACTTGCATAAGGTTTATTACTCATGACAAATTCTGGAACAGTTCAAAGTATTCAGCACGAATAATCCGAACCCGGATATCTTACTATTCGTTCATCACTAATAGAGTTACATTGACCGCCTGTGACATAGCTTCCGTCTTCCAGCACAAATGGTGTCCCTGGACTGGAGTCAGTCAAGTATAAGAACTCTGGAAAGGGAGTATAAGTTAAAAGACGGAGTGGGGGCAGGAGACTTCCATATAAAGCTCCACTAGACGACTGGAGTAGTTCTTTACGCAGTAATTTTATCAAACCTACAATAAATAACCTAAATTTGGTGAGAGATGCCCTTTTAAATGGTGTCATCTATGTAAAGTTGACTCAACAGCTCCCTTTAGCAAGACCACATACACACTCAATTCAGCTGAGCATGTAAGAGTTATCAATGGTCAGAAGGAAATAGCCCTATGATGGCATCTTCTCTGTGGAGAGAAGAGGACATGCATAAAATTTCCAAAAACTAGTTGGTCATCCTAACTCTCCCTGAACAGATGGTTGGCCACACTAAAAACAGTGAGTTGAACAGATAGTAAAGGGAATCTGTCACCGGGCTTTTGCCTCCTAATCTGGTAACAGCATTATGTAGGGGCAGAGTCCCCAATTCCAGAGATGTGTCACTTACTTGACTGCTTGCTGCAGTGTTGATAATCACCTGCTGATAAAACTTTTTATCACTAGTAAACCAGCTGCCATATAGTCCTGCATATTCATGATCTATGTATAACCCCGCCCCCTAACACTGATTGGCAGCTCTCTGCCTATGCACTGTGTATACAGAAACCTACCAATCCATGGTGTGGGCGGAGTTATACACAGCTCAGCATGTAGAAAATTGATAGATCTGTAGAAACGTGATTTTACCAAGATTACAGAAAGCAGCTTGGTAAGTGACAGTGCTGGAAGTGGAGTCTCTGCCCCTACATCATGCTGCCCTCAAAGCTAGTGATACATTCCTTTACATCTGTTTAGGGGCATTACATGTCAAGTTGATCCGAGGACTATTCTCCACCATGTTGTTGCAAGTGAGGTATAAGTCACAAGTCATACTTCATCTTTTAAAGCTGTGGGTCATATTCAGACTTGTCACTCCTGACTACAATGAGAGATACTTAGAAAAAGTGGAAGATCTACAAGCCCCTTTCCAGTAAACTACCATGGCCCGGAAAAGTATTGGGGGACAAATGTATCAAAACTGGAGCAGCCGTCCTTTTACTGGGCATCAGAAAAATAAGTATTATTATTATTATATAAGTGGGCAAGCTTTTCCATAGTATTAGATTATATTCTTCATTCATTCTTTTAAGTTTATTTTGAAATAAAACTATAGAAAAGCAAAATCGGAAAGAAAATAAAACAAATACAAATGAGCGAAAAAGCTGGTGGCAGCAGTATTTTACTGGAGCTAAACCCAGGAGTATCGAGCAGCCTGGTCGGAGGATGAGGCCGGGGCCCAAATGTGGCCCTCAGCCTGGTGGCCCTCAACAGTGCCATGGCTTCACCCCGGTAAGGAATTTCACTTATACGAAGACATTTCTATCACGGCTGGTGCACAATATAATCTCCAGCTGCCAGCGAGCCCCATGACAT
Source organism: Allobates femoralis (assembly GCA_033576535.1). Taxonomy (NCBI): domain Eukaryota; kingdom Metazoa; phylum Chordata; class Amphibia; order Anura; family Aromobatidae; genus Allobates; species Allobates femoralis. The sequence continues at coordinate 40,228,494 of JARQOC010000008.1, read as the reverse complement.
GCTGCTGGAGCCAAGAAAACCAAAGGCAAGACGTGTATTAATAAGACAGCTGGTATCCAGGATAACGGCGGCATCACGTCACAGATTTAGGACTTTTACTAGGCTAACCTGAGCTGACTGCACAAGAAGGCCAACATATACGGCACTGGCGGAGGTGGCAATAGTAAGCAGGTCACCCTCCGGCATGCTCTCGCTGTTAACATTTATTACAACATGTCTTGCTAATCCAAGACAGACAGAAAACTTCCTCAATAGAAGCGGAGACTAAAGGCCTCGATATACGCTACGATATTGTTAACAATACCATTGCAACGTCACCGGTTTGGTGACGTTGCAGCGACGTCGAAACGACATAGTTGTGTGTGACATGTAGCAATGACCAACAATAAGTTCGTTGGTAAATGACCCGGACCATTATTTTATCTTTGGTCTCCCGCTGGACGGCCAGCATAGGCATGTGACAGCGGGAAACAAACGATGAACGACCTGCCAGCGCCGCACAGGACACGCTGGGAGGCTGGTAACCAGGGTAAACATCGGGTAACTAAGCACAGCGCTGCGCTTAGTTACCCAATGTTTAGTCTGGTTACCAGTATTCTCGCTGGTCCGGATCGCTGGTGAGTGTCTGTGTGACAGCTCACCAGCGATCAGATAGCGATGTCCCAGCGATCCCGATCGTTGGTGGGATCGCTGGGACATCGTAGTGTGTAACGGGCCCTTAAAGCAACAAAATAATCCATTTTTGGACCCATGGCATGAAGGAAAAGTCCTCCATCAGAATACTTTCCTTTACATCAGAAGTAATGTACTAGTACTAATGGGAGCCCATGAGTTGGAGGTGGTCGTTCCGCCCACTTGTACAACTTGATCCAATTTGTTTATGTGCTCACTACCTGGTGCCAAGTGTAATGAGGGTCTATTATCACAGATTACAAGAATTGGGGGTGGCTCTTTGTCTCTCCGCGCCTGCTCTCCTGTGTCATACTATTTTCAGCTAGTACCTATTGTGGTGCTGGTCAGTCTTTTTTTTATATAAACTGCATACACAGGCATAGCAGACAGACAGGCTTTCGTTTTGAGGCACCAAAGCAATAGGAGTAATACGTGCTAAAAATTGTTGGGACGTTCCAGCACCTATTGTTCTGGCATAATGTCGATGAAGGGAAACTACTTGCTTAATAAGGGTAAACCGCAAAATAATTTTGGCAGTGTTTGGACTTAATAGACTTGTATATAGTTTTATCTTCTTGTAAGGAAAGCGTGCAGCAAGACCATGACTTCTATACACTTGTGTTTAATCACATCTGGCTCCTACTCTGAAGTGATGATCTAAAATGTCACTTCTAAACACGATCTTGTAGCTGCAGATTGGAGATCCTGCTGTCGGAGACAGCCAGAGCCTTCACAAGGAAGACAGAAACAGTTTATAACCATCTATGCCTTCTCTAGCGCTGTGTACATAGTGCTAAACAAGCACTGTGCATACAGTAATAGGAGGCGCTGACAGTGCTTCCTTCTCCGAACTATGGCTGTGGAGTCAGTAAACTAAACATCCAACTCCTCAATTTCCCTGAATCCGACTCCACAGCCCTCTTCTAGGCACAGCTGCAATGTGAACACTGTGACAAGGGAGGGAACAGGAGTTGCAGGGTCATAGGAGACACCAACAGCTCTGCTACACGTCCAAAAGGCTGCATTTCCCTTGTAACTGGGGCTAGTATAACAGCCTCAGTGTCAATGGAAATAAGAAAAATAATATTTCAATATTTAAATTCTGTCCCCCCCCCCCCACAAGGTCTTATGACCGTATGGGGGGCACAATGTGTAAGATAAATGCAAGTCAAACTGCCGTTACTAGCCCCCATTTAACTATTATTTCTTTTAAAGAATGAGGAACATATTTTTAAAGAGCACCTGTTACCCCCCTGCTGCATGGCAATCTAAATGCTGCACTGAATGCAGCATGTCTGCTGCATTCAGGGAAGGAGTACCCCATGTGTCTGTGTGCTGTGTACCCCAAGATATAGGCATTGTAAAACTTAGGGTACCTTTACACGCAGCTACATTTCTAGGGTGGCTACAGGTAACTTACTGGTTGCGGTGAAATCATGGAGAGATTATTCCATTTGTACACAGCAACAAGATAGAACCTTGTCTCCATGATTTCACTGCAACCAGTAAGTTACCTGTAGCCACCCTAGAAATGTAGCCGCGTGTAAAGGTACCCTTAGGGTATGTGCGCACGGTGGGCGGGTTTGTGGCGGCGGCGGCTGGGCGGGACCCGACAGGAAGCTCCGGAGCCGTCCACCGGCTTCCTGTCGGGTATGTGCGGCGGGAGACGGGCGGGTGACGGGCGGGTTAGCGCCGGCCGTTCTGCAGCGGCTGGAAGCAGTACATGATTCTGCTTGCAGCCGCTGCAGAACCGGCCGGATTATAGAACAAGCTCATTCTTTGCTAACCCGCTGGGAACCCAGCGGGTTAGCAACGGATGAGCATGTGTAAACCGCCACTGTGTGCACAGCGGGTGTCAGTTTACATAGGTTTCAATGTTAATCCAAACGCCGGTTTGGATTAACATAAATTTGCATGAAATTTATGTAAACCGACCGGCGGTTTACACACCTAATCCGGCCCTAACCCGACCAGTGCGCACATACCCTTACAGTTAGAAGCCATGGAGGCAGTCACTGTGGCTGGAGGGAGCTTGATTGATGGTGGCCATTCTGTCTCCCACTGCCTCTCTGTGCTGCTTCTGCTGTGCAGGCTCTGCCCTCCTCCTCTCCTTCTCTCTGTCACTCACAGCATGCAAAACATTTGTCCTGAAGTCAGCTCCAGATTACTGCCCTGACAAAGCATAAACAATACAGCAGGAGGCAGCACACAGAGATGCAGAGGGGGAGGGAATGGCCACAGTCAATCAAGCTCACTCCAGCCACAGTGACTACCTCCATTGCTTCTAACTAAGTTTTACAAAGCATATATCTTGGGGTACACAACACACACACATGGGGGACCCTTTCCCGAAATGCAGCAGACATGCTGCATTCAGTGCAGCATTTAGATTGCCATGCAGCAGGGAGGGTGACAGGTCCTCTAAGTGTATTTTAGCATTCTTATGGGTATTAAAAAAACACACTATGAAAAATGGGTTAAAAAAGAAATGTATTTCCTTTATTATTTCTCCAATGTTGCCAGTTATCCACCAATAAAAGAAAAAAAGTTCTGTATTTTTCAGACTATAAGGCTCCATTCACATTGTGCGTTTTTGCTCATCAGTTTTTGTAGCCAAAACCAGGAGTGGGTGATGAAAACAGAATAGCAGCACATGTTTCTATCATACTTTTCCTCTCATTGCTCCATTCCTGGCTTTGGCTACAAAAACTGAAGACCAAATGCACAGTGTGAATGGAGCCCAAGATGCCGTTTTTTCCCCATAAATTGGGTGGGTGTGTAAGCAGGGGTGCTTCTCACACTGCGGATGTAGCTTATCAGAGGTGCACAGTAGCGGTGGAATGGATCACAGAAGGCACGGTCACTGCTGCAGGAAGTCGGTGGTGGCACGACAGGGGCGATACTGCGGGCCCTGGGCTGTTAGAAGAAGTTGTCCTGGCGATGTGAGGCAGGCCCCATTGATGTCCCGGTGATGGACACTGCGTACTTCAGCAAAATGGGGCTGGTGCATGCACAAATTTAGATTGAGACGAGATCTCAACCTGCGCATGCATCGCCTGACGCCATTTTCTAGAAGACCATTGTGACAGAGGCGGCACCCGCACAGATTAAGATCTCGTCTCTCTGAGATTTCCATCTGCACAAGCATTGCCTCCATCGCCAGGAGATTAATGGCACCCACCTTGCACTGCCAGGACACCCCCCCCCTCCCTCCTTACAGGACCTGAAGCATCTCCCCACTTGTGCCGCCTGCACTTTAGTGCAGTGGTGACCTTGCCTCCCGCCGCTGTGCTCGTTAGGAATGGGGGCAAACGGACAAGTACGCTTTAAATGCTATCTTATATTAGTTTCCATGTAGCAACACACTCCATTATCCCACATTGTGGAACTTTTATTCACCATTAGCTAAAATGATTCCGTGCATGAGGCGCTGATTGGTAATGCAGGATTTTGCTCCATGTCTGAATGTGACCCAGCAGCTAATTGGTGGCTGAGATATTGCTGGGGTTTCTTGCTGTGAGCTTGGAGCACAGCATTATCCACAATCTGGAGACAGAGCGACACACGGCCGCTGTGGAGAGCGGAGATAGGGACAAAGTCAAAGAAGGAGCAGTAGAACCAAGGACAGTTCCTCTGAAAAGAATATGTGATGCTATGGATTTGTTAGTATAGATCTTTTTATGCAGAATCCAGTAAAGGCCTATATAAATAAAATAACACACATTTTTGGTGGCTTCCTACTATATAGAAGCCAATGGGAGAAATGTGAAAAAAATACCATATTCATGGAGAAAGAAAAAAAACACTGACCCTGTAAGCTCATACCAAAGAGATGGAGAACAGCACAAACAAAAGCTGCATTTTATATTTTCTGTAACAACATCTTTAATGGGGAACTCCAGAGACAGAAAACTTTTTAGTACAGTCCCTGCCCTCTTACATGATGAAGCCAGAGCTGTACACTGCTGTTCTAGGATCTATAGATTGCTTATAATTCAATAAAAATCATACCTGCTCCTTTGATCTCCCCCTCCCTCATGGGACATAAAATTTCAGCCTGACAGTTTCATGCAGCAGCAGAGATCAGGAGGTGTGTCAGGGGCGGGAACCCTGGGAGCTGAAGGATGAGCCTACATTCCTGTGAGTGATGATGATGATCCATTGAAAGTTGGAGAGATAACAAGATACCATATGTTCCTATGGGGGAGGGGAGATCATGCAGAGATGAATCGATCAATGTAATGATTTGCCTCTGCTTGTATCCTCACAATAACATTATGCATCATCATACAGCAGAGAATTACAGCGTGTAGTTGTATCTCCTTGGTGACATCATTGCTATTTGAAGCCTGGATCCCCCCTGTCACATAGGATTGTATTATCAGGGGCTGGATTGTATGCGTGAGCATGGGGCCGGCGGCCGCGCCCCCTCCCTATATAGAGATTTGAAGGGGCATGAATGTAGGATGATCCTGAAGTTCCCAGCATCCACACCCATGACACACCTTCTCTTCCCACCAGCATGCAGCAAGCCGACATGCAGAGAGCGTTAGGTTCCATGATGTGGGGACCAGAGCAGAGGAGCAGGTATGATTTTATTGAATTATAAGATCTATAAATCCTAGATCTGTAGTGTACAGCTCAGCTTCATCATGTATCAGGACAGGAACTGTACTAAAGTTCTCTCTCATTGGAGTTCCTCTTTAAGAAAAATTCAAGGTCTTAACTTCATCCCACACAAGTAATAACTTTTCTTCCCAGACATATTACATTGTGATGTGCACCAGTCCAAAGTCTCACACTCTTGTAACTTGCCACTTTTTTTTCTTGAAAAGAAGCTTTGTTTTCATCAGAATTTAGCCAGCACTATAGGTGTTAGAACTTCCATTCCCTTTCCTCCCAACATGCATTGCTCCAGTCCAATGGTTTGGCTGCCCCAAACTGGACAGGGTGTTCTCTGTAATGCCTGGATGTAGCTTCTGCTGATTGACCACTTAGCCAGCAATAAAGTCATCTGAAACTACAGTAACTGTTTAAATACAATCTGCAAATATATGTAAAGCGCTATGGAATTAATTCCGCTATATAAATATAATAATATACCGTAATATTTATTCAAGTACTACATAGAGGGATGGATATATAGGTGGATAGATATAACTAAACAAAACTGGGTGACACTACCAAAGCAAACTACGGGTGCAAATCCGAGAGGACAGTGCCCAAAACCCACATCAATATCAAAGTGAAAGAACCAGGCAGCACTCCAAAATCACAATCATGGTCCATGCCAATGTTTCAGCAGATTGCTCTGCCTTTCTCAAGCAACATGCTCACAATAGTGATACAAGTGAATAACAATCAGTACATTTTACAGTGTATATATTAAAGTGATCAAGTGAAACTTTCATGTATATCATCCATAGATTTGTGCATTAGCCCATGTAATTGGGGGTTAACAAAAGTGCATGTGCAGACATTTGATAAAGAGAATCTGACACGCCCGCACCAGGGCCGTGGGGTACTCGGTACCAGACCGAACAGTTCTTTCTGGGGATGTTATGGTGGTGTGACCTGGCTCTGCGGCCCTGGCTGTGTCATAAAACGGGGGATATTTATATGGGATTGAGTTGTGACGCCACCCGTGGTATTTGACAATTGGATGATGCTGCGGTTCAGATCCACTGGACGCGGTTGTTGATACAGCAGAGAGGTTACAGTTCTCCATGGGTAGAGCAAGGTCCCAGGGCTGTTATAAGGTTAGTTTGATGATGGTAACTCTGTAGGTGAAGCAGTAAATAAATCTGAGGATACAGCAGGGTGCAGTCTTCACACTTTACTCAGTCTACAGGTTACAACAGCCAGGTGTTGTGTCCTCCGGGTCAGTGATCCAGCCAGCTCTTGGGTAACTTGGGTGCACTTTACCGGGACCCCCTTCTGGTGTACCTTTCCGGGTCGTCACTCTGTGCTGGCTCTCGCCCTCCTGGCCTGCGCCTCACACAGTGTCCCAAGCCAGCGGCCTCTTGTCGTCGCCATTTTTAGACAGTAGTCTGGTGTATGAATAGTTAAGTGAATCATGACTGATCTGTGCAGTAAAAGGATGCCCCGGGTGGAGTATTTGTGCATTTTCCGGTCTGGCTGTATGGGTGGCACTAAGTATCTTTGGTGTGCCCTTAAAAAGCAGTCACTTAGCAAGGGGTATGCCAGGCCTGGTATACCCCATGTTTGAGGTCACCACACTATATACACAGTTGGAATCCACATTAATATTGAGCACAGGATTGAACAATGCAGAAAGGCCAGATTTGCCCATAGTTAAAATGGCGACGACAAGCAGGTCTACTGCGCATGCTTTCGCACACTGCAGGGATTGGGTGGAGCGAAAACATGTCATGGACATACAGTGTGTCTAGGAGGATGCAGAGAGTAGCATGGTTTACCATGGATGCAGCCGCAAAGTAAATATTACAGTAAGGTGCTGGATTTTTGAGATGTATATACACACACAGTACCCCCATAAACAGTGGCAGGATTCGCTTGTGAAATGTTTGCACATGCACTTTTGTAAACCCCCAATAATTTGGGCTAATGCAGATGAGTCTATGGATGAACAGTATATGACATACATGAAAGTTTCACTTCATCACTTTAATATGTACACTGTAAAATTTGCATGAATTGTTATTCACTTGTATCACTATTGTGAGCACGTTGCTTGAGAAAGGCAGAGCAATCTGCTGAAACGTTGCCATGGACCAGTAAATATCCACTTTTTCTTCTTTTGATTTTGGAGTGCTGTTTTTTTCATTTGGGATAGATAGCTATAGATAGAGGGATAGCTATAGGTGGATATAGAGATAGATAGCGATATAGAGATAGAAATAGGTGGATAGAGAGATAGCAACAGGGGGATGGATAGATATAGAAAGAGGGATGGATAGCTATACATAGAGGCCTTAGAGCTGCAAGCCGCTATTTCTTACCATCTTTTCAGTTAGCCATTAAAGAGGTAACAACCACTATGAACTCTCAGATTTTAATACTTTTCTTTCTACTCTCTAAGGGCCCTTTCACATCAGCGTTTTTCGTAATTCGCGGCAGATGCGGTGAAAAAACCGCATCTGCCGCGTTTGCCGCATAACCGTTCCACTTGCGGCGCGGTTGCGGTTTTTTCTATGCAAAGTATAGGCGTACTTGCGGCAGGTGCGGCAAGTGCGGTGTTGCACTTGCGGCAGGTGCGGCCGCGAAAAAAACCGCAGTAAGCCGCGGTTTTTTTCGCGGCCGCACCTGCCGCAAGTGCAAAACCGCACTTGCCGCACCTGCCGCAAGTACGCCTATACTTTGCATAGAAAAAAACGCAACCGCGCCGCAAGTGGAACGGTTATGCGGCAAACGCGGCAGATGCGGTTTTTTTCACCGCATCTGCCGCGAATTACGAAAAACGCTGATGTGAAAGCACCCTAAGGACCCTTTCACATCAGCGTTTTTCGTAATTCGGTTTTTTCACCGCATCTGCCGCGTTTGCCGCATAACCGTTCCACTTGCGGCGCAGTTGCGGTTTTTCCCATAGGAAGTATAGGGGGACTTGCGGCAGATGCGGCAAGTGCGGTTTTGCACTTGCGGCAGGTGCAGAAGCGAAAAAAACCACGGCTGACCGCGGTTTTTTTCGCGGCCGCACCTGCCGCAAGTGCAAAACCGCACTTGCCGCAAGTCCGCCTATACTTTGCAAGGCAAAAACCGCAACCGCGCCGCAAGTGCAGCCGGTATGCGGTAATCGCAGCAGATGTGGTTTTTTCACCGCATCTGCCGCGAATTACGAAAAACGCTGATGTGAAAGGGCCCTAACATGGTACAGGCGTATTTTACCTGATCTAAATGGAATCTCACCAGGTTTTTGCTCCTCCCATTTGAGAGCAGAATAATGTAGAGACAGACACTGATTTCAGCGGTGTCACTTACTGGGTTGCTTGCTGTAGTTTTGATAAATATAATATAACCTTGGACCTGACCTGTCATATTATTGGATCCCACATCCCTCCGCAGCCTGTCTCACAGTGAAAGCGAGATCTCGCACTTTCCATTAACCTAGCGCTGTGGTATAATTGGTGGTTAGAGAATGGTAACATTAGTGCGGTTACCTTTCAGTAACAGCTTAGTGCACTACTTGCTCTTTCCCTACAAACCATATGTATGGTTGAGTGATCTGTGTGCCTGGATCCCACAACCTGGAGTTTTAGGCTCCTATAAGATGTCCCTAATGCCCACTAAAACTCTAAGGGTGTGTGCCCACATAGTGGTTTAGTGATGTTCAAATCGTCAGTAAACCACTGGAAAATTCAAGGAGCCTGAATCTAAATGAATATTCACTGCTCCCCACACCCATAACCTCAGAAGTGGAGAGCAGTGAATATTCATTTTGGATTAGCCAGCAGCTGACATCAGCGTGTAGCTTGGGGAACATAGCAGTGACATTAAGCACTTAAATGCTTAAGTTACCGGCTTCAGAAGAGGATGCCGCGAACTGGGGGAGTGGAATTTTTCATTTTTCTTATATATGTGCGGCATAATGGGAGGCATATATACCAGTATGGGTCCATGATGTAGGACATAAATACCAAAATTGGCATAGGATGGGGGACAAATACCAAGACGGGGGACATATATTCCTGGAGGGTCCCAGGATGAGGGACATTAGTACAGGATTTGGGGACATTACCCCCATAAGTGTCAACAGCAGATCCCTCCTCCTCCAGAACAGTGCTATTTTTGCTTCAAAAATGTATGTTCTATTTTTCGCCTCTAAATCCTGGGCACGTCTTATGGACCGATGCCTTTTATATTCCGAAAATACAATACTTAATAACTGGTGGGTCTCAGCTGTTAAGACCCACATTGGAGGGGACACCGGCACTTCTCAATCTGTAAATTGAACATTTTCAAAGGTCTCAATCTAAAATCGGCATGGCGTCCATCGGATGCAGCTTCTGGAGCCATAGAAGACTTCTGTGCTGCTATAGAGTTCGCAGTCGGGATGGGAAGAAGTCCGGAGAATCCAACAAATCTTCAGGAAAGTGAAGTCTCCCTAACGGTTTCCCAACTTTGAGCAGTCAAAGGCATGAATGCTGTTAGGACATTACTGAACATGATTTTCCCAAAGAAATCATGGAAGATGATACAATTAGCAAAACCGAAAAAGAATGACCTGATAGGATTACAGATGGCAAGAAAATCATAAATTGAAAGAAAAAGAAAAAAAGAAAGCCCCAGAGAAGGAAATCTGACAACTGCTAGACAGTAACACAGTGGAAGAGGATTACAGGAGCTCATCAGAAAGCCAGGAATGAAGTGCTGGTCAGGCTCATCTGCCTTCCTCCATGAGCCTAAATAGTTCCAGTAATTTATCTTGCAACAACCAATTAATCAAATCTGCACAAGCCGGTTTAATTCTGTGTTCGAGCAATATGGTTATACAGATTAATGTGATTTCTTCAAGAGCAAGGAAGGTCAAATACACTGCAGTCTGCATACAATGCTGATCAGAGCCGGATACCCAGGAGGCAGGTGGACTAAACAGCATAAAGGGCCCATTTCACGCTACAATATCGTTAACGATATCGTTGAAATGTCACAGGTTTTCAGTCGTTCACTGTGACATGTACATACGATGAACGATAATTGGGCAGATCGCTCATCGGAGGTTTCTGAACCGGACCTAAATCCAAACGATCATTGTTCGTCCAACCTGCAGCATGGGTTTGTGCGACACCTCGATAACGATGTGGTTAATGACCTCGCCTATTGAGAAGTGAAGGACGTAATCGATCAAACGACCGCAAGTATCGTTCACTTGTCGCGGGATTGTTGCTGCGTCGTTAACGATATCTGTACGTGTGACATTCTACTAGCGATCATTGAATGATGTTCAAGCGATCTAGGTCAAGTCGGATCGTTGGTCGGCTAGTTCGACCATTGAAGCGTGAAACGGGCCCTTAAGAGATACATAGACTTAAAGGGCAACTAGTAGTAGGATTCACCCTCTTAAGCAATCTATATGGACATGTAGGTCATAGGAAGCTGAATGAAATGATACCTTGGGATCTGAGGTTTTAGTTCCAAGAAATCAACGCGTTTCTTTATATGTAAATGAGAAAAGATCTATGGGCTAGATATAGCTCTCCCTGAGAATAGAGAGTGATGCCATGGTGAGACATGTAATGACTGACAGTCTAATCTACATATCATACTGGTAACATCTCCTTTCATTTATAATAACCTCTGGAGTATTCTCATGGAGATCTATATCCGGCCTGTAGATCATAACAGGTTATTTACATGTTAAGAAAAAAGTGGATTATTTCAGGAATAGGACTGAGAATCTGCCTCCAGAGAGTCTGGTAAATGAAAGGAGCCGTTGCCAGTGTGACACATGTACAGACTGTCAGTGATTACATGTCTCACTGTAGTAACGCCCCAGATCTGTGTCCAGGCCACAGATCTTAACAGCTCATTTACATATTTCAGAGAAATCAATGTTTTTCTTAATATGTAAATGAGCTGTTAAGATATATGGGTCGGACATATGTCTCCCTGACAATAGGGGGCAGGGCCAGTGTGAGACATGTAATGACCGACAGTCTGCTCTCCTGCTCTACATGTCCAACACTGATAACGACCCCTATTGTCAGGGAGACCCATGTCCAGCCTATAGATCTTATCACCTCATTTGCATATTAAAACACGTTGATTTCTTGGGAATAAGACACTGGATCGCACATATCAGTGTATGAGGATATTCAGCATCCGATGACCTCCATGCCCATATAGATGGCTTATGAGGGTGAATACCACTGACACACCCTATAAGTGCAATCAGCGTTTTACAGTATCAGTATCAGGATGGGTTTTAGTACCCCGTTTATAGGATGTGAGATTAAAAAAAAACCGATACAATATGACGCAGGGGGAAGTGGAGCTCACTTGTCTTTGGTTTTGGAGCTCAGCCCTATGCAGGAGAATGAGGATGACTTGCAGGATCATATACGGATACAAATGTCGGAGCCGTCCATCATCGGGAATTTAAAATCTTCCATAACCCTTTGATCTGTCATTGAATGAGCATGAACGTCAGGGATGAGGAGAGTGATATAAATAATGGTGCACGTTCTCTACAACGTGACCTTCTGCTACATAATAACTATAACTGAGACCATAAAGTATAAAGATAATAACTAGTCTCAAAACACAAGTAAATAAGTCACAATTTGCAGAAAAGTGGTCCTCTCCAATATCAAATACCATTTATTAGGCAATTTTTCTGAGCTGTCTATAGAAGCCAGACAAGACCACGCGAAGATGTGCAGACGATCAAGGAAAGAATGTAAAGAACGCGAGGAAACGGACGACTCTTCAATTGTTCAGCGTCGACGGGACAAGTTTAGAAAGCGCAGTTATAGAGATTAAACAAAGATTTGTTATAATGACATGAGACGCATGGAAATAGTGAAGAGCGAGGGGTGCGGGCGGCTCCGTCCTCCTGACACGTTACTTTTCCTTGATGCGAGAGCTGTGTACACACAACCGTCTGTCAGATAGGAGGTGTAAGCGTACGGCGTGTCCATTTAAACCGCGCTAATATGATGGCAAATCCACTATCCAATCCTGTTGACAGAAAGGCAGAAAATTCCCCAAATCACCAGTGACATTAGGTCTATAAGCTGCTATCTGTCCACTCGATGCGGCTCGTTCAGCTCATGTTGGCTTACAAAAGTGACAGGAGAAAACGGGCACGATTACATCTCCCGCAGGGACTGTCAAAAAGTTTTACCAAAGCTGCATTTTACCGTCTCACACAGATCATAAGGAAATTATATTGTGAAAGTCCTGACAAAGGTGATCGACAAAAGAAAAAACACAAACTTGATCATCCCCGCAGAAACCTAAAACACATTGATCTACACTCACTTTTAGAATCCCTTCTCCCTCTCGCCAACATAACATCTATACGTGACACAGACACTGCCACCACCCTCTACAACACCACATTAACCAAGGCACTCAACCTAGCAGCCCCCCCTCTCACACCACGCTCCACGCACTAATAAGCAACCCTGGCACACCACCCTCACTAAAGACCTGAGACGGGCATCCAGGGTCGCCGAGAGGCGATGGAAAAAAAAAAAATCACCTACCACTGAGCATTTTGCACTGTTCAAACAGTCCCTCATCGCCTTCAAGACTGCACTTGCCACCGCCAAACAAACCTTCTTATCCCTAATAACCTCCCTGTCCCACAAGCCCAAGCAACTTTTCAAAACCTTCAATTCCTTACTCCGCCCACCTGCTCCCCCTCCTCTCCCCTTATCGCTGCAGAAGACTTTGCCTCCTTCTTCAAAGAAAAGATTGACAGAATCAGGGACAGCTTTGATCCACTGTCCCCACAGCCTCCCCTTTCACCTATACTGCCCTCTACTTCCATCAACTGCTTCCCCCCTATAACTGAAGACCAGCTCTCCTCCCTCCTGTCAAAATCACACCTCACCACCAGTGCCCACGACCCGCTCCCATCCCACCTCATTCCCAACCTCACCTCCGTTATCATCCCAGCCCTAACTCATCTTTTCAACCTATCACTTACCACTGGCACCTTCCCCTCAGCCTTCAAACACGCCTTGATCACACCCATCCTCAAAAAACCCTCCCTCGATCCCACAACTGTCTCCAACTACCGCCCTATATCTCTCCTCCCTTTCGCCTCTAAACTACTTGAACAGCATGTCCACTCTGAGCTGTCCTCTCACCTCTCCTCCTGCTCCCTCTTTGACAGCCTGCAATCTGGCTTCCGACCCCTCCACTCCACTGAAACAGCCCTGACCAAAGTCACAAATGACCTACTGACTGCCAAAAGCAAGCGCCAGTACTCTGTTCTCCTCCTCCTTGACCTGTCAGCCGCCTTCGACACTGTTGACCACTCCCTTCTACTACAGATCCTGGAATCTCTTGGCATCACAGACCTTGCCCTCTCTTGGATCTCCTCATACTTAACGGACCGCACCTTCAGCGTCACCCACTCCCACACATCCTCCTCGCCCTACCCCCTGTCGGGGTCCCCCAGGGCTCTGTTCTTGGACCATTACTGTCAGGGCCGGCGTCAGCACCCGGCGTACCCGGGCAAGTGCCGGGGCCCGACGGCTTGGAGGGGGCCCACCGGGCCCCTGAGGGCTAGGGTCACACTTGTGTTGTGACCCTAGCCTGACGCAAGTATTGTCTGCTGCAGCGCAGAGCGTTTAACGCTATGTGCTGCCAGCAACTGAGCCCATAGAAACCCGCAGTTTACATTGACAACCATTGGTTGTCATGGTAAACGTCGGGTTTCTATGGGCTGCCTCCAGCGCATAGCAGCGTTGCAACATACAATACTTGCTTAAGGCTAGGGTCACAATGCAAGTGTGACCCTAGCCCTCAGGGGCCCCTGAGCACTGCCACCACAGCCAGAGCCATATCCAGGGGGCAGCTGGGGGGTCATTTTCAGGCTCCTGCAAGCTGCAGCACCGGAGGTCTCCCTCCTCCCCCCTCCACGGGAGCCGACAGAGCTGCAGTGCACACACTGTGCTAGTGTGCTTACAGGACCTGTGATGATGTCAATGGATGGGGAGGAGTCAGGGGTCTCATGATCAGCTCCTCAGTGTATCCAGGACAGTGCTGGCCATGAATGATGCTCAAATAAGGTGAAGTTTGTGTGTGGTCAGGAGGCATTTACAGTGTGAATGTAGCAGAGGTGAGTGTGTACTAGGTGTATGGCAATTAGGTGAAGGTTATGTGTGGGGTGAGGAGGGATTTACAGTGTGAATGTAGCAGAGGCGAGTGTGTACGAGGTGTACGGAGCAGAGCCGTGTGTGTACGAGGTGTACGGAGCAGAGCCGTGTGTGTACGAGGTGTACGGAGCAGAGCCGTGTGTGTACGAGGTGTATGGAGCAGAGCCGCATGTGTATGAGGTGTACGAAGCAGAGCCGCGTGTGTACGAAGTATGTGTACCAGTGGTAGCCCCCCGCGGATTCCGCTCCTATAGTCCCAGCCACCTTTGCCAGCAGCATTCTTCTCCAGAGTCTCTTCTGCCGCTGTCTGCATTCTGCAGCTCAGCATGGAGGGGCACGATGTCATCACTGTGCTGATATGTGCAGAGCGACCGGAGGAGACCAGAGCGGCGAGAAGAAAGGTGAGGAGAAAGAGAGATCCAGACGGCCAGACACTCCGCCTGGCTGCGGTGCCACCATATGGCAGTGCGGCTCCATTGAGCTGCTTGCATTATTTGTGTGCTTGAGAATGCTCGTGTATATACCAAACATCCTCAGACGCACAAAAATGCAACATTTTGCATTTGAAGGGTATTTTTAAAAGGCGCAAGGGAATGCAATCGCATTTTAGCCCGCTCCTAACAATGTGTAATATACCGTATACACTCGCGTATAAGCCGAGTTTTTCAGCCCAAACATTGTGCTGAAAAGTAACCCCCTCGGCTTATACGCGAGTCAGTGCTGTATACCGATGTATACATCGGTACATACCGATGTATACATCGGTATACAGCAGCCCCCGCATCCCCAGTAATGCAGGGCCCCCCCAGCCTCACTCCGGTCACCTGTAAAGCAAACTATACTTATCAATGTCCCGCTGTCCACGCCCGCTCGCCGCTGCCGTCCACGATCCTCCATCTTCATGCGTCTTCTTCCTGTTTCTGTGCTCGTCGCAGGCAATGACGTAATTCCCTGCGACGAGCACAGGAAACAGGAAGAAGACGCATGAAGATGGAGGATCGTGGACGGCAGCGGCGAGCGGGCGCGGACAGCGGGACATTGATAAGTATAGTTTGCTTTACAGGTGACCGGAGCGAGGCTGGGGGGGCCCTGCATTACTGGGGCTGCTGTATACTACCGCTGGGGCTGCAATATACTACTACTGGGGCTGTATACACTACCACTGGGCTGCGTCTATACTACCACTGGGGCTGTATATACCTCTGGGGCCCTGTATACTACCACTGGGGCTGTATATACCTCTGGGGCCCTGTATACTACCACTGGGGCTGTATAAACCACTGGGGCTGTATATACTACCACTGGGGCTGTATATACCACTGGGGCTGTATATACTGCTGGGGCCCTGTATACTACCACTGGGGCTGTATATACTACCACTGGGGCTGTATATACTACCACTGGGGCTGTATATACTACTAGGGCTGCGTCTATACTACCACTGGGGCTGTATATACCACTGGGGCTGTATATACCACTGGGGCTGTATATACCACTGGGGCTGTATATACTACTGGGGCTGTATATACTACTGGGGCTGCGTGTATACTACCACTGGGGCTGCTGTATCTACCTCTGGGACTGCTGTATACCACTCTGCTGGGGGCTGTATATACTTGTGCTAGGGTCCACCCTCGGCTTATACACGAGTCAATAGATTTTCCCAGGTTTTGGGGGCAAAAGTAGGGGGGTCGGCTTATACACGAGTATATACGGTACTCACTGTCAGGAGCAGCTCTTGCTGGATTCGGCAGTCACTGTTCCTGTAAGGCTGCCTTCACATAGGAGTTTTTTTAAAAATGTGGCAGTTGCAGTAAAAAAAAACCCCGCATCTGCTGTCTAGCGGCTGCACGTTTGCGGCAAGCCCCATGCATTGTCTATGGGGCTTGCGGTAAGTGTGCGGCAAATATATATATATATATATATATATATATATAGTCCGCGATATGTACTTAAAGGGGGCCCACTGAGACCTTTTCGCCCGGGGCCCACAGAAACCTGGAGCCGGCCCTGATTACTGTTCTCAATCTACACTCTCGGTCTAGTGCAACTCATTGAGTCCCATGGCCTCCAATATCACCTGTCTGGTCCTGACATCGCCTCCCTTCTATCCAAAATTCCACACTGCCTGTCCGCCATCTCATCCTTCTTCTCTGCTCGCTTCCTTAAGCTGAACATGGACAAAACCGAGTTCATAGTCTTCCCACCAAGACGCTCCCCCTCACTACCTGACCTATCCATCGTCGTCAACGACTGCTCTCTCTCTCCAGTCCCCCATGCCAAGTGCCTCAGTGTTATCCTTGACTCTTCCCTCTCCTTCAAGCCCCACATCCAGGCCCTCGCCACCTCCTGCCGACTCCAGCTCAAAAACATCTATAGGATTCGCACTTTCCTTGACCATGACACTGCTAAAACCCTTATTCACGCTCTCATTATCTCCCGCCTCGATTACTGCAACCTCCTGCTCACTGGCCTCCCTAATACCTCCCTTGCACCCCTCCAATCTATCTTGAACTCCGCTGCCCGCCTAATCCATCTGTCTCCCCGCTACTCCCCTGTCTCCCCCCTCTGCCAAGCCCTTCATTGGCTCCCTGCTTCCCAGAGATCCCGGTTCAAAACATTAACCATGACATACAAAGCCATTCACAACCTGTCCCCTCCATACATCTCTGATATGGTCTCCCGTTACCTACCCTCACGCAACCTGCGATCCTCCCAAGAGCTTCTCCTCTACTCCCCCCTCATCTCCTCTTCGCACAACCGCATACAGGATTTCTCCCGTGCTTCACCCAGACTCTGGAACTCACTGCCCCAACATATCAGACATTCTCCTACCCTGGGAACCTTCAAAAGAAGCCTGAAGACCCACCTGTTCCGCCAAGCCTACCACCTGCAATAAGACCCGGTCCACCACACCGCCTCATGACTGGAATTTCCCCCTCCTACTGTATCCCCACCCGCCCCTCGTAGACTGTGAGCCTTTGTGGACAGGATTTCTCCCCTCTTGTTTCTGTACAACTGAATTGTCAACATTTATTGTTACTTGTATTGTTACTATGTTACTTGTCCTAGTCTGCCCTTTTTAACATGTAAAGCGCCATGGAATATAAATATAAATTAATAATAATAATAATAATAATAATAATAATAAAAAAAGTGATAGTGGAAGAACAGCAAACCAGATGGCTTCCCTCAGTATTTGGTGCATTCCGACAACCATATAAATCATATCGCAAAGCTCGGACGGGCTGCGGATCTCTTGACCAGAGAGCGACAGCTGCATAGGGTATAAATCGGACTGCAATGCTCGGATAGACTGCGGATCTCCTGATCTGAGAGTGACAGCTGCATAGAATATAAATTGGACCACAACACTAGGATTGGCTGCGACTCTGCTGACCCAAGTGTGACAGCTGCAAGGAGTACAAATTGGACTATAAGGGTAAGGACACAACGCTCCGATTCACGGATGTGAGAGTCGGAGGAGTGTCATCCGACTTTTGGTCAGTGTGGCTTGGGAGTGCTGTCCGAGTGCAATCGTTTTTGTACTCAGCAGCTATTTACTGTATTCGCATTTACAGGAGCATTTTGTACAGTTGTCTTCGCTACAGAATGAGAATGCATCAATTAAAACTCACATCAGACTCAGATGGTCCGAGTGTGGTACGTCTTTTTTGTCTGACCCATAGACTTGCATTGGCGAGTCTTGACCGTGACTTGCATAGAATCGCAGCATGTTGCGATACTCGCAATCTGAGAATCGGATGCGGAAAATGCGTACGAGACTCGGAAATGTGCTCTCGAACATTAGTTAACATTGGTCCGAAAGCAATGCAATTTTTCCGCACAGTACACTCGGACGAGTTTCACGGATGTGTGTCCGAGCCCTAACACTAGAACTGGCCGTTGCTCTACTGAGCTGAATGCCACAGCTGCATAGCATATAAATCGGAATGCAATGCTCAGACTGGTCGTGACTCTCTTGACCGGAGCGCGACAGCTGCAAGGACTATACAATGGACCACAATGCTCAGTCTGGTCAAGGCTCTCCTGATCAGAGCGTGACAGCTGCAAGGACTAAAAATTGGACCACAACGCTCGAACTGGCTGTGGCTCTCCTGACCAGAACATGACAGCTATTCTATTCTGTCGGCTGTGTATCCACCAGACTTCTGCACAACACAACTGATGGTCCCAACCCCATTTATAAGACAAGAAATCCCACTTGTTGAACTTGACACGGCACACTTTGAAGTGAAAACCATTTCCGGTGACTACCTCTTGAAGCTCATCAAGAGAATTGCCAAGAGTGTGCAAAGCAGTACTCAAAGCAAAAAGGTGGCTACTTTGAAGAGCCTAGAATATAAGACATATTTTCAGTTGATTCACACTTTTTTGTTAAGTATATAACTCCACGTGTTAATTCATAGTTTTGATGCCTTCAGTGTGAATCTACTATTGTCATAGTCATGAAAATACAGAAAACTGAGTGAGAAGGTGTGACCAAACTTGTGGTCTGTACTGTACATATAAATGATATCTCCTCCGAGACGTCTTTTTTTCAAGCTAAACAAGCCCAGTTTTTCCAACCTCTCCTCATCCCTTCCATCCCATGTAATAATCTAGGTGCTGACTGAACTGAGTAGCTCCTGAATGTCCTATGTAAAATATGGAGTCCAATCACTGTTGAGTCGCTGGTCCACAGAATACAAAAAGGAAGAATCTCATTCAGCGATTTCTCTCATAAACATGCGCAACAAAAAAAAAAAAAAAAAAGTACAAATGCAGTAGTATATTAATTATCCAGTACATCCTAATGGGCAGCGAAACATAACTCAGAAGAAAATATCTGGAGTCTGTGTTTTACTTAATGCAAATATTGTTATATATAGTCATGAAATAAGATGCACGTATTATGGTAAATGTAGCATCTTTTGAAGGGATAATCTGTAATAGGAGGACATAGCTGCACCTAAAAGGTAAATACGCAAGCGCAGGACACTGCTGCTTGTAAAGGAGAAGTCTTATGGCCACTTTACACGTCCCAACGTCGGTCCGATATTGGATCCAACGCCGCGGGAGCGCGTTTTTTTCTGGGCAGAATTCCAAGATCGCATAAGAGATGTCACACAGCACGATATCGGCAGCCAATGCAACAGCGATGTGTACGCCCCCTTGTATGGCCGAACCCAGGAACAACCATTTAACATGGGAGAGAATTGGGGAAGTTGTACTCCACATCGTAGTTGGGCCTTTACACAGCACGATCCGGCCACAACGTCCATCCAATATCGGGCCGTTGGAGAGCAGGCTCATTTGATCACAGATATCGGTTAGGTATCGTTTCGTGCATCGTATTGGACATTTATACCACACAACGCACGAACGATATCGGGGCCAACGCATGAACCACTTGACTTTTGGTCGGAGTTGGACGCCGATATCGGGACGTGTAAAGTGGCCATTAGTCTGTCACTTTCCACACACATTTACAGAGTGTGTGTGTGTGTGTGTGTGTGTGTGTGTGTGTGTGTGTGTGTATTTTTCTTGCAGACGTCCTGAGTTTACATGTGGATATATCCAATGGACTTGAATTAATTGCAGAAAATCCACAGAATCACTAAACACATGTAAGAAAAACAAAAACACACACAAGTGGTCTGCATGTATAAACTAGGCTATTAAAGGGGTAGTCTCGGACTTTAACACTGATGTCCTAGCCTTAAGATAGGTCATCAATGTCTCATAACTGACGGTTCAAAACTCAGCACACCAGCCAATCAGCTGTTCTCTGTGCCGCTGCCAGCCGAAACTACTCACAGCTCAGTTCACAGAATAGTGGACTTGGCGGGTACTGCACATCTGTCCCTTATTAATTCTAATAGGGGGCAGACGTGCAGTACCCAGTTGTGGCCACTATACAGTTGATGTCGCTGTGCAGCTACTCAACTGAGTAGTTATGGCTGGGAGCACCGATGACAGCTGATCAGTGATTGTGCCGAGTGTCGCACCCCCTCCGATCAGACACTGATGACCAACCCTAAGGATAAGCTATCATTGTTGAAAAACTTAAAGTCACGGACAACCCGTTTAATCATCCGCATACTGGTAACCATCTACCAATTGGCAGTCGTTTCTATGGAGCGGTCATGCCAGTTCATGCTTTGCGCTTCACTCTCCAATTTATATGGACATCTGAATGCAAAAACTTCAAATAAAAAATAAAATCTATGCAAGAAAAACCTGCGCACCCGGAGAGATGACTGCGAGCTGCTGCTCCCGCTGAAATCTGCATCACACCAGGCTGGAGCGATATTCGCTCTTCCAGTCACTGCCATTACAAGCAGGTCAGAACAGGACGAGGGAGCAGATTAGTTATTGTTAATGTTCAGGGTCGGCCTGCAGAAAAACCTGGTAAATTGAAAATGCACCCAGGAGGCCGACGTTAAAATGGCCGCGCTCTATTCTGTGCAGTCAGCTAATAACTTGTTAACCCTTACTGACACATACACACAAAGGACACATCAATAAAGGGCCAAGAAGCAAGAATCAGAAAAAAAAGACAGTTTGGTTTCTTATTAAAGGGAATCTGTCAGCAGGGCTTTGCTAGGTAAACAGAGGACAGCATGCTGCAAGGGTTAAAATACGAATTAACTGTGCCTCTCTTATCAGGCTGTGTGCTATTGTTTACATAAACTAAAGGCTTTATCACTTGGTGATTACCATTACAGGACTACAATGCTATGTGAATGGCAGTCCAACACGCCCCCTCCTGCGAATTACACCTCCTTCTACATGCATACTCTCTATAGAGAGCCTGGTGTGGGCGGGGTAGCTCTCAGCTCTGCTGTGTTCCTAAAACAAAATTCTTTGATTGTGACAGAACGGCTGCACTCCGTAATCCAAGTTAAGCATCATTGGATTCAGAACCTTTTTGCCTACAAGTTACCCTCAGATGAGAGCGCAAAAATTTGCTGACAGATTCCCTTTACATCATATTTGCTATTGAGTAAAGAATAAGACAAGCACGGTACCTAAAAAGTGGCATTAGAGAGTCAACCCTTTCTGATCTCAAGCGTCATTTTTCTTCACTGTCCCAAACAGACTTACAATCAACCAATGATTAAAGCAAATCCTATATGGACACTGACTTCTAACAGCCAGGACCCCACCCCGGACAGACTCATGTTGGATAATAAGTGTCTAAAGATGCACCCCACTCATGTCTCACTTTGTACCTGTGTGTCGCTGTCTCAATAGTTTATCATGACAGCTAGTCCTGCTCGGTGTAGCCTCATGCATGCCACTGATTAGCAGCTTTTTCTGTACATTTTCAGAAAGCTGCCAAGCAGCGGTATGGACAGGGTTATAAAGGGCTCAGCATTCAGAGCGCTGATAGATTTGCAGCAGAGAAAACAGGGATCGTATCAAAATGACAGCAAGTAGCCCAGCAAGGTACATCACTGGAATCAGGGTCTCAGATTAAAATAACAAAAAACCTGCAGGTTTCTTTTAAACACACCATGAATATAAAGAAGCACTGTTTGCTTTGCAGTGCTGGGGTCCCTCATTCAAATCCCATCTCTGACAATGTCTGGGAGGAGTTTGTATGTTTTTGTAGGTTTCCTCCAGATTTGTCCCACAGTCCAAAAACATATAGATAGGATATTTAGATTGTGAGCCCCAATGGGCACAGAGATGATCACATCTGTAAAGAGATGTGTAAACGAATGATGCTTTAAGCAAAATTATAAATATATGTCTGCATCGATGTGTATATATATATATTTATATATGCATATACTGTATGTAAATAGAAAAGAAGGCGAGCTCACTCTTTCTCCTTGGAGATATGAGGTGTTGCACCGTCCATAGGAGCTGTCTGCTGGTGTTAAAGACTAGAGTCGGTCTTGAGAATCAAAAGGGTCAGGTTATCCATCATAGGCTCCATGGTTTAATTATTCCATAAAATGTAACTTTTATTTAGGATTATTAAAAAGGTTCATTCTCCTCATGCAACTGATGATTAGGGGGTCACCCCAGTGTATACAACTTATTTTATTATTTGCATGGGGAGAATGAACATTTTTAATACGGTAATCCTAAATAATCTGAAATAAAAGCTAAACCTTATGGAATAATTACACTGTGGAGTGTATGCTGGATAACCTGACCCCTTTAAAATATTATAATATATTATATAATACATATTTATTTATTACAGACATACACCAATATATAAATATATATATACATACACACATACATATATACACACTACCATTCAAGAGTGTGGGGGTCACTTAGAAATTTCCTTATTTTAGAAAAGCACATTTTCTTTCAATGAAGTTAACATTAAATGAATCAGAAATACACTCTGTACATTGTTAATGTGGTAAATGACTATTCTAGCTGCAAACATCTGGTTTTTAATGCTATATCTACATAGGTGTATAGAGGCCCATTTCCAACAGCCACCACTCCAGTGTTTTAATGGTACACTGTGTTTGTTAACTGTGTAAGAAGGCTGATGGATGTTTAGAAAACCCTAGAAAACCCTCGTACAAGTACTGTATGTTAGCACAGCTGAAAATGGTTTGGCTGATTAGAGAAGCTATAAAACTGACCTTCATTTGAGCTAGTTGAGAATCTGGAGAATTACATTTGTTTGTTCTATGAAACTCTCAAATGGCCAGAAAAAGAGAACTTTCATGTGAAACTCGATAGTCTACTCTGGTTCTTAGAAATGAAGGCTATTTCATGAGATAAATTTCCAAGAAACTGAAGATTTCCAACATCGGTGTGTAATACTCCCTTCAGAAGAGAGTGCAAACAGGCTCTAACCAGAGTAGAAGGATACGTGGGAGGCCCTGCTGCACAACTGAGCAACAAGACAAGTACATTAGAGTCTCTAGTTTGATAAATTGACGCCTCACAGCTTCACAACTGGCAGCTTCATTAAATAGTACTCGCAAAACGCCAGTGTCAGCATCTACAGTGAAGAGGCGACTCCGGGATGCTGGCCTTCAGGGCAGAGTGGCAAAGAAAAAGCCATATCGGAGACTGGCTAATAAAAGGAAAAGATTAATATTGGCAAAACAACACAGACATTGGACAGAGGAAGATTGGAACTAAGTGTTATGAACAGATGAATCAAAGTTTGAGGTGTTTGGATCACACAGAAGAACATTTGTGAGACGCAGAACAACTGAAAATTATTATTTAAAATACAAATCATTATTTCTAACCTCGTCAATGTCTGCATTGCATTTGCTATTAATTTTGCAACTCATTTAGCTAAATAAAACAGTATGAGTTTTCATGGTAAACATAAAATTGTCTGGGTGACCCCAATACATATAAAAAAATCCACACATACATGTGCAACTCAATGAATTAGAATATACGGTAATCAAAACGTTAATTTATTAATTCAATACAGTGAAACATATTGTATGCAGTCATTACACACAGTGTGATCCATTTCACGTGTTTATTTATGTTAATGTTGATTATTATGGCTTACTGCCAATGAAAACCCAAACGTCATTATCTCAGTAATTTAAAGTAGGGAGGATAAAGGGTCTGAGAGATAAAATATGACCTAAATAGGTATCAGAGGCTTCACCTTGTGTGGTTGTGAGAGTCACAACCACTATAAAAGCAGATCACTGCTGCTGCAGCCCCCAGCGTGGTGCATACAGCACAGACCAAAAGTTTGGACACACCTTCTCATTCAAAGAGTTTTCTTTATTTTCATGACTATGAAAATTGTAGATTCACACTGAAGGCATCAAAACTACCTCTTGAAGCTCATCAAGAGAATGCCAAGAGTGTGCAAAGCAGTAATCAAAGCAAAAGGTGGCTACTTTGAAGAACCTAGAATATAAGACATATTTTCAGTTGATTCACACTTTTTTGTTAAGTACCGTATTTTTCGGTTTATAAGACGCACTTTTGTTCCCCAAAATTTTTGGGGAAAGTGGGGGGTGCGTCTTATAATCCGAATACGGATTATATACACTGCAGGGGAGGCTGGGGGCAGCAATTGAGAGTGTCCGGGGCTGGAGTGGGCTGGCTGCGGGGCTGCAGAGAGAGCGGGAGATCTCCTGCTCCCGCTCATTTAATATGCACTGCCGCTGTCCACCTCTCAGTGCTGAAGTTGCACTGAGAGACTGACGGGGGGAGCAGTGCATATTAAATGAGAGGGAGCAAGAGATCTCCCGCTCTCTCTGCAGCCCCTCCATATGCCCCCCATGTCCTGCATACCGCCGCTCCACATAATACACCCACCCCCTCCATATGGTGAGCCCCAAACCCTCCCCCCCCCCGTAATATGCTGCTTCCCCCTCCATTAAGATGGTCCCTCGCCCTGCACTCCCCCAGTCATTAATATGCCCCCCACGCTGGCCAGCAGCAAATAAAATAAAAAAAGCCTCCTTCCTCACCCTCTGGCGATGAGCGACAAGCTCACAGCGTCAGCGCTGACTCCCGGTCTCCATGGTGCTTGGCTTCTTCCGCTCATGTGATCGGGCATACAGCGATGACATCATCGCCCGATCACATGAGCGGAAGAAGCCAAGCACCATGGAGACCGGGAGTCAGCGCTGACGCTGTGAGCTTGTCGCTCATCGCCAGAGGGTGAGGAAGGAGGCTTTTTTATTTTATTTGCTGCTGGCCAGCGTGGGGGGCATATTAATGACTGGGGGAGTGCAGGGCGAGGGACCATCTTAATGGAGGGGGAAGCAGCATATTACCGGGGGGGGGGGAGTTTGGGGCTCAGCATGTGGAGGGGGTGGGTGTATTATGTGGGGCGGCGGTATGCAGGACATGGGAATACATGTCTGTAATAGGGTACATGTCCCATCAATAGGGGACGTGTGCCTGTAGTAGGGGATGTGTGCCAGCACAAGGGGACGTGTGCCAGCCCAAGGGGACGTGTGCCATCAATGGTGGACGTGTGCCATCAATGGGGACGTGTGCCAGCACAAGGGGACGTGTGCCAGCACAAGGGGACGTGTGCCAGCAATAGGGGACGTGTGCCAGCACAAGGGGACGTGTGCCAGCACAAGGGGGACGTGTGCCAGCACAAGGGGGACGTGTGCCATCAATGGGGGACGTGTGCCATCAATGGGGGACGTGTGCCATCACAAGGGGACGTGTGCCATCACAAGGGGACGTGTGCCATCACAAGGGGACGTGTGCCATCCACGGGGGACGTGTGCCATCCACGGGGGACGTGTGCCATCCACGGGGGACGTGTGCCATCCACGGGGGACGTGTGCCATCCACGGGGGACGTGTGCCATCCACGGGGGACGTGTGCCATCCACGGGGGACGTGTGCCATCCACGGGGGACGTGTGCCTGCACTAGGGGACGTATACCTGTAATCGGGGACGTGTGCCATCCATGGGGGACGTGTGCCATCCATGGGGGACGTGTGCCATCCATGGGGGACGTGTGCCATCCATGGGGGACGTGTGCCATCCATGGGGGACGTGTGCCATCCATGGGGGACGTGTGCCATCCATGGGGGACGTGTGCCATCCATGGGGGACGTGTGCCATCCATGGGGGACGTGTGCCTGCACTAGGGGACGTATACCTGTAATCGGGGACGTGTGCCATCCATGGGGGACGTGTGCCATCCATGGGGGACGTGTGCCATCCATGGGGGACGTGTGCCATCCATGGGGGACGTGTGCCATCCATGGGGGACGTGTGCCATCCATGGGGGACGTGTGCCATCCATGGGGGACGTGTGCCATCCATGGGGGACGTGTGGCTTCAATAGGGGACGTGTGCCTTCAATAGGGGACGTGTGCCTTCAATAGGGGACATGTGCCTTCAATAGGGGACGTGTACCTTCAATAGGGGACGTGTGCCTGCACTAGGGGACGTGTGCCTGCACTAGGGGACGTGTGCCCGCAAATGGGGACATGTGCCATCCATGGGGGACGTGTGCCATCTATGGGGGACGTGTGCCTGCAAAAGGGGACGTGTGCTTGCATTAGGGGATGTGTGCCAGGTCTGGGGGTTGTGCGCCAGCTCGGGGGTTGCGTGCCAGCACTGGGGGACGTGTGCCATCAATGGGGGACATCTGCCATCACTGGGGGACGTGTGCCAGCACAAGGGGGCTATATCCAATATAAGGGTGCCATATCCAGATTAAGGGGGCTAATTCTAGGATGGGGGGCTATATCATAGGATGAAGGACCATGTAATAGGATGAGGGGGCTATGTGGGACATAAACCCTATATGATTTGTTAGACGGACACTGGCATTATAAGACGGACCCCATTTAACATTAAAAATTATTTTTTTCTCTTTTTTTTTTACCAAAATTGGGGGTGCGTCTTATAAACAGGTGCGTCTTATAAAGCGAAAAATATAATTCCACATGTGTTAACCCATAGTTTTGATGCCTTCAGTGTGAATCTACAATTTTCATAGTCATGAAAATAAAACTCTTTGAATGAGAAGGTGTGTCCAAACATTTGGTCTGTACTTTATACAGTTGGCAGGATGAAGGGTTAAAAACCACACTGCCGTATTCCACGAGAAATCAAAGGGTGAATATAATATTGATTTATTGGTCAACGTGTTTCAGGGCTCCCTGGCCTCTTGCTCAGGACAAATTAATATATTGCCATGTTTCGGGGAGCTTCTGGGAGCCCTGAAACATGTTGACTAATTAATCAATATTAAATTCACTCTTTGATGTCTCGTAGAATACGGCAGCACGGTCTTTTACATTCCATCCTCCCTACTTTAACTTTCTGAGATAATGACCTTTGAGTTTTCGTTGGGTGTAAGCCATAATCATCAACATTAACATAAATAAACACTTAAAACGGATCACCCTGTTTGTAATGACTCTATATAATGTGTTTATATGTATTTCACTTTATGTATTGAAATAGGACTGATGTTATTCTATGCTAATGCTAGGAGGAGCGATCTCTTTTCATGGACAAAATCTGTACTGGTGGGGGGGGGGGGTAATAAAAAGTAAGGATAAGATTTGCCTGTTGGTACATAAATAGTCATCATATGACTCAACCACATAGTACAATATATTACCAGATTTAACCTAAGAAACTCTACTTGATCATATACATTTTAAACCATTGATGTATAAATACAGATGTCCCGGGACTAAACTAGCGCACAGATTGCATACGGGGGACAACATGAATTAAAAGTGTCTGAGCTTTCTGTAGGTTTTTTATTTACGGTATTTCCCCCCGCTGTCGTGGTGCTTTAAACCTAAGCCCCCTTCCCCTAGTCTTTACTCACTTTTCACCGTCTCCATTCTTTTTTTTTTTTTACTAGTGCAGTCGGTCACCAGTGATTTGTGACCTGCCGGCAGCTCCTGTGTTTGATGGAGCGCAAGAGAGCGCAGTCCAATTCAAGTCTATGGGAGCCTTGTTTTGGCTCTCATGGATTTATATTGAAATATTGAGACATTATTTCTGAGTTGCGGCCACTCAGAATTTATGGGCACAAAATGGTGCTGATGGACCGGGACGATGCCGAAAAAGGATTAAAATGCCAAGGATGAGTATGAGGGGGCTTAGATTTAAAGCACTACTACAGCGGAGAAAAGGAACTAACAAAATCCACTTTAAGTGGTGCTGTAACTAGTACTGTGGTCTACATGGAAGTCCGCACAGAAAATCTGCAGCAAATAGATTACTAGTTGTATCTAGACACAGCGATCCGCACTGTGGGATAAATAGATCAGGACAAATGTCTCCAATGATTTTGTCACAGATCGGCTGAGGTTACTTGTATTTGGCACAATGGCGAGCTCTGTCCGTCACCCTGATAGTGGGAGCAATCTCCGAGGATGGCAGATTCCCCGATGTGAGAAGCACGAGGAGCTCTGGGGATTGCACTAATGCAAACAAAACTGATGGCAAACATAAATCCTGAAAATGGTAAAGATGTGAAAACACAAACAATGTATTAGAAAGTCACAAAGCTTTCACTAAAGATTCATCAGCACAAAACTAGAAAACCTCTGAACTGTAACACATTTTGTGAACACCAAGAAGATATTACACAAGTAATAAACCAGAAGGCCAGGCTACAATTTACTTTACAAGTGCTGATATTGGTATGTCAGCTACAGACCTGGATACAGATCCATATTGATCACAGATCAGCAAGGACATGGACCACACAGGCTACAGGTGACCACACGGAGGACCACACAGGCTACAGGTGACCACACGGAGGACCACACAGGCTACATCACACAAGTTACACCAAATTGAGGACCACAAAGGAGACCAACACAGGCGACCACACAGGTTACACTACAAGGAGAACCAAACGGGAGACCACACAGAGAACCACACAGAGAACCAAACGGGAGACCACACAGAGAACCAAACGGGGGACCACACAGAGAACCAAACGGGGGACCACACAGAGAACCAAACGGGGGACCACACAGAGAACCACACAGAGAACCACACAGAGAACCACACAGAGAACCACACAGAGAACCACACAGAGAACCACACAGAGAACCACACAGAGAACCACACAGAGAACCACACAGGCTGCCAAACGTGTAACCACTCAGGTTAAAGGCGACCACACAGGTTACACTAAATTGAGGACCACACAGACTGCCACGCAGGAGACTACACGTTACACCACATGCAGGACCACACAGGTTACAGGTGTCTACACAGGTTACACCAAATGGAGTATCACACAGGCTGTTATGCAGGGGAACACAGGTTACAGGCAACCACCGAGGTTACACTAAATGGAGGACCACACACGCTATACCACACACACATTTTCTGGAGCTCAACAGAAGAAAATACTGGACACAGAGACATTATACAAGATCGAACCTTCAGCCACTTGTCATAATCGGTCACATCTGCCTTCCTGCTGGCTTAAAGTATCATTTAACTGTAAGCAACAACCTAATATATCCTAGGTTTAAGCATTAATTCCTCAATATCAAGTTACGATCTGATGATTAGGAGCTCTGGGAGCAGGAGACTGATGAGCAGAGGATGTCCATGTTACTCTCAGATCACTTCTCCAGCTGAAGAAACAGCCATCAAATAAAACTTTAAAGCATCATAATTAGAAATTGATATCTATGCAACTTCACAATTCACAACATGCAATTCGGCAGCAAAATTAACTTTCTAATTTCAGTGATTATTAAACCTGCCATATAGGGAACGTGTCACTTTAAACAGTGTAGGGAGCACACTAGTCCAGTGGGCGGTCCTACTAGTGATTGACAGCTGTGCCAACGTAAGCGAGGGCGTATATCTACATCAATCTGTTCGGTTACTTCTGCTCTAAACATTTTCTTGGCAGATGTGACAGGTTCAGTATTGTAGGAAAAACACTATATAAAAGGCGCTACATCATGTATCAGAGAAAAGAGGAGTACAATAGCGATGAGCAAACCTAGATGATAAACAGATTTATTGAAACACACAAAACCCACATATAGCCATAAAAACACATAAAAGGAACAATATGTAAGCACTGACATCTACAATATGCAATGTAGGGATATGTAAGGGAATACGTATTATATCATAAGGTTAGTGCCTGCAAACTGGGAACATCCAATAAATATTATCTGTGCAAAAGATGGCAAAAAGTAACAATGCGAAATTAGAAAGGGGGTTAAAGGTGCCCTATAATATAATACACACTCAATGTGGCAACAAACATCACCTGAAGACACAAGACAACTACACTCATACGATATAGCAACAAAGATCTGAAGACATACAAGCCACCTACACGATAAAGCATACATACGGAAGTATTGCAGACAATAATAAAAGTGGAAAAACAAACAATTTACACAAAAACTGAAGATGACGTTTGATATAAACAATCTGATTTGGCAGTGCACAAGAAATACGAGCTCCGGAGGCTTCTATGTACGGATGCGATTAGCAATCATTACAGAATGTGCAACATCGAAGCATCTTAAGCTGCTCAGAGCCGCAAAATGTACATCATCATCAAGACGTCTCTGTGAAGTTCGGTCAGACGGAAGAAGTGAAGTAGCGACTACCAGATGAAAGGATTCCCATCACACAAAAGAAGGTTCCACTTATGCCCCATCACCGCACAGGGGTCTGTCGTGGCCCCGACCAGTAATGACCTTCACCGTCAACCAGTATCGGTGGGAAATGTACGGGTTAAGGATTCCCGGCACGGAAGTGTCATCCCTCCCATTGTGACACCAGATGAAGGCAGGCGCTCCTCGGCGTCCCTGCGGGTCAGCCTCCCGCACATACACTCATCGGTAATTGGATTATGACAAATAGCTCAAAAAATTCAATGATTCTAAAAAAATCAGGTGAAATTCATCCCGCCTCTGCGACTTTACCATACCATTACAGTATTTAACCGCACAATGGTCACATTACACAGCTAATAAGAAAACTGGCTCCTTGCATTGCATTCTGTATTGTGACCCCAGACCCATTACAGTGTAACGTGCTTCTTATAAGAAGGGAGCAGCGGAGGAGCACTGCGCCCACAGGATTACACGTCTCAGGGGGAGAAGGAAGACGTCTTACGGAGTAAATAACAGCCGGGGTGTTTAACACGCACATCAATAGGTGCAGATCAGGCAAAACCACAAGCTGCATTATAATAAGCAGCGGAAACAGGCAAGATACAAAGTCTCATGGAGAAAGAGATAAGAGAAAACTCTGACACAACCAGAAAGGATGGAAAAACAGGTAACTGATAATAAAGGAGAAAAACAGATAAAAAGAGACACTAAACCCTAGAATTGTGGACCAGTTACTAATTCATTATATATCAAAAGGAGAATCCGTAAACTCACAAAACCGCCCGGATCAGTCTGTGCCACCGCTCATATTCACGGTCAGCTGTAAGGATATGTTCACATGGAGGTTTTTTTTGCAGGTTTTATGCAAATCCATGTTAATAAAAGTGCTTTTAGAGTAACCTACGACAGTCCAGATATCTCAAGATGAAGGAGTCGTATGAGTTGAGAGTCACTTTGTAAATCTTTATGTACATTCATAGTCATAAAAGGTATACAACTACAACATTATTGTTTGTTTCATGAGACAACGTCTTGATAGGAGCGAGTGTCAATCTCTCATGGTGGTTTACACGCAGATATGTTTCGATATCGCAACTCAATGCGCGGGAGCGCGCATAGTGCACGTCTCCGCACGCATGATGTTAGACCTGCGATATCGTATTCAAGTCGTCGATGTCACGCCTCCCAACCGGATCGCAAGTTAACATGGAGTGAATGGGTGTATCAATCGCATCGTAATGGGTTTACACAGCACGATCCGGCTTCAATCGCTATGCAATATCGGGCATTGAATAGCACGCTCATTCGATCCCCGATATCATTGACATCGTTCCTGCATCGTATTGACGTTCACACCATCAACGCAGGAACGATATCGGGTCCACGTCGAACACGTGACTTGACGAAATTGTACTGCGATATCGCAACGTGTAACCCGCCATCACATTCACCATAAAAAGCAATGAAAAAGTGCAAAACGCAGTGAGATCAGCTATGCAGATAAACTGTGTGAACATAGCCCAAATCTTCATTATTACCTTCCACATGAGTGTAGGCGCATTTATAAGTACCCAAAAGAAAGGTTACACCAACCTTACACCAGCGTGCACACGTTGATTACACAGTACGCCCACAGGAGCGTGCACACTTTGATTACACAGTACGCCCACAGGAGCGTACACACATTTATTACACAGTACACCCACAGGAGCGTGCACACATTTATTACACAGTACCCCACAGGAGCGTACACACATTTATTACACAGTACACCCACAGGAGCGTACACACATTTATTACACAGTACACCCACAGGAGCGTGCACACATTTATGACAGTACGCCCACAGGAGCGTGCACACATTTAGGACACAGCACGCCCACAGGAGCGTGCACACATTTATGACACAGTACGCCCACAGCAGCGTGCACACATTTATGACACAGTACGCCCACAGGAGCGTGCACACATTATTACACAGTACGCCCACAGGAGCGTGCACACATTTATTACACAGTACACCCACAGGAGCGTGCACACATTTATTACACAGTACGCCCACAGGAGCGTGCACACATTTATTACACAGTACGCCCACAGGAGCATGCACACTTTATTACACAGTACGCCCACAGGAGCGTGCACACATTTATTACACAGTATGCCCACAGGAGTGTACACACATTTATTACACAGTACGCCCACAGGAGCGTGCACACGTTTATGACAGTACGCCCATAGGAGCGTGCACATGTTTATGACGCAGTACGCCCACACGTTTATTACAAAGTACGCCCACAGAAGCGTGCACACGTTTATTACACACTATGCCCACAGCAGCAACTACACATTTATTACACAGTACGCCCACAGGAGCGTGCACTGCACACATTTATTACACAGTATGCCCACAGGAGTGTACACACATTTATTACACAGTACGCCCACACGTTTATTACACAGTACGCCCATAGGAGCGTGCACATGTTTATGACGCAGTACACCCACAGAAGCGTGCACACGTTTATTACACACTATGCCCACAGCAGCAAGTACACATTTATTACACAGTATGGCTACAGGAACATGCACACGTATATTACACAGTACGCCCACAGGAGCGTACTCACATTTATTACACAGTACGCCCACAGGAGCGTGCACACGTATATTACACAGTACGCCCACAGGAGCGTGCACATGTTTATGACACAGTATGCTCACAGGAGCATGCATACGTGGTTACACAGTACACCTACAGGACCGTATACACATTTATGACACAGTACGCCCACAGAAGTATGCATACGTTTATGACAGTACACCCACATCAGCGTGTACACATTACATAATACGCCTACAGCAGTGTGTACACATTACAATTACATAGTATGCTCACAGGAGCGTGCACACGTTTATAACACAGTATGCCCACAGCATCGTGCACACTCACATAAATCTCATTTACAAGTTCAGTTAATTACTTCAAAGACGACATGAATGAGCTCAGACCATTAACACCAAGAAACAGGAGAGTCCAGCAAATGTAACAAGAGGAGAAAGATACAAATAGATGTCAATATTTACAAACAACTAAACATTGTAAACAATCAGTACACAGATACATGGCCCACACACGAACATGTACCCTACATACGAGACGGATGGGCGACTACACACATGAATACGTACCCTATACACGGATACGTACGCCACACATGGACAGGTGACCCCACACACGGATACGTACCCTACACGTGGATGGACAGGCGATCCCACACATGGATACATACCATACACAAGGACGGACGACTCCCACGCAGATACGTACACTACACATGGACCGATGGATGACCCCACACATGGATACATACACTGTACACTACACATGGACCGATGGATGACCCCCACACGCAGATACGTACCCTACACATGGACCGATGGATGACCCCCACACGCAGATACACACCCTACACATGGACGGATGGATGACCCCACACACGGATACGTATCCTACACACGGACAGATGGATGACCCCCACACACGGATAAGTAACCTACACATGAACAGACAGATAATCCATACACAGACGGACGCCCACCCCACACACAAACCCTACACACTGACGGACGAGCGACCTCACACATGGATGGGCGATCCCACACATTAATATGTGCCCCATACATGGATGGGTGTCCCACACAGTTACTAGGAGCACAACAGAACAAGCCTACACGCAGAGCTTCTGTACACGGAGCAGAACACACGAGCACTGGCTGATCTCCGTCTTACACACAATAATAGGTTTCCATCACACTCACAGAGCAGGTACCTGGGCTTCATTTTCCATTCATTCTTGCAGTTCCTCTCAGCACAGTCTGTCCCGCAGCAGCAACGTGAGAAACTGACTGTAGTCTGAGGGACACCATCTGGCAGAGCTGCTGGGGGGGCGCAGCGCGCATGTGCAGGAGCCAGAACAAATCCCTATTCATCAAGAGGTGCTCAAAAGAAGCAGCCCAAGCAAACAAGTCTGGACCATGGAGGGCCGAGCGCTCCCCACAATGGGAATGGAGGGCTGCTATTTACATGACACTGGAGCTGCAGCACATTTCTGCAGTGTCGGTGCTGCATATACAACCTGCTGGCCATTCATGTCAGCTCTACAGCAAACTACAGCTCAAAGCCACGGATTTCAGCGTATATCATTAGCAGCCATGACAACATTATCCAACAGCAACAAAAGTGTGCAAACACCACAAACCATAGGAACCAAAGAGGAGCACAGGATGGATACAGCTGGTTAGCCATTTCTTATATAGCACCAATATATGATGAAGAGCTGCATGAGTCCCTATTCACACTGGACAGCTCACAATCTTCTTTATGTTCGACACACAATAGAGTCAATTTAATAGGAAGTCAATTAATCTAATGGTGGGTTTACACGTCGCGATATCGGCGTCCAACTCCGACCAAAAGTCACGTGGTTCGGGAGTTGGACCCGATATCGTTCGCGCGTTGTACGGTTTGAACATACAATGCGATGCTGGAACGATGCCAAAACGATATCGGGGTTGAATGAGCGTGCTATTCAACCGCCCGATATCGGATGGCCGTTGTAGCAGCATCGTCCCGTGTGACAGCCCAACTACGATGTGTACGCCCACGTCACCCATTCACTCCCATGTTAACTGGTCGTTCCTGGGTTGGGGGGCGTACACATCGTCGGGACGTTGTATCCCGATATCGGGCTGTCTAAACCGGCGATGCGATAGCGGGAAAAGTGCGCTCAAAAAGCGCGCTCCATCGTCGTTGGCTCCGATATCGGCCCGATATCGAGACGTGTAAACCCACCATGAGTATTTTTGAGGGGTGGGAGGAAAACCATGCAAACTTCATGAAGATGGTAAAACTCAAACCCAGGACCCCCAGCACAGCAACTCAAGAAGACCACGTGCCATACATACACATCACTGCAATCAGAGCGGCTGAAATATTCTATATGACACCATATTGGTTATCATAAAAGGTTGTACAATTCAAGTCACAGTCTTAAGAACGACAACACAACATATAACATGATAATTTGCAGCGAACCAGTGATTGTATTCTGAAGATTAGCAAATTTCCAAATATAAGATCTTTTCTGCAAACTTGTGGCACTGAAATTACTGAATAGGTGTCCCAAAAGCTGGAGCTACTCGTCACAATGTAACCAGAGGGGACGTGCCAAGTCACAAAAAAAATAACCCCACACAATTGGGTCACATTTTGCAATTTGTGACATAACCCCAGGGGCTACAAAGTGACTGTTTCCTCCCCAGGGTGTAATGTAGCAGAATTGAACACTGTGGCCCAAGCTATAAAGAGGGTGAGGGTCTGGGTCCTCATCCTACCACAGCAGACAGGAGAGCACAGCACCGCTCCTGTCTGAGCACACAGAGAAGAGGACTGAGTCCAGAGAGAAAAGACTCCTAGAGGTGACCCTTCAAATAATTATAAATACTGAAGAACCATTGTGATCAGGCAATAAAGGGTTAATGCCAGGAGAGCATATCTACTGCAGGGTGATGGCTCAAAATCACGTGACCAAGCCAAGGGCGGGGGGCAGCGGGCAGAAGAAGGGGAACACAAGGCCAACTGGACATCTACAGTCTTGGCACCCTTGTACCTGTTCCAGAAAATGAAGCATTTCTCAACGTTTATTGCACTACAAGTTTTGGCATAGACATGTTTATTTCCTTTGTGTGTATAGCAATATCCATTAGAAAAAAAATAAAAAATAAAAGGCACATTGGACAAAATGTTAACACAAAACCTCCAAAATGGGCAGGACTAAAAAAAATAAAAAATGTTGGCACCTTTCCAAAATTGTGAGTAAAAACCTTTTTTTCAAGCGTGTGCTGCTCCATTCAAACTCCTGTAGTAAGTAACAGCTGTGGGCAATCTGAAAATCACACCTGAAACCAGGTAAAAAGGGGAGAAGTTGACTCAATATTTGCATTGTTTGTGTAGGTCACACTGAGGGTACCGTTACATGGCACGACGTTGGAACGATGTCTGCAACAATCACGTGAGCGTGCGGTCATTGCAGATATTGTTGGCGAGATGTCACACATCTATATATCGTGGACAACTCACCGACGATGTTGTGAGCAGGTATCGTTCGCAAACCCTGCGAATGATCTCTGCTCATTGCTGTGAATGGTCGAAGTAAGTCGTAAACGACAGTTATCGCGGTGTAAAACAACGATATACCAGGTTGGCTGATCGTTAATCGTGTGGCTTGAGAACATGTTCTCAAACCTGCGATCAAACGATTTATCGTTACAACTTGGCAGAGTCACCTAACGATGTCACTGGAACGCCTCCAAACCTGTGACGTATCAGCGATGTCGTGCAGTGTAACGGGGCCTTAAGTATGGAGAACAGAAAGAAGAGAGAACTGTCTGAGGACTTGAGAACCAAAATTGTTGAAAAATATCCACAATCTCAATTTTACAAGCCCATCTCCGGAGATCTTGATGGTTCTTTATCCATGGTGCAAACATAATGAAGAAGTTAAGAACGCATGGCAATGTAGCCAATCTCCCTGGATGGGTACGGCAAAGAAAAATTGATGAAAGGTTACAAAGCAGGATAGTATGGATGGTGAATAAACAGCACCAACCAAGTTCTACAGAAATTCAAGCTGTCCTGCGGCGGGCTCAGAGGACATCAGTGTCAGCACAAACTATCCATCTACATGTGAATGGAATGAAACACTATGGAGGAGACCCAAGAGGACCCCCCACTGATGACACTAGCCCTGCAGTTTGCCAAAATGTACACGAGTAACCAAAATCCATCTGAAAAATCATCTTGTGGAAAGATGAGACCAAGAAAGAGCTTTTTGGTAAAGAACATCATTCTACTGTTTACCAAATACGGAATGAGACCTACAAAGAAAAGAACACAGGACCTACAGTCAGATATGATGGAGGTTCATAGATGTTTGGGTTTGCTTTTCTGCCTCTGGTACTAGCAGCCTTAACTATGCAAGGCATCAGGAAATGTGAAGATTACCAAAGGATTGTGGGTGGAAATGTAGAGCCCAGTGTCAAAGCCGGGTGCATCCTAGGTCATGGGTCTCCAGCAGGACAGTAACCCCAAACATACAAGAAGCCACAGAAACGGATGAAAACAAAGCGCTGGAGAGATCTGTAGTGTCAGCAATGAGTCCGGATCTAAATCCCATTGATCACCTGTGGAGAGATCTAAAAATTACTGTAGGGAGAAGACGCCTCAAATATGAGAGACCTGGAGCAGATCATAAAGGAGAGTCCAGAATTCAAGATGAGAGGTGTAAGGAGCTTGTGGATGGTTATAGGAAATGATTGATTGCAGTTATTCAATTCCGAAGGGTGCAGCCAAATATTAAGGCGAGGGGGACAACAATTTGGTCCGGGACATTTTTGGAGATGTGTTAAATTATGTCCAATTTGCCTTTTTTCTCTGTTTTTAGGTTGTTTCAATACACAGTGTTATAAATGATTATTTACCTTAATAAACACTGCATTTATTGGAACAATTTCAAGGGGCAAACACTTTAGGCCATGACTATACTAGTACTACAGCACATTAGCCATGTACACTAACAGTATGTACAGCGATCAGTACAGGAGCAGTGTACACTGACAGTATATACAGTGATCAGTACAGGAACCGTGTACACTGACAGTATATACAGTGATCAGTACAGGAGCCATGTACACTGACAGTATATACAGTGATCAGTACAGGAGCCATGTACAATAACATAGTGATCAGTAAAGCATAGGAGCCGCGTACACCGACAGTATATACAGCGATCAGTACATGAGCCGCTTACACCGACAGTATATACAGCGATAAGCACAGAAGCCGTGTACACCGACAGCGTATACAGCAATCAGTACAGGAGCCACGTACACTGACAGTATATACAGTGATCAGTACAAGAGCCTTGTAGACTGACAGTATATACAGTGATCAGTACAGGAGCCGCTTACACCGACAGTATATACAGCGACCAGCACAGGAGCCGCGTACACTGACGTTATATACAGTGATCAGCACAGGAGCCGCGTACACTGACAGTATATACAGCAACCAGCACAGGAGCCGCGTACACTGACATTATATACAGTGATCAGTACAGGAGCCGCGTACACCGACATTATATACAGTGATTAGTACAATATATACAGTGATCAGTACAGGAGCAGTGTACACTGACAGTATATACAGTGATCAGTACAGGAGCCGCGTACACTGACAGTATATACAGTGATCAGTACAGGAACCGCGTACACTGACAGTATATACAGTGATCAGTACAGGAACCGCGTACACTGACAGTATATACAGTGATCAGCACAGGAACCGTGTACACTGACAGTATATACAGTGATCAGCACAGGAGCCGCGTACACTGACAGTATATACAGTGATCAGTACAGGAACCGCGTACACTGACAGTATATACAGTGATCAGTACAGGAACCGTGTACACTGACAGTATATACAGTGATCAGTACAGGAACCGCGTACACTGACAGTATATACAGTGATCAGTACAGGAACCGTGTACACTGACAGTATATACAGTGATCAGTACAGGAGCCGCATACACTGACAGTATATACAGTGATCAGCACAGGAGCCGCGTACACTGACAGTATATACAGTGATCAGTACAGGAACCGCGTACACTGACAGTATATACAGTGATCAGTACAGGAACCGTGTACACTGACAGTATATACAGTGATCAGTACAATATATACAGTGATCAGTACAGGAGCAGTGTACACTGACAGTATATACAGCGATCAGTACAATATATACAGTGATCAGTACAGGAGCAGTGTACACTGACAGTATATACAGTGATCAGTACAGGAGCCATGTACACTGACAGTATATACAGCGATCAGTACAATATATACAGTGATCAGCACAGGAGCCATGTACACTGACAGTATATACAGCGATCAGTACAATATATACAGTGATCAGTACAGGAGCAGTGTACACTGACAGTATATACAGTGATCAGCACAGGAGCCATGTACACTGACAGTATATACAGTGATCAGCGGGTTCTGTGCACACGGGGCGGCAGTGCGGGGTTGGATGCGGGCATGCGGCATATCCCGCGGTCCAGTACAGGAGGGATGAGCTGAGCACAAAGGGTCGCAGTAAGTTGTGGGGGGGACGGTGCGGGCTCAGTGCCGGGGGACGGTGCGGGCTCACTGCCGGGGGACGGTGCGGGCTCACTGCCGGGGGACGGTGCGGGCTCACTGCCGGGGGACGGTGCGGGCTCACTGCCGGGGGACGGTGCGGGCTCAGTGCGGCCACACGCGGCGCATCCTCCCAGCGCAGGACGGCGGATGCTGCGGATCCCTGACAGGTCGCTCCTCCGCACATTGTGCCGCACTGACTCCGGACAAGTGAGTGCACAGGTGACCCCGGTCCCAGACAGAGGCTCAGACCCCGCCGTGTTCCTCCCCCGCCCCGGTGCAGCCTCCCCCGCTCCACTCACCGGTCTCCCTCCCGGTGATGCTCCGCCGCCTCCTCCTCCTTATCCTCTCTCTACACGCCAAGCGGGGCGCGAGCCCAGAGCCGAGCACGTGACCGCGCTAATTGTTCTGATTGGCTCCGAGCCTCCTACAGCCCCGCCCCCTCATTCTGCACCTGAGGAGGGAGCGCGCCTGGGGACGAGCACAGAGCCTGCACCTGAGGAGGGAGCGGGGACGAGCACAGAGCCTGCACCTGAGGAGGGAGCGGGGACGAGCACAGAGCCTGCACCTGAGGAGGGAGCGGGGACGAGCACAGAGCCTGCACCTGAGGAGGGAGCGGGGACGAGCACAGAGCCTGCACCTGAGGAGGGAGCGGGGACGAGCACAGAGCTGCACCTGAGGAGGAGCGGGACAGACTGCACCTGAGGAGAGGAGCGGGGACGAGCACAGAGCCTGCACCTGAGGAGGGAGCGGGGACGAGCACAGAGCCTGCACCTGAGGAGAGAGCGGGGACGAGCACAGAGCCTGCACCTGAGGAGAGAGCGGGGACGAGCACAGAGCCTGCACCTGAGGAGAGAGCGGGGACGAGCACAGAGCCTGCACCTGAGGAGAGAGCGGGGACGAGCACAGAGCCTGCACCTGAGGAGAGAGCGGGGACGAGCACAGAGCCTGCACCTGAGGAGGGAGCGGGGACGAGCACAGAGCCTGCACCTGAGAGGAGCGGGACGAGCACAGAGCCTGCACCTGAGGAGAAGCGGGGACGAGCACAGAGCCTGCACCTGAGGAGGAGCGGGGACGAGCACAGAGCCTACACCTGAGGAGGAGCGGGGACGAGCACAGAGCCTGCACCTGAGGAGAGAGCGGGGACGAGCACAGAGCCTGCACCTGAGGAGGAGCGGGGACGAGCACAGAGCCTGCACCTGAGGAGAGAGCGGGACGAGCACAGAGCCTGCACCTGAGGAGGAGACGCGGGGGACGAGCACAGAGCCTGCACCTGAGGAGGAGGGGACGAGCACAGAGCCTGCACCTGAGGAGGAGCGGGGACGAGCACAGAGCCTGCACCTGAGGAGGGAGCGGGGACGAGCACAGAGCCTGCACCTGAGGAGAGAGCGGGGACGAGCACAGAGCCTGCACCTGAGGAGGGAGCGGGGACGAGCACAGAGCTGCACCTGAGGAGGACGAGCACAGAGCCTGCACCTGAGGAGGGAGCGGGGACGAGCACAGAGCCTGCACCTGAGAGGAGGCAAGCGCGAGGCGGGGACGAGCACAGAGCCTGCACCTGAGGAGGGACGAGCACGAGCTGCACGAGGAGGGGGGACGAGCACAGAGCCTGCACCTGAGGAGGGAGCGGGGACGAGCACAGAGCCTGCACCTGAGGAGAGAGCGGGGACGAGCACAGAGCCTGCACCTGAGGAGGGAGCGGGGACGAGCACAGAGCCTGCACCTGAGGAGGGAGCGGGGACGAGCACAGAGCCTGCACCTGAGGAGGGAGCGGGGACGAGCACAGAGCCTGCACCTGAGGAGGGAGCGGGGACGAGCACAGAGCCTGCACCTGAGGAGGGAGCGGGGACGAGCACAGAGCCTGCACCTGAGGAGGAGCGGGGACGAGCACAGAGCCTGCACCTGAGGAGGAGCGGGGACGAGCACAGAGCCTGCACCTGAGGAGGAGCGGGGACGAGCACAGAGCCTGCACCTGAGGAGGAGCGGGGACGAGCACAGAGCCTGCACCTGAGGAGGGAGCGGGGACGAGCACAGAGCCTGCACCTGAGGAGGAGGGGGACGAGCACAGAGCCTGCACCTGAGGAGAGAGCGGGGACGAGCACAGAGCCTGCACCTGAGGAGGGAGCGGGGACGAGCACAGAGCCTGCACCTGAGGAGAGCGGGACGAGCACAGAGCCTGCACCTGAGGAGGAGCGGACGAGCACAGAGCCTGCACCTGAGGAGAGAGCGGGGACGAGCACAGAGCCTGCACCTGAGGAGGAGGCAAGCCGGGGAGACGGAGACACAGAGCCTGCACCTGAGGAGAGAGCGGGGACGAGCACAGAGCCTGCACCTGAGGAGAGAGCGGGGACGAGCACAGAGCCTGCACCTGAGGAGAGCGGGACGAGCACAGAGCCTGCACCTGAGGAGGGAGCGGGGACGAGCACAGAGCCTGCACCTGAGGAGGAGAGCGGGGACGAGCACAGAGCCTGCACCTGAGGAGAGAGCGGGGACGAGCACAGAGCCTGCACCTGAGGAGGGAGCGGGGACGAGCACAGAGCCTGCACCTGAGGAGAGGAGCGGGGACGAGCACAGAGCCTGCACCTGAGGAGGGGCGGGGACGAGCACAGAGCCTGCACCTGAGGAGGGGGACGAGCACAGAGCTGCACCTGAGGAGGAGCGGGACGAGCACAGAGCCTGCACCTGAGGAGGGAGCGGGGACGAGCACAGAGCCTGCACCTGAGGAGGGAGCGGGGACGAGCACAGAGCCTGCACCTGAGGAAGAGCGGGGACGAGCACAGAGCCTGCACCTGAGGAGGGAGCGGGGACGAGCACAGAGCCTGCACCTGAGGAGGGAGCGGGACGAGCACAGAGCCTGCACCTGAGAGAGGGGGACGAGCACAGAGCCTGCACTGAGGAGGGAGCGGGACGAGCACAGAGCCTGCACCTGAGGAGGGAGCGGGGACGAGCACAGA
Source organism: Allobates femoralis (assembly GCA_033576535.1). Lineage (NCBI taxonomy): Eukaryota > Metazoa > Chordata > Amphibia > Anura > Aromobatidae > Allobates > Allobates femoralis. The sequence goes on along the minus strand of JARQOC010000008.1, from coordinate 40,185,705 downwards.
GCCTGCACCTGAGGAGAGAGCGGGGACGAGCACAGAGCCTGCACCTGAGGAGGACGGGGACGAGCACAGAGCCTGCACCTGAGGAGGGAGCGGGACTGAGCAGAGCCTGCACCTGAGGAGGGAGCGGGGACGAGCACAGAGCCTGCACCTGAGGAGGAGCGGGGACGAGCACAGAGCCTGCACCTGAGGAGAGAGCGGGGACGAGCACAGAGCCTGCACCTGAGGAGGGGCGAGGAAGAGCACAGAGCCTGCACCTGAGGAGGGAGCGGGGACGAGCACAGAGCCTGCACCTGAGGAGGGAGCGGGGACGAGCACAGAGCCTGCACCTGAGGAGGGAGCGGGGACGAGCACGAGAGCCTGCACCTGAGGGGAGCAGGACAGCAGCTGCATGGGGGAGCGGAAGCACAGATCCTGCACCTGAGGAGGGAGCGGTACGAAACAGAGCCTGCACCTGAGGGAGCAGCTGGGACGAGCACAGAGCCTGCACCTGAGGAGGCAGCAGGATGAGGTACAGAGCCTGCACCTGAGGAGGGAGGGGGACAGCACAGAGCCTCACCTGAGAGGAGGGGAGGGGACGAGCACGTAGCCTACACCTGAGGAGGGAGCAGGGGCAGGACGAGCACGTAGCCTACACCTGGGGAGGGAGCGGAGACGAGCACAGAGCCTGCACCTTAGGAGGGAGTGAGCATGGAGCCTGCACCTGAGGAAGGAGCGCGTCACGGGGATGAGCATGGAGCCTGCACCTGAGGAGTGAGCGGGGACAAGCAGGGAGCCTGCACCTGAGATGGAAGCGCGCCTGGGGAACGAGCACAGAGCCTGCACCTGAGGAGGGAGCAAGGACAAGCACTGAGCCTGCACCTTAGGAGGGAGTGAGCATGGAGCCTGCACCTGAGGAAGGAGCGCGTCACGGGGATGAGCATGGAGCCTGCACCTGAGGAGTGAGCGGGGACAAGCAGGGAGCCTGCACCTGAGATGGAAGCGCGCCTGGGGAACGAGCACAGAGCCTGCACCTGAGGAGGCAGCTAGGATGAGTACAGAGCCTGCACCTGAGGATGGAGGGGGGACAAGCACAGAGCCTACACCTGAGGAGGGAGCAAGGACGAGCACGTAGCCTACACCTGGGGAGGGAGTGGGGACGAGCACAGAGCCTCCACCTTAGGAGGGAGTGAGCATGGAGCCTGCACCTGAGGAGAAAGTGGGGACGAGCACAGAGCCTGCACCTGAGGAGGGAGTGAGCATGGAGCCTGCACCTAAGGAGGCAGCGTGGATGAGCACGGAGCCTGCACCTGAGGACGAAGCAGGGACAAGCATGGTGCATACACCTGAAGAGGGAGCAGGGATGAGCACGCAGCCTACACATGGGGAGGGAGCAGGGATGAGCACAGAGCCTGCATCTGAGGAGGGAGCACGCCCAGGTGACAAGCACAGAGCTTGCCAGTTTTATACTTGTATATGCATATATAGTTGTGGCCAAAAGTATTGACACCCCTGCAATTCTGTCAGATAATACTCAGTTTCTTCCTGAAAATGATTGCAATCACAAATTCTTTGGTATTATTATCTTCACTTAATTTGTCTTCAATGAAAAAACACAAAAGAGACTGAAGCAAAAAGCAAAACATTGATCATTTCACACAAAACTCCAAAAATGGGCCAGACAAAAGTATTGGCACCCTCAGCCTAATACTTGGTTGCACAACCTTTAGCCAAAATAACTGCGATCAACCACTTCCAGTAACCATCAATGAGTTTCTTACAATGCTCTGCTGGAATTTTAGACCATTCTTCTTTGGCAAACTGCTCCAGGTCCCTGATATTTGAAGGGTGCCTTCTCCAAACTGCCATTTTTAGATCTCTCCACAGGTGTTCTATGGGATTCAGGTCTGGACTCATTGCTGGCCACCTTTGAAGTCTCCAGTGCTTTCTCTCATACCATTTTCTAGTGCTTTTTGAAGTTTTGGGTCATTGCCCTGCTGGAAGACCCATGACCTCTGAGGGAGACCCAGCTTTCTCACACCAGGCCCTACATTATGCTGCAAAATTTGTTGGTAGTCTTCAGACTTCATAATGTCATGCACACGGTCAAGCAGACTAGTGCCAGAGGCAGCAAAACAACCCCAAAACATCAGGGAACCTCCGCCATGTTTGACTGTAGGGACCATGTTCTTTTCTTTGCCTCTTTTTTTCTCCTGTAAACTCTATGTTGATGCCTTTGCCCAAAAGCTCTACTTTTGTCTCATCTGACCAGAGAACATTCTTCCAAAACGTTTTAGGCTTTCTCAGGTAAGTTTTGGCAAACTCCAGCCTGGCTTTTTTATGTCTCGGGGTAAGAAGTGGGGTCTTCCTGGGTATCCTACCATACAGTCCCTTTTCATTCCGACATCGGTGGATAGTACGGATTGACACTTGTACCCTCGGACTGCAGGGCATCTTGAACTTGTTTGGATGTTAGTCGAGGTTCTTTATCCACCATCCGCACAATCTTGCATTGAAATCTCTCGTCAATTTTTCTTTTCCGTCCACATCTAGGGAGGTTAGCCACAGTGCCATGGGCTTTAAACGTCTTGATGACACTGCGCACGGTAGACACAGGAACATTCAGGTCTTTGGAGATGGACTTGTAGCCTTGAGATTGCTCATGCGTCCTCACAATTTGGTTTCTCAAGTCCTCAGACAGTTCTTTAGTCTTCTTTCTTTTGTCCATGCTCAATGTGGTACACACAAGGACACAGGACAGAGGTTGAGTCAACTTTAATCCATGTCAACTGGCTGCAAGTGTGATTTAGTTATTGCCAACACCTGTTAGGTGCCACAGGTAAGTTACAGGTGCTGTTAATTACACAAATTAAGGAAGCATCACATGATTTTTCTAACAGTGCCAATACTTTTGTCCACCCCCTTTTTTATGTTTGGTGTGGAATTAGATCCAATTTGGCTTTAGGACAATTCTTTTTATGTTTTTTCATTGAAGACAAATTAAATGAAGATAATAATACCAAAGAATTTGTGATTGCAATCATTTTCAGGAAGAAACGGAGTATTATCTGACTGAATTGCAGGGGTGTCAATACTTTTGGCCACAACTGTATGTATATGTGTATAGATCTGCGTATATTATTTAAAGTCATTGTGCATGTGTAATATATATATATATATATATATGTATATTTTGAGTCTGAACGTACACGTTTTTAAGAGGGAATTAAGAACAAAATTTTGGACCTTCTGTTACCACGGGACAGGACAGTGATCTAAAGGCAACATCTGGATGCAACAGCTTTGTATTATGAACTTCAAAAACTGTTTTCTAAATGCTTAGAATCATTCCATATTTTGTACATACACTACTGTAAAAAAGCTTTAGAGAATGTGGAAAAAATGCTACGAAACAAGAATAATTTATAAAATAAATAAATCAATATTTGGTGACTGCCCTTTGTTCTCAAAAGAGCATCAATTCTTCTTAAGCTGTGTGAGGAAAAGCCAAACTTTGCTACATAGGTATGTTGTAGAAGATAGATTCATGTTACCATACAGCGTTGCCATACAAAAGGTAGTTATACTGAATCAGCAAGGTCTCTCCCAGAAAATGATATCCAAAAGATGTGCTCTTCAGGCTTTTTTGGAAGAGCACCAAGAAATCTACAACAATGGGAGCCCAATGCTTGGTCAAGGAAACAGTGTAGCACATGAAAGACACATCATGCTTACTTCGCTTCAGTCGGATGTTGTCTAGCAGTGCCATCACTTCAGAACTGGCAACAACCAATGGCACCCAGCTATACCCAATACTACTGTTTTGGAGTCAAGACAAAAGTGTTTGTTATGGATGAATTGCTTACAAAAAGCCATATTTTCAGCATAGAAACAAGGTCAAGTGATGCAACTATGCACAAGTATATAGGAACAGGGATTTAAAAAAATGGCATCCGATTCTCTGGACTGATGAGTTAAAATGTTAAATATTTGACTATAACAGAAGGCAGCCGAAGGCCTAGAGAGCAGTACAAAATGAGAGTCTGCAGTAAGCAGGGAAGCATGGTGGAAGGTTGTGCAAGTTTGGAGCTCATTTCAAGAAATGGAGTTGAGGATCTGGTCAGGATTAATGGTTTGCTCAATGCTGAGCAATACAGGCAGATACTTATCCATCATTATAATACCATCATGGAGGTGTCCGGCTCCAAATTTAGTCTGCAGAAGGACAACGACCACAAACATACAGCCAATGTCATTAAGAACTATCTTTAGCATACAGAGGAACAAGGAGTCCCAGTGGTGATCTGAATAACATCAGGCCTGTCAGAGACGACTGGTTAGAATTGGTTTAACCAATTCACGACCAAGGGCATAATTGTATGTCCTTGGCCACCTCCCTCCTTTTGATGCAAGCTCACGTGCTGAGCTCGCATCTCCACACTTGTCAGCTGATCTGATTTGCTGATATATGTAGCTAACAGCACTGATTGGATCAGCGATCCGATCAGCACTGTTAACCTGGCGGGGATGATGCAATTGTGGTGCCCCACTGGTCAGTGCACCACTAAAGGGGTACTGCACCCAGACTAGCGTGTGTGGTATCCCTGTCACCAGAGGATGGTAATGTTAATCTGAGGCTTCATCCCTGCATTCATACATTTAGGTTAGGGGACCTTTTGGTTAACGCGTTGCTAGGGTTCCAGTCCCGGTGGGAGGTGCTAAAGTGTAGTAATATAAGCGGTGAGTGAGTAGTTGTTGTGAGGAGAGTGAAGTGGAGGGTTCCTGTAAAGGAAGGCAGCACAGACAGAAGAGGGATCCCTGGCTTGAGGAAGCCCAGGGCCGGACCGTGCCGAAAACCGGTTCGGAAGGAACCCAGTCCAAGACGGAGTATCGGCTCCGAGTGCGGTGCAGGCAAGTTTAGCTCTGAGCAGCCAAACATGGTGGGTCGAAGGCCTTTCATATAGCCCCGACCTGGTCCAACTTGCACGTCCCCACCAGGAGCTCCAAACCGGGCCGCACACGGATAGTAAGGCGAGCGCAGTGAAAAGGACAGAGATTGTACCAGAAGGAACATCATTGCGAGCCTCAGAGAGACTTTACATCCTTTGGTGACTACCCGGCCAGCTAACTGAAGCCAAGTGACTGTGTACCAATGACAATGGCTGTGTAACCTGGAAAGCTGCTTCACATCACCAGTAAACACCGGTGCACAGCAAGAAGGTTTCCTGTGTCTTATCTCTATTAAGTTGGTCACCTGTGTTCCAGTCTCAAGGAGAAGACTGCACCTCTCTCTATATGAAAAACCATTATCTTTACCTCACTGCCCTGGGGATTTTGCTCCACCTGCAGGGAGCAACATCATCTGGCTGCCTACCCATAATCCCCAGAGGTCTGCTGGCAGTGCTGGTGCCATCACCAGATACTGCAGGTGGCATCACGTTAAAAAAAACCTTTAATAATTTTTATTTTATTTTTACTAAACCCTTTTTTTCATGACCACCAGGGCCACGGATCCGGGCACCGCCACCAGTGACAGTCCCTTAAAGCTGCGCCTGGGATCAGAGTACCCCGGCCCTGGGCTGTGTCACGATCATGGGGTCTCAATGCATTGTAATGACAGCCCAGGGTCAGCTGATGACCCCAGATGCTTCCATGAATCACTTCCTGTCAGCGATAGCCAAGTGACATTACTGTCAGAAAGTGATCATTTGTGCTGTGTAGAGGAATGGTGAAGCATCTGTCTGCATAACACAAGTGATTGCACATTGTGGTGCCCTAAGGGGCAGTGTAAAATAGAGAAAAAGTTTTAAAATTTTTTTTTTAAAAGTATGAAAATAAATATCAAATCACCCCCTTTTGCTCCATTGAAAATAACACATTTTGTAAAGTGGTAAACGTGAATATGCATCCCGATTTTTCCTGGCAAAGACTGATCTGCCTTGAAATTTTTTTTAAAGCCACAGCTAATTCTCAATATTGCAGAGTTGAAATTCCACATGTGACATATGCATTTCCCCCTACCAGGGGCGGACCTACCGCAGTGCAGCTGGTTCAGCTGCACCAGGGCCCCGACCGGCTAGGGGGCCCCTCAGGCACCTGTAGGGGGGCCCCTCCACCTCCCTTCAGGGGGGCCCGTAGACCGCGATAATGTGTCAGAGGAGACGGCTGATCCCGCCCCTCCTCTCCATTCCTCTCCATTCCCCGGCATGCTGGAGACTCGGGTGGCAGCCCATACTCACCAGAAGCCCCCCCGCTCCTTACCTGGGCCTGCAGCTTGACTTAGCACCCCCGCTCCTCACTAGCACCCCCCGCCCCCGCTCCTCACCTCCTCACCTGGGAACCAGTTGCACCGGGGCCCGCACGGCTCCAGGTCCGCCACTGCCCCCTATCCTTATATAAATGGCCCCATAACTGTTTTACTTGCCCCCATACATGGAATAAAATCTTTTGAGTTCTTTACTAATATATGTAAAGAAAAATAGCAGTAAAAGTTGATTGGGAATGGAAACATTATTCTAGGGTTCCTCCATGGTGATCAGGTTTTCATTTGGGGAATTGATTCAATTTAGCAAGGGCTCAATTTAAGCTGCTTTTATCTATCTGAGAGTTTGTGTATTGCAATAATTCCTACTGTCTGTGTGGAAAATATGGTACCCATGAGGCAGCTTTAATCTTTTAGCTCTAGGTTCTGGGCAACAGAGTGGATTGTTACATAATACTAAAGTGGAATTGCTTCTGAAAATCTGGTATACCGAAATGAGCAGCATCACTATCAACAATGGACGACTAGGTCAGTCAACACCTGGAGGGCCCAAATGTCAGACATGTCAGAAGTGTCAGCATCTTCTGCAGAGAAAATGTTGCACTTTTATGTTTTTAGAATGTATTTGCTGGTGACGAACCTCCAAGCTTCAGAGCGGATGAAGAGTTTGCTATAGTTGGATAATCTGGAATTATTGCAAAGGAATCAGGGACTCGTTAGAATAAAAAAAATGACTGACATTACTGTGTGCATTATTGCCACATTGTCAAATCACTTTGACTTTACAGTGTTAATTATCTTTGCACTGAGACTCACTGTGGCTTTTACTCTGGGGCTAGTTCACATTGATCATTACACTACACTATGCTGTAACATCTCTGTGGTTAATATCCCGTGCAGATTTGTTTTATGTTATCTTTGATATTTCTGTATGATTGTCTTTTATTCGCTAGCACGTGACGTCTCCGTGCTCATTATCTATGCCACGTGACATAGTTGCATGCATTATCCATGTTCAGTAATGTAACTAAAGTGAGGAAAAAAAGTATTTAGCCAGCCACCAATTGTGCAAGTTCTCCCACTTAAAAAGATGAGAGGCCTGTAGTTGACATCATAGGGTGGCTTCACACTGCGGTCAGGTCTGGTCCGGGGCTGTCAGGGGTGACAGCCCCGGACCGGATTTTGGCCCCATAGTATCCTATGGGGCCGGATGGAGCCGTATGGCAGTTATCTGCCATCCGGCTGCCATCTCGCCGGAAGAATCCGGGAGAAGTGGGATTTTCCTCCTGGATCCAAAAACGTTGCATGCAACATTTTTAGGTCGGGGAGTCCGATTTGCACCTAATTGGTGTCTCCCGGATTCCCCCGGATCCTCCCGGATTCCCCGATCCTTCCGGGGCAATCCAGCACTCCCTTAACATGGGGCCGATTGTCCCGATCCGGGAGGATCCGGGAACCGGATACCGGCGGCCGCACGCCGCTGTTATAATTCAGGACCGCGGCTAGCTCCCTGCAAGCCGCGGTCCTGAATAATCAGCTGCGGCAGATGCACACCGGACCGGAGGGCATATTAGCCCTCCGGGTTTGCGTGCTGATTCGGTCCGGGGCTGTCAGGTTCACCCCTGACAGCCCCGGACATGACTGCAGTGTGAAGCCACCCATAGGTAGACCTCAAAAAAAGCAAAAATTCATTCCAAATCAGACAATGTGATTTTCAGGATTTGTCTTCTCATTTTGTCTCTCGTAGTTGAGGTCTACCTATGATGTCAATTACAGGCCTCTCAATTTGGTGGCTGACTAAATACTTTTTTTCCACATTGCATAAAAATTGTTCCCCTGCAGTGGCATCGCTGTGTGCATATTCATGGGTGCAAATATTACAATAAGTGCGTCAGTAAGGCCTTATATACAGTATTCTTGAATAATGTATATAAGTCCCCATATTATACTCACCTACACGGCGGTTTGGTCCAGTGGGTGTCACTGGCCTTGATCCAGCACCTCCTCTCTGCTTGTGATTATCGTCCTCCCACCCTGCTTCACGTGGTTAACACATCCTAAATCATTCACACACAGTGTCTTCCATTGTGTTCCTGCGCATAAGCACTTCTCTCTGTCCTGCTGAGGGCAGAACAATGTACTGTAATGCACAGGCCAGGTGCAGGGAAAGGTCAAAGAGCGCCTGTGCACTATAACACTTTGCTCTGCCCTCGCAGCGCAGAGAGAAGTGCGCATACACAGGAGTGCAATGGAGGGACACTTTGTGTGGATGATGTAGGATGTCTCAACCACATGAAGCAGGTAGTAGAACGGAATCACAAGTAGAGAGGAGGTGCTCGATCCAAGACCAGTGACACCCATTGACTGGACTATGGACAGCCCTATAAGTGATGTATACATATAAAGCTCTTTTTATGTTATACAGATTGGCCGTGGGGAACATTTATGCTGTATTTCCTAGAATAATATATAACAGCTTACTGGTGGTGGCTGCAGCTTTATGGGAAAAACTTTTTTTTTTTTTAGGTTTTACATTTCTTGGATAACTCTTCTGATAATTCTTTCGCTTCTCTGTCTGAAGATATTATGGCCCTAACAATGCTCACTTTAACCTTCAGTAGTGTACAAATTCTTCTGTAACCAATGCCATCAGTATGTTTTGCAACAATAAGGCTTTCAAAGGTATTGCGATAGCTCACTGGTTTTACTCTTCATGAAATGTTTCTTGTGTGTCACCTTGATGATGCGACACCTTTTATACGCCGACGGTTGAACCAGCTAACATTATTCACTAAATTGTAAAGATTGCTTTTTAAGTATTGATAGTTTTGAGCTGGTTTCATGACTTTCCATGGCTTTTTGCACCTCTCTTTTCCATGTGTTCAATAATTTTTCCCGTGTCATTGCTCATTATTACATACCAGTAAATTTATTGTCATCTACATTTTGATTTCTTTGCCTGTGTGGTTGGATGTTTCTACCAACTTATGTTAGAAATTACCTTTAGAAATATATGTATGTAAAAAATTGATGACGTGTTCAATACTTATTTCACCCACTGAATTAACGGTTTTGACCATTCTTTTTAAAACACTACAGGTTTCCAAAGACTGTTCTTTAGGCATTTTCTGCTCTGAAGATGCTGTATACTTTTAATAGAAAGCTACAAAAAGGCTAAGGTTTCTGCTAATAAGCTAATAGAAGATTCTTCATTGTTGAATGAAGAAAAAATGGGATAATTGCAGTACAAAGGATACCTTAAAAACTACTGAAAAACATGTATAAAAAATTCTGCCAGCGCTCAAAAATGACACAGCAAGAGCTTAGGAAGTGACTAAAAAGAAGCCAAAAAAGACAGTTCTAGACAAAAATCACCATGTTTTGGAGCTCGGTGCAAATGTAGTCTAGCTCAGAAAAAATGAAACTTCTGAGTAGATTCAGCACATAATCGCTACTCCTGATTGATGTGATCAGAGACTGGTAGACAATGAGGATGATCTAGCTGTTTCTTGTATTAAAATATAGAAAAATGTATTAAAAAACTTTGATAAAATTTGGAAATATCAGTATATCCTGCTGTAGATGTTAGGGGCCGCTGAGGGATTGAGGACCTTGGGCAATTGCCCGGTTTACCCAGCCTTATTGCGGCCATGATTACCAGCAAAGGCTTTTGTACAAAGTATTAAATACATTTCAGCAACGTGTTCAATACTTTTTCCCTGTGCCATTTCTCATTATTACACATCATTTACTCTATGGACTCTGTAATTTGATTTCTTTGTCTGTGTGGATTGGATGGGTTGTTACCGACATCTGGTGAAACATTCATATCAATAGCACTTTTAGAAACATATTTAGATAAAGAATTGTTGACATGTTCGCCCGCTGTACATTTAGGGCGAGTCACTTTTACAATTTCTGAGCTCTTCTTACTTTTTGTAGCGGAATCCACCTGAAAAACATCTCACATTATCAATAATCCCACTTGGGGGTTGAAAAACTCAAGAATGAAATGTAAGAAACAACATCACAATTTCTGATAAATTTGTGGACCCCTCTTTCGTAGAAAAGGTAGTACATGATTCACTATCTATTAGTCACTATTACAACCGTTGGCAGCTGTGTTTGCCATCTCAGCCCACCCCTGCCAGATCCCGGCGTTGTAAGCCACTGTCTCGTATTGCTTTTTCCTCTCCCGTAGTCACTTTTGACAGTCGGTCAGAGTTCATCGCAGGACAGTAATCTGACCAGCCTCCATCCGATGATAACAGTAGATAATAGCTCTCTACATATAGTCTTGTATGTACTATTATTTGGGTGTTTTAGACATTCATGTTCTATATGTTACATCAGTAAATGTATTCCGAATGGTTTCATATAGGCAATGTCTCATTTTGTAGTCCCAAATTAAATATGGTTTCATACTAGAATTTGGTTTCCAGTGACATATCCTTGTAAATGCCATGATATGACGTATGGATTTGTAACCTTTCTGGTAATAGTTCAAGGTCATAAAGCAAAGAAATCCATCGATATAGATCTATATGAATGTGGTCAAACTCTATAGATAAATAGGGTTTGGCTCCACATATTGTAATGGAGCCAAACCAATGTTTGGCCCCTTTAAAATAAAAAAGCCTATACTCACCTCTCATGGCAGTGCGGTTCTGGCAGTGACGACGCTAAAGTTCCGAGGGTTCATGTGAGGTTGTTATGTTACAGGAGCCCAGGTCCCAATCACCACGACTTCTCTCTCCCCACTTTCGGATGTATGAGTAATCAATGAGAAGTGAGTGGCAGCCATAGCTCTCAATCCCTGTTGATTATTCATATGTCTGAAGGCGGGAAGAGGGAGCTAGCGGTGATTGGGCACGAGGCTTGTATGACATAACAACCTCACGTGAACCCTCTGTGGGACAGCGCCGGGGTTGCAAGACAGGAAAAACGTTAAGCCTGGTAGTAGTTCATACAGTACCCGGATTTATTGTTGAAAACACATCGGTGGCACAAGATGCCGGAATCCGGGTCGCAGCCGGGTAAATGGATACAGTTCACAGATAGTAACCCGGTCCTTTCCAGTTATGAGCTCTCCGGCCGAGGTCGCACCAAGCTCCCAGCCCTCCCAGGCTAGGCCGTGTTATTACCGACACGGCCCCTGGAGCTCTTGACCTGTCCGGTCGATATGTGCTGCTGCTTCAGCTTCAGGCCAAAACTGTCCACAGGGAACCCCGCCTTGTCTCCTAACCAGGCTTTTAACCCCTTGTCTCCTACCGGGGAAACCTGCAAGACCCGGAGCGGAGGGAGTGGACCGTCCCTCTTTCCTACACCCTATACCGGGTTCAATATGAGACAGTGCAAATTTTTGGGGGAGACATAGCGCCCCTCGCATATGATCCCCCGCACTGTCTCACACCTCGGAACGTGAGCATCGTCACTACTAGAACTGCACCGCCATGAGAGGTGAGTATAGGCTTTTTTATTTAAATGGAACAAACATGGGGAATGAGAGGGGATATCCAAATAATGAAACACCCCCTTTAATTTTTAATTTAAAAAAAATCACAAAATGATCGTGCAAATGTATCTCAACTGCCCATGGAGTGATTTTTTATGTGAGTCTACATTTGTTTGCTACATTTTTGTGGAATTTCCAAATTTGTGTGCAAAAAATGTGTACAAAGGCAAATAAAAAGTTTCAGAACCTTTTCAAATTTTTGCACAAAATTTATGAACCATGTTCTTTATTTTTAACAAATTAGCACACAAAAACGGTCAACAAATTCCACACAGCAAAAAAAATGACTTAAAGGAAAACCCAAATGATAAATCAAACACTTTGTTTTTATTCTGACCACAGATGCAATGTGCAAAGTTTGAGACTATAGATGATTTGGTGAATCCAAATTCTTGTTAATGTGATGGGATTACTCATGCTGAGACCTCCAGAATCATCAAAGAGAAGCTGTCGCCTAGTTTGGACCCCCTAAACTATCACTACCTGTCTCTGCAGCCTCCTACTGCATTACTAACCATTCCTGTCTGACCTAAATGTGAACTCTGTGGGCATTCCTAGACATGTGGGCGACAGGTGGGTGGTCTCTCCGGGTCCATTCTCTCCCCCCACTCTCTGCTGGAATCACGCCCCAGTGGGCGTGATTATTAATTCAGGAGCGCGCTCCTGATTTCAAATTCATGACTCCTCCTTCCGGGTATGACACGCAGTCTGAATGTCATATCTGGTCCGATGCAGTGTGGGAGATTATTGACCATACATGCCGACTCCAGAGCATGCGCAGTGTGCATACTGAAGCCGGCCTGTACATCCACACTGCACCGGACTGGAAATGACGCTCGCCCGGCACGTCATACCTGGAAGGAGGAGTCATGAATTTGAAATCAGGAGTGTGCTCCTGAATTAATGATCACGACAGCTGTGACGTGATACTGTGGTGCCCCTGCGGATCCAGTCACCACAGAGGTACTGCACCCCAGTTAGGGTGTAGTATGCCACTCTCGGGTAAGAGTAGTACGGACGGTATCGGGACACCAAGGCCACTCACTAGGAACCATTGTAGTGGGGATGGATGGAGAGGAAGTAGTTAGAGGGAGCACCTGGGAAGGAGTGAGACCAGGAAGAACACACGTAGATTGACTCACTGTGGCCGGGGACTCCGGTTTAGACAGGCTGTAGCTCCTTCCTCCTTGTCACGGGTGGGCCGCGCCTGCCGGTAGTGAGGCCCGGTTGAGTGCAGATCAAAAGTCGAAGACGTCTTGTAGGAACAGATTAAAGGGGTTAATTTATTCGTGACGCCACCTATGAGTAGTTCGGTAAGTCCTACCGACGCTGCGGAACCTCCGGGGGATGGATAGCAGCAAGATGGAACGCTCCCCACAGGCTGAGCGGTGATCCCCGGAGGCTGGAGCTGCTTAAGATGTTGTGCGGCAACTGCGGTTACCTTGTGTGCGGACGGATGCAATCATAAGGAAGCACGGACACTCTAAGTCTCTGTAACGGGTCTTTACTGTAACCAGCAGGCAGTACATGGTATACAGTTAACGGGTAGTAGACCGGGCGGACTCAGCAGTGATAGGTGTCCCTCAGAGATCCGTAGTGTTCCTCCATTCTAGCTAAGTATTTGCCATTGTCGCCCAGGAATACCAGGTCGGGTACGGGGAGGCTGCTTCAATCCCTATCCAAGATGTACGTTATGGATGTTCTGGGGAGCCTTGGGTCCCTCGGTGGGTACACCGCTGGTTAGACGACTGGAATTTGGCTGGTGGTGGGGTGCTCCTGTAAAGCTGCTCCTCCACGCTTCTGGTTCGCGTAGCAGAGGTGAACTGCTGCCAGCTTCGGTACCAGTGAACCGGCTGTAAATTGGGCACGGGAGTCTTTTGGAACCCGTGGTTGCTGATGCCCGATCCCGGTTGTTGAGGCCTCAGGTGCTAACACCCGACCGGTGACGGCCCAGGGGCTGCACGGTGGTGCGGAGCCCCCGCTCCTACTCCAAGTTCAAGTCTGTGTCTCTCTCTTGTCTAGACTCGACTCCTACTCTTCTCCTACTCCTACTCCTAACACTACCTTTGCACTCCGCCCACCAGGACCTTGGATTGGCCCTCTATGTTAAGTGATGCATGCAGGGTTTGGATCTCTAAGTTAACCATATGACTGCTGGGTCGGAGAATATTGCGGCTGCATTTATGGCTGCAATACCCTCCTGTGATGCACTCGTTGCGGGGCGCCACAAGATGACCTGGGACACGTGACAAGGGGTATAAATAGAGCTAGAAAGATCTAGAACGTAGGAGAGACAGTTGAACAGCATGAGGAGAGACTGCTAGACAACAGCGAGAAGAACAGCGGAACAGCAAGAGTCGAGTTGGAGGGAAGCTAGAGAAAGAACACCTGTCATAGAAGGAGAAGAACTTGAGAGAAGTGTCCAGAGGACTGGAGTTAGTGTGAGCTCGTCCTGAGGCCAGACTGAGGAGCAGAGGCAAGAACTAGGTGGCTCCAGGAGGAAGAGGGGGTCCCAGAGACGCGGGAAGTGAGCAATCCACCCGTTGGGCTCGTATCCATTGCTAGGCGCAGACACGTGGAGAGATCATGCTGCAAGAACAGGGGCACCGCGAACCCCAAAACTAGTGGACAAGACAGACCAGGCTCAGCTAGCAACCCGGAGGCTGTAGGACTTCCATGGTGACACAGTCTACTGCCGTGGACATCTGCTGAAAAGGTGGAAATCATAGGGTTAAGGGGAGATACTGCAGGTCAACCCCTAAGGAAAGCCCACAGTCACTGGTTCAGAGCTTTGTGTGGTAAGGCGCAAGGCAGGAGGGAGAAGCAAGTGCAGTCTGAAACGACAGAGAAAGGGTATTGTTACGTACCATTCTACTACCCAGGAGTAGCTGGATCTCTGCCTCCGAGAACCCAGTGCTTAGCGAGTTGGTGCACGGTAACTGTGAGTAAAAGATCTGAAGACTGCACCCCGCTGTGTCTGTGAACTTTCTTAACGCATCGAGAACACCAGAAACACTACTACCAACTCACTTAGGTACCTTTAGCTGCCCTGGGGGTCAGCCCTACCCGTTGAGGGCTTAAGAATACTGCTGCCTCCCTACCATCGTCTCCTAGGAGAACTGTCGTGCATTGGCGGCCATCTATAGCTGCAACCTGCAGGTGGCGTCACGTAAAAACAAGTATCCCCAGGTCCAGTCATCCCTTCCCAAATGAACCCTCCACGCCAAATGACTTTCCCTAAGAGAGAGAGCCACCCACACCGAACTTTTAATAACACCGCCAGGGTCACGCAGCCGGGTCTCAGTCCCTGTGATTCCCATGATGAAGCCTCAAAGCCCGGTTCCGAGTATCCTAAGGCCCTGGAGGGGCGTGTCAATACCAGCATTGAGGGGGCAAATAATGGACCCAGAGACACCGCCCTCCCATCAGCCAGCCATCTAGGAACGCCCACAAAATGGAGGAAAATGTAAGTGCTCACAATTAGATCAGACAGGGATGGCTAGGAATGTAATAGGAAGCTGAAGGGACAGGTAGTGAAAGGTTAAGGGGGGCTAAACTAGATGACGGGTTCCCTCTAAAATTAATCTTTACATTCTGTGTAGGAAATTAGTATATACAACTATATACAGCTGCATCTCAATGAATTAGAATATCAAAATTTTAATTTATTTCAGTAATTCAATACAAAAATTGAAACGCGTATATTAAATAGAGTCATTATAAACAGAGTGATCTATTTCAAGTGGTTATTTATGTTAATGTTGATGATTATTGCTTACAGCCGATGAAAACCCAAAGGTCGTTATTTCAGAAAAGATGGAAGGATGAAGGGTATGAGAGAGAAAATATGACCTAAATATGTATCAGAGGCTTCACCTTGTGTGGTTGTGAGAGTCACAACCACTATAAAAGCAGATCACGGCTGCTGCAGTCCCCAGTGTGGTGCAAATAGAGTAGGGAGGATGAAGGGGTAAAAACTGCACTGCCGTATTCCACCAGACATCAAAGAATGAATATAATATTGATTTATTAGTCAACACGTTTCAGGGCTCCCTGGCCCCTTCCTCAGGGACAAATCAATATCATACTGCCATGTTTTAGGGGGGGTTTTTTCGGAGCCCTGAAACCCGTTGACTAATTAATCAATATTATATTCACCCTTTGATGTCTCATGGAATACGGCACAGTTTTTAAGCCTTCATCCTCCCTACTTTAATTTTCTGAGCTTAATGACCTTTGGGTTGTCATTGGCTGTAAGCCTTAATCATCAACATTAACAGAAATAAACACTTGAAATAGATCCCTCTATATAATATATGGGTTTCACTTTATGTATTCAATTACTAAAATAAATTAACTT
This sequence comes from Allobates femoralis, assembly GCA_033576535.1. Taxonomy (NCBI): domain Eukaryota; kingdom Metazoa; phylum Chordata; class Amphibia; order Anura; family Aromobatidae; genus Allobates; species Allobates femoralis. The sequence goes on along the minus strand of JARQOC010000008.1, from coordinate 40,169,592 downwards.
TGATGATATTCTAATTCATTCAGATGCTCCTGTCCTTATTTTCGATCATTTGGTCAGTGTGTGTCTTATAGATTAGTCTTCCGATGATTGTAACTTTTATGTGATATCCTAACAATATGTCGAAACAGGATTTAAGTGCACTTTTGAATCAATTTTTTTTTATTGTTCTAATGCTCGTAGAATAAAAATAGACCCTCCAAAAATAGTCGATAAAAAACATCCTACCGTTTTGTGTATACAGCTGCTGCGCAGATCTTGCACCTACATAATGAGAGGAGGCAGCAGCTCCTGTGTGTATACCGATCATGCCGTTGTGTTAGGTTCACAACAGTTTTATTCAGTTTCATGTTCTAAGGCATAGCTTTTCTGTCGTCAAAATTATTGTTAAAGGGAGTCTGTCACCCAAAGTATACACTTCAAAGTAACCACATAGCCTCTTAGTAGATAGAGCAACATTGACATTTGTTCTCTTTGTCTTTAAGTATGTTCCTCCTTTGCAATAAATAAACAACTGTATTGTAACTTACAAATTAAGGTGTGCAGGGCACATTTGGCATTCTTAAATAACTCGGTGTACCGCTCCACCCAATTATTTGGATTAAGGTCACACCACTCCTATGTTGATTGACATGGCTGATTTGCCCCAGAGCTAGAGATGTCTGTAGATAACATTGCATTATGTGATCACTGTCACCATGCAGAAGAAAGTACCCAGATCACTCTGTCCTCGCTTTTGACATTGCTCGTCTCATCTATCTCTTTAGTGCAGGAGAGAGCACACAAATCACTCTCTCCTCTCTTCTGACATTGCTTGTCTCATCTATCTGTTTAGTGCAGGAGAGAGCACACAAGTCACTCTCTCCTCGCTTCTGACATTGCTCGTCTCATCAAGCAGTTTAATGCTGGAGAGAGCACACAAGTAACTCTCTCCTCGCTTCTGACATTGCTTGCCTCATCTACAGTAGCAGTTTAATGCTGGAGAGAGCACACAAGTCACGCTCTCCTCGCTTCTGACATTGCTCGTATCATCAAGCAGTTTAATGCTGGAGAGAGCACACAAGCCACTCTCTCCTCGCTTCTGACATTGCTTGCCTCATCTAGCAGTTTAATGCTGGAGAGAGCACACAAGTCACTCTCTCCTCGCTTTTGACATTGCTTGCCTCATCTATCTGTTTAGTGCAGGAGAAAGCACACAAATCACTCTCTCCTCACTTCTGACATTGCTTGTCTCATCAAGCAGTTTAATGCTGGAGAGAGCACACAAGTCACTCTTTCCTCCCTTCTGACATTGCTTACCTCATCCATCTGTTTAGTGTAGAAGAGAGCACACAAATAACTCACTCCTCACTTCTGACATTGCTTGTCTCATTTATCAGTTTAGTGCAGGAGAGAACACATAAATCCCTCTCTCCTCACTTCTGAAATTGCTCATCTTATCTATCAGTTTAGTGCAAGAAAGTGCACACAAATCGCTTTGTCCTTGCTTGTGACATTGTCCATCTCATCTATCAATTTAGTGCAGGAGAGAGCACACAAGTCACTCTTCTCACTAATTACATTTATTGGGTATAGCTGTCTAGTAATGTCAGCAGTGAGGAGATAGTGATATGTGACTCTCTCCTGCACTAAAGCAATATCAGTAGCAAAGAGAGTTTGTGTCTGTGTTCTCTCTACTAAGCAAAGGTTTATCTTCAGACAGCAGTGGCTCTGGACAATCAACAAGGTATGGCATTAATCTAAATAACTTGGTACAACAGTGCACTGAGTCATTTAGCTACACCAAGGGTGCACTGAACAGCATAACTTAAAGGGAACCTGTCAACTCGTTTTACCCCTCTATCCTACCACTATCTGTCCCTGCACCTTGGTAGCTCATCCCTCTCTGACCTAAAAGTGCCCTATAAAGCTTCTGAAAAATGATTTATAAACTTACATGTAGTCTACATCCATAGACTTGAAAGGCGGGCTCCGGGTCTCCATTGTTTCCCCCTCCAGGCTCTTAGCACGCCCCATTGGGCGTTATCAGTCCTTCTGCTGATGTCACGATGGTTCTCTTACCTGCAGCCTCTGTATATACCCCAGCAGCCTCTATATACACCCCAGCAGCCTCTATATACACCCCAGCAGCTTCTATGTGCACCCCAGCAGTCTCTGTATATACCCCAGCAGCCTCTATATACACCCCAGCAGCCTCCAGCACACAGTAAAAAAAAAAAAATGGATTATACTCATCCTTGGACTTTCTTCTCTTTTCCTCCTCTGCAACTTTCTTCTCCCTCGTTTCTTCTTTCCTTCGCTGGCCCTGCAGGCTGGGAGATGCCGTTGCTTCCTGCTTCCTCCTTGGCGTGTCCCGCCCACCTCTCAGCTCAGCTGCCTCCAGATTGCATGTGGGTACTGCTGGGGGAGTGGTGCGGGCACGTCCTTGGATACCCGACCGCTGTCCTTAGCAACGTGACAGGGACTGTCACAGAACCTTGTTAGAGCGCAAATGGAGGTGAAAATGAGCAAATAGAAGGGAAAATAATTATTGCGGCATGATGGCACGATGTATGTGGGCGGCGGTGGGTCCCTGTTTCAGGTCAGGGCCCGGCACTTGCCCGGGTACCCAGTGCTGACGCCGGCCCTGATCACTTAGTTCTCTGCTGTCCACTCCCCATGCATGAATATGCATGTCACATACTCACACCACATCACTGCACAGGAGATCACTGGGGGGGCTGCATTCTGCTCACTGTGTTTTCAGCATCACAAGAGGTAAAAAAAACAGAAATTGTCACAACAGGGATACATGCTTAGATAAACAAATGGAGTCTAGATAAGGCAGATCTGAAATAGCTCTCTCCCTCCTTGTCTTCAAGCAGAACAGACCTCCTGTAAGTGAAGCCTGACACTGCACTGTTAGAAAAGGGAGAAGAAAGGAGGGGGGAGGCGGGAGCTGCTGAGAGGGAGTGCATAATTACATGACAGTTTAACACAGCCAGGACTAACCCTGTTTGGTTATAATAGGACAGGACTAATGCAGCAGCTCCCTGCAGGGTCTGACAATGCTAATAACATGGAAACTAAAAGGGTAAAATAATGATTTTACATGTTTTTAAAAGGTCTGCCCAGGCACTATTGAAGGATAATATTAAAACTGCAATATAATGCTTGAGAAAAATGATTTATTAACTTACATTTTCCTATGAAATTGAGGGTTCCAGTCTATGGAGTACACCGACATGGGCAGGTCTTCTGGTTTCCATTCTCCCCCCCCTTGCTGGGCGTCATCAATTCTTCTCTTCTTGCCCCTATTTTGAAATTCCCGCCTCATCCTCATAGTATGACACGGAGCCGGAACGTTAGTTCCGGTCCGGTGCATTGTGGGGACTTATCAGGTGTACAGCCCAACTTCAATATGGTATGGTAGAATAGGGAGTAAAAGTGAGCTAACAGGTGTGACGAAATGGACCCCTTTAATGGATAACATATGATGATTTCTTATTTATCCAGACAATATTGTATTTTGATTTGCAAACTTGTAATATGCCACTCATGGGTTACACAAGATTTCTAGGAGCCTGCTAGTATTTAAAGTGGGTAATGTAATTATCTACCTTGTGATGGCTCACTCATTGTTCCTACAAGTCTTGTAGATGACTGTTAGTGTTTAACATGTGTAATGTAATTATCTCACTTGTTTGTCATAGAAGGTCAGAGGAACTGAATCCTGTTAGAATGCATTGTATTACTATGTGGATTGTTGACTCTACGTAAATGGCCTCAGCACCATTGTTTAATGTCATGGATTGCAGACTAAACGTATCTCTGCTTAGGTGGTCTTGAGATCTCAATTCAGTAATGTTGTGCTCTCCCTTGACAGAACTTAATCCTACTAACATTCCATTGCTATGTCAATCAGTATGTTGCTTTCCCTTGCCACCAATACAAAACTGGAGGTAATTTTATAAAAAGCTTGATATCCAGCCAATGAAAAGACAGTCTTATTCCACCAATCGTGAAGTCCCAATATCCTGCAATGAGAGCTGAGGGTATATAAGGAGGACTGTTCATTTTGACCAGCGATTGGATACAGGCAGCTAATCTAGGATCTTCGGGTCCGATTGGCAAGCCATAACCGCAGGCCTAGGCATTTCGGTGCTGACCAAGGGGATCAGAACCTGGATTATAAGACCTACAAGGACTTCAGCATCGAATGATCGAAAGCAACCCAGGTGGGGACGATCCAGTCACCTGGCTACAGACTTTGCTGTGCTATATTCTAATCCCTGGTGAGCCAGCAGAAGGGTGAGACTCTGTTGCCTGTTACATTGTTGTGTTTTGCTGGTTATGTGTTATATGTTGTTAACTGTTTGGGGATCCAATGAAGCCTTAATATTGTAATTCCCTCACCCTGTGTTGTCTGAGTAGTGTTCCGCCCACGGTAAGGAGCTTGGACGCTCAGTTTGGGGATGAGCGCTGGTCCAGGCTGTCTTGTCCAGCCACACAAGAGGGTGCCGCAGGCCCGAATTAGCATTTGTAAGACATGAAGCCACCAGAAGCTTAGTACGGTATATGACCGGGGGCATATGGGGATTTACATTTAAAGTGCCATTCCAGTGCTGAAATGTTCCCCTCCGCTGAGATGGTGCTTTTAATATCAGGTGGAGTAGCACAGGTAATGTACAAGAAGATTGTGACTACTATAGGGCTTGTAAAGAAAGCGTCCAGCCCTGGTTGGGTCTATCTCCTGGATTTAGCTTGAAGTGGAATTGTATTGGACAGCAAACTACTGTTAGGCTATGTGCCGACAGTTAGCTTTTTATGCAGTTTTGCTGTGTTTTTGCTGTGTTTTTTGCCACCTTTTGTCACAAAACTAATGAACTAATAAGCATAATGAATACTAATAAGCATTTCCCCAGCACCATAGGCTGTGGAACGTATGAAAGAAGTATTCTGCATTCTCTACACTGGTCTCCATTCATTTCTGTTGCTATTATTATTGCTTATATTATTATTTAATTTTGTTATTGAAAACCCAAAAGTGTGAGCCAGAGTACAAGTTGGTATATGCGCAATAGGAGCACATTCACACTGTGGCCATTTCACAGACAATAAGTGATGAGAGAACGGTAATCTCACCATCAGAATAGCACCTGGTATAGGTTCAAAGTGCACAGAGCCGCCCTGGTGCGGATCGTGAAGCTTACAGGAAAGAAGAACCTCCATCTTTGAGAAACATGATGAAGGTAAGTAGTAAAACTTCACATTTATTGTTGCGGTTAAAACTTATATAGCAACATGGGGTACCACAATAAATGTAGCTAACCTACGTGTTTCGGCAATATTGCAACCTCCTGCTCCCTGGCCTCCCATCTAGCACTCTTGCACCCTCCAATCTATCCTAAACTCTGCTGCCCGACTAATCCACCTGTCTCCCAGCTGTTCCCCAGCCTCTCTTCTCTGCCAATCCCCTAACTGGCTCCCCACTGCCCAGAGGCTCCAGTTCAAAACCCTCACCATGACATACAAAGCCATCCACAACCTGTCCCCTCCACACATCTGTGACATGGTCTTCCGGTACTCACCTACACACAACCTCTGATTCTCTCAAGATCTCCTTCTCTACTCCCCTCTTATCTCTTCTTCCCACAACTGCATACAGGAATTCTCCTGTACATTCCCCTGGAATTATCTAACACAATACATCAGACCAGGGGTCTCAAACACGCGGCCCCCGGGCCGCATGCGGCCCGCGAGGCTTCACACTGCGGCCCGGGGCTCCATAATAACAAAAGCCATGCCCCGGTTCATTATGCAGGGAGCCGTCGCGGTTCCCGGTCTATCGTGACTTCCGGGTCCCGCCCACACAAGCTCCTTCACACTTGTACATCAATGAGAGGCGGCGGACCAATCAGAAGCCTCCTGACGCCGACGTCAGCTGCAGGCTTCTGATTGGTCCGCCGGCCGCCGGCTTGCATTGATGTACAAGCCGTGAAGGAGCTTGTGTGGGCGGGACCAGGAAGTCACGATAGACCGGGAACCGCGGCGGCTCCCTGCATATGCATAATGGAATCAGGATCACAGCATGATAAAGGTGTGTTTGATTGAGAGTGTGTGAATGAATGAGTGTGTGTGTATGTGTGAGTGTGTATGTGTGTGTCAGCTGTGATGGTGAGGAGGACAGAAAAGGCAGGTGTGATTGTGAAGAGGACAGAAGGGGCAGGTGTGATTGTGAAGAGGACAGAAGGGGCAGGTGTGATGGTGAAGAGGACAGAAGGGGCAGGTGTGATGGTGAAGAGGACAGAAGGGGCAGGTGTGATGGTGAAGAGGACAGAAGGGGCAGGTGTGATGGTGAAGAGGACAGAAGGGGCAGGTGTGATGGTGAAGAGGACAGAAGGGGCAGGTGTGATGGTGAAGAGGACAGAAGGGGCAGGTGTGATGGTGAAGAGGACAGAAGGGGCAGGTGTGATGGTGAAGAGGACAGAAGGGGCAGGTGTGATTGTGAAGAGGACAGAAGGGGCAGGTGTGATGGTGAAGAGGACAGAAGGGGCAGGTGTGATGGTGAAGAGGACAGAAGGGGCAGGTGTGATGGTGAAGAGGACAGAAGGGGCAGGTGTGATGGTGAAGAGGACAGAAGGGGCAGGTGTGATGGTGAAGAGGACAGAAGGGGCAGGTGTGATGGTGAAGAGGACAGAAGGGGCAGGTGTGATGGTGAAGAGGGCAGAAGGGGCAGGTGTGATGGTGAAGAGGACAGAAGGGGCAGGTGTGATGGTGAAGAGGACAGAAGGGGCAGGTGTGATTGTGAAGTGGACAGAAGGGGCAGGTGTGATGGTGAAGAGGGCAGAAGGGGCAGGTGTGATGGTGAAGAGGACAGAAGGGGCAGGTGTGATTGTGAAGAGGACAGAAGGGGCAGGTGTGATTGTGAAGAGGACAGAAGGGGCAGGTGTGATGGTGAAGAGGGCAGAAGGGGCAGGTGTGATTGTGAAGAGGACAGAAGGGGCAGGTGTGATTGTGAAGAGGACAGAAGGGGCAGGTGTGATTGTGAAGAGGACAGAAGGGGCAGGTGTGATTGTGAAGAGGACAGAAGGGGCAGGTGTGATTGTGAAGAGGACAGAAGGGGCAGGTGTGATTGTGAAGAGGACAGAAGGGGCAGGTGTGATGGTGAAGAGGGCAGAAGGGGCAGGTGTGATGGTGAAGAGGACAGAAGGGGCAGGTGTGATGGTGAAGAGGACAGAAGGGGCAGGTGTGATGGTGAAGAGGACAGAAGGGGCAGGTGTGATGGTGAAGAGGGCAGAAGGGGCAGGTGTGATGGTGAAGAGGACAGAAGGGGCAGGTGTGATGGTGAAGAGGACAGAAGGGGCAGGTGTGATGGTGAAGAGGACAGAAGGGGCAGGTGTGATTGTGAAGTGGACAGAAGGGGCAGGTGTGATGGTGAGGAGGAGTACGGAGGGGGCAGGTGTGATGGTGAGGAGGAGGACCCAGGAGGCAGGTGTGATGGTGAGGAGGACGCAGGGGGCAGGTGTGATGGCGAGGAGGAGGAGGACAGAGGAGGCAGGTGTGATGGTGAGGAGGACTGAGGGGGCAGGTGTGATGGTGAGGAGGAGGACGCAGGAGGCAGGTGTGATGGTGAGGAGGAGGAGGAGGACAGAGGAGGCAGGTGTGATGGTGAGGAGGACTGAGGGGGCAGGTGTGATGGTGAGGAGGAGGACGCAGGAGGCAGGTGTGATGGTGAGGAGGACGCAGGGGGCAGGTGTGATGGTGAGGAGGAGGACGGAGGGGGCAGGTGTGATGGTGAGGAGGAGGACGCAGGAGGCAGGTGTGATGGTGAGGAGGACTGAGGGGGCAGGTGTGATGGTGAGGAGGAGGACGCAGGAGGCAGGTGTGATGGTGAGGAGGACGCAGGGGGCAGGTGTGATGGTGAGGAGGACGGAGGGGGCAGGTGTGATAGTGTATGTGTGTGAGTCTGAGTGTATGTGTGAGTGTGTGTATGTGTGAGTATGTGTAAGGGCGATTCACACTGCAGCATGATCCGGTCCGGTTCTGTCCAGGAGGACCCAGACAGCTGCGGACCGGATCATCACACAGGACTGGGGGGCTATTATGCCCTCCGGTCCTGACCTGTCAGCGGCTGCAGCTGCGTGCGCTGCGCACAGGACCGGAGGGCATAATAGCCCCCCAGTCCTGTGTGATGATCCGGTCCGCAGCTGTCTGGGTCCTCCTGGACAGAACCGGACCGGATCATGCTGCAGTGTGAAACGGCCCTTAGTGTGTGTGTGAATGTCTGAGTGTGTGAATGTGTGTATGTGTGAGTGTATGTATTTGTGTGAATATGTCTGAGTGTGCGTATATGTGAGTGTGTATATGTGAGTGAGTATGTGTGTGAATGAGTATGCATGTGTATATTTGTGAGTATATGTGAGTGTGTGTGTTTGTGTGTGAATGTATGAGTATGTGTGTGTGTATGTGTGAGTGTGTATGTGTTTATATGTCTGAGAATGTGTGGGTGTATGTGTGTGCATGTGAATGAGTGTGTGTGTATATGTATGAGTGTGTATATGTGTGTGTATATTGTGAGGCACCGCCGGCATGATCCTCATGACCGGGGTACATCACATGTAGGATCAGAGGATGATCCTGTGCACACTGGCCGGTTTTCCTGTGATGGTAATACTGTGTGAACCAACCTGAACACAATGAGTTCATGAGCCTAATGAGCGGCAGTGAGAGTGAGAGGAGTCCATGAGGAATAGGATGTGATGAGTGAGTGCTGACAACCCGGAACACAGGGAGTTAACCTGAGCTGTGTGGAAGCTGATGATTAGCAGCTGAGGGGGTGTGTCCATGTGGGAGTGGCTGGCACGATAAGAGCCGGCCACCTGAGTGATTGTGAGATTCATTCATTCTGGAGGCTGAGATTGATCCTGGAAGCTGAGAATGATTCAGATGGAAGCTGAGACCAGCCTGAGTGCAGAGCAGTCCAAGGCTCTGTGTGCATGACATGATGGGAGCATGCTAGCTCCATGCCGGTGCCGAGGTCCGTGGTCGTGTCCGCACCTAGAGGGGGAAGCCATGGTTGACCCGTGGACGCTAGACCGGGCGTGGGGTGAAACACGCCCGGGAAAGGAGCCTGTGGGGATGCCTGGTGGAACCTGTGACCCAGGTAGCGAGACCCGGATCCGTGCCCGGTAAGAAAGCAGTTCCCGAGCGATAGTGTGAACTGTGCACCTGGTGTGCGTAAATCATGTTAGGCGAGTATAGACCGCCCTTGGGACCGACTCAGAGGAGTCCGTTAAAGGTCCTGATGAACCGGAATGTATGTAGCCCGTGGAGGCAATTGTATGTAGTGTGCCAGGCGGGCATAGACCGCCTTTGGGTCCGAGTCAGAGTACTCCGTTAAGGGACCCGAGGAACTATGTGTATGAGGGCGTAAGTAATGGCCCTGAATGAGAGATGATGACCTATGTAAGACCCATGTATAATAATGTGGAGAGACAGTGACCCAGCTGGTATGGATGATGTTGGAGGCGTTCCGTCCTTGGGACGAGAGGGAGGCTTGCCCTGCTGCTTGCAGAGGGTACCCGTCCCTCAAACACGACCTCTAATGGGGTGAGTGTGCCTGTGGTTCCAGAGACAGGGTAAGAGGGCTCCAGTAGGTAACGGATGTAGAGGTTCCCGTCTCCTATGGTTTGCCAATCCCTGTAATGGGCCATGGAGGGGCCACAGTCCATGGATGTGGGCTGTGAGCAGGTGTGTGATCCATGGACGTTTGAATGATGGATCACATACGGTGTGTAAGGACCCGGTCAGGCAGGATTCCTGACTACGGGTGAGTGTTGAGTCATCATGCTGGGGGACTAAAGCCAGGCGGCAGGTACCGCCATTGGGACCCACAGGGCCCGTTGAGGCGTATGTAACGAAGGTCAGAAGCAGGGGTTAAAAGGGCTCCCGTACTGGGTAACGCGTGGTTAGGCCGGAGGCCGCATCCACGGGTTACTAGGGTTTGCCAATCCCTGTTATGAACCCGGAAGGGTCATCATCGAAGTATATCAAATGTATTTATTATAAAGGTACTGTAAGATGTGTGAGTAGGCCGGAGGCCGTAGCCACCACGGGAGCTGTTAGTAGAGCTCCAATGGGGACAGAGAGTCATGGTTACAGGTCCCGGGTTACTATAAATCGTTATGTGCAATATAAGTGTTGTGATGTTAAATGTAAATGTATGGTGTTTATGTAAAGTGTTGTTAATCAATGTGATATGTGTGAAACATGCTACCCGGTTATGTTGTTAATATGTGAAAATAAACGGGTAGACATTGGTTAACTCAAAAACACGTGTTCTTGTCGTTTTGCAAGCGGGTTCCCCGGTTGCTACCTCACAATATGTGAGTGTGTGCATATGTGTGAGTGTGTGTGAGTGAGAGAGAACAAAAATAACAGAGACCAGGTTATGGGGACATCACCGTAAAAGCAGATCAGGATGTGGGCCAGCACTACAAAATGGCGTCAGGATGGGGACATTCCTACAAGAAGGGACCAGGATGGGGACATTTACAAAAAGGGAAGAGGATCAGGATGGGGACATTACCTACAGAAGAGGATCAGGATGGGGACATTACTACAAGAAGGGATCAGGATGGGACATTCTACAAGAAGAGGACCAGGATGGGGACATTACTACAAGAAGAGGATCAGGATGGGACATTACTACAAGAAGAGGATCAGGATGGGACATTACTACAAGAAGAGGACCAGATGGGGACATTACTACAAGAAGAGGACAGGATGGGGACATTCCTACAAGAAGAGGATCAGGATGGGACATTACTACAAGAAGAGGACAGGATGGGGACATTACTACAAGAAGGGGATCAGGATGGGACATTACTACAAGAAGGAGACCAGGATGGGGACATTACTACAAGAAGAGGATCAGGATGGGGACATTACTACAAGAAGGAGGATCAGGATGGGGACATTACTACAAGAAGGGATCAGGATGGGGACATTCTACAAGAAGAGGATCAGGATGGGGACATTCCTACAAAAGGACCAGGATGGGACATTACTACAGAAGGATCGGATGGGACATTACTACAAGAAGAGATCAGGATGGGGACATTACTACAAGAAGGGATCAGATGGGACATTCTACAAGAAGAGATCAGGATGGGACATTACTACAAGAAGGGATCAGGATGGGGACATTCCTACAAGAAGAGGACCAGGATGAGGACATTACTACAAGAAGGGGATCAGGATGGGGACATTCCTACAAGAAGATGGACCAGGATGGGACATTACTACAAGAAGGGGATCAGGATGGGGACATTCTACAAGAAGAGGACCAGGATGGGACATTCCTACAAGAAGGATCAGATGGGAATACTACAAGAAGGACAGGAGGGAACTTACAAGAAGAGGACCAGGATGGGACATTACTACAAGAAGAGGTCCAGGATGGGCCATTACTACAAGAAGAGGACCAGGATGGGGCATTACTACAAGAAGAGGACAGGATGGGGCCATTACTACAAGAAGAGGACCAGGATGGGGCATTATTACAAGAAGAGGTCCAGGATGGGGCATTACTACAAGAAGAGGACCAGGATGGGGACATTACTACAAGAAGGGATCAGGATGGGGACATTACTACAAGAAGGAGATCAGGATGGGCATTACTACAAGAAGAGGACCAGGATGGGGACATTACACAGGAAGAAGACAGGATGGGACATTACTAAAAGAAGGGATCAGGATGGGGGCATTACTACAAGAAGAGGACCAGGACTGGGAACATTACAAAAGAAGAGAGGACATTACAAGAATCGTGGGGCCATTACTACAAGAAAAGGATCAGGATGGGGGCATTACTACAAGAAGAGGACCATGATGGGGCATTACTACAAGAAGGGGATCAGGATGGGGACATTCCTACAAGAAGAGGACCAGGATGAGGACATTACTACAAGAAGAGGACCAGGATGGGACATTCCTACAAGAAGAGGACCAGGATGAGGACATTACTACAAGAAGGGGATCAGGAGGGGGACATTCCTACAAGAAGAGGACAGGATGGGACATTACTACAAGAAGGGGATCAGGATGGGGACATTCCAACAAGAAGAGGATCATGATGGGGACATTCCTACAAGAAGGGGATTAGGATGGGGACATTCCTACAAGAAGAGGACCAGGAGGGGACATTCCTACAGAGGGGGGGGGGGAAAAATCAGATGGGGACATTCCTACAAGAAGAGGATCAGATGGGGAACATTCCTACAGAAGGGATCAGATGGGACATTACAACAAGAAGAGTGATCAAGATGGGACATTACACAAGAAGAGGAACAGGATTGGGACATTCCTACAAGAATGGGATCAGATGGGACATTACTACAAGAAGGAGACAAGGATGGGACATTACTACAAGGAAGGGGCGATCAGGATGGGATCATTCCTACAAGACAGGGGAAATTCCTACATAAAGGAGGTTAAGGGTGGGGACATTCTACAAGAAGGGGCAGGTGTGATTGTGAAGAGGACAGAAGGGGCAGGTGTGATTGTGAAGAGGACAGAAGGGGCAGGTGTGATGGTGAAGAGGGCAGAAGGGGCAGGTGTGATGGTGAAGAGGACAGAAGGGGCAGGTGTGATGGTGAAGAGGACAGAAGGGGCAGGTGTGATGGTGAAGAGGACAGAAGGGGCAGGTGTGATGGTGAAGAGGGCAGAAGGGGCAGGTGTGATGGTGAAGAGGACAGAAGGGGCAGGTGTGATGGTGAAGAGGACAGAAGGGGCAGGTGTGATGGTGAAGAGGACAGAAGGGGCAGGTGTGATTGTGAAGTGGACAGAAGGGGCAGGTGTGATGGTGAGGAGGAGTACGGAGGGGGCAGGTGTGATGGTGAGGAGGAGGACCCAGGAGGCAGGTGTGATGGTGAGGAGGACGCAGGGGGCAGGTGTGATGGCGAGGAGGAGGAGGACAGAGGAGGCAGGTGTGATGGTGAGGAGGACTGAGGGGGCAGGTGTGATGGTGAGGAGGAGGACGCAGGAGGCAGGTGTGATGGTGAGGAGGAGGAGGAGGACAGAGGAGGCAGGTGTGATGGTGAGGAGGACTGAGGGGGCAGGTGTGATGGTGAGGAGGAGGACGCAGGAGGCAGGTGTGATGGTGAGGAGGACGCAGGGGGCAGGTGTGATGGTGAGGAGGAGGACGGAGGGGGCAGGTGTGATGGTGAGGAGGAGGACGCAGGAGGCAGGTGTGATGGTGAGGAGGACTGAGGGGGCAGGTGTGATGGTGAGGAGGAGGACGCAGGAGGCAGGTGTGATGGTGAGGAGGACGCAGGGGGCAGGTGTGATGGTGAGGAGGACGGAGGGGGCAGGTGTGATAGTGTATGTGTGTGAGTCTGAGTGTATGTGTGAGTGTGTGTATGTGTGAGTATGTGTAAGGGCGATTCACACTGCAGCATGATCCGGTCCGGTTCTGTCCAGGAGGACCCAGACAGCTGCGGACCGGATCATCACACAGGACTGGGGGCTATTATGCCCTCCGGTCCTGACCTGTCAGCGGCTGCAGCTGCGTGCGCTGCGCACAGGACCGGAGGGCATAATAGCCCCCCAGTCCTGTGTGATGATCCGGTCCGCAGCTGTCTGGGTCCTCCTGGACAGAACCGGACCGGATCATGCTGCAGTGTGAAACGGCCCTTAGTGTGTGTGTGAATGTCTGAGTGTGTGAATGTGTGTATGTGTGAGTGTATGTATTTGTGTGAATATGTCTGAGTGTGCGTATATGTGAGTGTGTATATGTGAGTGAGTATGTGTGTGAATGAGTATGCATGTGTATATTTGTGAGTATATGTGAGTGTGTGTGTTTGTGTGTGAATGTATGAGTATGTGTGTGTGTATGTGTGAGTGTGTATGTGTTTATATGTCTGAGAATGTGTGGGTGTATGTGTGTGCATGTGAATGAGTGTGTGTGTATATGTATGAGTGTGTATATGTGTGTGTATATTGTGAGGCACCGCCGGCATGATCCTCATGACCGGGGTACATCACATGTAGGATCAGAGGATGATCCTGTGCACACTGGCCGGTTTTCCTGTGATGGTAATACTGTGTGAACCAACCTGAACACAATGAGTTCATGAGCCTAATGAGCGGCAGTGAGAGTGAGAGGAGTCCATGAGGAATAGGATGTGATGAGTGAGTGCTGACAACCCGGAACACAGGGAGTTAACCTGAGCTGTGTGGAAGCTGATGATTAGCAGCTGAGGGGGTGTGTCCATGTGGGAGTGGCTGGCACGATAAGAGCCGGCCACCTGAGTGATTGTGAGATTCATTCATTCTGGAGGCTGAGATTGATCCTGGAAGCTGAGAATGATTCAGATGGAAGCTGAGACCAGCCTGAGTGCAGAGCAGTCCAAGGCTCTGTGTGCATGACATGATGGGAGCATGCTAGCTCCATGCCGGTGCCGAGGTCCGTGGTCGTGTCCGCACCTAGAGGGGGAAGCCATGGTTGACCCGTGGACGCTAGACCGGGCGTGGGGTGAAACACGCCCGGGAAAGGAGCCTGTGGGGATGCCTGGTGGAACCTGTGACCCAGGTAGCGAGACCCGGATCCGTGCCCGTAAGAAAGCAGTTCCCGAGCGATAGTGTGAACTGTGCACCTGGTGTGCGTAAATCATGTTAGGCGAGTATAGACCGCCCTTGGGACCGACTCAGAGGAGTCCGTTAAAGGTCCTGATGAACCGGAATGTATGTAGCCCGTGGAGGCAATTGTATGTAGTGTGCCAGGCGGGCATAGACCGCCTTTGGGTCCGAGTCAGAGTACTCCGTTAAGGGACCCGAGGAACTATGTGTATGAGGGCGTAAGTAATGGCCCTGAATGAGAGATGATGACCTATGTAAGACCCATGTATAATAATGTGGAGAGACAGTGACCCAGCTGGTATGGATGATGTTGGAGGCGTTCCGTCCTTGGGACGAGAGGGAGGCTTGCCCTGCTGCTTGCAGAGGGTACCCGTCCCTCAAACACGACCTCTAATGGGGTGAGTGTGCCTGTGGTTCCAGAGACAGGGGTAAGAGGGCTCCAGTAGGTAACGGATGTAGAGGTTCCCGTCTCCTATGGTTTGCCAATCCCTGTAATGGGCCATGGAGGGGCCACAGTCCATGGATGTGGGCTGTGAGCAGGTGTGTGATCCATGGACGTTTGAATGATGGATCACATACGGTGTGTAAGGACCCGGTCAGGCAGGATTCCTGACTACGGGTGAGTGTTGAGTCATCATGCTGGGGGACTAAAGCCAGGCGGCAGGTACCGCCATTGGGACCCACAGGGCCCGTTGAGGCGTATGTAACGAAGGTCAGAAGCAGGGGTTAAAAGGGCTCCCGTACTGGGTAACGCGTGGTTAGGCCGGAGGCCGCATCCACGGGTTACTAGGGTTTGCCAATCCCTGTTATGAACCCGGAAGGGTCATCATCGAAGTATATCAAATGTATTTATTATAAAGGTACTGTAAGATGTGTGAGTAGGCCGGAGGCCGTAGCCACCACGGGAGCTGTTAGTAGAGCTCCAATGGGGACAGAGAGTCATGGTTACAGGTCCCGGGTTACTATAAATCGTTATGTGCAATATAAGTGTTGTGATGTTAAATGTAAATGTATGGTGTTTATGTAAAGTGTTGTTAATCAATGTGATATGTGTGAAACATGCTACCCGGGTTATGTTGTTAATATGTGAAAATAAACGGGTAGACATTGGTTAACTCAAAAACACGTGTTCTTGTCGTTTTGCAAGCGGGTTCCCCGGTTGCTACCTCACAATATGTGAGTGTGTGCATATGTGTGAGTGTGTGTGAGTGAGAGAGAACAAAAATAACAGAGACCAGGTTATGGGGACATCACCGTAAAAGCAGATCAGGATGTGGGGCCAGCACTACAAAATGGCGTCAGGATGGGGGACATTACTACAAGATGACAAGGGAGGGAACATTACTAAAAGATGGGACATTACTACAAGATGGGAACAGGATGGGACATTACTACATGATGAGGACCAGGTAGGAACATTACTACATAAGGAGGACTGGATGGGACATTACTACAAGATGGGAACAGGAAGGGGCATTACTACATGATGAGGACCAGGATGGGGATATTATTACAAGAAGGGGATCAGGATGGGACATTACTACAAGATGAGGATCAGGATGGGGACATTACTACAAGAAGAGGACCAGGATGGGACATTACTACAAGATGAGGATCAGGATGGGACATTACTACAAGAAGAGGATCAGGATGGGACATTACTACAAGAAGGAGACCAGGATGGGGACATTACTACAAGATGAGGATCAGGATGGGACATTACTACAAGAAGAGGACCAGGATGGGGACATTACTACAAGAGGACCAGGATGGGACATTCCTACAAGAAGAGGATCAGGATGGGACATTACTACAAGAAGAGGACCAGGATGGGACATTACTGCATAAGGAGGACTGGATGGGGATATTATTACAAGAAGAGGACCAGGATGGGACATTACTACAAGAGGACCAGGATGGGGACATTCCTACAAGAAGAGGATCAGGAGGGACATTACTACAAGAAGAGGACCAGGATGGGGACATTCCTACAAGAAGAGGACAGGATGGGACATTCCTACAAGAAGAGGACCAGGATGGGGACATTCCTACAAGAAGAGGACCAGGATGGGGACATTCCTACAAGAAGAGGACCAGGATGAGGACATTACTACATGATGGAACCAGGATGGGGACATTACTACAAGAAGAGGATCAGGATGGGACATTACTACAAGAAGGAGATCAGGATGGGGGCATTACTACAAGAAGGGGATCAGGATGGGGACATTACTACAAGAAGAGGATCAGGATGGGGACATTCCTACAATAATGGGGACCAGGATGGGGACATTACTACAAGAAGAGGATCAGGATGGGACATTACTACAAGAAGGAGATCAGGATGGGGGCATTACTACAAGAAGGAGATCAGGATGGGACATTACTACAAGAAGAGGATCAGGATGGGGACATTCCTACAAGAAGGGGATCAGGATGGGGACAATACTACAAGAAGAGGATCAGGATGGGGACATTCCTACAATAATGGGACCAGGATGGGGACATTCCTACAAGAAGGAGATCAGGATGGGGGCATTACTACAAGAAGGGGATCAGGATGGGGACATTACTACAAGAAGAGGATCAGGATGGGACATTCCTACAAGAAGGGGATCAGGATGAGGACATTCCTACAAGAAGAGGACCAGGATGGGGACATTCCTACAAGAAGAGGATCAGGATGGGACATTACTACAAGAAGAGGATCAGGATGGGACATTACTACAAGAAGAGGATCAGGATGGGACATTCCTACAAGAAGAGGACCAGGATGGGGACATTCCTACAAGAAGAGGATCAGGATGGGACATTACTACAAGAAGAGGACCAGGATGAGGACATTACTACAAGAAGGGGATCAGGATGAGGACATTACTACATGATGAACCAGGATGGGGACATTACTACAAGAAGAGGATCAGGATGGGACATTACTACAAGAAGGAGATCAGGATGGGGGCATTACTACAAGAAGGGGATCAGGATGGGGACATTACTACAAGAAGAGGATCAGGATGGGGACATTCCTACAATAATGGGACCAGGATGGGGACATTACTACAAGAAGAGGATCAGGATGGGACATTACTACAAGAAGGAGATCAGGATGGGGGCATTACTACAAGAAGGAGATCAGGATGGGGACATTACTACAAGAAGAGGATCAGGATGGGGACATTCCTACAAGAAGGGGATCAGGATGGGGACATTACTACAATAATGGGACCAGGATGGGGACATTCCTACAATAATGGGACCAGGATGGGGACATTCCTACAAGAAGGAGATCAGGATGGGGGCATTACTACAAGAAGGGGATCAGGATGGGGACATTACTACAAGAAGAGGATCAGGATGGGACATTCCTACAAGAAGGGGATCAGGATGAGGACATTCCTACAAGAAGAGGACCAGGATGGGGACATTCCTACAAGAAGAGGATCAGGATGGGACATTACTACAAGAAGAGGATCAGGATGGGACATTACTACAAGAAGAGGATCAGGATGGGACATTCCTACAAGAAGAGGACCAGGATGGGGACATTACTACAAGAAGAGGATCAGGATGGGACATTACTACAAGAAGAGGACCAGGATGGGGACATTCCTACAAGAAGAGGATCAGGATGGGACATTACTACAAGAAGAGGATCAGGATGGGACATTCCTACAAGAAGAGGACCAGGATGGGGACATTCCTACAAGAAGAGGATCAGGATGGGACATTACTACAAGAAGAGGATCAGGATGGGACATTACTACAAGAAGAGGATCAGGATGGGGACATTACTACAAGAAGGGGATTAGGATGGGACATTCCTACAAGAAGAGGATCAGGATGGGGACATTCCTACAAGAAGGGGATCAGGATGGGGACATTCCTACAAGAAGAGGATCAGGATGGGGACATTCCTACAAGAAGGGGATTAGGATGGGGACATTCCTACAAGAAGAGGACCAGGATGGGGACATTCCTACAAGAAGGGGATCAGGATGGGGACATTCCTACAAGAAGAGGATCAGGATGGGGACATTCCTACAAGAAGGGGATCAGGATGGGACATTACTACAAAAGAGGATCAGGATGGGACATTACTACAAGAAGAGGAACAGGATGGGGACATTCCTACAAGAAGGGGATCAGGATGGGACATTACTACAAGAAGGAGATCAGGATGGGACATTACTACAAGAAGGGGCGATCAGGATGGGGACATTCCTACAAGACGGGGATATTCCTACATAAAGGAGGTTAGGGTGGGGACATTCCTACAAGAAGATGATCAGGATTTGTACTTTACTATATTGAGCAAAAATTCTGGCATTGCTAAAATGTCACTTAGTCCTACAAGGAATGCGGCCCCCCGATATCACTTTTTTTCTATGTGCGGCCCACCAACCCAACTGAGTTTGAGACCCCTGCATCAGACTGTCGCCTTCCTAAAAATCCTTCAAAAGGAACTTGAAGACCCACCTTCCTGACAAACCTACAACCTGCAGTAACCCTGATTCCAATATACTGCCACACGACCAGCTCTACTCTCTGTTACTGTATTCTCACCCATCCCTTGTAAACTCTGAGCCCTCGCAGGCAGGGTCCTCTCTCCTCTCCTACTGTATCCTCACCCATCCCTTGTAGACTGTGAGCCCTCGCAGGCAGGATCCTCTCTCCTCACCTATTGTATCCTCACCCATCCCTTGTAGACTCTGAGCCCTCGCAGGCAGGGTCCTCTCTCCTCTCCTACTGTATCCTCACCCATCCCTTGTAGACTGTGAGCCCTCGCAGGCAGGGTCCTCTCTCCTCACCTATTGTATCCTCACCCATCCCTTGTAGACCCTTCTAGGCAGGGTTCTCTCTTCTCACCTATTGTATCCTCACCCATCCATTGTAGACTATGAGCCCTCGCGGGCAGGGTCCTCTCTCTTCACCTACTGTATCCTCACCCATCCCTTGTAGACTGTGAGCCCTCGTGGGCTGGGTCCTCTCTCCTTCCCTACTGTATCCTCACCCATCCCTTGCAGACTGTGAGCCATCATGGTTAGGGTCCTCTCTCTTCACCTACTGTATCCTCACCCATCCCTTGTAGACTGTGATCCCTCATGGGCTGGGTCCTCTCTCTTCACCTACTATATCCTTACCCATCCCATGTAGACTGTGAGCCCTCGTGGGCTGGGTCGTCTCTCCTCCCCTACTGTATCCTCACCCATTCCTTGCAGACTGTGAGCCCTTGCAGGCAGGGTCCTCTCTCTTCACCTACTGTATCATCACTCATCCCTTGTAGACTGTGAGCCCTCGTGGGCTGGTCCCTCTCTCCTCCTATACCTTTTCACATGTAAAGCGCCATGAAGTAAATGGCACTATAATAATAATAATAATAATAATATGTCTTTATTAATGGTAATATTGCCGAAACGCATAGGTTAGCTTTGTTTTCTGTGCTGCTGTACAAGTTTTAATTGCAAAAATAAATGTGACGTTTTACTAATTTTCTTCGGCCCGTTTCTTAATGCTGGACATTCTTCTTTCGTGTATTCCACAAAGAAAACCCAAGAGAAAAACACAAAATGAGCATATACCCTATTGTAGAGTAAACAGTAGTAGTACATGTAAATAACATAGGTCAGTTGGTTAGCACAGTTTAATGAAAGAGTGTAAGGCTGAATTCACACAGAGCGTTTGTGCTCAGTTTTTTATCGATCAGTTTCTACACCAAAAATGGATTCTCTTTTTTCAAAAAAGCATCACAAACGTATCATGCGCTTGTGCTGATTTTTTGCTCCGTTTTTGGAGGACAGACAAGACAGATAGACAGACATATCTATACAATGCTATGCTGCACTCAATCCTATCTATGAAGGTGCTAACTAAACACAATTCTATTTCAAATATACAATAGTTGCACTCGACATAGATTTTTTCTAAATAGAGATAAAATGATAATGAAAAAGTAGAGATACTTAGTATTATGGAAATGGCCAAATCGATAATTCACCCAGTTGCCACGTTGCGGCGATCTCTGTTAAGGCTGGGTTCACATTACGGATTTTTCAGATCCGATGCTGTCTGATCAAAATCGGACAGCATCGGATCCGAATTTGGCCCCATGCATCCCTATGGGCATCGGACCGAATCGGATGTGCACTAAATGCCATCCGATTTGGTCCGATCCGATTCTGTCCGATTTTATTATCGGTGCAAAAATCGGAGCCTGCACCGATTTTTGCACCGATAATAAAATCTGACAGAATCGGATCGGACCAAATCGGATGGCATTTAGTGCACATCCGATCTGACCTGATCCCTATAACATGGAGCCCTATGGACAAGGGTCCGAGGAAACATCTGATGTCTCCTCGGACCCCATTTTACTGTACTGAGCATGCTCAGCGGCGGGGGCTTGTGGGGAGGTGAGCATAAACTTTTTTTTTTTTCAGCCCGGAGGCTACGATTTTATGCCGGAATCGTAATGTGAAGGTAGCCTAACTGGGTCCTAACACTAACGCAACTGCCTGATGTCGTTCTGGGCTTTTCCTCATCGGCTGATACCAGAGAACAATGGATTAGCAGTCTAGCACGCCTAAGGGGTTAACCTCTTTTCCCAAGGCACCAATTAGATATTCAAAGCACCTGTCTTTAGTTATAAGACTGCTAATCCATTGTTCTCTGGTATCAGCCGATGAGGAAAAGCCCAGAACGACATCAGGCAGTTGCGTTAGTGTTAGGTGAATCCCATCGATTTGTGCCATTTCCATAATACTAAGTATCTCTACTTTTTCATTATCATTTTATCTCTATTTAGAAAAAAATCTATGTCGAAGACAGAGAGACAGACACACACACAATTTCTTACCCTCCCACGATCCCATGGTGAGCTCTGGTGATGTCTTCCCCCGGGCATCAGCAGGTCCTGTCTGTGAGTAGTCTGTCCCGGTACTTTAGGACCTGTGCACCATGTGACTGAGTCACACGATGAGTCACATGGTGCACAGGTCCTAAAGTACCGGACAGACTACTCACAGACAGGTCTACAGACTGGAACTCACCGTAAGATCGCAAGGAGGGTAAGTAATTGGATGTTAGTGGTGCAGAAAGTGCAACAGAAAAACGCCACAGATATTGACATGTTCATTTTCTGGATGCGCTTTCTGCACCACTAACACAGCAAATTGAAAATCACAATCACTTTGTTGGCAAAGATTTTGACTGATCAATTTTTGGTGCAGTTTTAAAATAAAATGCAGCGCCAAAAATGCCAGTGTGAACATAGCCTAAAAGTGCGATGCGAGTCACTACAGCAATAACTAATCTGTGAGGTGCAGAAAACAGACTGTAATAACGGAAATCAATATAATAATATTTCTACTTACTGGTAGCAAAGAGAGGTCAAAACAATCCGGGATCAGGTCCAGGAAATGGCGCAGTAACAGCAAAGGGTAGTCAGAAGCGAAGTCCAGTTCAAGCTGGAGGCAGGAAACCAGAGGGACTAAAAACAAAATACAGAGGAGCAGGCAGAAAGAGGAATCAGGTCACAAGAAGAGAGTCAAGTCCAGGTAAGGCCCGGTTCACATCACGATTTTGGAGCTTCCGAGTGTATCCGTTTCAAAACGGATACACTCGGATCCAAAATCGGATCTCATGTGTTCTTATGGGGCGCGGATCGGATCGATGTGTGCCTTTTGACATCCAATTTGGCACATCCGATCCTGTCCGATTTCATCACGATCATGTCGAGAGTGTCCGAGAATGAAATCGGACAGCCTCGGATCAGAGCTGATCCGAGCCCCGATAGTATAGGAGCCTATGGACATCGGATCCGAGCTGAACTCGATCCGATGTCAGCTCCGTGTTTTATGTACTGAGCATGCCCAGAGGCAGTGCTCAGTACATAATTAACCTCATCTGTCCTGTCTGTCCCTGCTTTTCTCGATCTGTCCCATACTGTCCCTCTCTATCTCTGCTTTCCCTCCTTATGCTTTGCCTGTCCTCCCCCCTGTGCTCTCCCCTCCGGAATGTGTAAATAAAATAAAAAAATCCTCCCAGAGGATATTTACCTTCCGACGCCTTCTGCAATGCTGTGACCGGCTCCTCATCTGCTGGTGACTGAAGGACCTCTCCTGATGTCACAGAGACGGTCACCTGATGTGTCAGGTGACCAGTTCTGTGACATCACCACAGGATCTTCAGTCCCCAGAAGATGAGGGGACGGTCACAGCATTGCAGAAGGCGTTGGAAGGTAAATATCCTCTGGGACGATTTTTCTATTTTATTTACACATTCCAGAGGGGAGAGCACAGGGGGGAGGACGAGGCAAAGCATAAAGGAGAGGGAGAGCATAGATAGAAAGGGACAGATAGGGACAGATCGAGAAAAAGCAGGGACAGACAGGGACAGGCAGGGAGAAAAGGATCCACACGGATCCTGCACAGACACGGATCGGATGGCTATTTGCCATCCGAGTGCAGGGATCCGTGTGGATCCGTGCCTGTCCGTAGGATCCACCTTTCAACTCGGATCCCACGGACAGGCACAAAATCGTGATGTGAACCGGGCCTAAGGTAACGAATCAGGCAGGGTCTGGCTCAGAGCACAGAGAGATCAGTCATACACACCCAAATGCAAGTGTACAAGTGACAATGAATAGGGCAGCAAGCTTCCTTAAATAGGGTCCTAATCAAGTGAGCTGAATGCAGGTGATTTGCAGCACAGAGCCAGTCCAGACTGACAGTTTCCACAATAACCTAGTAACAGACAAAGGCAGTGTGGAGATTGTGACAAAATGTCATCCTACCACGACAAAGTGAACCCATCAGGATGGTCCTCCACTAGTATTATATTATTATTATTATATATTATTACTTATTACATCATTACTTATTATACTACTTGTATAAAGTGTATCATTTCCTATGTAATGCATTTAGTAATAAGGACTTTTTTGTGTAAATTCAGGGATTTCTGCACATGCCACTCATCCTGGATAATGAATAAATCGAGTTGTTTTGAAAATGTTGTCTGCATTTTTAATCACTTGCATTATTATATCATTAATATGTCTTTATCCTTTGATCTCCACTATTCTTGGACTTTTCTTTCTTGATGTTGCAATCTCACAGTTGATGATTGTATATAATTCTTACAACAACAGTTTATTCTTTGTCATCCAAATGCGACAATGGGACATTGTGTACAAGTACTTGGTATTCAGGTTTGGGACTAAACTTAAATGTAACTTGTAAGCACAAAGATATCAAATATGGATTTTTTTTAGATTACCTTGAATCATAGTAGGAAATGTAAACCTTATCTTATACTAGTGATAAAACGCTGTATTGTCGACCTGTTATCAAGAGCTGTCCGGCTTTGTATATTAGATTCTTTGGATTTTATCTGTGTAAATCACATATAACGGAGGGAGCTGTCTTTTGCCAAGTGAATCTGTATATTTTGATTTATTTGTAAAGAATTTTCTTCTCTATGTATACAATTCAAATAGAATCTGTCACCAAGTTTTTTCCACCTAATCCAGGAGCAGCAAAATATATACAGAGACCCCAATTCCAGCGATGTATCACTTACTGGTCTTTTGCTGTAGCTTTGATAAAATCACAGTTTTATGAGCAGGAAATTATCACTAGAGTACTAGTAAACTTGCTGACATGTAAGGGCCGCTTCACACTGCGGCATGATCCGGTCCAGTTCTGTCCGGGAGGACCCAGACAGCTGCGGACCGGATCAGCACACAGGACTGGGGGGCCTATTATGCCCTCCGGTCCTGTGTGCAGCGCGCGCAGTTCCCTATGCTGATAAATCAGGACCGTGGGCGCCGCGGTCCTGACTTGTCCGCGGCTGCAGCTGCGCGCGCTGCACACAGGACCGGAGGGCATAATAGCCCCCAGTCCTGTGTGCTGATCCGGTCCGCAGCTGTCTGGGTCCTCCCGGACAGAACTGGACCGGATCATGCCGCAGTGTGAAGCGGCCCTAAGACTACTTTCACACTAGTGGTTTTTGTTTTAAAATCAGGCACAGATCCCGTTTTACAGCAAAAACAGATCCAGAAAGGATCCGGTTCTTGCCCTTAAACCGGATGGTACCGGATGTTATTATGCCGGATCAATTTTCTGTTATCATCTATTTTGGGTCCATACCAAACGGTTTGGGTGTGAAAATGAAGGATAATTAAAGCATTACACTTACCGCTACGGTTACTTTCAGGTTCCACTCTGTGACAGCGTCTGTGATTGGCAGTTGCGCCCCACCCATTGCGTCTGTGATTGGTTACCGACACAATGGGTGGAGCACAACAGTCAATCACAGACACTGTCACAGAGAGTGGGTGTCTGTGATTGGTTGCCAGCACAATGGGTTCGGCACAACAGTCAATCACAGACACTGTCACAGAGAGTGGGTGTCTGTGATTGGTTGCCAGCACAATGGGTTCGGCACAACAGCCAATCACAGATACTGTCATAGAGAGTTTGTGTCTGTGATTGATCGCCAGAACAATGGGTGAGTTGCTACAGCCAATCACAGAGTGGGTGTCTGTGATTGGTTGCTGGCACAATGGGTGGGGAGCAATAGACTATCACAGACGCTATCACAGAGAGTGGGCGTCTGTCATTCATTGCCGACACAATGGGTGGGTCACAGCCAATGACAGACGTTCTAGAAAGTGAGAGACAACAAAGCGCAATAGGGTCTTATCTGAATGATAGCTGGGTGCTCACCTGGTAAGGTTGTGTGCCCCACAACCTGGTGTTTTTCG
Organism: Allobates femoralis; assembly: GCA_033576535.1. Classification (NCBI taxonomy): domain Eukaryota; kingdom Metazoa; phylum Chordata; class Amphibia; order Anura; family Aromobatidae; genus Allobates; species Allobates femoralis. Next base: position 40,144,205 of record JARQOC010000008.1, on the reverse strand, counting down.
CATGTACAGCTGCTGCAGGATCCACACTCCATGTGTAAACGGTATCCAACTAAAATCCAAAAAAGAAGGACGAAGTGTACACGATCCGCGCTGCTGAAATGAGAGGGCCAAACCATGGGCTGGTGCAATGATGCTCTTTATTCCTCCTCCAACGCGTTTCGGAGCCTTCTATGCTCCAGGATATTGCTAATCCCTGAATAAGGAGCATAGCAGGCTCCGAAACGCGTTGGAGAAGGAATAAAGAGCATCATTGCACCAGCCCATGGTTTGACCCTCTCATTTCAGCAGCGCGGATCGTTGTACACTTCGTCCTTTTTGGATTTCAATCACAGACATTGTCACAGAGAGTGACTGTGATTGGCCGTTCAGCAGTCAATTGCAGTGAATATTTCATGAGGTTAATGAGCGGACCCGGAAGTGACTGCAGCGCCAAGACTGGTGAGTATAATGCTTTAATCACAGACTTCTCAGTGAAATCTGTGTTCAGGGTCCGCGCACAAACACTTAGGTGTTTGGTACGGACCCCAACTTTACATGATGTGAGTGACGATACCACGCAAGTTCAGTAGGCATGGTGGATCTGGTTTTACAAGATCCAGCATGATCCAGTAAAACCAGTTCCGGCACCCATTGACTTCCATTATAATCAATGCCAGATCTGGCAGAATCCGGCAAGATGTGGTTTTTCACTAAGTACAAAAAAACGTTGCATGCAACATTTTTTGGACTCATCAAAAAAACGCATCCAACCTGATCCAGTAGCAACCTGAAGCAACTGGATGCTACCGGACACCATTAAAATGAATAGGGAAAAACCTGATAATGAAAGGATCTAATGGTGGGTTTACACACACCAATCATTGTATCCAATCTCTGAACCAATCTCTGGTTGCAGTGAAATCATGGACAGATTGCTCCATGTTGTACACAGCCACAAAATGGAACTATGTGTCCATGATTTCACTGCAACCAGAGATTGGTTCAGAGATTGGATACAATGATTGGTGTGTGTAAACCCACCATAAGGATCTGTGCTGGATTAAAAAAAAATGCAACCCTGGTGTGAAAGTGGCCTAATCCTCCATATTCATGAGATCTATATAGCCACCACTGATTAGCAGCTTTCTGCCTATGCACAGTGTTATTTATACAGAGCTCAGCTTTCAGAGAACTGATAAATTGGCAGCCGAGAAAACACAGATTTTATCAAAACTACAGCAGCAGCCCTGTAACTGATACATCACTGGAATCAGGGTCTCTGCCCCACTCTCAGATGGGGTAGGAAACACCTGGTGTATGGCTGTGTGTATGGCTGTGCAATTTAGAGTATCTCTTTCATACATGTGTAAGAGGGCGCTCAGGGCAATTCCGTACGTGTATGTGGTACTTCCATGGGCCTAAATCGAATTCTGCAGCACTGGTATATGGAGTAACCTGTTATGTGCTCTGCTTGGAACAGTGTGTGAGGGCCCTTTCACATCAGCGTTTTTTTGAAATCGCGGCAGATGCGGTGAAAAAAACCGCATCTGCCGCGATTACTGCATACCGGCTGCACTTGCGGCGCGGTTGTGGTTTTTACCATGCAAAGTATAGGCGGACTTGCGGCAGGTGCGGCAAGTGCGGTTTTGCACTTGCGGCAGGTGCGGCCGCGAAAAAAACCGCGGCTGACCGCGGTTTTTTTCGTGGCCGCACCTCCCGCAAGTGCAAAACCGCACTTGCCGCACCTGCCGCAAGTCCGCCTATACTTTGCATGGTAAAAACCGCAACCGCGCCGCAAGTGCAGCCGGTATGCAGTAATCGCGGCAGATGCGGTTTTTTCACCGCATCTGCCGCGATTTCAAAAAAACGCTGATGTGAAAGGGCCCTTACAGATGTAACAAATACCACAATAATAGCCAATGCCTGCTGTCATCCCTGGAAAATGACAACAGGTCGCTCCAGATATAATTAGTAAGTGGATCTGGCTGATATCATAACACTATCATTTGTAACAATAACACATTCGTGTATCTTCACGGGGCACTATTGTTGGCACAAGTCCTGTATAATCACAAATGACTGGCTAGCAAGGGCTTGCAACATAGTATAGCTGTCAATGGACACAAAGCCTAAATGCAGAGTTGTATATTTTGCCACAGACAATTGTACATTTTAATTACCGTAATAGATCCTAGAATAAAAATAAGTTCCGTAATTGGATGTGTTACAAAAGATGTTCCTGTCCAGAGATATTCTTATAAATGTGCCCCTGTGTAATAGATGTGTCCAACCATGCAGTAACAGGTCGGATATACCACAGCTCCTGGCAAGGGAGTAAGTAAGAGAGTATACAGACATTACAGCCAGGAATCACAGAATATAAGAGTATACACACATTACAGCTGGAGATCACAGAATATAAGAGTATACAGACATTACAGCCGGGGATCACAGAATATAAGAGAATACAGTCAGGGATCACAGAATATAAGAGTATACAGACATTACAGCCGGGATCATAGCATATAAGAGTATACAGACATTACAGCCTTGGATCACAGAATATAAGAGTATACAGACATTACAGCCAGGGATCACAGAATATAAGAGTATACAGACATTACAGCCGGTGATCACAGAATATAAGAGAATACAGTCAGGGATCACAGAATATAAGAGTATACAGACATTACAGCCGGGGATCACAGAATATAAGAGTATACAGACATTACAGCCTTGGAACACAGAATATAAGAGTATAAAGTCAGTACAGCCCGGGATCACAGAATATAAGAGTATACAGACATTACAGCCAGGATCACAGAATATAAGAGTATACAGACATTATAGCTGGGGATCACAGAATATAAGAGTATACAGACATTACAGCCCAGGATCACAGAATATAAGAGTATACAGATATTACAGCTGGGGATCACAGAATATAAGAGTATACAGACATTACAGCCAGGATCACAGAATATAAGAGTATACAGACATTATAGCTGGGGATCACAGAATATAAGAGTATACAGACATTACAGCCAGGGATCACAGAATATAAGAGTATACAGACATTACAGCCAGGATCACAGAATATAAGAGTATACAGACATTACAGCCAGGATCACAGAATATAAGAGTATACAGACATTATAGCTGGGGATCACAGAATATAAGAGTATACAGACATTACAGCTGGGCAATCACAGAATATAAGAGTATACAGACATTACAGCCAGGGATCACAGAATATAAGAGTATACAGACATTATAGCTGGGGATCACAGAATATAAGAGTATACAGACATTACAGCTGGGCAATCACAGAATATAAGAGTATACAGACATTACAGCCAGGGATCACAGAATATAAGAGTATACAGACATTATAGCTGGGGATCACAGAATATAAGAGTATACAGACATTACAGCTGAGGATCACAGAATATCAGAGTATACAGACATTACAGCCGAGGATCACTACTGATTCTTTCTGTGATGAAGAACATTTCATTGTCCGTTTAAAAACTTGTTTTACATCATAGAAAGAATCAGCTGTGTTCCTTGGCTGTAATGTCTGTGTACTCTTCTGTATTGCAGCCTTGTCTTATTGAAGAGAATGGGAGAATGGTGCAATGTTATAACTGTATTGTCACTTATTAATTGTGTGTGGGTCTGATTGCCGGGAACGCCTGACAATTCAGAATGGAGGGTCTGCAGTGCTATTTAATGATGAAGCTTTTTCAATTTCGCCTGCACAGCAACTCTCCTTCCCACCTGCTGTGCAGGAAACTATATAAAACAACACCATTCCCGTGAATGAAGGTGTATTATCGTTCTCTGTACAGCAAGGAAAGTGTTGCTTTACAGGAGAAAAAAAAAAGGAAAAGCACGTCCTTCATTCTAGACTAGAGTCCAAATGTTTGTTCCCCACTGACCGTGCAGTGATTGCTTATAACGCTCTGCCATCACTTCTCGAAATGGCCATACCCCTTTAATGGTCTACAGAATGTACCAGCTGATAATGCTTTTACTGTTATTAGACTGATTTAATCCAAGGACATGTTTACACTTTATTTGGAAACTCTAACAAGTAGTCCTTCTTAAAGGGTCATTCACCTTGGATTTTTTTAACTGGTGTAGCAAGAAAACAAACAAACAATGTGTCACGATCTCCACACTGTCCTTGTCATGCCTTGTTACTATTGTGTGGAAGCTGTCAGTCTGTTTTGGTTGTGCTGGGTCTGTGCTGTAATCATCTGTGTTTCTCTTCTCTTGATTAGTCCTCTACTTAAGCATGCTAGCTCCTCCATCCAGTGTCAATCGTACACTTGTTACTGCCTGTGTAAGACTGATCCCTCTGTGTTCTGTGCCTGACCCAGCATGACTTTATTCCCTTTCCTGGACTTTGACACTTTGCCTGTGACCTGACTACTTTTTTGTCTGCTCCTTGTAAACTGTCTTGTCTTTCTGGTTTTCCTGACCCTGGCTCGACAATTGGATTTCGTCTCTGACTACCCCTTGTTGTACTGCGCCATTTCCTGGACCTGACCTCTGATTGTTTGATCCCTTTACTTATGCAGTAAGTAGTAGTATTATTATTATTATAATTACTATCTGTAATTGTAATCTTTCCCTTCAATTCTGGGACTAGTTATTACTGCAGTGATTCGCGTCACACAAGGATCTCCCGCTATTCCCATTCCAATTCTATTAGGTACCCGCCGGTCTTTACTTCCTTGTGGATTGATACTGAACTGACACAGAATATGTGACTGCTGCAGCCAATCACTGGCTGAGGTGGATCACCACTCTGGTCAATGATTGGTTGAGTCATCACCTCCTATGGTTTGAGAGGGGTCAGGAAGTCGAGACCAGCTGGGGATACAGGAATAGTCAAAATAGGAGTACTGTGGGATTTAATTATTATAAATATTATTTATTTATTTTGCTTTTTATGACATTTTTTTTTTTTTTCTTATATAATTTTTTTATTAACTTTTAAAGTCGTTTTACATCATAACAGAATGATAAGAATTTCCGCTTTAGATTGGCGTCAATCGTTCACAAACGTTATTCACATTAAAGCAAAAACAATAAAATATAGCAGTATAGTCTAACTAAATCCTTTGAACCTACCCCCCTCCCCTTCCCCTACTGCCATGCAGTCTTGTGCATCTACTGAATCGAGCCATGTTGTTTACTAAGATTTCAAGAAAGTTATCTCTACGTGTTGTTAGGCATTAGGTAGATAGCTATTGCTACGAGAGAATCACTATTATTATATCTTGAAGGGTGCTAAGGCACCTTGGTAGCCCCTTACGAAGTCTCCATGGCCTCTCTCCCACCCCGACTCATGATTTTAGGTTGCCCAGAGTACCCCTCAAGTTTTCCACGTTGTACCAGGAAGAGTGGGTGAATGAGGACATAATTTGTCTGATCTCTTCTGGGGACAGTTGAGTAGATATAAATCCCCTCCACCTTCCAAAGAATCTGGGGGACAATCTGTCTACATCTCTCTGGGCTTCCATTTTCTCCCATGTTAATAATGTTTTCAGTGTGTTCACTATATCTTGTAGCCCAGGCAGAGAGTCTGATATCCACCTCCCCAGGATTAAACGTTTGGTCGCCATTGCCACCATGTGAAAGATACACAGTTCCTCTTTTCCTAAACCTGTACCCCTCACATCGTGAAAGATCCACCTCACCAACTCCAATGAGACATTTTTGTCTGTTATATCTTTTACCAATTGTTTAGCTGTCTCCCAAAGTCCCAATGTGTTAGTGCAGAACCAAAGTCCATGAATCATGTCTGTGTTGTGCATCCCACACTTGGGACAACATGTCAACCTGTCTGGTCTATCTTTTGTGACCCGGAGATTGAAGCCCATAATAGCCCTATGACAAAGGCGAAAGTAAGAGTCTCTCCACCTCTCATCCACAATGTGGTCTCTCAATTGCTTCCAACCTGATAATATTTTGGATTGTATGTTCGGGTCATGAAGTTGTTCTATCCATCTGTGAAATAGTTTATCGTTAGTTTCAGGGAGCATTTTGTCTCGTATGGAGGCATATATGGAAGAGATATTGGTGGTGGAGGACTCTGTTGATATTAAAGAATCCCACTCATTATCGTTGTATTCTGTTTCAATGGACCTCAGATTTGACATGATGTGATTACGTATCTGGAGGTATTGTAAAGTGTGGGACCCCGGCAACCTATATCTGTGCTGCAATTCCTCCCATGTCGCCCACCTCGGTTCGGTAGTATGAAATAAATCTTTAATTCTCTCCACTCCCTTTTCCTCCCATATCTTAAACAGTTTGTTCTCCTTTCCCTGGGGGAAGGCCGGGTGCTTCCACAGGTCTACATGTTTGGAGATTTTCCAAGGTAGGTTAAATTTTTTGCGGATTGCCTTCCAAGAGGCTATGGTATCCCTGAAAACTAGGGCCGTTTTCAGTAGAGGCGGTAATGACGGGCCAGGGGCATGTAATGACGACACCAAACTCCAGGGGCGACACAATTCGCTCTCTAAAGGGAAATCAGAATATCTACTGGTTCCTCTCATCCAGTCGAGGATATGTCTGGTTAGGCACGCTAGATTGTAGCCGCGGATATTGGGGAAATTGAGGCCCCCCTCCCCTGTGGGTAGCATAAGTATACTCAAACGGATCCTCGGTTTCCTTCCCCTCTAGATGAATCTGGTGAACAGATTGTTAAGTCTCCGGATGTCAAGATGTCTCAATAATAAGGGGAGTGTTTGAAGGGGGTATAATAATCTAGCAAAAGGGATCATTTTGACCAGGTGGCACCGTCCAAGTAGAGACAGTGGGAGTCCTTCCCATCTTTTTAGTTCGTTTTCAATTTTAGTCATTAGTGGGTTGTAGTTTAGTTGGTATGTGGAGCCTCCCGATCTGGCTATATTGATCCCCAAATATCTCACATGTGTTTTGGCTATTGGTATGCCATGAAGCATCCGTGGAGAGCCTGAACCTCTAGTGATGCGTGTGTCGTCCCCTTCCCGTTAGAACAAGATCTCAGATTTTGACCTATTTAATTTAAATCCTGAGAATCTGCCGAACTCCTCCAGGCACCCCAGGACCTTTGATAAATCTCTCTGTACATTACCAAAATAAAGCGCTATGTCATCCGCAAACAAGCTGACCCTCAACATCTTACTTCCCATCTTGATGCCTTCAAAGAGCATATCTGAGGCCAGCTTCCTCGCCAACGGCTCTATTGCCAGATTAAAGAGCAATGGGGACAACGGGCATCCCTGACGAGTGCCCTTACCCAGAGGAAAGACATCAGATAGAAAGCCTGGGGTGCTAATCCTCGCCCTGGGATTGGTGTAGAGGCTTCTCAGAAATGTTCTCGTCGGTCCAATCAGACCAATGTTATCTAGGACCAGATCCAGCCACGGCCACCTGACATTGTCAAAAGCTTTTTCAGCATCTAGGGTGACCATGGCTGGACCAAGCCTCTTCTCTCTCTCCATTCTCCCAGCGACATCTGCCGCCAACAGCGCCTTTCTAACATTACTAGTTGCCGAGCGGCCCTGGATAAAGCCCGATTGGTGTTCCCCTATTATAATCTGGTAAGATCCTAGCTAGGCGGTTTGCTAGGATTTTGGAGGCGATTTTCAAATCGGTGTTAATGAGGGATATCGGTCTATAATTAGACGGATTTTCCATGTTCTTATCTCCCTTTGGCAGCAATGTTATGTGGGCCAGATTCATTTGGTCTGTAATTGGGGTACCCTCTCTTACCCCATTAAAAACTCTTGTTAGACAAGGTGCCACCTGGTCTTTGAGAGCCCTGTAAAAACCTCCACTGAAGCCATCTGGGCCTGGTGCTTTATGGGGGTTTAGGGTTTTAATAGTCTCTAACACCTCATTAATTTCAAATTTTGCATTCAGTATTTCCAAGTCGTCATCCGAAATTTTTGTCATACCTGTCTCATTCAACCAGTTTCGCCCGTCATCCCCCTCCCCACCCGGGGCTCTGTAAAGATTTGCATAATATTTACGAAGGATATCTGTTATTTTTTTGGGGTCTGAAGTCAACGTCCCATCCGTATCTGCTAAGGAGGCTATGGTCGTTCTTGGGCGCTGGCCACGAGCCAGATTCGCTAAAAGTCTCCCCGCCTTGTCACCATGTCTATATAATTTGGATTCCCATTCCATTCTATATAGGTCATCTTTCATCTTGGTCCATTTGTCAAAGTTGTTTTTAGTTTGAGTCCATAGTGTCTTATTACTCTGGGTCGGATGTTCTTTAAACGTTGTGTATGCTGCTCTAACTTCGTCACTGTATTTTGTGTACATGGAGGCTATTTTTCTTTTCAGGGTAGTGGTGTAAGCTAGTATCTTTCCCCTTAATACCGCCTTGGCCGTTTCCAAAATAGTACTGCATTTTCACTGTGGGCCGCATTATCTGAGGCGTATACTGACCACCACTCTCCCAGGAGTTTGTTGAAGTCTGTATCTTTCTGTAGAAAAGTGGGGAATCGCCACAGATAGTCCGTGCCTCTGGGATATCTGTCCAAAAGTTCTAAACTCACAGGACTATGGTCTGAGATCACCAAATTTTCAATAATAACATGCTTTGTTTTTTGAGTGATCTCGTCTCCCACCAAGAATAGGTCGATTCTTGACCAGTTCCCATGGGGGTGAGAGAAGTGCGTATATTCTCTCCCCAATGGGTTCCTTAGTCTCCAAATGTCTCTCAATCCCGTGATCTTAGCAAAGTTTTGTTAAGTAAAGTCGTCGGGTCTCTCCCTTCCCCTAGCCGTCTCTGGAAGACTTCTGGCCTGATCTGAAGATCTATCTTCCCCCCTGGTCATAGTGGTGTTGAAGTCTCCTCCCACGATGAGAGAACGATGGTCAAGCGTGAGTAATTTCTCCTGTAGAGTTAGAAAGAAGGGCTTCCTGTCAGAATTTGGGGCATAGATATTATGTACGGTATGTGGAATGTTTTACCCGAAATGTCTAAAGTCACACTGACGTGTCTCCCCTCGTCATCTTGATCACTAGAAATCAATCTGTATGATAGGGATTTATGTAGTAAGATGATCACTCCCGCCTTCCGTCCCCTAGCGCCTGATCCAAATACCGCTCCCACCCACATTTTGTGCATACGATGGAAGTCGTTTTGACCAAGATGTGTCTCCTGTAATAATACAATATCACCCTTCAACTTCTTTAAGTGACGTAGAACCCTATTCCGTTTGCTCGGTGACCTTAGACCCTTCACATTCCATGTTAGAATGTTAACCATTGGTCACACATTATGGTCTGTAAATGGCGTTTCTCGTATTCAGCATATTTAAGTGAACAAATGGCATTAGAATGTACCCCTAACATAACTTTCTGAAAGATAACAAAACAGTGTTTAAATCTCACTTTTTCCACCCCCTTCCCCGATAACATCCAATGAATGTTACATTGGTCCTCCGTTTGGAGTCCAACAAAGGGGGTATAATCTCCCTCAATAACAAGCATAGGCAATGTGCTTCCTTTTTTCCGGTGCTTCTCCACCCACCTCTACCTCTAACCACGGCCTAATGAATAATTTGTAAAGGCGTCTTTGTATCGGTATACTTGAATTTAAATCTGGGGAATATTAAATTGACCGGATCTGTATGGAGGAAGGAATATATAGGAGGAGAGCAAGAACTAGAAGAAAAAGTGTGGGTAAGAATAAGAGGAAGAGAAAAGGGAAAAGAGAGAGAAGAGTAAAAGAAGAGAAAGAGGAAAAAGAAGAGAGAGGAGAAAAAAAAACAAAAACAAAAAAAAACAACAACACCACAGCACAAAAATTAAACATCATCTCCTCCCTCCTTCCTCTAGAGTCTTCCGACAACCCGATCTCGTCGTCGAGGTAAAATCCCGGATCATCTCATCCTTCGTGTCCTCAAGAGTTTTCAGACAACTGTTCCACTGTGACTCTCTTTTCTTGTGGTGGACTCTGCTCCATGACCGGGTTCGCAACGTCTCTAGTGGCCCTTACTGAGGATCTTCCAGATGAAGGAGACCGGGGCGCCGCCACCTTCGGGTGCGTGGTTGGGGACTGTCCCCGGGGATCTCTTGAGCTTGTAGTGAATTTCCTCAGGGCCTCTTGTGCATCTCCAAAATACATTGGAGGATTTTTTCCGTCCGAAACTTTCAACGTGGCAGGATATATCAATTGGAATGGGACGTTTCTTTTGTATAAAATATTGCAAATTGGGTTGAAGAGTTTTCGCTTTCTGGAGACTTCGGGAGAATAATCATTAAAGATGACCACTTTGTGGCCTCTTATAAATAGAGGTGTTCTTTTTTTCCGAAAAGCTTGTAAAATCCGTTCTTTCTCTTTATAGCCCAAGTAACGCGCAATAGATTGACGTGGTTTAATGGATCCTGGGAACCTCTATTGTCTCCGTTTTTGGGGCTTGGGTGTTGTGGTGTGCTGGGAGGGGCGCCCAGTCTATGGGCTCTTTCGACCTTGCATACTAGGTCTATGCCTAAAGCCTCTGGTATCTCGCGCTCAAAGATGTCGTGCAGGTGAGCGTAGGAGATGCTCTCAGGCAGACCGACCACCCGCAGGTTATTCCGTCTGGACCTGTTCTCCATGTCGTCCATCTTTTCCCTCATCCACCTTGAAACCTTGGCCGCCTCTAGTAATTCAAATTCAAGTCTCTCAATCCTATCCTCTGCATCTGACAGGCGCTGTTCTGCCTCCGAAAGTCTGGTATTATGCTGGTTTACTTCTTCCTTTAAATCGGCCATAGCTGATGTTATTGCTTCCTTGACTGTCGCCTGAAGGCTATCTGTTAGGTGTTTTCTGAGATCCGCAGCCATGTCTGCAAAGGCCTTACCCAGGTCTCCCTGTCCCATAGCTCCCCCATCTTTTGGCTTGGGGCTCCCCTTGTCTCCCTTATTGTGTGTTGGGGTCTGCTGATCTCCCTGGGATCCTTGGTTTCCCACAGTTAGACGCGTCTGACCCTGTTGCAAGGTTGATTTTTCCCTTCTCTTGCCCACACACTGCCATAGTGGAAGTATCAGGATTGTTTGTTGCTGATATATGTTGTGGGTTGATGTTCCTCAGCCAACGGTACATTGAGGTTTCGCCACCACTTTAGTCGCCTTACACTCTATGTCCCTGTTTTGTGAGTATTAGAATGTGTGTGTGGCCCTGTTTTCTTGGAAGTCCGTGCTGTTGCCCCTCTTATTCACTCTCAGCATTAAAAATGACCCGTTGAATGCACTTGCCTTTAGTTGTGATAATGGCTCCAGGCCTTGGACACACTCCTGACTGTACCCCCGGTTTTCAGCGACTCCGGGACCCGAAACCAATGACAGTCGTCTGACTGTCCAGAGTGTTGGTCTTGCTGACTGCCGTCATCCAGAATCCCGATTACCTCATGACGCAGCTATTCAGCCATCAGCCTCTCCGTCGGTGAGCGCCCGATCCAGCTCGAATCTCCCGTCCACCGCTACTACCAGGGGAATCTCCGTCACTCGATACAGGTCCCCGGCTGTTCAGATCTCCGGCGGGTGTTCCGTCTTTAGTGTCCGAGGTCGCGTCTCCCCGTTCCACCGCTCCACCTGATTGTTGCCGGCATCAGTATTGCACAGCCCCTCAAACCTCTGCCGCGTATGGATCTCAGCTTCCTCACTCGTGGCGCGTCTGCGGTTGACTTCGCGCCGTTTGCAGGTAATCTTAAGCCGGTCTGCTGGTCGTTCCCATCAAGTGTCGGGGTACTCTACAGCTATTCTCCCATGGGTTCAGCTGTTTCGGCGCCGGTATTTAGCGGTTTTATGCGGGTTTTTGGCCGTGGAGAGCCGGAGCTCTTCACTCTCGTGGCATCTGCACCGGGGCCGGAACCGGAAGTTTATGACATTTTTAGTCTTTTTTAAATAGATTTAAGTGGAAAAATGGCAGTATACGATGAATGTAACAAGCTAACTGAATGATATATTTGCTATCAATCCAGATTTTGCCATGGAAAATTCTGCATTCTAAAAAATAATATGGAAAAAAACCTGGTGACAGGTTGTAATGGGTGTAGCCCGACCTTGGGAAACCATTGACGTATCTGGGACCAGAGGGTGACATTGATGTGGCCAGAGCAAGGGGTACTCGGACACTGGGACTGATGGCGGCTTGGGTGGGGGAATCACGGGTGGTCGGGATCCCTGTTCCGTGCCCTGGTGATTATTTGAGTAGATGATGGTGGGGGGAGAAGGGAGTATTGACAGGGATCGTGACGCCACCTGTAGTTCCCAGTAATATGGTACCGGCACTGCAAGCCAGCCGCTGAGGTGATGGTGGGTGCAGCAGAGAGTAGTCCAGCTCCCTACAGGTGGAGCTATTACCTCAGGGCAGTGGTGATGGATGTGGATGAGGGGAGTTATAGGTGATGGTTGGTGTTGCAATTCTTACCCCTCTGCTGAGCTGCTGATGGTGCTGAGCCCTCCGGGCACTGGCAGGAATAACAACAGAAGCCAGTTCAAGTTTTACTCCACTTTACTGGGTACCGGCAGATGTAAAATGACACACGGTACAGTTTGGTTTACCAGGTGGATGTTGCCAGCTCAGGGTCCCCCTTATGGAGTCTCTAGGTGTTTGCTCTCTTTGTCTTTCAGGGTTACTTTCTTCTTCCTAGTTCTACCACCCTCGCAGAGCTCCCCCGCCAGTCCCCTGATCTCTCACGGTGGGGCACGGGACTCGATTACCGGTTCAGACGGGGCCGGTTACTTCTCCTGCCACCGGAACTCGGGCCGTTGCTCCTGTGGTCTAGGATCTATTTTTGGTCCTGAGGGGCGAGGTACCTTGTGGCGCTGTCAGCAACCCAGTTTCTAGGGGCCTGCAGCTCATCAGTCTGCGGTCAGAGTTGAACTTCTAGCCGCCTCGGCTTCCTGCATTGCCGGTACTTCCCTCAACGAGACCACCTGGCTCCAACCAAACCTGGCCCGTTGCCTTCTGTCCTGGGCCCCCACTTAAAGATGGGGCTCTCTCCTGTTGGCTGTGCTGTCAGACCTGTCCTTCCTGACTGCCTTCCCAGCACTAACTAAAACTGTTACTCTCTCACTACATCTACCCTAGGCTCCACCCCCTTTTGAGACCTACTAAATTATCGATCCCCCTATTCTAGTGGCCTAGTCCTAAGTGTGTGCAAGTACAGACTCCACAGGTTAAACCCTGAACTGACAACTTTACAGGGAAAAACACATTTATTGTCACAGTGTAATACTTCACTGTGGCGCCTAGCCATAGGGGCACCACAACATTGCCTTGTGAAAGTCTGATTTATATAAATGTATATTCTTTCTTTTGGTGCTTCGGTTGTTAAGGACTCTTTTCTTCCTGGCAGTTTTTTTATTAGTCCTATCTCAGGTGTAGCAATTTTGACCACTACCATCCTTATAAATAGTCACGTGTTCCATCATCTGATACCAGTTATAGAATTTCTATGCTGACCACCATGGAAGGAGCAAGTCTCTTGAAGTTGCTGTAGTCATGTCTAGGTATGGGCGAACTGCTCTGTTTTACCCGGGTTTGTGACCGGGGTTGCTCTGTTAAAGCACATTATCCCTTTCAGCTGTGCCATGGCGCCGTCACTTCCGGGCGTCCGGGGGAAATAGTCATGTTACTGGCTCTAATAGCCAATCACATAAGCCAAGAAGATAAGGGGGGGCCCCAGAAGTGATGCAGTAACACCTCACACCAGGAAGAGAGAATGTCTACCCGGTAAGTATATAAAGAGTATTAACTATTGACTTACTTTATTGGAGCAACTCTGGTCATGAACCCGAATAGTTCATCCATCCCTAGTCATGACACTTTCTGTCCTGGTTCTTTGCTTCAATTTTGAATTCGGAGTATGTTTTTTTGTTAATGTCTGTTCTCCTTTCCATGTGTGATTACTGCAGTGCTGAGACTAGCCTTTGTATTATCGAGGTGAAGTGAGGGATTCGGAGTCTGATGGCTACGGGGAGGATGGACCCGTATAGGGATGATAGGGAGCTTAGGGTATAAACACAGGCAAGTATCAGGAGGTGACTTGTCTCCTCTCTCCATTCCATTCCTGTTGTCTTTCTTGCGTGGGCCTTCCCTCGTCTGAGCAGGACACAAGTTCCCTTTAATTCCTAATTTGCCAATAAATAGTCTTTTGTGTAAATGCCTAATCTTATCTTAGTGGACCCTCCTGTACCTATTTTATTTAGGGTCATTGTTTTGTAATGCGCTAGAGATCCATCTCACCTTTGTTGCTGAAAAATATTCAAATGGCGTCATTGTGTCCTGGATCTATAACAATCGTTTCCATTGAGGCCTGTATTTACATTGTCTCCTCTGCAGCCTTGTCAATGTTATAGAGATCCTAATGTTTCAGATGGCCCCTGGAATGTGGCACATTCTGGCTTGTATCAAATTGCAGTATGTGTTGCATTACCAGAAGTGACACCCGTCCTTACATGGTTGGTTACTATCAAGGTCAGTTTGGGGGCTTCCACTTCAGCTCTCCCTCCGGTGTCATAACATGAGACGATAGAAATGTAACATCCTCAGAATTCTCAGAGGAACGTGTAGCACAATGCAAGGTTATTTCGTGCTCGTCCAGAAAGAATATTGCAAAATATATTTGTTGTATATACAATACATTGTCATCTTTATTTTTATTGATAGATGAAATAGGACATATACTAAATATTTTATACTTACAGTACATGAGATTTGCTTTACTGGCATTTAAGACTACATTAAAGAAATATTCCTATATTTAAATATGGATATTGCTAGATGGATCATTTAAAAACAAGCACATTTGCAATTCACTGTAATTTACACTTTTATTTACAATTTGTTGCCTTGGAAACCGACCACCCCTGAAATCAATATTATAAGCACCTGGAGAGAGAAAAAGAATATTGGAAAGACTTGAATGTCTTCTATTTTTTTACTCCTGGATTTGTGTTACAATAATGTCAATGTAAAGGCCCTGTCTCACATAACGATATCGTTAGAGAGATCGTTGTAACTGTAATGGTACCTTTACACGCCGCTACTGGCGGGTGGCTACAACCGGACACATGCGAGAAATTATATCTTGCATCGGCAATTCACCCCGTGGTAGCGGCGTGTGAAGACGGTTGTAGCCACCCGGCAGTAGCGGCACCTGTTTCCGAGCACTGCCCTGAAAGAGGTGGCTACACAGCCGATTGTAGCGACCTGTATCGGCGTGTAAAGAAGCAACAGAAGGGATGTCTGGACACCAGGCTATGTACCTGGTATGTAGCTGGGGCGTGACACAGGCTCCGGGATACCGCCCCCCTTCAGCGATCATTGGAGGAAGTTCCTGCATTACGATTGGTTGTTGCTGCATAGGGAGGCATATTTAAGGAGCTGACCAGTCACACTACACAATTGCTCGAGCGTCATGTATTAAACAGCCTCCTGTGATGGCTGCCCAATCATCATGTTCTTGCTTTGTCCTATCAGCGTACGGACGTTTCGTAATCCACAATAGTGGCACGCCTATGTGTTGTCCCTGCTACACCAGGTCCGCCCATATTAGCTTGTTGTAGCGGTGTGTAAATGAGGTAAGGTGCTCGGCAGAAGGTAACTTGAGACACCCGGCGGTGTATCTAGAGATAGATGTAACCTACTGTAGCGCACCTTGTTGCGGCGTGTAAAGGTGGTGCGGGTACCGTTTGCAACCGTTTGTGCGTGCTCGTGCACGTGAAGTAGCTGGTTGTATCCACCCGCCAGTAGCCGCGTGTAAAGGTACCCTAAGACACTTTGCAGCGATCTGGCCCCTGCTGTGAGGTCACTGATCGCTGCAAACTGCTGCGGGTCATTTTTTGATCATTGGTTTCCCACTGGTCAGAACGCATCGCTGCGTGTGACCGCGAGAAACCAGCGATCATAGACTTCACTGGCTGATAACCATGGTAAACACCGGGTACCTAGGCAGCGCGCGCTCAAGCGCAAGCGGCCACTCAGTGCCCATGACGCCACGCAAAGTCCTGTCAGATCAGTGCCTGGCCCCGGATAGCATGAACAAGCCGACGGAGAAGTAAGTATTAATTCTTTATTATCTTTAATATCTCTGACTTTCTTTAATTTAGATTTCGCAGTGTATATTAATACACTGCGAAATCAAATGGGGCGGCCACACATGTCACATAGGGGAGGAGGAACCAGGATTCTTCCTCCTCCTCTGTGACATCAGATCCTGCAGCGCCACCCCCTATGGGAAAGAGCACCGGCGCTGCTGCGTAAAGAATTGACATGTCAATTCTTTTTACATTCGCGCTTTTTCCCATAAAAGCGCTGCGTAAAATTCCTTTATTTATGCCATCATAAAATCATCACAGATATGCCCCATAAGGGGTAACGCTAGACAAATTTCAAAGCTGTGCCTCTTAGTCGTTGCTAATGACTAAGGGCACAGCCTCAAAACGCGTCTAGCGTTACCCCTTATGGGGCATGTCTGTGATGATTTTATGATGGCATAAATAAAGGAATTTGGATCCAAACAAGTGGCGCGGGAGATTTCTTGAAATTACTACTGTTGGATGGAAGCCAAGCATTGTTCCAGCTGCCTGGGAGTCTTGTGAGTAAGGGTCCCGTCACACTTGGCGATGTTCCAGCGATCCCGATAACAATAAGACCTGGTTATGATCGCTGGAATGTGGTCGCCGGTGAGATGTCAAACAGTCAGATCTACTCAACGACGCAGCAAGGATACAGCGACTCGTATAACGACCTCGGCAGTCATTGGGACCCCGTCACACAGCAGCTAGTCTGATGACTCAGAACTACGTGGCTGAGTACTGAGTCGCCAACGAGGTCATTGTCAAGGCGTCAAACACACCGATGCATGCTGCCCAGCGGGAACCCAACGATCAAAAAATGGTCCAGGCCATTCCGACATGATCGGCGATGTCACAGCGGAGGTCCGTCGCTGCTACGTGTCAAACATGGCGAGATCGATCGCAAGGTCGCTGTTACGTCACAAAACCTGTGTTCTCGCTATGTGTGACCGGTGCTTAATTGTGGCGGAGCTACAATCCCGTACCTTTACTGTTTCCCAGTTGAACTAAGAGTTGACATTTGTTTATTTTTTTTTAACTTTTACAGCATGCTGTTCTCAGTTTACATAGTAAAAACCTGCTGATAGACTTCCTTTAAGCCTACACTCATCTTTCATTTTAAGGCAATGCATGCAGAGAAGTGAGTCAAAGGAAGTCCCCACACCTATAGCCCTGGCAAAATGACTTCGAAAAAGAACCATCCAATGAAAAAAAGAGTGCCGAGAATGAGAATTGGGATAGTTCCTGGACTCTTTAGACTAGAATATCTGTCAATAGATAGCGGTTTTAGCTCGTGGGGAGATAGGACCGTGCTTATCCTCTAGGTATCGGTGAGATGACAGGTACAACTTTAATGGTATCAGCACCATTGTTCCATTCTATAATTAATGTTGTTCCCTTCGTTTTCGTGATACAAATCTCGGCCATGCCAAATATTAAAAAATAAAGTTTAATAAGGCAATTCTTTCTGCCTGCAGCCGCCACACGGAGGAGCTGAGATTACTGGAAACACACTTATTAAATGAAGATATGTAAATCTGTATCTTGTAAATGCTCCTTAGTGAATTCTATCATTTGACTTTTATGGCTGTGTGAAGCGCAGAAGGCAATTTAGGAATCTGTAAAAGAAAAATCAAACCCAAGATACGATATAAAGTTAATCAACACGGAAATATGGAGCTAAAAACAAAATGATGATAACGGCCGGGGATACGCAGGGTGCTAAATCTATCCTACAATCAAACAAGAACCGCGTCTTGGGTTATATTTCTTGTCATAACAAGTGGAAATAAAAAATACATATATATTTCCCCTCGAGCTGCAGAACGACTCGGAATATGATAGATCTTATTCTCATATTTGATATTACAATTTATTTAAATTAAAAAGAGGATTATGTAAAGGAATAATAAATTGTAATATTACTGGAGTCAAACTTTTGTCAGTGTGAAATGTAGAACAAAGTGTTGTAATTCTGCCAGAAACTTTCCCCATTCTGCAGAAATACTGGTCAAAAGGACTGTTGTTATCAACCGTTAAGCAAGTTGAAGGCTTAAAGGCATAAAAATGACACATGAAGGTGACACATTTCCTTTGTATTATAGGCAAATATATATCTTCATCTTTTACATTTTAAAAATGACAAAGAGGAAAATGGCCTGATGCAAAAGTTTGGGCACCCTGCGTAGTTAGAACCTGGTAGCACCCCCTTTTGCAAGTATCACAGCTTGTAAATGCCTTTTGTAGTAGGCAAGAGTCTTTCAATTCTTGTTTGAAGGATTTTCATCTATTCTTCTTTGGAAAAGTCTTCCAGTTCTGTGAGATTCCTGGCTCGTCTTCCAGTTCTGTGAGATTCCTGGCTCATCTTCCAGTTCTGTGAGATTCCTGGCTTATCTTCCAGTTCTATGAGATTCATCGCTCGTCGTCCAGTTCTGTGAGATTCCTGGCTCGTCTTCCAGTTCTTTGAGATTCCTGGCTCTTCTTCCAGTTCTGTGAGATTCCTGGCTCATCTTCCAGTTCTGTGAGATTCCTGGCTTGTCTTCCAGTTATTTGAGATTCCTGGCTCATCTTCCAGTTCTGTGAGATTCTTGGCTCGTCTTCCAGTTCTGTGAGACTCCTGGCTTGTCTTCCAGTTCTGTGAGATTCCTGGCTCATCTTCCAGTTCTATGAGATTCATTGCTCGTCGTCCAGTTCTGTGAGATTCCTGGCTCGTCTTCCAGTTCTGTGAGATTCCTGGCTCATCTTCCAGTTCTGTGAGATTCCTGGCTTGTCTTCCAGTTATTTGAGATTCCTGGCTCATCTTCCAGTTCTGTGAGATTCTTGGCTCGTCTTCCAGTTCTGTGAGACTCCTGGCTTGTCTTCCAGTTCTTTGAGATTCCTGGCTCATCTTCCAGTTCTATGAGATTCATTGCTCGTCGTCCAGTTCTTTGAGATTCCTGGCTTGTCTTCTAGTTCTATGAGATTCCTGGCTCGTCTTCCAGTTCTGTGAGATTACTGGCTCGTCTTCTAGTTCTATGAGATTCCCGGGTCGTCTTCCAGTTCTGTGAGACTCCTGGCTCGTCTTCCAGTTCTGTGAGATTCCTGGCTCGTCTTACAGTTCTCCAGCCAATAATACTGCAAAAAATCAGT
This sequence comes from Allobates femoralis, assembly GCA_033576535.1. Lineage (NCBI taxonomy): Eukaryota > Metazoa > Chordata > Amphibia > Anura > Aromobatidae > Allobates > Allobates femoralis. The sequence continues at coordinate 40,125,014 of JARQOC010000008.1, read as the reverse complement.
GCAAAAAATCCGCACAGAAATCACACAAAAAGCTCTCTGTTATAATAAGTATTTTTTTTCCAGTTCTGTGAGACTCCTGGCTCATCTTGCAAGCTCTGCTCTTTTGAGGTCTAGCCTCAGAATTTCACTGATGTTCAGGTGAGGGGACTGTGAGGGCCATTGTAAAACGTTCAGCTTGTGCCTTTTGAGGTCATGTGTAGATTTTGACATGTATTTAGGATTATTATCCAATTGTAGAAGCCATCCTCTTTTCAACTTTAGAAGCTCTGGGAAAGGAAGGTGTGTCACAGTCCGCGCTGCCAGGAAATCCGCTCGTGAATAACGCTAGTAGTCGGTGTTCAAATCAATCCTTTTTATTCATCCAACGCGTTTCAACGCCCTCCTGGCGTCTTCCTCAGGGATCCCTGAGGAAGACGCCAGGAGGGCGTTGAAACGCGTTGGATGAATAAAAAGGATTGATTTGAACACCGACTACTAGCGTTATTCACGAGCGGATTTCCTGGCAGCGCGGACTGTGACACACCTTCCTTTCCCAGAGCTTCTATTTTCGTCTACCCGAGTGGAGACCGGTGGAAGTCCAGCAGCAGCCATCAGGACACCTATTCTATCAGGCCTTCTAACCAGTTGTGGGTGGCACAACTGGACTAGGTGAGTGGACCCTTTTCTCACCTGCTTGTTTTAGTGTCTAGTGATAAGGGCACTATTGCGCCTCTTGTCCCCCCCCCCTCTCTTTTCTTGTCTTTTCAACTTTAGATTTTTTTACAGATGATGTTCTGTTTGCATCAAGAATTTGTTGAAATTTCATTGAATCCATTCATCCCTCTACCCGTGAACTGTTCCTCATGCTATTGGCTGCAACACAATCCCAAAGCATGATTAATCCACCCCCATGCTTAATGGTGGGTGAGGTGTTCTTTTCCTGAAATTCTGGGCCCTTTTTTCTCCACACATACCTTTGATCATTGTGGCCAAAGAGTTCTATTTTAAATACATAGGTCCACTGGACTTGTTTCCAATAAGCATCAGGCTTATTTCAGTGTTCTTTTTCAGACTTCTGATACTGAATTTTATGGTAAGGTCGCAGGAGAGGTTTTCTTCTGATAACTTTTCCATGAAGGCCATATTTGTGCAGGTGTCTCTGAACAGTAGAACAATGTAACACAACTCCAGAGTTAGATAAATCTTCCTGAAGGTCTTTTGCAGTCAAGCAGGAGTGATGATTTGCCTCTCTATCAATTCTACGAGCAACTCTCGCAGATATTTCTCTTGATCTTCCAGACCTTATTTTGACCTCTAATGTTCCTATTAACTGTCATCTCTTATTTACACTTCGAACTAAGGAAAGGTCAACTTGAAACACTTTGCTATCTTCTTATAGCCTTCTCCTGCTTTGTGCGCCTCCACCATTTTCATTTTCAGAGTGCTAGGCAGCTGCTTAGAAGAACCTATGGCTGCTGTTTATTCACACAAAGATAAGGCTAGTTATTATAAAGCTGTGAAATTTGCATCCCCTTGCCTTTCCTAATGATGACAGTGAACAAGCCATTACACTAACAGGCTAATTAAGGTCTGAAACTTTGGTCCACATTATCTGAGCACAAATTTTTGCATCGGCCCATTTTCCTTTTTGTAATTTTTAAAATATTAAAAATGAAATTTTTTTTGCCTAAAATGCAAAGGGAATGATGCCTTTTACAAATTATTTTATCTTCACTTTGCTTAATTGTGCACAGTAACAGTCACTTTGACCAGGGGTGCCCAAATGTTTGTATCCCACTGTACATACATGCACCAAGAAATAGTGTTGAATTGGGGTGTCAAGGGCCCACTTATAACATTGACTCTAGAGACTCTACTGTTCACCTACATGCAAAAAATAGGACATTACTCATTCACAAATGAGCCTTTATTCTATATATAAATATACCGGGTAATCTGTAAAATGAATGATTAGATGCTTCCTTGTCAATAAATAGTGATCAAGTGTATTGTGCCAACTACTGCTTACATATACAGAAGGCACAGAGGACTACCTAGGATTCATTAATATTATTTATTATAATAGTTTCATTTATTCCATGGCACATTACGTGTGAAATGGGGCATACGTTGACCAGAACAATAATCATGAACAATACAAGATACAGACGAGAGGAGGAGAGAGGACCCTGCCTGCGAGGGCTCACAGTCTACAAGAGATGGATGAGGATACAGTAGGGGAGAAAGAGGACCCTGCTCGCGAGGGCTCAGAGTCTACAAGGGATGGGTGAGGAATAGGATACACTAGGGGAGGAGAGAGGAACCTGCTCATGAGGACTCAACGTCTACAAGGGATGGGTGAGGATACAATAGGTAAGGAGAGAGGCATCTGCTCACGGGGGCTTACAGTCTATAAGGGATAAGTGAGTATACAGTAGGTGAGGAGAGAGGACCCTGCCCGCGAGGGTTCAGTCTATAAGGGATGGGTGAGGATACACTAGGAGAGGAGAGAAGACCCTGCCTGCGAGGGCTCACAGTCTACAAGGGATGGGTGAAGATACAGTAGGTGTAGAGAGAGGATCCTACCCATGAAGGCTTACAGTCTACAAGGGATGGGTGAGGATGCAGTAGGTGAGGGGAGAGGACCCTTCCCGTAAGGGCTCAGTCTACAAGGGATGGGTGAGGATATACTAGGGGAGGAGAGAGGACCCTGCCTGTGAGGGCTCATCTACAATGGATGGGTGAGGATACAGTAGGTGAGGAGAGAGGCCCCTGCCTGTGAGGGCTCACAGTCTACGAGGGATGGGTGAGGATACAGTAGGTGAGGAGAGAGGACCCTGCCTGCGAGGGCTCACAGTCTACAAGGGATGGGTGAGGATACAGTAGGTGAGGAGAAAAGATCCTGCCCATGAGGGTTCACAGTCTACAAGGGATGGGTAAGGATACACTAAGAGAGGTGAGAGGACCCTGCTCACGAGGGCTCACAGTCTACAAGTGATAATTGAGGATATAGTAGGGGAGTAGAGAGGACCGTGCCCATGAGTGCTCACAGTCTACAAGAAATAGGTGCGGATACAGTAGGTGAGAGTAGAGCTGGTCGTGAGGCAGGTTTTTGGACTGAGGGTTACTGCCGGTTGCAGGCTTGTCAGTAGAGGGGAGTCTTCAGGTTTCTTTTGAAGTTCTCCAGGGTAGATGAGAGTCTTAAGTGTTGCAGCAAAGAATTCCAGAGTATGGGGGATGCATGGGAGAAATGTGGGAAGAAGAGATAAGAGGGGAATAGAAAAGGAGATCTTGAGAGGGTTGAATTTATGTGTTCTCCTGTAGGCCAGTCCAAGTCTGCCAAGAACTGTACATACAAATACATAAATCAAGCCCTAATACAATTTACACCATTGCAGATTATTACTCTGAATATAGGCAACTAAAACAAATGTAACAAATTTGAAATTAATGTAATACGTTTCCTAACCTAAAAAAAACTCCACAATGTTAAAATAATTTCAAAGCTGTCGTAAATGTGAAAGCAAATAGTTGAACATTAAAGGGTTATTCCCAACATTAAAAATGCTCACCAATCTTTAGGCTAGGTGATAACATTTTTATTAGTATTTATATAGCGCTATTAATTCCATAGCACTTTACATACATCAGTAATGCTGTCTCTCTTGGAGCTCACAATCTAAACATCCTATCAGTATATGTCTTTACAATGTGGGAGGAAACCCACGCAAACACGGGGAGAACATACAAACTCCTTGCAGATGTTGTTCTTAGTGTCCTTGGTGGGAATTGAACTCAGGACCCCAGCGCTGCAAAGGCTGCAGTGCTAACCACTTGAGCCACCGTGCTGCCCACGTGGATAATTCAGAGGGCCAAATGTTGGGTTCCCACTACTGCAGAAAAAGGAGGCTCAAGCCAAGTATGACCTTCAGCTTTTCCCGCTTCACTCCTCTACAGTTTGTCAGAGCCCAATTTTCGGGATCTGTGGGTAGGGGGGGTCCCAGCAGTTGATCTGCAAGCTATCTCTTATGTTTTGACCAGTTTCTGTTATTCTCATTGCTTGCCTTGGCTAGTATACTGATGTTGCACTCTAGTTTCCCACCTTGAATTCTTGCTTGCGCACTTCCATTTCCATTGTGTATTGACCTTGACTTGCTTTTGACCACACTTTCTCTCTACATACTTCTTATGCTTTCTGCCTACAAACTGCTGATTGTTGGCCTGTTAGTTACATTTCCAATAATTTTATTCTGCTACCTCCAACCCAAGCCTTCTCCAGATATCGCGTTCTTGCCTGCCCCCTAGACCAATGTTAGGACCCCCGTAAATGGGTTAATGAGTTAACACCATGGAATCCCTTTAATCCTGCATTTCGGCTATCGCTAGCGCCAGTGAAATTGCGATGTTAACTGTCCACCACTTACAGATAATTTAACATCTGCCTATTTACACAAGAACATACAGAATACAATTTTCTTAAGAGATAACATTGGCTTTAAATTGCATAACAGGGTAAAAGAATGGCACCGAGCTCCATTTCTCCAGCTCTCGAGAGACAGAGAAGATTGCTTCTCATCTTTACACTACCAAAGTGACTTGTTTTGTATTTACCTGCGCAATTCATGTAATAAGCCGCACTTCTAAGGATATTACTAACTTACAGCTACAAAAGCACTGGAGTGTCATACACTACAAGGGCAGCCCCAGCTTCCCCTCTCATCCATGTCATTATCTCTGCTTACAACTTATCTCTTGCCAAATAGGAAAACATCTCTGTGCTCCTTGATCCGTCTTTTTTTTCAGCTTTTCAAGCTCCTTTTCTGGCTTGCAGCTTTTATCTGGCAGCTCTTTCAATTGTCGGTAGAGACTGTGCAAATCATTTCACAGGTCCTGGTCCATTGGCCATATCAACGATCTATGGCAGCCGGGCAGGAGCCCTGTGAATCGTCTTGTAACTGCCCTAACATGGCAAAACATCACCTATGCATCGCACCGCAAGGGTGATGTTGAGCCAAGCCGGCTAATTAAAAGTGGAGCCACGGGTGTAATCAGGTTATATGTGGTTCTTAGAGCTCGCATCAAGTGGTCATACATTAATGGCCTGACTGATGGACCTGGTCCTGCAAATCGATTCGCACCATCTCTAGTTGTGAGCCATATACCCTTATGCTCCTGTCACACACATCAATCTGGCCTGCAATGTCGGAAGCGATGCGCGGGTGCGCGCTCGCTTCCGACATCGCAGGTCAGCTGTCACACGGCAGGATGTTGCTGGTGATGCGGCGGCGATGCGGGTGGAGCCATTGCTCACTGGGCTGGACTCAGCCCAGCAAGCGATCCTCAGCAACGCTGAGGTATAGGCTGGATCGCCGCCGACATCACTATTGCGGTGTCAGACGGTGCGATCCAGCCTAATCGCTGGTTGCAGATTGACAGGTTTACGCTCATGCTGGTAAACCTGTTAACCTGCGACCAGTGATAAATCGCGGTTGCGTCGCGCTGTCACACAGCACGACGCACTTGCGATATCGCTAGCAACATCGCTGATGCGTCACATTTCAGCGATGTTGCTAGCGACATTGACACGTGTGACAGGGCCATTATAGAGCTCCTTTTTCTGTCACTCTGGAGATCTTCTCTCCTTCCCCTCTTAGGTTCCCTTTCATGGTGCAGAAATATTCCCATCCATGCTGGTGGTCCCATTGTTTAGGTAGACATGAACTACTGTGACATCTTCACCTTTCGTTTATTGGAAATAGATATAGTCAGCTTGGCACAGAGATACGGAAAAATAAGGGAAAAGGTGACCATAGAATGGAGGTAAGTAGTTGATTGCTGAACACCCTTGGAATATTGTAGACCAGAGGATCCAACCTATCTGACCTTGAGAGCCACATCCAGCTCAGAGAGGTCCACAAGCATCATCTAACTCCTGCCCTCTTACAGTAGTGGCACCCAAAGCCCCCATTACCAGTATAATGACAGCCAAAGCTTTTCCATGACAATCACACTGAGGCGGTATACCAAGATCCAGGGATTCCCACCTATGGATTCCCACCTTACCCTCAGTCAGATGTCTTCTTCTACGTGGGGCTTCTCACAAAAGTCACCATCTGGAGACCTGCTCTTCATAGCTGTTTGCTAAACTTGGAGATATTGCAACAAGCTGTAAGATAGCCAGAAGCCACACATCACGGGCCCATGAGCCACGTGTGACACCCGAGCACCAGGTTGTGGACCTCTGCTTTGGACGTTCATTTGTAACATTCATGTTCTAGTTGTGTATTTCACTGATAGGATTTGTACCCATTATAATCATTGGGGCTAGTCACATACCTGTGTTTTTTGAGTATCAACAACCTATATTTCACCAGACAATTTTTCATCCGTATGTGATACTATATGTATAAATAAATATTATATGTATATATATTATATATGTATACTGTACTTCTGCATGATAGGCATATGACAACTGGTTTTTACATCAACAATATGGAAAATAATATAAGGTAAAGTGCAATTATCTATGTTTATAATTGTAATGGGTCCATATAAGCACAGATCCTACATAGATGGTATTCTGTATATGATCCATTTGTTTTGCATCCATTGAGTTAATATAATGCAAATCTGATCAAAATACGAATCAAAGTAGTTCTTTCAAAACGTATTAAGGTACCATTACTTGGTAAGATTTCGTGAACGATATCGCTGAAACGTGGAGTTGTTCAAACGACATCGTTAGGACGTCGTTGCGTGTAACACCGAGATACGACTACGATAAATCATTGGATCGTTGATCACAGATTTGAGAACATGTTCTCAAATCAAATGATCCACGATCAGTCAACCTGCTGCATCGTTGTGTGTGACACCACGATAACAATATCGTTAACGACTTCGACTATTCACAACAGGGAACAAGTATCGTTTGCTGGGTTGTGCGAACGATAGCTGCTCGCTACATCGTTGGTGCGTCGTCCATGATATCTAGATGTGTGACATCTCACCTACGATCTCAAAAAGATGTCCTAACGACTGCGCTCCCGTGAGATCGTTGGTGATATCTTAACGACATTGAAGCGTGTAACGGTACCTTTAGGTTCACTATGCCATCCAACAAAGCAGCATTCGCATTTACACGTCAAAATTCCCTTCCTATCCAGCCCTGTTTCACATCATTCTCTAATATCAATGTAAAAAAATAATTTACTACCTCCATTTTTAATATGCAAATTAGGACTTTAACTAGTTCAAGAGGCATTGTTTGCCCAGACAAGTTGAGCCGCTTTCCATGTTATCAGGTCCCTGTGGATGTGATAACATGATTTCTATGATTTGGCATCATTGCAGCGCCTGGTAATCTTGCACATGCGCGTAGCTCATTTTAGCAGCATCTGTGCATGCCTACCTTCAGAGAGGCGCATTGCACACGACTGGAGTGCAGAAGGTGTTTTCTGATCATGCACAGTGCGCCTCTATGAGTCTGGGATGTGTACACTCGGCTTCAAAAATGCATTGACATTGCTGAAATGAGCCGCACGCATGCGCAAGATTTCCAAGAGTCACAATGATGCCAACTCATAGAAATCATTTTATCATGCCCAAAAGGCTAATTTGCATATGAAAAATGTAGGTAATAAATGCTTTTTTTTACACATTAACGGTAATTTTGGAGAATGATGTTATTCGAAGCTGGTTAGGAAGGGAATTTTGACGTGCAAATGTGAATGCTGCTGACTTGGGCAACCTGATGGGTTGTCTATAGTGTCAACTTCCACATTGACTTGCGTTGGCCATATTGCTGCATGTATGCTATCTTTTGTCCCAAAACACATTACGTGGATGTATAGTACACTTGTCTGTACGGACCCTTACTCATACACTCTATAAGTGACACAACACATGAGCCATATGGATGTTTTTGACCTAATTTAACATGCACCAATAAGAAGATTCCCTTTAATTCTTATATTTTGTTACGGTTTGGTTCCAAGTCTCGAATTTCGTTATGATATTTTATTATATATATTATATAAGCGCTTAGTTCCATGCGCTTACATGAGATGAGGGAGACAAAAAAGTACGCTAATCTAGGATCAGACTACAGTCAGAAGGGGCAGGGACCGTCACGAGGCTACGTCTAAGAATGGTCAAACTTTGCTTCATAGTAAATAATCCCCATCCTGCTTCAGCACCAGTATAACATATTCACTTTTTGCCGCCCGCAAATTGTATTGACCAAACATACCAATAAATCTATCTTTTTCCCCATAACATATAATAAAATCACTTTAATCCCTGCTGAAACCTCTCTGTTCTTTTGAGACTGTTGGGTCTGACATGTAGAATAATACAGCTATAAAGCAGTTGTTTATCACACAGATAAATCAGTTTGTGTGCGGGCCCATATACATATGGTGAATTCTAAGTCAGCTGCAGAAAATAGCTGAATCAGACCCTTGTATATAGAATTCATGGATCCTTTAGTGGCATCTCTGTCTTTGCAGGATACACCAAATATTTATTTAATGTTAGATAACTTATCAATAATAAAAGGATCTTTACAGTGTGACAACCTCTCATTAAAGAGGTTGTCACACTGTAAAGGTTGTCACCCTACAATAACCCCCATAACTAAACATAACTATAATATAACTGTAATGTAACATTATAATAATAATTACATGGGTAATGTTTTAAATAAATGAAATGTGTCTTTTGCATTTTCCTGCATAGTATACTGTGCCACAGGGGCGGACCTACCGTGGTGCAGCTGGTTCAGCTGCACCAGGGCCCCGACCGGCTAGGGGGCCCCTCAAGCACCTGTAGGGGGCCCCGCACCTCCCTGTGTGTCAGAGGAGAGGAGGTGAAGTGATGGAAGCTTCCAGCTCCCCGTGGCTGATCCCGCCTCTGCTCTCCTTTAATCTGCTGCCGGCTCCCTGGCATGCAATGTGCAGCTCTACACAGGTAGCAGCAGCTCGCACACCCATCCCCTCCCCGCTCCTCACCTAGGACAGCAGCTTGCACCCCGTCCCCACTCCTCACCTAGGACAGCACACACCCCTACCTATGACCTTGACAGCTCTCACCTATGACTTGCGGGATGAATACGCTCCCAAGTGGGGCCCCGGTCTGAATGCTGCACCGGGCCCGCCAGGCTCAAGTTCCGCCACTGCTGTGCCATGTATATGTGAGGGCCCACCGAGGAATTCTCCGATCCTACCGTCGACCGGTACTAGCTTGGTTGCAGTCTATTCGGCTTAGGGCTAAAGCACTTAAAAGCATTCTCAATTATTTACCCATTACCACTAAACAGGAGTGTAGTTTTCCCTGGCAGGGAATCCCCATTGTGGTCACTGTTATCAACCTTGACAATAGTGCAAATGCTGGAAAGATAATGCACAAATAGGATCTTATTCAAGTGGGTCTAGATAGGTAGACAAACAAGAAGGTGCTCATCTAGAGTAGATGTGATCAGTCACACAAAAAGTATGTGGTAAGCAGCTGCTGCAGTCACTGTAGGTAAATATCATATGGAAGGAAGAATAAAGGGGTAATAATACTGCTCTGCCATGTAACAATTAAGCTGGAAGTTGAAAAGATAGTGTTAATTATTGCTATGTGTTTCAGAGTCAGTAGGAAACTTGTGACAGCTCTGGGTCTTGTTAATTTTGAACCAGCAAGGGTTAATGTCCATTTTTCCTTGCTAGTAGCTTCTGCTTAGCCTTAGTCAGGTGATGATGGTTGGTGACCATACCCACCTCACTTTAAATAGTGACCCGTCACCTATGCCGGTTATAGATTCAGTCTATGCTGACCTTTTTTTTTGATGTGGACATCTGTTGTTGCTGGAGACCTGCAGAGCTGTTTGCAGCCTACGGTATCTGGCTGCTACTCTCAAGTTGTTGTATCCTTATTGCCTATGTCCCCTGTCTGTTTACCTGTCCTTGTGTCTGACTACATCAGTGGTGCAGTCTAGTGTACTCAACGCACTGGCACCAGACAGGGTGAGTAAAGGTGACAGACAAGGACTAGGCACGTGATGATGGAAGGGGGCATGACCCACATAGGGAGGTAGGTCAGCTCGGGGACGGATGTAGACTAGTGTCAGGAGCTTTCCCATCCCCAGGTCCCTACCATTAGTACCTTCCTCTCCCAAAACTGTCACGTTGTACCATTGTGTTGTGCCATGTGCTGAGACTTTTATTTCCCAATGTGACACACAGCTCCTTCTTCAGGAAAAAATAAATTCCTGAAGAAGGACCTGTGACTCTGAAACGCATAGAAATAAAATCACTGTCTTTTCAACCTCCAGCCCTTAGTCTTACACTTCAGTGCGGTATTTGTACCCCTCTCTACCTCCTTCTGTCTGATCTCAACCTTGACGAGAAACTGGGCTAATGACAACAGGAACTGGTACCAATTTGGAAACCATAAGTCATGACTAGTGGCATTTAGTAGACATCCTGAAGGTCAGGGCAGGCAACAGAGAGGTAAAGTGGGGTAGAAATGACTTATTGCTTGTGCACTGGAAATGTGTAAAGGAAGAGTCCATTAAAAGATTGTGGCTACTGAGCATTGGCTGAGAGGCATGAGGCGCGCACGTGAGAGGAGCTGGAGGTTCTGCCAATGTGAAGATTTGATGGAGGACTAAGAACTGTACATCTTAATGCATTTCTCACATTGGCGGACAGTGGGGAATGTGAAGAGACACTAAGCCCAATTTCACAATTGTTTTTGCAATCTTTCATGTATAAAACTGGTTTTGTGAGTCCAGTCAATGACGCTATTAATTGCATATCACACCCAGTGGATTGAGATAGTCACAAGTCGCTATACGCAGTGAGCAGGGGATATAGGTTAGGAGTCGTAGGGACTGAATCACATACCGGCCCCTCCTTATTGTAATGTTCTCATTGCTTCAGCAATCAGGTTTTACTGGTCATAAATTCTTTCTATCGGTGGGTAATATTTTTCAAGATAAGACGTATACTAGTCACTCCCAGTCTAAGCTCCTTGTTTATGTAACGCCTTTATTGCGCTTTATTATCCTTACATTTCGACTAAGTCAAAGTTTATGTCTTTCTCCATAAGTAATAATCCAGAACACAACCTGTGCAGCTGCTCATGAACCCCGTGGAAGCCAATAAAAGGGATATATGCCATTATATACGGAAACACGCGGCCCACAGGTTTGCTAGAGCCTCTAAAGATTAATTACTGGAACTGCTATGAACCTTTTCCTGCATGTGTCTGAAATGCCTTTCTTCCAGACCTACTGTAATTTATAAGATTTATTAATAATCTCACCTATTATACATTTTTTGCATGTCTCTTAGACTGGTTTCACACTACCGTTTTTTGGTGTCCGCGTGAATCCAACTGGAACTGGGTGCACTCACATCCATTTTCGACCCCATTCACTTTCAATGGAGCTACAGGAACTTGAAGGTGCATCCAGTTTTGTACGGTTCCCCCTGATCCGGTTGTTCTTGTTTTATTTCACTGACACCAACAACGAATTTTGGAGTCCATTTCAAAACAGAGAACAACCAGGGCACTATGGGTTAAAATAGAATGCTGCTCTATGAAACCCAGATCCGGTGGATAGGGCCGCCGATAGGGCCTTTCAGGTCTTCCTGTCGTAATGGGCCTGCCTGTCATTGGAGGGGTCGTGTCCATTAGAACAGGTGGGGGGCATGGCCGTTTGGAGCGGGCCCCGATCTAATCTGGGCCTCACCCCCTCATGTCTTGTTGCACGGGTCCCCCCTTCTCCTGTGAAGAATCACAGCTGGCGTCGGGCCCCGCCCCCTGTCCTCTCTCCTCCTGTAGTCACAGCCACACAGCCATCAGCAATAATAGAGATGAGTGAAAATGAGGTTGTGACATCATAGGCGCATTCTACGCTGGAGCCCGGGCCCGACACCACCATCTCCATGCCGGTAAGCCCCACACCTCTCTCCCCAACTCTGCAGCATCCTCCTCATCCACCTTCTCTTCCTTTTTCTGTCTTCCCCAGATAACTAAAAGTAAGGAGCCGTACTCCTCCTCCTCCATCCCTGCAGTCACCCGGTCACCAGTGCGATAAACATCCCCCTTCCCTGCATTATCCCCACCACACAGCAGTTGGGCCTACAGCAGATACACCGGAGTCTGCACCGAGCACCGAGATAGCTGTGACATAGGTATGTCCCGGGGGAGCAACGGCTGATACAGGCCACTGTCAGCTCTGCTACATCACAGCACAGTGCGGAATCTGCTATATCTGTGTGCCGTGTGGGCTCTGCTATATCTGTGCGCAGTGTGGGCTCTGCTACATCACAGGACAGTGCCGGCTCTGTTACATCACAGCACAGTGCGGGCTCTGCTATATCACAGTACAGTGTGGGCATTGCTACATCACAGGACAGTGCGGGCTCTGCTACATCACAGCACAGTACGGACTCTGCTACATCACAGCACACTGCAGGCTCTGCTACATCACAACACTGTGCGGGGACTGCTACATTACAGCACAGATACAGGGGGATCGAGATCATCCCAACACTAATCAATTACAGCTGGGAGATATACATGTCTATATCATGATATGTACAGAGTAGATATAGGACTAGTGTTTATACAGAGCTGTGATGGTACTAGTCTATATTCAGAGCTATGAGAGTACTGGTATATATACAGAGCCGTGATGGTACTGGTGTTTATACAGAGCTGTTATGGTACTAGTGTATATACAGAGTCATCATGGTACTGGTATATATACAGAGCCGTGATGGTAGAATCAGACTGATGATATTATACACGAGCAGATATAAGACTAGTGTATATATATACAGAGCCGTGATGGTACAGTGTATATACAGAGCTCTCTGTCACTCTTGCTCTCTGGCTCTCTGTCTCTATACAGCACTATACTCTATAAACAGGTCCACACTGGATGCTGCATTTGTGTATCTATATACTGTATGTGTGGTACCCTGCTCACACAGGTAACCACAGACTCACCTACAGCAAGATGGGTTTCCACAGTGGGTACACAGGACACAAACAACACCTTCCACCCCAGCACAGTAGGGGAACTCAACTTGCTGCCCTTAGGCAAGATCCCCTATAAATACTGGTGCTGGGGGCGGAGTTAGTTAGAGTGTGCAGATACTAAAAAGCTGTGAAAACGAAAACTAATGAACCATGCAAAGAACAGTGTGACAGTGTTACCACCAAAAATATTGAATCACAAAAAACAGTCAAACGTGTAAAAATACTCTGTTGTAAAAAAAACACAGTAAAAAGCAGTGCTCTGAAAAAGTAAAATACAGGGTATTTAGTTGATACTTTTTTTTGCAAATAAATGTATACTAAGCTGCTCTACCAACTTCAAGGTAATCCGTACCAGAGCAGTCCCTATCTGATGAATTTAAAACCTGACCATGTGTATTGGTACCTAAAATGAGCAGGATCCAGACAGGTCCAATGTCTGACTTGGACTGACTGCAGAAGACAGCTTTTTATGTGCAGGGCTCAAGGGGAGGGGTGGGAGACTCCCCAATCTTGCAAAAACAAGGAATAATTTAGACAAAAACTAATGAACTATGCACACAGTGAGAGAGCTGTGAACACGTTCTGGTGGTCGGTGTCCGTTAGAGCCTGAGCCAGTGACCCTAACAACCTTGAAGTAGTCCCGCAGGACCCAAGAGTGGGGTCAGAAGGCAGGAAAGAAGAGAAAGCAAAGTTGGGACCGAGGAGCCATTTGTTAGGTTCACCCCAGACAGCACCCTGGACACCGGAGTCCAAGTCTACTCGAGAGCACCTGGCCCAGTAGAGAATACCGGTCTACCGTGGAGATTTCAGTCACCTGGGCATCTGTGCAGTCACCAACCAGGGAGCTAGGCACCGTGGAGAGAGGAATAGCGGTAGTCCTTCGAGGGTTTCCCTGACGACAGCACAGGTGGTAAGAGAGCAGAGGAGTCCAGCCAAGTTTCACACGGGGAAGGGGCTTCACAAACACGGGAAAAGAGACATGGAGGCCTTATACCCACTCACTGTGGAAACCCAGAAGTGCATCCGTAACACCCGGCAGTGCCCTGGACGTTAACCTGCAATTCCACCAGTAATGGCCACTTTACACACGGCAACAGAAGATAGAAAACGACAGGTGTCGGAGACAATTGTACCTTTTACCTTCAAAGCACCTTGCAGATACCTGAATTACACGCAGCCACTTCAAGGTGTTTTGAAGGTAAAAGGTACAATTGTCTCCGACACCTGCCGTTTTCTATCTTCCTGTTGCGCGTGTAAAGTGGCCATTAAAGGTAAAGAAACAACCAGTGGTGTATGTGTCGGTTCATTACCCGCGCCCCTGCCATCCACAGAGACTGTCCCGTTATCCAACAGCCCAGCCAAATCCCTGCTCCATCCCCCATCATCATCACCAAACTCCCCAGGGACTCAGGTCCGCCTGTGGGGAGCTTCAACACCTAGCTGCCCATCCATCATCCCTGGAGAACCCCGCAGCGCTGGTGCAGTCACAAGATACCAAAAGTGGCGTCACGTGAACGTTATACTTTATTCCTATTTTCAAACGAACCCCCGTTTTGTTGACAACCAGGACCACGGATCTGGGCAGGCCACCAGTGACATCCCAACCACAGCAGGGACCAGACACCCGAGTTCCCGTATAACCATATAGCCAGCAGTCTCTGTGTATGCGACCTGCACAGTCTTCAATGTGTATACATCCCGCAGCACTCACTAATGTACAATAAGTCTCCCAGCAGTCGCCATTGTGCATAGGTCCGCAGCCATCGCCATTGTGCATTTGTCCCGCAGCCGTCTCCATTGTGCATTTGTCTCGCAGCTGTCTCCATTGTGCATTTGTCCTGCAGCCATCTCCATTGTGTATACTGGCAGCAACAGTATCTATTTGTATTCTCTACTGTGTGTATAGCCTGCAGCCGTCTCCATTGTCTATACGGCCAGCAGCCATCTCATTGTCATACGGCACAGCCATCTCTATTGTGTATTAACCTCCCATTCTGTATTACTCTATTGTGTATACATCCTATGTGATTCAACCCAAGCAGTAGTTGTATAATAATAATATTATGGCATGACCATGCATTGGGCAATAAAGTCCCATTTTTTCTATTTTTTTGTACTGTTTTTCCTTTTGTTTATCCTATTGTAAGGAACCATCTGGATTGCTGGTTGGGAAAGCTTTGCACATAAATTGAGGTAACGTTTTGGTGCTGTTCCAGTTTTTCACTATAAATATAATGTATGTTTGGGTGGAGGCGGAGCATGGGTGGAGGTGGAGCTGGGGTGGAGGCGGAGCTGGGGTGTGGGCGGGCGGAGTCTCATGGGGGGCCCCAAAATTTTGGCAGTAAGGAACCCCGAAATTCCTAGTGGCAGCCCTGCCGGTGGAATCCAGATCCCACTGGACCTGGGTTTTTAACGAGTATGCCCAGAACTCAGCTGTAAATGACACACCCACTAGGGTTCGTGTAATTCTCCACTGGATCCAGCAAAAAAAAATTAATCAACTGGATGCAACGGGATGCTCGTGCACTGGTATTACTACTGATCCGTGAGACAGATCAGTAATTACACTGCTGCGGGTGCATCCGGTTGCATCACGTTTTATAATTACGGTGGAATCCAGGTTTTACCCGCATTCAGGGGCGGATTATAATGAGAGCAATCTGGGCTACCCTGGGGCCTGACGCACCAGGGGGCCTTTGGCCAGAGTGCCCTCACTATGATCTGCGCAACAGGACAAGGGAGCTGCCGGGAATTGTCTTCTAATCACATGTACTCGCGTCTCTTTTAACACGAGTACATTTGAACACTGTAGCCCTGGGAGATCAGCAGAACAGAGGAGCCTCCTGTTGAGAGCATCAGCACCACTCAGGCCCGGACTGCCAAGCAGACATACCATGCCCGGTGGGCTTCTTATAATTTGGGCCCACGAGCCCCCTCCTCCTGCTGCCGGTCGGCTTTATAATATTCTGTGGCTGCTGCGGGCACACTGCGTGCCGCACACACCCGCCACCACCAGTCCAAGCTATTGCGGTGCACAGCGAGGAGGAGCAAGCACTCTGCTTTGCTGCACTTGTAGCTGCAGGAGGTTCAGTACAGACAGCACAGATTGCTGCTATGGCCGCTCCTGCTGTGCACTTCCTGCTTCCTGCAATCTACAGTACTTCATCAGGAACTGGATGAGTGAATGAGGGACTTGAGTGAGTGAATGAGAGGCTGGGATGAGTGCATGAGGGACTAAGTGAGTGAATGTGGGGCTGGGGTGAGTGAATGATGGACTGTGAGGTGTAGTGAAAAAGAGCTGGGATGAGTGAATGAGGGACTGGGTGAGTGAATGTGGGGCTGGGGTGAGTGAATGAGGGACTGGGGTGATTGAATGAGAGTCTGGGGTGAGTGAATGAGAGTCTGGGGTAAGTTAATGAGAGGCTGGGATGAGTGAATGATGGACTGGGGTGAGTGAATGATAGGCTGGGATAAGTGAAAGAGGGACTGGGTGAGTGAATGAGAGGCTGCAAGAGTGAATGATGCACTGGGTGAGGGAATGAAAGGCTGGAGTGAGTGAATGAGGGACTGGGTGAGTGAATGAGAGGCTGGGGTGAGTGAATGAGAGGCTGGGATAAGGGAATGAGAGGCTGGGATGAGTGAATCAAGAGGCTGGGGTGAGTGAATGATGGCTTGGGGTGAGTTAATGAGAGGCTGGGGTGCGTGAATGAGAGGCTGGGTGAGTGAATGAGAGGCTGGGGTGAGTAAATGAAGGACTATGGTGAGTGAACAAGAGGCTGGGGTGAGTGAATGAGAGGCTGGGGTGAGTGAATGAGAGGCTGGGGTAAATGAATGAGAGGCTGGGATGAGTGACTGATGGACTGGTGTGAGTGAATGACAGGGTGGGGTGAGTGAATGAGAAGCTGGGTGAGTGAATGATGGCTGGGGTGAGTGAATAAGGGACTGCGTGAGTCAATGTGGGGCTGGAGTGAGTGAAAGAGAGGCTGGGGTGAGTGACTGAGGGGCTGTGGTGAGTGAATGAGAACTGGGGATGAGTGAATGATGGACTGCAGTAAGTGAATGAGAGGTTGGTGTGAGTGAATGAAAGGCTGGGATGAGTGAATAATGGATTGGGATGAGTGAATCAGAGGCTGGGAGGAGTGAATGATGGACTGGGGTGGGTGAATGAGAGGCTGGGGTGGTGAATGAGAGGCTGGGGTGAGTGAATAGAGGCTGGGGTGAGTGAATGATGGCTGGGATGAGTGAATGATGGACTGGCGTGAGTGAATGAGAGGCTTGGGTGAGTGAATGAGGGACAGGGGTAAGTGAATGAGAGGCTGGAATGAATGAATGAGAGGCTGGGGTAGAATGATGACTGGATATGAATCTGAAGCTGGGATGAGTGAATGATGGACTGGGGTGAGTGAATGAGAGAGTACGGGTTAGTGATTGAGAGGCGGGAGAGTGAATGATGGACTGGGGTGAGTGAAATGATAGGATGGGATGAGTGAACGAGGGACTGAGTGAGTGAATGAGAGGCTGGGATGAGTGAATGATGTACTGGGGTGAGGAAATGAGAGGCTGGGGAGAGTGAATGTGGGGCTGAGGTGAATGAATGAGGGACTGGTGAGTGAATGAGGGTTGTGTGAATGAATGAGGGACTGGGTGAGTGAATGCTCTGCCTGGGGTGAGTGATTTATTACTCTTTCTTTTTTGATAAGTGGTGGAGCGGGTTCCTGTTTCTGTGAGCGCACAGGGGAAGAAGGGTCTTAATGCAGAGGGAGTGTGTGTGTGGTGGGGGAGGTATGTGTGTATATGTGTCCTATGTGTATGTACATATGTGTCTTGTGTGTGTGTGCAATGTGTCCTGTGTGTGTATGTGCATATGTGTCCTGTTTGTATGTGCAATATGTCCTGTGTGTGTATGTGCATATGTGTCCTGTGTGTGTATGTGCATATGTGTCCTGTGTATGTATGTGCATATGTGTCCTATGTGTGTATGTGCATATGTGTCCTGTGTGTGTATGTGCAATTGTCCTGTGTGTGTATGTGCATATGTGTCCTGTGTGTGTATGTGCATATATGTCCTGTGTGTGTATGTGCATATGTGTCCTGTGTGTGTATGTGCATATGTGTCCTGTGTGTGTATGTGCAATATGTCCTGTGTGTGTATGTGCATATGTGTCCTGTGTGTGTATGTGCAATATGTCCTGTGTGTGTATGTGCATATGTGTCCTGTGTGTGTATGTGCATATGTGTCCTGTGTGTGTATGTGCAATATGTCCTTGTGTGTATGTGCATATGTGTCCTGTGTGTGTATGTGCAATATGTCCTGTGTGTGTATGTGCATATGTGTCCTGTGTGTGTATGTGCAATATGTCCTGTGTGTGTATGTGCATATGTGTCCTGTGTGTGTATGTGCAATATGTCCTGTTTGTGTATGTGCATATGTGTCCTGTGTGTGTATGTGCATATGTGTCCTGTGTGTGTATGTGCAATATGTCCTGTGTGTGTATGTGCATATGTGTCCTGTGTGTGTATGTGCAATATGTCCTGTGTGTGTATGTGCATATGTGTCCTGTGTGTGTATGTGCAATATGTCCTGTGTGTGTATGTGCATATGTGTCCTGTGTGTGTATGTGCATATGTGTCCTGTGTGTGTATGTGCAATATGTCCTGTGTGTGGTGTATGTGCATATGTGTCCTGTGTGTGTATGTGCATATGTGTCCTGTGTGTGTATGTGCAATATGTCCTGTTTGTGTATGTGCATATGTGTCGTGTGAGTGTGCATATAATGCATCTGTTTTGGTGGCCACACCTTCTAAATAACCGGGGCCCTGGCAACTCTTAATCCCCCCTGCCCGCATTCCTTCGGATTCAAAAAATGGTGGTGTGAAACCAGCCTTATTGGATAAGAAACACCCCAGTTAATTTAGTAATCTAGTTTTCCACTTTTGGGAAATTATGTCTTTCTCACAATGCTGAACCCAAAACTGTTCCCTGAATTAAAGATGTCTGAAATGGCAGTGAAGAAATATTACATTTACATCCATTTTTTTAAAATCTGTTTTCTAAAAATCATACCTGGATGTACAGCTGCTGCTTGACATTGAGTGCTCCTTAGTTTTATGGTAACCAGTAGAGATGAGCAAGTACTAAAATATTCGGACTCTCTAGATTCGTAACGAGTAGGTCCCGATACTCGGTACTCGTTACGAGTATAGCGAGTCCTGTTTAAGTCAATGGGGAAGCGAGTATTGCGATTAATTCCTCTGTTGCAGGACCCTATAAAGAGGTCTGGCAGCAGAGGAAAAACCTGGAATTCCCTAATTCATTGTTTAGAAGCCGGCGGTAAAAAGCCATAAACTCTACATGAAAACCGAATTCTCCCGGATTGCCCCGGTCCGGAGCAATCCGGTACCATAGAGTCCCATGTAAGGTGGCGCTGGATTGCCCTGGACCGGAGCAATCTGGTTTGATCCAGTTATAAAAATCAGACAAAACCGGTCCGGGACAATCCGCGCACCGTAACATGGGACTCTATGGTACCGGATTGCTCCAGACCGGGTCAATCCGGGCAATCCTGTTTTAATTTACAGTTTATGGCTTTTTACCACAGGCTTCTAAACAACGAATTAGGGAATTGCAGGTTTTTACTCTGCTGCCAGACCTCTTTATAGGGTCCAGCAGCAGAGGAATTGCATTTCCCTTGATTTAAATTGGACTCGTTACTGAAACTAGGAAACTCGCAGAGTAACGAGTAGCCCGAGTACCCTAATATTCGGCGAGTAACGAATATTAACGAGTAGACTCGCTCATCCCTAGTAACCAGGAAATTAGAACTAGGAATAAGTGAATTATTAATAATAATAAATTAAAGCATCCACGCGAAACGTGCGTTGGTGTCGCCACGGACTAGGGCAGTGATACTGGGCACGGAATCAGCAGCTATACTTCACAATCTTATGGGTGAGTCTGATGGATGAATGGTTGCTAACCCTGCAATTTCTCTGTGACTACTTTGCCCTTAATATGTGCATCTGAAATAGCTGAGCCCAGTCTCCTGTTATTACCACCGTGTGGTATATCTTTTGGAATCTCCTCACCATTTATTTCCTATATGTGTCATTACCTGTACGTGTGCTTTTAATCAATAAAGTTTAATTATTTTTGGACAGTAACTCCTGAGTAGTTTCTACAAAGTAAATAGGAATAAGTGAATGACTCGCCCCTGGCAGGGACCATGGGGTGCTCGGAACTGGGCCCTCTCGTCGTCGTCTGAGATGCGGATGTCACGATGGCGTGACCCGGTCCATGATCCCCTCATCGGGCAATCATTTAAAAAAGGGGAATTGAAAAATGGAGCAAAATAAAAATAAAAAAGCTTTGTCGTGACGCCACCCGTGGGGTGCAGCCGTTATAGCCACTGCTGCAGTCAGGACCTCTGAGGATGATGGGAGTAGCAGCATGGATGGTTCATCTCTCCACGGGAAGAGTGGGTCCCCAGGGCAACCGTACAGTCTGTGGATGTGATTTGGGGAATAGTAGGCCAGTGGGGCTGTGCCGGCTGCTGTCAGGGATCAAGGCTTCACTCTCGAGTAGGCTCCTGCTGCCGGCTAGGCAATCAGTCTACCTCTCTTCAGGCACAGAAATGACAGTCTCACACAGTGCTGAGCTTTAACCCGGTTTACTTTGCTTTCTCGGCAGATGTTCAAGTTACAAGACAGTGCAGTGGTGGCTCTGGTAGTCTCTTAGCAGCCGGTATGGCTCATTCAGATCACCCCCTTTTGTGTTCCTTTCATGGGCCTCCTCTGAAGCTACGATCCAGAAGCCACAGGCTATTGGTGGATGATCTGCTGGTCCCCTAGCCCTAGTACGACGGCCTTCTCTTCGCTGTGCCAGGTTTTGGATCGCGGGACATAAAGACCACGCACCCCGCCGGGATTCATGGTTGGAGTGTGGAGTGCTCTGGCCACCGCAGAGCAGGCACACTGGTTCCTGCCCCAGTCCTTCAGCTTTCCTGCCAATTCGGGTACATACAGTCATATGAAAAAGTTTGGGCACCCCTCTTAATCTTACTCATTTTTTTTTGTTTAAAATTGGGTTTTTGCAACAGCAATTTCAGTGTGATATATGTAATAACTGATGGACACAGTAATATTTCAGGATTGAAATGAGGTTTATTGCACTAACCGAAAATGTGAAATATGCATTATTTAAAAATTTGACAGGTGCAAAAGTTTGGGCACCTCAACAGAAAAGTGACATTAATATTTAGTAGATCCACTTTTTGCAAAAATAACAGCCTCTAGTCGCTTCCTGTAGCTGTTAATGAGTTCCTGGATCCTGGATGAAGGGATTTTTGACCATTCCTCTTTACAAAACAATTCCAGTTCAGTTAAGTTTGATGGTCGCCGAGCATGGACAGCCCGCTTCAAAACATCCCACATATGTTCAATGATATTCAGGTCTGGGGACTGGGATGGCCATTCCAGAACATTGTAATTGTTCCTCTGCATGAATGCCTG
The DNA here is from genome assembly GCA_033576535.1 of Allobates femoralis. Lineage (NCBI taxonomy): Eukaryota > Metazoa > Chordata > Amphibia > Anura > Aromobatidae > Allobates > Allobates femoralis. Next base: position 40,103,483 of record JARQOC010000008.1, on the reverse strand, counting down.
AGTAGATTTGGAGCGGTGTTCATTATTATTATTATTATTTATTTATATAGCGCCATTAGTTCCATGGCACTTTACATGAGGATGAGGGAGACAAGAACAAGTACACTAAATCTAGGCGATCAGGACGTACAGGTACAGAGGGGCAGGGACCCTGTCCACGTGTTTTGGATCATTGTCTTGCTGAAAGATCCATGCCCCGGCGTACTTCAACTTTGACACTAATTCTTGAACATTATTCTCAAGAATCTGCTGATACTGAGTGGAATCCATGCGATCCTCAGCTTTAACAAGATTCCCGGTGCCGTCATTGGCCACACAGCCCCAAAGCATGATGGACCCACCCCAAATTTGACAGTGGGTAGCAAGTGTTTTTCTTGGAATGCATGTGTTTTTGTGTCGCCATGCATAACGCCTTGTTGTATGACTGTAGCCGCCCCGCTGTCCGGGGTCCCCACTCCACACCCTGTTTCCCCCTCTTCCCGATCTGTTACCTGTCCTTCCCGGGGTCGGGGTTCCAGGGTGCCGGTCATCCACAGGCGGCTCCGGGGTTCCAGGGTGCCCTGACATCTGCCTGCAGCTCTGAATGTGCTTCCTGCTTCCTCTCTGGGATCTCACTAGGAGGCGGGGCCGCTCTCTCAGCTCCTTTTATAAAGTCTGGGTGCTGATCAGTCTGCCCCGCCCGCTGGTCAATCATTGCTGTGCTGCAGGATTATAAACCCTGCATTCACTGCCAGACCTCGCTGGGGCAACTTCATTCCTTGTGAAGCTGCCAGTCCTGGTCCTGCTAGTCTGTTTTTTTGCTTGCTAATCTAATACCTGTCTTTTGTTCCTTTTGCAGTTGTGCTGTTCCATTGCTGCGCCCGGATCTTCCTCGTGCTGCTCCTCTGTTGTCTCTCGACCGACCTTGCTTTGGTCCCTCTGCTGTTTCTGGTCCGGTCTTCATAGTGCAAACTCGGGTCCTGGCGCTGATTGCTGCTCTTACTTCTGGGTCTGCTCTTTGAGTTCTTTGATTTTGCATTTTATGTTTTGCCCCCCTTGGGTCGTGATGCGCAAGTAACGCTCCACCGGGCACCTCGGTTAGCGGGTCCAGGTGATATCCCTGTCCTATGGGGTCACCTATCCTGGGCACCTTACTGAGGGGTACTTGTGTTGTATCCTGCGGCCTTCCCTTGGGGCCACCTTGCATTTGCCTTTGGTTTTAAATAAAGCTTTAAAAGTATTCAGTTGTCCGGTTCTCTGTCATCCTGGTATCTGACATTCGCAATAGCTGCGGTCCAGTGGGTCCACACCTCAGGTACGCCCTAGGGCGTGACAATGACCAAACAACTCAATCTTTGTTTCATCAGTCCACAGGACCTTCTTCCAAAATGAAACTGGCTTGTCCAAATGTGCTTTTGCATACCTCAGGCGACTCTGTTTGTGGCGTGCATGCAGAAACGGCTTTCTTTTCGCATCACTCTCCCATACAGCTTCTCCTTGTGCAGTGTGCACTGTATTGTTGACCGATGCACAGTGACACCATCTGCAGCAAGATGATGCTGCAAGTCTTTGGAGGTGGTCTGTGGATTGTTCTTGACTGTTCTCACCATTCTTCTTCTCTGCCTTTCTGATATTTTTGTTGGCCGGCCACTTCTGGCCTTTACAAGAACTGTTCCTGTGTCTTCCATTTCCCCTTTCTATGTTCCTCACAGTGGAAACTGACAGGTTAAATCTCTGAGACAACTTTATGTATCCTTCCCCTGAACAACTATGTTGAACAATCTTTTTTTTCAGATCATTTGAGAGCTGTTTTGAGGAGCCCATGATGCCATCCTCAGAGAAGATGCAACTAGGAGAACAACTTGCAAGTGGACACCTGAAATAGCTTTTCTCATGATTGGATACATCGGGCTATGAAGTACAAAGCTCAATGAGGTTACCAACCAATTTAATGCTTCAGTAAGTCAGTAAAAAGTAGTTGGAGTATTCAAATCATGAAAATCAGAAGGTGCCCATACTTTGGCACCTGTCAATTTTGAAATAATGCATATTTCACATTTTTGGTTCGTGCAATAAACCTCATTTGAATCCTGAAATATTACTGTGTCCATCAGTTATTACATTATCACACTGAAATAGCTGTTGCAAAAACCCAATTTTAAACTAAAAAAAATGAGTAAGATTAAGAGGGGTGCCCAAAATTTTTCATATGACTGTAAATGGATTGCTCACTATCTGCAGCCCTAGGACTCCTTCTGTCTCCCTCTACGGTCTGCAACCCGGGACCCGGACAAGCCTCATGGTGGTACAGGCTGCCAGGTCCGTGTCCTTTCAGTCTCGTGATGTTCTCTCCTCTCCTTCTGACTCGACTGACTGAAATCTACTAACTTTTTTCTGGTTTTTGCTTCCTCCCCTGACCGTGTCCTGTCTAACTTTCCCACCCTCCACTTTCCTCTCCCGCCATCCCGTTGCTGGGCATAGAATCCCTAGTCTTTGAATCGGAGTGTGTTGGACTTGTGTTTGGGGTGACTGAACTTACTGATCACGGTTGCTGCACCTTATAGTGGCGACCGGTCCACAGGGGCACCACATGAACTGGACTTTAAAGTATGGAGTTCGTAACGAACATAGACTTTCAATAGTTTTTCAGTGTTGGGGTTCGGAGTTCGGGTGATTTACGTACACAATCCATTGAGTGAGCATTGCTGTGCTCAGGTACACTCAGTACACACGGTGCTTGGGTACACTTGGTGCTTGGCCCAGTTTAAGCCGCTCACACTGGGGGTAAAATCAGCGTTATCGGTATATACAAAGGAATGACAAAACCCTGTCCGCCTCCCAGCTAGTGCTTTGTTTATGGCTTACTGAATGGAAGCCGAGAACAGAACTGCCCAATCAGTGATTTCAAAAGGTTCAGGTCTAGTTTGGGTCCCCTTAATGCATGTGTATTTTTTGCCAGCACCTTTTCATGTCCAGGTGCTGCCGTCATTTCATGATATATAGTTTGGGTCCAGAACAGAAGCTTAAGTTCTGTTGAAACCTCAGAACCCGAACTCCTACGAGTCCAACTCATCTCTAACTAGAACTAGAGATGGTGTGTGGTTACATTACTTATCAGATTATATTATTTAAGTTTTATGATTATTTTTGTTAAAGGGAATCTGTCCGTAATCCATCTCAGCAGACTGCATGTTCAATGACCTCTTTATATCTTTTACTTCTTGTTGCATTACAGAGTAATGAGATCACATGCAAATGATGCCATAAGCGCTATGGGCATGATGGAGCACTGTCCACTACTCAGACAACTCCCCCTTGCCTTTGTTTCCTTTCAATAAATAACAAGATCTATACTCACCTCCAGTGCTGGCGCTGTTCCAGCGGTGTTGGCACTGCCTCCTCTGGGCATCACGGTTACTGTAGTCAATCAGCGCTACCTTCGCTCTCTCTTCTTCACACAAATGATGACATCCAGAGGAAGTGAGAGCGGGTCTTAATTTGATACGCAATCTCTAGGACGGGCAGTTCCGACACCGCTGGATTGGTACTGGAGGTGAGTATAGGTGTTGTTATTTTGTTGGGAGAAAACATAGGGATGGAGATGGGGATGTCCAAGTATTGTACTAGCTTTTGTGTCGGAGCTTATTTCCCTGCCTAGCACCAGCCTCTTTAGCTTGATTGACAGCTCACTGTTTGTGACGCACCAGGTGCTGGAAAAGGAAATCAAACAGTGAGCTGTCAATCACGTTAATGAGGCTGGTGCTGGGCCAGGACATCAGAGGCTTGTTAAGTGCTCTGTGATGCCGAGGTCACTGAATGCCTTATTTACATATAGGTTAAAACAGTAATTGATGGAGGATGCAGCAACAGATAGAAGCTATAAAGGTGTCAAAGGATTTACATTTCAAAGAACTGAATGTCCATGAAAGTGGTTGGAGAGGTTGATCTTACTGACAGATTCCTTTTAACAAACAATGGTAAATGTAATTCTTAGTTCAATGTTCTATACACCTTTTCTATTTATAACCTTCCTTGTTGTTAGGATATCAGTAAAGCATGCACTTATGTTAATTTAGCCTAATGAGGTCTCTGCAGACAGATTATTTTTATATTGACCTGATATACTGCTGCAAAAGATGTGTTACATTTACTTTGAAGTTACATTTTATTCTGCTTCATATATTTAACCCTTGTAAGTTTCCTACTATATCCTGTGTAACTATCTCCGAACAGTGATATTCAATATATCATCTGAGCAATTTTGGGATTCAAACCCTGCATATTTTATAATATTTATAAAAATGTACCTACAGTTGTGGCCAAAAGTATTGACACCCCTGCAATTCTGTCAGATAATACTCAGTTTCTTCCTGTAAATGATTGCAATCACAAATTCTTTGGTATTATTATCTTCATTTAATTTGTCTTCAATGAAAAAAACACAAAGAGAATGAAGCAAAAAGCAAAACATTGATCATTTCACACAAAACTCCAAATATGGGCCGGACAAAAGTATTGGCACCCTCAGCCTAATACTTGGTTGCACAACCTTTAGCCAAAATAACTACGATCAACCGCTTCCGGTAACCATCAATGAGTTTCTTACAATTCTCTGCTGGAATTTTACACCATTCTTCTTTGGCAAACTGCTCCAGGTCCCTGATATTTGAAGGGTGCCTTCTCCAAACTGCCATTTTTAGATCTCTCCACAGGTGTTCTATGGGATTCAGGTCTGGACTCATTGCTGTAAACGTGAGATAAATGCACATAGGGTCTTATCCTTTTTACAAAGCGTTATAGCGGTATATATCAGGAACTGCTCACCTGGTTCGGTTGTGTCACCCACAACCGTATAATCGCCTGTAAGATGGCTTCTAGAATGGCTGCTGCAGGGCCGCACCTTCATGATAACCGTGGAAACAGGAATGCTGTAATGGGACAAAATGCCGGAATGCCCGCGCTGCCACCAAGAATCACCAGGAAACAAAGAGTTTTCCTGGTGATTCTTGGTGGCAGCGCGGGCATTCCGGCATTTTGTCCCATTACAGCATTCCTGTTTCCATGGACTCATTGCTGGCCACCTTAGAAGTCTCCAGTGCTTTCTCTCAAACCATTTTCTAGTGCTTTTTGAAGTGTGTTTTGGGTCATTGTTCTGCTGGAAGACCCATGACCTCTGAGGAAGACCCAGCTTTCTCACACCGGGCCCTACATTATGCTGCAAAATTTGTTGGTAGTCTTCAGACTTCATAATGCCATGTACACGGTCAAGCAGTCCAGTGCCAGAGGCAGCAAAGCAACCCCAAAACATCAGGGAGCCTCCGCCATGTTTGACTGTAGGGACTGTGTTCTTTTCTTTGAATGCCTCTTTTTTTCTCCTGTAAACTCTATGTTGATGCCTTTGCCCAAAAAGAGAGAACATTCTTCCAAAACGTTTTAGGCTTTCTCAGGTAAGTTTTGGCAAACTCCAGCCTGGCTTTTTTATGTCTCGGGGTAAGAAGTGGGGTCTTCCTGGGTATCCTACCATACAGTCTCTTTTCATTCAGACGCCGACGGATAGTACGGGTTGACACTGTTGTACCCTCGGACTGCAGGGCAGCTTGAACTTGTTTGGATGTTAGTCGAGGTTCTTTATCCACCATCCGCACAATCTTGCGTTGAAATCTCTTGTCAATTTTTCTTTTCCATCCACATCTAGGGAGGTTAGCCACAGTGCCATGGGCTTTAAACTTCTTGATGACACTGCGCACGGTAGACACAGGAACATTCAGGTCTTTGGAGATGGACTTGTAGCCTTGAGATTGCTCATGCTTCCTCACAATTTGGTTTCTCAAGTCCTCAGACAGTTCTTTGGTCTTCTTTCTTTTCTCCATGCTCAATGTGGTACATACAAGGACACAGGACAGAGGTTGAGTCAACTTTAATCCATGTCAACTGGCTGCAAGTGTGATTTAGTTATTGCCAACACCTGTTAGGTGCCTAAGGTAAGTTACAGGTGCTGTTAATTACACAAATTAGAGAAGCATCACATGATTTTTCTTACAGTGTCAATACTTTTGTCCACCCTCTTTTTTATGTTTGGTGTGGAATGATATCCAATTTGGCTTTAGGACAATTCTTTTTGTGTTTTTTTTCATTAAAGACAAATTAAATGAAGATAATAATACCAAAGAATTTGTGATTGCAATCATTTTCAGGAAGAAACTTAGTATATCTGACAGAATTGCAGGGGTGTCAATACTTTTGCCCAACTCTGTATCTATCTATCTATCTATCTATCTATCTATCTATCTATCTATCTATCTATCTATCTATCTATCTATCTATCGTGGCCGTCACACGCAACGATTTCTTGCCCGATATCGTTTAAGCGATCTCCTTTTTGATCGCTTAAGCGATATCGGGCTTAAAATCGATGCATGTAATCAAGCGATTTACGATGGTAAATCGCTTGATCGTGACATCGCTGATCTGAGGTCCGGTTCTCAGATCTAGCGATGAACGATTTCACGATCTCCTTCATCGTGGTGTATGACACCACGATGACCCACATCTCCCAGCGGCAGAGCCTATGCTGGGAGATGGTAACTATGGTACACGTCGGGTTACTAAGCGACGCGCGGCCCTAGTAACCCGATGTGTACCATGGTAACGAGCGAGATCGCGGCTCCGCATCGCTGGTGAGTCTGTCTGTGTGACATCTCACCAGCGATGTGAGCGATATTGTAAGCGATTGCGCGTGCACGTGATCGCTTACAATATCGCTAAAGATATCTGTGCGTGTGACGGCCGCTTCTCTCATATATAAAGCTGAATGTGTGTATGTGTATGTGTGTATATCCGGGATTGGCATCTACACCGTCGCAGCTACAGCCGCAAAATTTTGCAGAGTCACACGTCTCGACCCCGGGAGCGTCATAGGCTATGTTGTGAGGCGAAATTTTAACCCTGCGCGTTCCAGTTCACCAAACAATTTTGCCCCTATCTACATAATGGGGAAAAAAGGGAAAGGAAACGTGTGGGAGGAAAATCGACACCTGTCAGCTATAGAGACAAAATTTTGCACAGTCACACGTTTGGACCCCGGGAGCGTCATAGGCTATGTTGTGAGGCGAAATTTTAACCCCGCGCATTCCAATTTACCAAACAATTTTGCCCCTATCTACATAATGGGGAAAAAGTGACAGTTACCAGTTGACAGTTGTGAATGAGAGGGGCTTAATGATAGCACCAAAGACTAACAGCACATACCAGCATATAGTCACTAAGATGGGGCCCCAACATGAGATATTCACCACGCACGGGGACATGCATACACACCACACGCCCACAAAGAGTAACAGCAAGTGTATAGTCGCTAAAGTGCAGCACCAACATTGAATACTCACCACGCACCCGAACAAACACACACCACAAAGACACACACACACCCCCAAGGGGACACACACACACTCTATAGCGACACATGCACTCACCACACAGGGACACACACACACCACAAAGAGACACACACACCACACAGACCCCCCCCCCCACAGGGGCACACACGCATAGCCACCCTATAGGGACACATGCACTCACCCCACAGGGACACACACACCACAAAGAGACACACACAACACAGATACACACACACACACACCACAGACCCCCACACAGGGGCACACACACATACACACCCTATAGGGGCACATGCACTTACCCCACAGGGACACACACACCACAAAGAGACACACACACACCACACAGACCCCCCCCACAGGGACACACACACATACACACCCTTTAGGGACACATGCACTCACCCCTCAGGGACACACACACACACCACAAAGGGACACACACAACACAGAGATACACACACCCCACACAGACACCCCCCCACAGGGACACACACACACACACATACACACCCTATAGGGACACATGCACTCACCCCACAGGGACACACACACACACCACAAAGAGACACACACAACACAGATACACACACACACACACCACAGACCCCCACACAGGGGCACACACACATACACACCCTATAGGGGCACATGCACTTACCCCACAGGGACACACACACCACAAAGAGACACACAACACAGAGACACACACCACACAGACCCCATCCCACAGGGACACACACATACACACCCCAGGGACACACACACCACACAGACAGACACAGATGTGCACAAATCACCTCATACAACTCGCCTCATACGTGTGCTATCTTTATTTTCCAAACATAAACATCTGATTAAAAACAGCCAATGTGCAACACATGTGCCATATAGGGAATTAAGGCAGATGTCAGTCACATGAGCTGTCTATTATGTGTATGTGTGAGGTAACATATACTACCCGGCCAGGGGGAGGGTTTACTGTTGGCTGGAGATTTATTAGGCTGCCTATAGCAATCAATCACAGCTCAGCTTCTATTTTCCTACAGGTCATTAATATGACATATTCAAATTCTATTTTGTTATAGCTAACAGCAGTTATTTATTAACCCGGGCGTAGCCGGGTACTACAGCTAGTCTATTATATAAAGCTGAATGTGTGTATGTGTGTGTAGGTCCGGGATTGGCATCTATACCGTCGCAACTACAGCCACAAAATTTTGCACAGTCACACGTCTGGATCTCGAGAGCGTCATAGGCTATGTTGTGAGGTAAAATTTTAACCCCACGCGTTCCAATTCACCAAACAATTTTGGCCCTATCTACATAATGGAGAGAAAGTGACAGTTACCAGTTGATAGTTGTGAATGAGAGGGGCTTAATGACAGCACCAAAGACTAACAGCATATACCAGCATATAGTCACTAAGGTAGGGCCCTGACATGGAATATTCAGCACGCACGGGGACATGTATACACACCACATGCACACACAGAGCAACAGCTAAGGTGGAGCCCCAACATTGGATACTCACCACGCACCTGAACACAAACACACACCACAAAGAGACACACACAACACAGAGACACACACCACACTGACACCTCCCCACAGGGACACACACACATACACACCCTATAGGGACACATGCACTCACCCCACAGGGACATACACACACACCACAGGAACACACAGACCCCATAGGGATGGACACACACCACAGAGACACCCCTCCCCCCACAAGGACACACACCACAGGGACACCGCTCCCCCCAAAAAAGACACACACCACAGGGACGTCCCCACAGGGACACACGCACACCACTGGGACACACACACACCCCAGGGACACACACAACCCAGGGACACCCATACCACACAGACAGACACAGATGTGCACAAATTGCCTCACACAGCTCGCCTCATACATCTGGTATTTTTAATTTCCAAAAATAAACATCTGATTAAAAACAGCCAATGTGCAACACATGTGCCATATAGGGAATTAAGGCATATGTCAGTCACATGAGCTGTCTATAAGGCCTCATTCATATGTCCGTGCCTCCGGCACGTAAGCAGTACGTGCGGACACATGCCAGAGGCATGGACATGCGGGGACACACGATCCTCTATGGACCCATGCAGACGTCCGTGTTTCCGCATGGACTGTGTCTCCGTGTGGAGCACATGCGTGTCCGTGTGCTCCACACGGCGACAAGTCCGTTTTTTTTGCAGAGCCACGGACCTTTTTTTGTCCAAACGTCCTGCACACGGATGCTCACCCAGTGACATCTGTGTGCACGGACCACGGACAAAAGCTTCAAAATAAAGAATTTTATACTCACCTCGCTCCAGCGGTGTCTGCTCCTCTCACTTCCGATGCCCCTCATTAGGCTCATGAATATTCACTTCACTGAGCCCAAGAGCGGACCGGATGTGGGAGGAACTGTCAGCGCTGCAGCGAGGTGAGTATGCGGTAACACGGATGTGTGAAACCGGGTTTATGTGTTTGTGAGGTAATATATACTGCCCGGCGGGGGAGAGGGTTTACTGTTGGCTGGCTGTAGGCTGCCTATAGCAATCAGTCACAGCTCAGCTTCTATTTTCCTACAGGTCATTAATATGACATATTCAAATTCTATTTTGTTATAGCTAATAGCAGTTCTTTATTAACCCGGGCGTAGCCGGGTACTACAGCTAGTATATATATATATATATATACAAACAAACACATATACTACAATCAAAATGATTTATATGCTGTATATATAATTTTTTTTACAAATTTTTAAATATATATACCGTATAAGTAAATATATATCTATGTACTTGGGTTCGTTGTCCTATTCCTGTTAATTCTTTAAGGAGGGAGGCATGCATTGTACATGTATGGTTTTTAGAAAACAACTTTGATTTCCAATTTCTCTGCAAAAAAAAATATTTTCTGTGTATGATTTTTTTGATATGTTGTCTAGAAATAAAAAAAGTCAGGTTAGCAACCCTGCCTCCCGGTGAGTTTGTGTTTATTGAAAGCAGACAATCAGAACATGCCGAGCTGCAGCATAAAGAACCACACAAGGACAAAGCAACAGCTTGAGTCTAGGATTAAACAAGAGATCCACTTTATACCATCTAAGGCTGCTTTCACATTACGATTTTCGGATTTCCGATGCTGTCCGATCAAAATCGGACAGCATCGGATCCGAATTTGGCCTCCATGCAGCCCTATGGGCATCGGACCGAATCGGATGTGCACTAAATGCCATCCGATTTGGTCCGATCCGATTCTGTCCGATTTTATTATCGGTGCAAAAATCGGAGCTTGCTCCGATTTTTGCACCGAAAATTAAATCTGACAGAATCGGATCGGACCAAATCGGATGCCATTTAGTGCACATCCGATTAGGTCCGATCCCTATAACATGGGGCCCTATGGAGAAGGGTCCGAGGAAACATCTGATGTCTCCTCGGACCCCGTTTTACTGTACTGAGCATGCTCAGTACAGTAAAACTGCTCCTAACTAGGAGCACAAGTGTTAAAAAAAAAAAAAAAAGTTATTCTCACCTCTCCACGAGCCCCGCCGTCTTCCGCCATCTTCTTGGAGGCTCCCGGTGGCTCTCGCAGGCTGCCGGTGTCAGCAGAGGGCTTCCTCTGCCTTATAGGACCTGCGGTGATGTCACATGACCGCGGGTTACCATGGTGAACCCGCGGTCACGTGACTGTGACATCACCGCAGGTCCTGAACAGCAGAGGAAGCGCTCTGCTGACACCGGCAGCCTGCGGGAGCCACCGGGAGCCTCAAAGAAGATGGCGGAAGACGGCGGGGGCTCGGGGGGAGGTGAGAATAACTTTTTTTTTTTTTCTTCACCCCGCAGGGAACGATTTTATGCCGGAATCGGATGCCTATTTGGCACCCGATTCCAGGCATCAGAAGGGAGCCGATGCTGTCCGATTTATATCGCACAGCATCGGCTCCCTAAAAATCGTAATGTGAAGGTAGCCTAAGGCCCCTTTCACATCAGCATTGTTGTCTGGATCCGGGCCGATCTGGACAAAAAAACGCATCTGACGGCCGCACTTGCGGTACATTTGCAGCACGCCCCATGCATTTTCTATGGGGCTTGCGGCAAGTGCGGTATTGCTGTGATCAGGCACTTGCGGCAGTTGCGGCAGCGAAAACAACTGTGGCCAGCTGCGGTTATTTTGCGCAGCCGCACCTGCCAGATCACGGCAATACCGCACTTGCCGCAAGTTCCATAGAAAATGCACGGGGCGTGCCGCAAATGTGCCGCAGGTGCAGCCGTTACAAGAGTAGTGACAATTTTTATGTTACAACTTTTTTTACTTGGTAGAAATGTATTTATTCCAAATTTTGCTGTTCCAAAAGGCTCAGAGCTGAGTAACAGCCCTGGTGGGAGACGTAATTACTGACGTGTTGGATATCACTCAGCTTTCCAAGAAATGGAAATAACAAAGATACAACTGAATGGGATTTTCAGCAAACTCGATTGGGAAGGACATCTCAAGGACAGTAGATGTCTAATGTTAGGTAGGTGCATTCCTTATCAGGTGCGTCAGTCCCTGCATCAGTATGAGTTAGCAATAAATGAAATTTCCTCTCTATTTCAGGTTTGTATAGTTTTTCTTTTTTTTTTCAATGCAAACACTCCGGCTTCAAACAGCATCCGTCTGCCGTACTGCGCACAAATCCATAGCACGAGCTGCACTGTATATATCTCCCACCGCTCTGCAGCACACAGAGCTGCATCTGTTCATTGTGCCCAAGGACACAGCTAGGTCACCGTTCCTGAATTAAGGCTGGAGATAGAGGAGCGGCTTTATGGATGATGCCTTACGCTTCAAACATTTGGGAAATCATGTCTGGATGGATGGAACAGAAAGTTAAGCCTGTATTAGGGGAAAATTCTTATTATTTAATTGCTAAGGCTGTAGGTGAAATCAAATAGAAGCTACGTCTGCTTGGAACATAGATTGCTGGCCACATGCAATACAATCAAGCTTATTGTTAATACACAGGTGCATCTCATTGAATTAGAATATCATGCAAAAGTTCATTTATTTCAGTAATTTAATACATAAAGTAAAACCCATATATTCTATAGAGTCATTACACACAGAGGGATCTATTTCAAGTGTTTACTTCTGTTAATGTTGATGATTATAGCTTACAGCCAATGACAACCCAAAGATCATTATCTCAGAAAATTAAAGTAGGGAGGATGAAGGCTCTGATGGTGGGTTTACACACACCAATCATTGTATCCAATCTCTGAACCAATCTCTGGTTGCAGTGAAATCATGGACAGATTGCTCCATGTTGTACACAGCCACAAAATGTAACTATGTGTCCATGATTTCACTGCAACCAGAGATTGGTTCAGAGATTGGATACAATGATTGGTGTGTGTAAACCCACCATGAGACATAAAATATGACCTAAATAGATATCAGAGGCTTCACCTTGTGTGGTTGTGAGAGTCACAACCACTATAAAAGCAGATCAGTCCCCAGCGTGGTGCATATAGAGTAGGGAGGATGAAGGGTTAAAAACCGCAAAGACATCAAAGGGTGAATATAATATTGATTTATTAGTGAACGTGTTTCAGGGCTCCCTGAAACTTGGCAATATGATATTGATTTGCCCTGAGGAAAGGGCCAGGGAGCCCTGATACGCGTTGACTAATAAATCAATCTTATATTCACTTTTTGATGTCTGGTGGAATACGGCAGCATGGTTTTTAACCCTTCATCCTCCCTACTCTATATGCACCACACTAGGGACTGCAGGAGCCATGGTATGCTTTTATAGTGGTTGTGACTCTCACAACCACACAAGGTGAAGCCTCTCATACTTATTTAGGTCATATTTTATCTCTCAGACACTTCATCCTCCTTACTTTACCTTTGGGTTTTCATTGGCTGTAAGCCATAATCATCAACATTAACATAAACAAACACTTGAAATAGATCATTCCGTGTGTAATGACTCTATATAATATATGTGTGTCACTTTATGTATTGAATTACTGAAGTAAATTAACTTTTTGATGATATTCTAATTTATTGAGATGCACCTGCATCATCTACATAATCCTGTTAGAGAATCTGTCTCACCAGGTGAGACCCTAAGTCAGAGGTCAACGTGAGCAAAATGGACTAAAGGTGCTGCAGTAGTGGGGAAGGGCTTGACAGACGGTGGAAGTGTGACTACAATCACACTTGTGAGAGACCCGCGACGCATCACCTGGTACGGCCACCCGCTCTCCAGACAGAAGCGTGTCAACTACATGTATTTCTATGCAGCTGTACGCTCATGTCAGGAGAGCAGGCATATATGCCAGATGATACAATGCGAGACTGGTGCGAGTCTCTAGCAAGTGTGACTCTGGCCTATCAGTGACCAGACCAAAACAGCAAGGTATGCAGGATGGCAGGCAGACAAACACAGCAGGATTCACCAGAAGACACAGACAAAGGAGTGTAAATATATTTTTGATCCAAATTGTTTATGGTAAAGCTGAATGCTATCAGCAGACAGATGGTCAATGGCACAGATAATATATTGATTAATTTATATAGCGCTATTAACTCCATAGCAGTTTACATACATTTGCAACACTGTCCCTATTGGGGCTCACGTTCTCAACATCCTATCAGTATGTCTTTGAAACGTGGGAGGAAACCCACACAAACAAGGGGAGAACATACAAACTCCTTGTTGTCCTTGGTGGGAATTGAACCCATGACCTCACTGAGCCACTGTGTCTCCCATATGCATGTGATCAGCAGACAAATAGTTAACCAAAGGCAGTATTGACAGACAAACTGGATACTTGATTGAAGAAAAGATAATTAATTGTTGCAGTAGAATTACCGTATACTGTGTAGGACACTGGTGGTAGCAGAGAAGAGTTTTTCTCTGCTTACAGCAAATAAATGGTTAACCACAGGTCTAAGGGTACCGTTACACGTCGCAACATTGGACACATTGTTCTATTTTGTTGCTGTGTACAAATGGAACAATGTGTCCATGATTTCACTGCAACCAGCAAATTGCAAGCAATATATCTCTGTGTGTATCGGTACCTTCAGTCTTTTTGATAGGCTTAGTGATGACATAGGCATGGATAGTCAAGTAGGAAAATTTGATTCTTTTATCAGATTATTTCTTTAAGTGTATCCACAAATTTTCCTGGACTGTTACATGAAATGGACCATGGAAGTAGTGCCAGACAGGCGATCTGTAGCCGCAGATATACTGTACAGCACTATACCCCAATGCACGTGTGTATAATCAAAGTAGGCAGCGCTCTCTTTTCTTGGGTTCACCCAGGTCTACTATTCCGGGGGGCTGCACACCAGCCTACGGTGTCTTAATTTGGTGCGGCTGCAGCTTTTTTATTATTCTAGGCTTGGAATAAGTTTATTTAGATTTTAATGCATACCAATAAAGTAAATGTTTGACTGTTTTATAAGCTATTGAACCAATTCAGTGAATTCCCATATTGCCGCTTCTCAGTTAAACTGCTACAACGTTTTTTCCAATATTCTTATGTCTTATCTTTTCTATCATGGAGTATCTTCCAATGTATGTACCGTAAATTGAGACGGCACTGACCAGTTTATGTGCATCAACGGTTCCTGTGTTGAAACGCATGAGCTGCGCGAAATGTTGATCCGCTGTCCGGTGCCTCCATCCCCCTCCCTGCACTGATGTAATCCACAGACTGAAAATAAAGCTGCACTGGTGAATCCGGTGAGTGCTGTCTCTTTCTATCTACATTGGAATTTATTTGCTTTCACCACTGAAGACGTGCAACACCGGCAACAAGTGGCGGTACCTAGGCAAGTTTAAAGGACGTAATGGTCCGTACGGGGTGTTCTTAGTGTTGGTGTCCGGTCTTCACTCCATTACTAGACACCTGTATCTTTCTCCCTCATTAATGGCACAACTGAACTAGTCTTCCCAGCGATCTTTTTTAACATTTTTACACCCTATTGACAAGGATAAGTACTCCAGGCTATTTATACAGTCCCTGATAGACTAATTTGATTACTTAGAAGGGGAAAAAAAAATTCTTACCTATCGAATGAGCAGGTGATTATTATTAGCTCAATGTGAATTAAACCATAATAGGGGGGGTCCTATGTCCCCTGTTTTTCCTGCAGTCAAGAGACCTCCATTGTCACTTTGTTAATAAAAATTGAAATTTAGGGTGCTCTCACATTTGCGTTCCCCTCCGCTTGACTGCGCATGACTGTGCGCACCCATTCACTCCCATATGTGATCTGTGCGCAGGCATCCGCTGCGCACAGATCACATATGGGAGTGAATGGGTGCGCACGGTCATGCGCAGTCAAGCGCAGCACTGTGCGCTCCCATTATATAGATAGGGGCTTGCGGTGCTGCGCTCACATTGCGGCTCCCCTCCGCAGAACGCTGTGGAGGGGAACGCAAATGTGAAAGTAGCCTTAGACCGTGCTTTTCATGTGCGAGACAAAGAGTACATCTGAATGAGACCAAAGGGGTCTTTTGGCGGGTTTACACGTTGCGATATCGGAGTCCAATTTCAATCAAAAGTCACGTGGTTCGATCGTTGGAGCCGATATCGTTCCTGCGTTGTATGGTGTGAACGTCCAATACGATGCAGGAACGATGTCAATGCGATATCGGGGATTGAATGAGCGTGCTATTCAATGCTCCGATATTGAATGGAGATTGGAGCCGGATCGTGCTGTGTGACAGCCCAACTACGATGTGAAGTTCTACGTCACCCATTCACTCCCATGTTAAATGGTCGTTCTTGGGTTGGGGGGCGTAGACATCGCACGAACGTTGGATTCAGAAATCGCAACATCTAAACCTCTGATGCGATGCGGGAGAAACGAGCACGAAATGCGCGCTCCCGCGCTATTGAATTGCGATATCGCAACGATATTGAAACGTGTAAAGCGCCCATTTGTCTTATCAAAGATTGTGTCTCGCTTTCAGCGGTTGCTCAAAATTCTCTGTAATCATGTGAAATAGTGAAATTCAATTGTCACCTTTCATACAAAAAATAGTAACGTGTGACAAATTTGTGCTAATTGAACCAAAAACACCTGCGTTTTGACACATGCGCAATCTGACAGTTCACCTCAGGCAGTTAACAATCCCGACAGACTGGCAAACACTAGTCCATGTTCTCACCAAGGAGGAAACTTCATTTGTGGCTGAATATTTCAGCTCTCCTGCAAAAACAGAATTCAGACAAGAATATTCCCATTCCTCAAATTAATATCATGAAATAAACCAAAAAATCCAGAAAACAACAACGAAAAAGTTTATAAAAAGTGTTCATATGTTCTATTAGATGTCATATGCCAATATATAGTAGTGTTTAACATAATTGCAATACAATATGACTAACCAGATTATTCACTCTTTTTGGTATAAATGATATTACATGTCAAACAATTTACTAGTTCGAGCAGTAGAAAAGTTAATCTATGTTAGGACTTTGGATCTCTATTGACATTCTGTGCGTCTTGCCCCTTTTCAAGATGGTGTTCTCTGCTTCGCTCCTGATCATGTGATCCTCCCCTCTGCCTTTATAAACCTTAGCCTGCTGTCTAGCTGCACTTGAGTATTCAGTTTGAATCCATGGTTTCCTGTGCTGTACCAGCTTGTACCACCTCCTGCTGATCCACTCCGACTTCTCCAGCAATAACCTCTGGACTCCTGCAAATCTCACCTGCCTCCTGCTACTGTTCTGCTTCCAGCTGCCTGTGCTTTGTCCCTCCCCCCCCCTCTGCTGCTGTTTTCACCTGCCCCTATATCACGTGAGTGTCACACTGGGTGTAGGAAGACACCAAGTGCAGGACGATGGGAGGGGGTGGCAGGAGTCCCTGAGGCTAAGGGCAAAGGGGAGATGGTGATCTCTAGAAAAACTAGCACTGACACTTGGTTCTCCTAATGACCCTATACAGTCTCCGCAACTGTCACCAAATCGGACACCAGGCCATGCTATGCCTGAACTAAGACTGCACAGGGATCAGAGCAGGTGAACACTAGTCAGCTCAGCTAACTACTAAAGAAACACACCAGGGAAACAACAAGGAGGGAAGGGAGAAACACTTAGCTTATGAAGATCCAAACCGCAATCCAACTGAAAGTCCTGGATGTACTGCAGAGCTAGGAAGCAGCCTCAGGGCCATAGGAGACTCAGGACCGGGCAACAGTTCTGCTGGGGAGTCACGAGGGTCGAGACCCGGCTCCGTGATCCTGACGGTGTCAAAAGTTTGGGGATTATGGTTTTGGGAATTAAATCATGACGCCACTCGTGGTGTTCGGCTATGGATGGCCGACACTGCGATGCTGGACCTCTGGGGATGATGGTATAGCAGTTGTGATGGTGTCGCTCCCCATGGGTGAAGCGGTTCCCCAGGGCCACTGTTAAAGTCTATGGTGGTGATGCAGAACTGAGAGCGCAGAATAACCAACAGACACAGAGTTCTCAGTCTCCTTTACTTTTACTGTTGGTTCAAGGTGCAGACCAGGACACTGACATCAGGTGGTTTGGTGAGTCCGGGCAGTCTGGAAGCAAGTTGGGGATCTTCTCACCCGTGAGTTCTGAGGCCTCCCTGCTGTGCTCCTCTTTGTTGGACCTTACTGCTGCCTGTAGCTAAGCTGCGGCCCTCTCTTCCTCCTGACAAGTCTCTCACCTGCATGGCAGGCAGCTCGAGCCCTTCTCTGGCACCTCTTCTCTGGCTGAGGTCCTGAGCTCTAGCGCGCAGCTGTGCCTTCAGGTGCTTGGTGTGGCCGTGAGATTTGGAATCTCCCATCCTCCAGTATTTGCTGCTGGGTCTGGAATCCCTCACAGCCTCAGACTCCAGTGTCCTTTTCTGGCGCTCTGGCCTGCGGTGAGCACATCACTGGCTCCCCAGGCACTTTCCTCAACTTCCTCAGACCCACTCCAATGGGTCCCTCATGCTCCACTGCTCCTTCTACCCTCCTGGGATGAGCCAGACACTGCTTCAGTCCGAAGGAGGTCTTCCCTCTTCTACCTCTCAGACTGTTCTGTTCTAACGTCCCTTCCAGACCAGAATTTATAGGGAAGCTCCCCTGAAACCGGGTTCAGAGCTCCCTCTTCAGGCCTGGAGTCAGGAGAAGTGTTGCATGCTGTGGGCTTACCTGATGTGAAGACCCCTGCTTGCTTGCAGGAATTACATAATTTCCCTGGAGGGAGATAACGCTATTGTAGCAACTGGACTCTAGGGTGCCACATCAACACCTGACAAGCTATCACCAGCAGTGCATCCTGGGAGTCAAGGGGTATAAATAGACAGCTGAAGATAAGAGATAAGCTGGGTCCTAGTGACCTCCAGCTCTCACTAAGAGAGAAATGCCACTTAAAGGGACAAGTAATGAGATATAGAAATTGGTTGCGCCACGCTGCTTTATGTTTTATATCCACCCTCTGTTAAGTCACCGTTACACTCACCTTTTCCTGTTGTGCTGTCCGCACAACAGGGGGGCTCACGTAGTGAGTGCACGGGGTCTCTCTCTGGACGGTGTGGATTTCTTTCCCTTTTTCCTCGGTGTCCGCCTGTGTAATTGCACGTGATCCGTCACGTGTTTTCCTCTCCTCTGTTAGATTTGTCTTCTCTTCCAGCGCTGCTCCACCGCTCTCCCATAGGGAGATAGATATGCAGGCAATGGAATAAAACGACTGACCCGTGGAAGCGCACAAGTGCGAAACGGTGCCGTTGTCAGTGGCTCCGTCCTCCCTCCCCTCCCTGCCTTGAATGTACACGTTCCCTAATTAAACACCGATTCAGACTCGGGTGAGTGCCGTCTCTACTTTCAAGAATCTAATGGAATAAAACGATGTTTGGGTGAGCGCTGGGATATGAAGACAGCTACACTTCAACAAGTATTTTACCTGTAAGTTTATTGTTCAAATCACACTAGGTCCTCTCCCACAACATGTTTCGACGCTCAGGGCGTCTTCCACTTGAGGAAGACGCCCTGAGCGTCGAAACATGTTGTGGGAGAGGACCTAGTGTGATTTGAACAATAAACTTACAGGTAAAATACTTGTTGAAGTGTAGCTGTCTTCATATCCCAGCGCTCACCCAAACATCGTTTTATTCCATTGCCAGCACTTAAAGGGACAAGGACATATTTTAGGATTTTGGCTGTTTGGCCAGCCGCTGCGACCTTCTGTGAGTGGCCTCCACAGCCTCATCTGTGCCTTCTGATACACCCATGACAGTAAGCCTCATGCGTTTTGGCAGCACTTACTGAACTATTGTTTGCTGTGTAGCTCTCTGGACATTGTAAAGCGCTGCGGAATATGTTGGCGCTATATAAATAAAGCTTTATTATTATTATTTTAAAGCTGCACTAAATAGTGTTTAGACTTGTTTTTCTGTGGATTCCCATCTCCAGGCCTCTGGGTATTATTATTTGTGAGAACTATTTCTTGAGATTTTCAGTAGCTGCCTTTATAATGGACTTACTGTTGCTGCATTTAACGTTATCTGCCATGTGTGATAATTATAGACTTGTTCACCTTTAAACATGGTTTCAATGTGTGTCTCTGCTCCCATTTGCTAATAGATCCATGAGTAATCCTACAGCAAGTTGCAAGCAATAAGTTGCAAGCAATATATCTCTGTGTGTATCGGTACCTTCAGTCTTTTTGATAGGCTTAGTGATGACATAGGCATGGATAGTCAAGTAGGAAAATTTGATTCTTTTATCAGATTGTATTTCTTTAAGTGTATCCACAAATTTTCCTGGACTGTTACATGAAATGGACCATGGAAGTAGTGCCAGACAGGCGATCTGTAGCCGCAGATGTACTGTACAGCACTATACCCAATGCACGTGTGTATAATCAAAGTAGGCAGCTCTCTCTTTTCTTGGGTTCACCCCGGTTTACCATTCCGGGGGGCTGCACACCAGCCTACGGTGTCTTAATTTGGTGCGGCTGCAGCATTTTTATTATTCTAGGCTTGGAATAAGTTTATTTAGATTTTAATGCATATCAATAAAGTAAATGTTTGACTGTTTTATAAGCTATTGAACCAATTCAGTGAATTCCCATATTGCCGCTTCTCAGTTAAACTGCTACAACATTTTTTCCAATATTCTTATGTCTTATCTTTTCTATCATGGAGTATGTTCCAATGTATGTAAATTGAGACGGCACTGACCAGTTTATGTGCGTCAACGGTTCCTGTGTTGAAATGCATGAGCTGCGCGAAATGGTGATCCGCTGTCCGGTGCCTCCACTCCCCCTCCCTGCACTGATGTAATCCACAGACTGAAAATAAAGCTGCACTGGTGAATCCGGTGAGTGCTGTCTCTTTCTATCTACATTGGAATTTATTTGCTTTCACCACTGAAGACGTGCAACACCGGCAACAAGTGGCGGTCCCTAGGCAAGTTTAAAGGACGTAATGGTCCGTACGGGGTGTTCTTAGTGTTGGTGTACGGTCTTCACTCCATTACTAGACACCTGTATCTTTCTCCCTCATTAATGGCACAACTGAACTAGTCTTCCCAGCGATCTTTTTTAACATTTTTACACCCTATTGACAAGGATAAGTACTCCAGGCTATTTAAACAGTCCCTGATAGACTAATTTGATTACTTAGAAGGGGAAAAAAAAATCTTACCTATCGAATGAGCAGGTGATTATTATTAGCTCAATGTGAATTCAACCATAATAGGGGGGGTCCTATGTCTCCTGTTTTTCCTGCAGTCAAGAGACCTCCATTGTCACTTTGTTAATAAAAATTGAAATTTAGGGTGCTTTCACATTTGCGTTCCCCTCCGCAGCGTTCTGCGGAGGGGAGCCGCAATGTGAGCGCAGCACCGCAAGCCCCTATCTTTATAATGGGAGCGCACGGTGCTGCATCCTTTAAACATGGTTTCAATGTGTGTCTGTGCTCCCATTTGCTAATAGATCCATGAGTAATCCTACAGCATATTACAATCTATTAGCAAGAAGTCTACGCAAAGTCCCACTTTAAAAAAAAAAAAGACATGTACTGAAGCAGATACAGTTTACCAAGGAACACATCAGCTGTCCTACAGAGAAATGGAGAAATATTTTGTGAACTGAAAGTAAAATTGTTGTTTTTGGGTCCAAGGGCCACAGCTAGTTCATCAGACGACCCTCAATCTCTGAATTCAAGGCACAGTACACTCTGAAGACAGTGAAGCCTGGTGGTGCAAGCATCATCATATGGTCATGTTTCTCTTACTATGGTGCAGGGTCTATTTACCGCATACCAGGGATCATGGACCAGTTTGCATATATCAGAATACTTGAGATCATGTTGCCTTACGCTGAAGAGAAAATGTCCTTGAAATGGGTGTTTCAACAAGACAACAACCTGAAGTATATCAGTAAACGAGCAAAGTATTGGTTGCAGTCCAACAAAATTAAGATTATGGAGTGGTCGGCCTAATGCCTGGGCCTTCATTCGATAGAACACTTGTGGGGTGACATCAAAAATGCAATTTCTGAGGCAAAGCCAACAAATGCAAATAAATTGTGGGATGTAGTCAAAGTATCCTGGGCTGGAATAACAGTTGACAATTGGCAAAAGTTGGTTGCCTCTATGCAACATAGAATTGAAGCAGTTCTAAAAAAATCTGGATGTACAGGAATGCGAAATCATAAAAAAGTACATATTTAGAGTTTGTAAAGGCAAATGCAGACACTGCTATTTTTTTGAACAGCCCAATGCTATTTTTTTGTTATTTTCTGTTAAGTAGTTGAAGATTATATACAGTACATTTCTCTTCATATCTGGAGGACTATAGGGAGTGCATTAAAATATATGGAGGACTATGTGGAGTCTAATAATATATATGGAGGACCATGGGGAGTGCATTATAATATATGGAAGATTATGAAGGTGCATTTTAACATATGGAAGGCCATGGAGATGCATTATAGGACTATGGGGGCTGCATTATACTATATGGATGACCATGGTGAGTGTATTATAATATATGGAGGACTATGGGGAGTACATTATAATATATGGAAAGCTAAGGAGGTGCTATACTATATGGAAGACTATGTTGGGCATATTATACTATATTGAAGGCTATGTGGGGCCATTATAATGATCAAAGGTCTATGAGGAAGCCTTTGTATTTTATATAGGCCTATTTGAGGATCATTATCCTGTATGCTAGCAATTATATAGTGTGAAGGTTGGTGTGGGGTCCATCATACTGTGCAAAAGGCTAGTGGGGGCCATTATACTATGTGGAGTGATAATAGGGGCTGTTATAATGTATGTAGGCCAATTATACTTCAGGGACAGCTGTGTGGGGATCTCAGATGGGGAAAATTCTTTGTTGGTGTCACCAAATTTTGCCAGGGTATTTGAGGGGAGTACTGTAGTGCCATCATACTGTGTGTGGAGGGTACTGTGCAGGAATTCACTATGGTAGTATCATATGATGTTTGTGGGGTTTCTGCAGGAATCACACTTGACATCTACAATGAAAGGGTAATCTAAGGGCTTCAGTAGGAAGAAAATTACTTGGTAATGTGACCCAGCCCTTGTGTTAGTCCACTGTACGGATATATGTGTATTACTGATTATAGGAACTGATTTAGGAACCAGCAATATTGTAAACCAGGGCCGGTGTCAGCACCCTGCATACCCAGGCAAGTGCTGGGGCCCTGAAAATCTGGGGGGACCCACTGGCCATCAGGGACAGGTAGCCTGACAGCCAGGGGCCCATTAGGGACCGAAAGTCCTGTCAATGAGTGGCCAATCCGGGACACTCAGCAAGTAGCTGAGTGCTTCTACAGTGCTGTCAGTGCACATGGCTAATTTGCATGCGATGCAGATTAGCCATGTGCTTTCTCCAGGCTGTGGAGCTTCCTCCTCTGCCAACTGCAGCAGTGATGATTCATCACCCTGCAACATCATCACACTGCATCAGGCAATGAGGAGGAAGCAAAGACCGGAGCGTGCTGCAAGGATGCAGTGGGGACAGCATCTGCAGAGAAGGGCACAGCCCCGGCGGAGTGGAGGGAAGGTGAGCATAATCATGTTTTTTTTTTTACTGTGAGGCCAGGCTGTGCTGAGGTATATAGAGGCTGTGCGGGCTGTATATGGAGGCTTTGCTGGTGTATATGGAGGCTGTACTGGGGTATATAGAGGCTGTGCTGGGGTATATAGAGGCTGTGCTGGGGTATATAGAGGCTGTACTGGGGTATATGGAGGCTGTACTGGGGTATATAGAGGCTGTGCTGGGGTATATAGAGGCTGTACTGGGGTATATGGAGGCTGTACTGGGGTATATAGAGGCTGTGCTGTCTGTATATGGAGGCTTTGCTGGGGTATATGGAGGCTGTACTGGGATATATAGAGGCAGTGCTGGGGTATATAGAAGCTGTACTGGGGTATATGGAGGCTGTTATGGGGTATATAGAGGCTGTACTGGGGTATATAGGGGCTGTGCTGGGGTATATGGAGGCTGTACTGGGGTATATAGAGGCTGTGATGGGGCATATAGAGGCTGTACTGGGGTTTATAGAGGCTGTGCTGAGGTATTTGGAGGCTGTTCTGTATATATAATATGGAAGCTGTGCTGGGCTTTATATATTATTTGGAGGATGCTGCTGGGCTGCCATAGCTTCCAAATAATATATAGAGCCTGGCACATCCTCCAAATAATATACAGAGCCCAGCACAGTCTCCAAAAATATATACAGCCCAGCACAGTCTCCAAATAATATATACAGCCAAGTACAGCCTCCAAATAAAATATATATAGCCTAGCACAACCTTCAAATAATATATACAGCCTGCGGCCTCTATATTATATATATAGCCTGGCAGTCTCCATATTGTATATACAGTCCAGCAGTCTCCATATTATATATATTGTGGTGATGTGGCCCATGGCCGGGGTACAATCACATGTAGGATCAGAGGATGATCCTGTGCACACTGGCCGGTTTTCCTGTGATGATAATACTGTGTGAACCAACCTGAACACAATGAGGTTTCATGAGCCTAATGAGCGGCAGTGAGAGTGGGATGAGATCCATGAGGAATAGGATGAAATGAATGAGTGCTGACAACCCGGAACACAGGGAGTTAACCTGAGCTGTGTGACAGGCTGATTACAAGCAGCTGAGGGGGTGTGTCCATGTGGGAGTGGCTGGCACGATAAGAACCTGCCAGGTGTCTGAGTGAAGAGAGGACGATGGGAATCAGAGAAGTCCAGACCACTGCCATGTGAAGACGTGCTGGAAGTGATGGGAGCCTGCAAGCTCCATGCTAGTGCACCTGATGTGTGCATGCCAGCCAGTGTCCAGGACCGAGGACGGCTCAAGGGCCAGGTGGTCTTGTGTGTACTAAGTGACAGGGCTCCTGGTACTATTGTGGGTCCTGAGTGTGTAGCATATTGGTGTATGTAAAAATGCCATGAATGCTGTGTCATGCATGAGTCATAATGGTTTATGAAAAAGTGCCATGTGTGATGACTCATGTGCTATAGGATGGGGAATGATCCCTGTCAGGGTGATAGACGGTGATAGCCGTCTTTAGAACCAGACTGAGGTCTGCAAGGGTCGGTGGGTGACGCCTTGAAGTTCTGGGGAAAACGTATGTGAATGTCCTGTAATGTAATGTCATATGGGAATGTCATATAATGCAATGTAAGGACATGCATATTATATGTGAAAATGGAAATAGTGTTATGGTTTATGTGTTGAAAGCGGTTTATGACAGAAATTAATAAATCCGCTGCTTATGTTACGTTGAAATGTAGTCGCTGCTGTCATTTTCCCCGTGCCAAGCGGGTTCCCCTGGGGCGCTACCTCACAATATGTACACAAAGCTAGCCAAGGCTGTGAGAAGCCAGAAAGTGTCAAAAACGTCTGAGGGTCTGGACTACCGACAAGTGCCATTAAACAGAGCAAGTCCAAGGACCTGGTTGGAGATCCCAGTAAGTGCCTTCCTTAACGTTTAAACTGGCTGGAGTCAGTCTTTGGAGCTGGCAACACTTCTGACAGGTCACCCCAAGGAAAGGGAATTATGTGACTGATTGAGGTCAGCGAGTGAAGGACTGCTCTACCCTCACAGGAACACACTGTAGCCAGTGTGTGTGGGCACAGGTCATATATGTTACTGTACAGCGTGTGGGCGTACCCACTGAAGATATGGACTGTCTCTCATGCACATTGCTTGTGGACTGTGTATAATAGTTGTTATGCAAAGCCGACATAGCCATTTATGTGCCATGAATAAACCAGGATGAACTTGTTTAATTAGAAACCGTTGCAGGGTTCCTGAATTCTACTGCCAAGCGAGTCTTCCCCGACACATCAGTGAGCGCAGCCACACAATGGGCACATATTAGCCTTCATCATTTTGTCCGTCCCTCGTACGTGGACAAATTTGTGCATTTTTATTTTTTTTTTATCTCTTATATTCATAAATAAAAGTTAATTTTTATGCCCAATACTTGTCATTGAATTCTGTTGTGGTTTGTGAATATTTTATTGCCTATGTTATGTTAATAACAATTCAACCTGGAAATAAACCATCGGCATCTATGCGAGCGGTGTGATTATGGAAATCAGTATGTTCATTCTATTTTTGCATTTTCCTGGCCCCCTTTTAGAACAATTCTATTTGCTGCGACACAGTCCAACATCTTTATCATTACATATAAATAGCTGTCATGTCGGGAGGCAGCCATGCCGAAATACTAATTACTTCTCAGGCTCCTGAGATGACACAGAGCAAGTGAATCTTAAGAAATAATAAGGAGGCCTATGTATTTGCTAATGCATCTAAGACTCAGAGCATTTAAAGACTCGGGAATAAAGCAGCAAGGTATTTATTGGGATAATACAGAGACTTCCAGGTTCCTAATCTAAATTTTAGGGTGGTTTCACACTTGCATTTTTAGTCTTGCATGCATATCCATCCAAATCCAGAAGCATCCTGACCCCTATACTTAAAATGAGGCTGCAGGTGCATGCAATGGCATCAGGATTCAGCCTGATCCTACCACATCAGTTTTTTTGTCACCCTGTCTGGCCACTTGAAGTTGCATTTTTGGGACCAGACTAAAATCCTGATATTTCCAGATGTGTCTGGTTCCGTCTACAAATAGAATTTGGTCCAATGGTGGAAGGATCCAGAAGGTGCGGATCCATCCACCTGGATCTGTTTAACCCAACTTGGCATGCCCAGACTCCTCCCTCCTGCTTAATAGCTCCACTCTCCTCCTTCCTCCCTAATTGCTACTCCCTCCTCCCTCCTCCCTAATTGCTCCTCTCGACTCCCTCCTCCCTCCTGCCTACTCGCTCCTCCCTCCTGCCTAATCACTCCCTCCGACTCTGTCCTCCCTCCTACGTTCCTTATCACTGCTCACAACTCTCTCCTCCCTTCGCCCTTCTGCCTAATTACTTCTCCTGACTTCCTCCTCCCTCCTGTAAATCACTCCTGCCAACTCTCTCCTCCCTCCTCCCTCCTGCCTAATCGCTCCTCCTGACTCTTTCCTCCCTCCTGCCTAATCACTCCTCCTGACTCCCTCCTCCGTTCTGCCTAATCACTCCTCCCAACTCCCTCCTGCTTAATCTCTCTCCTCCCTCCTTCCTAATCGATCCTCCCCCCTGCCTAATCACTACTCTCTCCTGCCCAATCACTCCACCTGACACCCTCCTTCCTCCTCTCTCCTGCCTAATCACTCCTCCCTCCTGCCTAATTGCTCCTCTCTCCTGCCTAATCGCTCCTCCCTACTGCCTAATCACTCCTTCCAACTCCCTCCTCCCTCCTGCTTAATCGCTCCTCCCTTCTCCTAATCGCTACTCCCGCCTCCCTCCTGCCTAATCTGTCCTCCTGACCTTCTCCTCCCTCCTGCCTAATCACTACTCCTCATGCCTAATCGGTCCTCCTGACTTTCTCCTCTCTCCTGCCTAATCACTACACCCTCCTGCCCAATCACTCATCCTGACACCCTCCTCCCTCCTGCCTAATCACTCCTCCCTCCTGTCTTATCGCTCCTCCCTCCTGCCTAATCACTTCTTCCAACTCCCTCCTTCCTCCTGCTTAATCGCTCCCTCCTCCTGCCTAATCGCTCCTCCCTCCTGCTTAATCACTCCTCCCAACTCCCTCATCCCTTCTGATTAATCGCTCCTCCCTCCTGCCTAATCGCTCCTCCCTCCTTGTTGGAATATGTTTAGTGCAACAACTTCATTTCTGTATAAGTAAGTGTTCTATTGCTAGGTTTGTGCATTGTCTATAAAGTTAGGTAAAAGAAAAACACTCCCAGAGGTTCACACACAGGAAAGACCATGTGACTGTACTCAGTTTCCTGTGTCTGTGCATGAGAGGAGAAGCAGCCTGCTGATGCTGCACAGAGACACTTAATATACAGTGCGGTGCAAATTAATTAGGACAAAGCAAGTTTTTCTTGCATTCATTTTACTATTTCAGATAAGTGTTTTATCAGTTCTTGGTGTTGTTTTCCTTTTTCTTCCACATTTCCCTTTTCGTTTTGGAGAAAACGATCCAGTTTCATTGCGTGTACAAATTATTCTCGAAGCGGTAGATTTTCCAATACCTTCGGTGGAAGTGATTTCTCCTACAGTCAGACGTGTATGTTCATTAAGAGTAATAATTCTAGACCTCTTCCGTGGAGTAACATCCATTTTTACAGGCACAAATCACACTGAGAGAAAAAGTAACTAAACCACTCCTCACAGAAACAAGCTCTCAACTGAAGCTGAGGGGGCAGCTAGCTGCTATTTTCTGACTAAAACCAGTCAAACCACATTTTGTTACTCAAGGTTGTACACTCACACCTGTTCAAAGCAGGTAAAACTGGTTTGAATCACTGACTGGTAACCAACTTACGATTTTACTTACAAAAATGCTTTGTCCCAATTAATTTGCATAGCACTGTATATATATTCCTGATTCCACAAAGCCTCTCATATCTGTACCTGTTTATCGCTAATTAAAGCTCTGTTCTGTTGTGAACACACTTGAGTATCCTTAATGATCCGCTGCCAACACTCCTCCCTTCTGCCTAATCAGTCCTCTCCTCCTCCCTCCTGCCTAATTACTACTCCCTCCTGCCCAATCACTCCTCCTGACATCTTCCTCACTCCTCCCACCTGCCTAATCACTCCTCCCTCCTCCCTCCTGCCTAATCGCTCTTCCCGACCCCTGAGGTCCAGATCAGGCATCCGGCACCTGTGGTGGCATCAGTTTGCGAATGCACAGCCAGATGCAGATACTCCTGTTTTGAGCATGATCTGGCCACACCGCAAGTGTAAAGCCACCCTTATCCCTGGTTGTATCCAATGTGTCTTTATAATTCTAATCTGTTCCAGAATGTGAACCCCCACCGGACGCTGTGCCGCTCTCCTCTGGTGACTTGTCTCTTTCCCCAGTGTCAGGTCTAGTGGTGTCTGACTATGCTGAACGCATCCGACCAAGTGCAGAACACAAGGAGCTAATAAGATGAATCTATTAGTATTCAGGTCAGGGATTCAAGGACATCCTTTACAAGTTCAAGTGTTTGTGCTTGAAGCACCATTACAAAAATACAGAATTCTGCAATCCTTATATTAGGAGATTGTGCAGCCCGAAAGCATCAATTATTAAGGTTAATATTATGAAAATGCCATTTTCATGTCCCTTCTTAACAGCTTAACCCAATTAAATATTTAAGCGGACACCGTGGCAGGATGTATGCATGTTGATTTCATGATTTAAGGCGCAAAGTGAAGAGGGCGGCTGTGCGTGAAGATAGACAGCCTAATGGACGTGTGCAGGGACTGGAACGTACCCTACAGTCAGCAAGTTCAACTCTGCTAAATGGGATTAATGGGTTGACATAAAAAAGCTGAAGTAATAGAGCGCACGACATGCCCTGATCTTGTGATATAATGTCTACAATCTATATGGGGAGGGCAGCGGTGGTGGGCTGGTGGCTCAAACATGAGCAGGATACTTTATGATTAAAAAAATGTTGGAATCACCAATGGGCAATCTAATCCTACAATGGACAAGCTGGGTGCAGGAACTTCCCCAAGTAGGAGATGGGGGCAGCGCTGGTGAATCATGGAGACGGACCAGCCGCTCACAACCTTTTAACAGAGGGGAGCAGCTGCTTACATAATGCACTCTAATGAAGCTGCATAGGGAGTCTGTCATATAGATAGGTGACATACACACATAGTGTCTGAACAGGAGCCTATTAGTGGCACCAGGTGTGGCGGGCCAGTTACTACTGCATAACTATATACACAATGTCTGAACATTAGCCTATTAGTGACGCAAGTTAAACACTACATGAGTGTGTACCCCACATGACAGATTCACCATTTTACCAACCAAACTCAGAGAGCTCCAATACAACATGCAAATATGATAAAATATGCATGGAGGTATTAGTTGGTATTTTGGCCATAATACAGAAACCTACAACCCAAAGCATCAAGGGTCCTCACTTTTGCCGGTCCCTGTCTACACTCACAATAGCTGAACCAAGAAAAAAGTTACCTTATGTCGTGCAGTGGAGGTTAATCGTGCACAGAGGAAAATGACAGACAACAACTATGCTTCTATGTCAGCAAATTCCTGAAGCGGTGACACCCCACAGGTTTATTATATGGGCAAATGCTAATACATGAGTTAATACCACTTCAAAATCAATGGTTATATTCTCAATTCTTCACAATGATTGGTTCCCCAACAATGTCTACTATATGTTGATTGGCGCCATATGATGTCACCTTATGATGTCAACAATTGGCAGGGTAGATGAGGTTATTGAGGGACATGAAAAGTCCCAAAAAAGTCCAGGCCGGGCATGTGGCCCTACGCCCTTATCTTATCTTGACCGAATGGAGCCTTGAAGGGACATGTCTTTACATGTCTTTACATGTCTTTAGACATATTCAACATAGAGACCATCTCATAATTCAAGACAAGATGGCGTCTTCAGTAAATCCAGACCATTAACAACTATCCAGTTCTTTGTTGTCAGATAATTTCCCTGACAACTTGTATAATGAAATCACCAATTGCCACTCTAATCCTACAATGCACAAGTTGGGTGTAAGGTACTTACCCAAGTAGGAGGTGGGGGCAGCACTGGTGGATCATGCGGATGGACCTGTGATGTTCCTGTGCTTAGCTAATCTTATATATATGTCCCTGCTATGTACTGTGTAATGGATGTGTCTGACAGTACAGGGACATGGTCTGATCATACCACATCTCCTGGGCTGAGATAATCTATATTTTGTGTCCCTGCTATGTACTGTGTAATGGATGTGTCTGACAGTACAGGGACATGGTCTGATCATACCACATCTCCTGTACTGAGATAATCTTATATATGTGTCCCTGTTATGTACTGAGTAATGGATGTGTGTGACTGTACAGGGACATGGTTTGATCATACCACATCTCCTGTGCTGAGATAATCTTATATATGTGTCCCTGCTATGTACTGTGTAATGGATGTGTCTGACCGTACAGGGACATGGTCTGATCATATCACATCTCCTGTGCTGAGATAATCTTATATATGTGTCCCTGCTATGTACTGTGTAATGGATGTGTCTGACCGTACAGGGATATGGTATGATCATACCACATCTCCTGTGCTGAGATAATCTTATATATGTGTCCCTGCTATGTACTGTGTAATGGATGTGTCTGACCGTATAGGGACACAATCTGATCAAACCACATCTCTTGGGCTGGGAAAGAAGTAGAAACATCTTCAGATAACACAACATGAGATCACAGCTAATTCTTCTTGTCAGGTTAAACATTTTCCTGCCTGTTTATAAACAGGTTTTACCTAACAAAAAGCAGCAGCTGGGATCCCATGCTCTCCAGTTCTCCA
This sequence comes from Allobates femoralis, assembly GCA_033576535.1. Taxonomy (NCBI): domain Eukaryota; kingdom Metazoa; phylum Chordata; class Amphibia; order Anura; family Aromobatidae; genus Allobates; species Allobates femoralis. Next base: position 40,072,168 of record JARQOC010000008.1, on the reverse strand, counting down.
TACAACTTTATAGGCTCCAAACCAATTGTCATCTCCTATCTCAGCAATGGGAATATCTGTATTCACTGAAGACACAGTTTACCTATGAACTGAAAATTTTGAGAATAAAAGATCAGTCCAGAAGGAGAACAGAGCTGATTTTTCTGATAAGATATATTACAAAGTTTGTTATTTTCATGTGTACTATTGAGTTAAGAAAAAAAAGTATCTAAAACAGCGGTTACTCTTTAAATAATTTCACAACCTTTGACATATTCATACCTCATGGTCTGGAAGGAGTTCCCGACCAATGATGTATGTGTACACAGTTGTGTAAGTGATAGCTAAACTCCAGCTTCCACACCCAGGTCCATTGCTTGTGTTGCCCCTGGCAGTTTAACCCCCTAAATGCTGCAATCAATTCTGATTACAGCATTTAGATGACTGGGAAAAGGAAAAACATTATAGCTTTCCCAAATTGAGGGTCCTCAGTGGTTGATACCTTTTTATGGCTAACTGAAAAAATGGTAAACATAGCAAGCTTTCGGGACACTCTGGCCCCTTCGTCAGGCTGATAATGACACATATTCTGAAGACACATACATATATACATAAGCAAATGAAAGAGAAAAAAAAAAAGGCAAAACAGTATTATATGCTCTGGTGGATATGACAGGTGACGCAAAGCAGAGTAGGGTTAGGGAGGGGTGGAGGAGCACGGACAGAGAAACTAGATGTCTAAGATAAGCGGAACCAATTGTATTAGGTAAATGATTAGCAACCCATGGAGACCTGAAAATACTTAGTTAAGTTGTGGAGAGCAGAGTTCTAAGTGACACAGTTCACAGAAGCTGAAGCTACCTGGGATCTTGTAGTCCTGATCTGTCCCAGGAATCCTTAGCAGTCTCCGATTTTGGGTACAGCAAAAAATCAGACAGAATCAGATCTGTCACAAATCGGATGCCATTAAGGACAAATCCGTACAGATCCATGGCCCATAGAGATACATGGGGGGGCTAAATCGGATCCGTGGCTGTCTGTTTTATAACGGACGGCCACGGATCCCCAAAAATCGCAATGTGAAACCAGCTTAAGAACTGTATCCATGTATGGCACAGACATCTTGGGCACAGAGACCCAGAAACAGTAAGGAAGCTAGGTCAACTTGCAAATGGTGTTGAAATCAAGCAATGTAGTCAAATGATGATCAGCACTTGCTGTCTTAAAGGGAAAATGTTCAGAAAATCCTTTCCTAAAGTAAGCACCACTACATCTGCACAGCCACTGGATTTGATACACACAGATGTTTGCGGTCCAATGAGTGTTCAAACTCCAAGCAAGAAGAGTTATTTTCTCACATTTATTGATGACTACTCCAGATATACAGTCGCCTATCTGCTTCACAGTAAGGATGAAGTTCCACAGAAACTTGAAGAATATCTTGCCCTAGTGTTTAACAAATTTGGAAGAATGCCAAAAGCCCTGCTTGCAGATAATGGGACTGAGTATACAAGTGGTAAGGTGCAAACGATTTTGAAAAAGAATGGAATCGTGTTCCAGACTACCAGTCCATACAATCCAGAACAGAATGGCATTGCAGAGAGAAAGAACCGCACTTTCTGTGAAAGTGGAAAAAGTATGTTGTTTGATGCCAATCTACCTACAATGTTCTGGGGAGAAGCCATCATGGCAGCTTGCTATCTTCAAAACAGATTGCCAGGTAAAGCCACAAATAAAACTCCATATGAGCTATGGAACTGTGAGAAGCGTAACCTGAAGCATCTCGGGATATTTGGAAGCAAAACATTTGTGTATGTTCCCAAAGAAAAAAAGTGGTAATCACATGCAAAGCAAGGAGTCCTGGTGGGCTATAGCGAGACTCAAAAGGGATACAGAATCCTGCACCCGGAGACCAACACAGTGACAATCAGCAGAGATGTAGTGATTGATGAGAACTCTGTTTCGCTCAAATTCCTTGAAGTTACACCAGTCATTCAAGCCAAGAAACAAGAACAAGAATTTCAATCACCAAACCCAGACACTGAAAAGGAAAACACGGAAGCCTGGATAAGCTCTCAAGCCAGCAAGGAAGAAACAGAAGAACCAAGTCAACCTCCAGTCAGGAGATCAGGAAGACCAAACAAAGGTATCCCAGCTAGATGCCTTTCTTATATGGTCAGAACACTTCCTGAACCAGAGCCACAGTCATGGTAAGATATGCAAAAACTGCCTGTCCACGAGAAACAGAACTGGATAACTGCCGCTATTGAATAGATGGAGTCCCTTCACCAACTCCAGACATGGGAGCTTACAGAGCTACCGTAAGGAAAAGAGCTGTCAGAAGCCAAAGGTTCATCTAAACTACAGCAATGAGAATTACAGATAAGCAGTGGGGGCACGTCTGTATATGAGGACAGCCAAGGATGTATTAAACTTGCCAGCAGTGAGAAGATTAATGCAAGGACTAAGCGTGGTGTGCTAGAGTTTGTTTATTGCAAGTCTGACAAGATGTTAGCTGATGGTATGACAAAACCATTGCCAATAGCCAAGTTTGAGGACTTAAGAACCGCAATGGGACTTACAGGATAAGTGTGGCGCCCCTATGGCTAGGCACCACAGGGAGGTACTGCACCCCAAAAAGAAGATGTAGTGCCTCCATAGCTAAGGATTTGGGATTGTGCTTATGGAGTCTGTATTAGCACCCAACACTAGGCCACCTTAGTATAGAGGGACTGATATACAGTAGGTCCGGGGGGTGGAGCCTAGTTTAGAGTGGGAAAACCAGGAAGTAGAGAGATTTTAAGTCAGACAGTTCTGGGAAGGCAGTCAGTTAGGACGTGCCTGACAGCTGAGTGACAGAGGGATCACCCATCTCCAGGAGGGTGACCCAGGACAGAAGGAGACAAACCAGCAACAGTTGGAGCCGGCTGGTTAAGTCTGGGGAAACACCAGCAACACGGACGCTAAGGCGGTCAGCGGTTCATCCCTGACCGCAAACCGACGAGCCACGGGTCCTCTAAAACCGGGTAGCCGTAGGCGCCACAAGACGGTACCTCACTCCTCAGGCCCATAATCAGTCCAAGGCTACGAGGGTAACGGTCTGGATTCCGGTGGCGGGAGAGATAATGCATTCCTGCTGCTCCAGTCCGTACCGGTCAAAGATAACTCGTGCCTCAACGTACAAGACCAGGGGACTGGCGAGAGAGCTCTGCAAAGGTGGTTAAAGACAGAGAGGAAGATAAACTTAGGCCCCGAAAATAATAAGAAAGGAACATCTTCAGACTCCATAGGGGCTCCCTGAACCCGCAGCTACGTCCCTGTTCTTCCAGACTGTACCATTTATTGTATGACATCTGCCAGCCTACCAGTAAAAGGACGTTGAAGCTGAAACGGTGTCTGTCTTCCTTCTCGCCGGTGCTCAGTGGGCCTCAGCATCCTCAGAGGGGTAAGAACAACTACTCCCCTCTTCATCATCCCTGCCCTAAGGTAAAGCTCTACCTGTGGGGAGCTGTACTACACTAAGCTGCATCCCATCACTTCAGTGGCCTGCCCGCAGCGCTGGTACCAACATTACCAGGACCCACAGGTGGCGTCACGGACTACTTATCCTTGTAAATATTTCCCCTATCAAGCAAATGACAGCCAGGGCAGGGAATCGGGGACGCGACCACCCGTGATTCCCCGTCACAACCATCAAATCCATCTTGGTGTCCGAATACCCCTCTCCCTATGCTCATCATAAGCAGTTGTTGAGTGGGTGGGTATTGGAATATGTTTAGTGCAATAACTCCATTCCTGTATATGTAAGTATTCTATTGCTAGGTTTGTGTATTGTCTATAAAGTTACCGTATATACTCGCGTATAAGCCGAGTTTTTCAGCCCAAAAATTGGGCTGAAAAGTACCCCCCTCGGCTTATACGCGAGTCAGTGCTGTATACCGATGTATACATCGGTACATACCGATGTATACATCGGTATACAGCAGCCCCCGCATCCCCAGTAATGCAGGGCCCCCCCAGGGTCTCTCCGGTCACCTGTAAAGCAAGCTATACTTATCAGTGTCCCGCTCGCACCCGCCGCTGCCGACATCCACGATCCTCCATCTTCATGCGACTCCTCTTCCTGTTTCTGTGCGCGTCGCCGGCAATGACGTCATTCCCGGCGACGCGCACAGGAAACAGGAAGAGGAGTCGCATGAAGATGGAGGATCGCGGATGTCGGCAGCGGCGGGTGCGAGCGGGACACTGATAAGTATAGCTTGCTTTACAGGTGACCGGAGAGACGCTGGGGGGGGCCTGCATTACTGGGGCTGCCTGTATACTACCGCTGGGGCTGCTATATACCTCTGGGGCACTGTATACTACCACTGGGGCTGCTATATACCTCTGGGGCCCTGTATACTACCACTGGGGCTGCTATATACCTCTGGGGCACTGTATACTACCACTGGGGCTGCTATATACCTCTGGGGCCCTGTATACTACCACTGGGGCTGCTATATACCTCTGGGGCACTGTATACTACCACTGGGGCTGCTATATCCCTCTGGGGCCCTGTATACTACCACTGGGGCTGCTATATACCTCTGGGGCACTGTATACTACCACTGGGGCTGCTATATACCTCTGGGGCCCTGTATACTACCACTGGGGCTGCTATATACCTCTGGGGCACTGTATACTACCACTGGGGCTGCTATATACCTCTGGGGCCCTGTATACTACCACTGGGGCTGCTATATACCTCTGGGGCACTGTATACTACCACTGGGGCTGCTATATACCTCTGGGGCCCTGTATACTACCACTGGGGCTGCTATATACCTCTGGGGCACTGTATACTACCACTGGGGCTGCTATATACCTCTGGGGCCCTGTATACTACCACTGGGGCTGCTATATACCTCTGGGGCACTGTATACTACCGCTGGGGCTGCTATATACCTCTGGGGCCCTGTATACTACCACTGGGGCTGTATATACTACCACTGGGGCTGTATATACTACTGGGGCTGCGTGTATACTACCACTGGGGCTGCTGTATCTACCTCTGGGACTGGTGTATACCACACTGCTGGGGCTGTATACTTGTGCTAGGGTCCACCCTCGGCTTATACACGAGTCAATAGATTTTCCCAGGTTTTGGGGGCAAAAGTAGGGGGGTCGGCTTATACACGGGTCGGCTTATACACGAGTATATACGGTAGATAAAAAAAAACACTTCAGAGGCTCACGCACAGGAAAGACCATGTGACTGCACTCAATTTCCTATGTCTGTGCATGAGAGAAGCAGCATGCTGATGCTGCACAGAGTCATTTAAGATATGCATGTTTCTGATTCCACAAAGCCTGTAATATCTGTACCTGCTTATTGCTAATTAAAGGTTTGTTCTGTTGTCAACACGCTTGAGAGTATCCTGAATGATCCACTGCCAACAGTTCTGGAACTTTAAAATTGATGACCCATTCTGATCAATATGGGTGCAAGTTGTTAGAACCCCCGCAATCTGATATTGATGGTTTATTATAGGGAAAAAATAATTGAAACAGTATTAGCTTACACCTAAAAAACACTTCCTAGTATATGTCCTTGAATTACATGGTAATGTTATCCTGTACTGGAACTTGATGCTTGTTTGATCTCTGTATTTTATAAAACATCCTAAAGATAAATATGTTGTCAATGTCTACAAAATTCAAGGTAAAATTTTATTAGAAATGCAGAATACATGGAGATCAAGAACAGTATAAAGGTACCGTCACACGCCGCAATCTCGGCTGGCGATGTGTGGCGATCTAATGTGCCCGCTCACTGTTTTCGTGGTCACCTCAGATCGCTGATGGCGGCATCACACGCCGCAATTTCCCCTGAAGCTAAGGCTATGTGTTGCTCCGGTAATCGCCTCCCCTATAGCAGAACCAATCTTGCCTAATTCCATCGCCGCTTCACACGCTGCAATCTCAAATGCAATATGGGTGTACAAGTTCAGCGCGGTGAGGAGATAGGCGTGTCACAGTGGTGTATACCGCGCCCCATGCACGCTCATTGGACAATGCAACAGTGTTACGATTGGTCACTCTGCTCTGGGAGGTTGGCTAATACATGACGCCATTGTGTATCGGAGTTTGCACTTAGTTTGTGGACGGTTGTATAGCTGAAGATGTGTGTGGTTCTCTTCAGATATGGCGCGGTGTCAGCTGACAGCCAATGTGAACACAGTAGCCCACACCAATCATCTCAGACGGGGCGCGAACTCCAGCACGCTGAGGCACGCCTACGGGAAATAATAGGCAACGCTCTTTCCATCATTAAAGACACAGTCCTGCATCCTTATAGCACAGGAAGCAGCACTGATTACGAACCTATTATCTCTGACACAAGCCTACAAAACTCTGGGCAGCTCCAACATGGCCCTGGCTGACACTAACTAGGCAGACATTTCCACCATGCTGCACCGTCCACACACCACGAGCAATGACCTGCAGTCTGAGCATCAACAAGCCGCCACTGCACTAAGCTGGTAAAATGGTGCATGTTCCCCAACAAATCACACCTCCTTCTCCCAAAGCTTTCCCGAAGCCTTCTTCTCATCCCTAATAACCTCCCTGTCCCACAATCCCAAACAGCTTTTTAAAACCTTCTTTACTCCGCCCGACCGCTCCTCCTCCCTCTTCCCTTTCCTCTGCTGAAGCCTTTGCCTCCTTCAAGCAGAAGATCGATAAAATCAGAGACAGATTTGACTCACTGTCCCCACAGCTTTCCCTCTCACTTACACTCCCCTCTCCTTCCATCAGCTGCCTCTCCCCCATTACCGAAGATCAGCTCTCCTACCTTCTGTCAAAGTCAGACCTTACCACCAGCGCCCATGACCCGGTCCCATCCCATTCCCAGCTTCATTCCCAGCCTCACCTCAGTCTTCATCCCAACCCTAACCGATCTCTTCAACTTATTGCTTTCTACTGGCATCTTTCCCTCAGCCTTCAAACATGTCTTGATCACACCCATTCTCAAAAAACCCTTCTTTGACCCAACATCTGTTTCTATCGCCCCATATCTCTTCTCCCCTCAAAACTACTTGAATAAAACGTCCATTCAGAACTGTCCTCCTACCTCTTCTCCTGCTCCCTCTTTGACTGCCTACAATCCGGCTTCTGACCCCACCATTCCACCAAAACAGCCCTAACCAAAGTCAACAATGACCTACTGACCGCTAAGAGCAAGCGACACTACGTCCTCCTCCTCCTCGACCTATTTACCGCCTTCGACACTGTTGACCATTTCCTCCTACTTCAGATCCGGGAATCTCTTGGCATCACTGACCTAGCCCTCTCCTGGATCTCCTCTTACCTAATGGACCAGACTTTCAGCGTCACCCACTCCCACACCTCCTTCCCCTATCAATCGGTGTCCCCTAAGACTCGGTTCTGGGACATCTACTCTATTCCATCTACACTCTCGACCTAGGACAACTCATTGAGTCCCATGGCCTTCAGTACCATCTCTACGACGATGACACCCAGATCTACCTGTCTGGGCCCGGCATCACCTGCCTACTATCTAAAATTCCATAATGCCTGCCACCCTCTCATCCTTCTCTGCTTGCTTCCTTAAACTGAACATGGACAAAACTGAGTTCATCGTCTTCCCCCAAGTTGCTCTACCCCACTACCCGACCTATCCATCACTGTCAATGACTGCTCACTCTCCCCAGTCTCCCACACCAAATGCCTCAGGGTAATCCTTGACTCTTCCCTCTCCTTCGCCACCTCCTGCTGACTCCAGCTCAAACACATTTCCTGGGTTTGCACTTTCCTTGACCATGACACCGCTAAAACACTTGTTCATGCTCTCATCATCTCCCGCCTTGACTACTGCAACACCTCCTGCTTAAATGCCTCCCCGCTACCTCCCTTGCACTTCTCCAATCTATCCTAAACTCTGCTGCCCGACTGATCCACCTGTCTCCCCGCTACTCTCCTGTCATCCCCCTCTGCCAAGCCCTTCACTAGCTCCTCACTTCTCAGAGATCCTGGTTTAAAACCCTAAACATGACATACAAAGCTATCCACAACCTGTTTCTTCCATACATCTCTGACATGGTCTTCCGATGCCTACCCTCACGCACCCTGCAATCCTCCCAAGAGCTCTTCTCTACCCCCTCTTATTTCCTCCTCTTTCAACCGCATACAAGATTTCTCCTGTGCATCTGCTATACTCTGGAACTCTCTCCCCCAACACATCAGACACTCGCCTTCCCTGGGAACCTTCAAAAGAAACCTGAAGACCCACCTCTTCCATCAAGCCTACAACCTGCAATGAGACCCGGTCCACTGCACCGTCTCACTATTGGCACTACCCCCTGCCTCTGTATCCTCACCCATCCGTCTTAAACTGTGAGCCCTCGCGGACAGGGTCCTCTCCCCTCCTGTACCTGTACGACTCGATAGTCCATATATATTGTACTTGTCCTCCTCTGCCCTTTCGATATGTAAAGCGCCATGGAATGTAATGGCACTATATAAATAAATAATAATAAACCTAAGGCTATGTTTAGACGGAGTGTTTTTGATCCATTATTGATGCGTTTTTGACGGGTGTGTTTTTAAGCCCATAGACAATGGTTTCAATGGGGAAAGCAGATCAGTAAAAGTGCAACAAGCATATCAAGGCTGCTGTATTCCCCAGCGTGGTGACTTTAATTTTCTGAGATAATGACCTTTGTGTTTTCTTTGGCTGTAAGCCATAATCATCAACATTTACAGAACTAAACACTTGAAATAGATCACTCTGCAATGACTCTATATGCGTTCTATTTTTTTTATTGAATTACTCAAAAAATTAACATTTTGATGATATTTTAATTCATTGAGATGCACCTGAACATAAACTGGGTTGTGAATACTTAGGTGCAGTCATTATTGAAGTGTGACATTTTACTATGAAACATAATGATGAAAATAAATAAGTTTCTTCAGTTCACCATTCACCACAAATTAATATGGAATGCTGAATTAGACTACTGGGCACTGCAGGAATGCCCGGAGGACAACTGGAATATGCATTATACATGAAATGTGAGCCCCAATGGGGACAGTGTTGCAAATGTATGTAATTATGCATGTATGTAACTTCCATATATATAAGAAACCAGGAGTGCACCAAAGTAAGGGCAATCCTGGAAACTACTCAAGGGTAACTGAATACATAAGAACAAGGAGTCAAAGCTTCAAATGAGCAATTAGGGTGCTGATTTATTGCCATACACCATAAAAAAGCCCAGGAAGGGGAGGCAGTGCAAAGTGAACAATGTCATGATAGGTGCAAAACAGCGGATTACAACAGATCATCTTGGATTGCACATGGGTGAACATGAATAGGCCAAAAACAAGATTACCACAAACAGGGCTGCCACTAGGAATTTCAGGCCCCTTACTAGCAAAACTTTGGGCCTCCGAGATTCCACCCCCATCTCCACCTCCATTCTAGGCTCCAACTCCACCCAGGCTCCGCCTCCACCCCGCGAATCTTCCATATTTTCACCGTCCACTATTGATTGGAAAAACTCCACTTCTGCACCGCGTCCTCACTAATTACGCATTAACCTCTTTCCATACCTTGATCTTTATTAGAGCCGAGGAGGGATGTGAACAATAAATGTTACATGAGGCAGAATAATACTGGGGGTGTTATTCATCACCTTGTACAGGGGTGGGGAACCCTTATCTTGCCGGGAGGACATTTGGAAATTTCTACCATCATTGAGGGGCCGCACATCACCATGACAATTACCTGGCTACATTTAATTAATTACCTCACCTAATTTGATGGCTGCAGCTGCTTCTCTGTGTCCTGTGATGTTCGGTGATATCTGATCTTCCAGGTTTGCGTTGGTCTGCAGCGCAGTCGACTCTGTGACAATCTAATATATAAAGCTGAATGTGTGTATGTGTGTGTGTGTGTGTGTATGTGTGTGTGTATATCTGGGATTGGCATCTACACCGTCGCAACTACAGCTACAAAATTTTGCACAGTCACACATCTGGACCCCGAAAGGGTCATAGGCTATGTTGTGAGGCGAAATTTTAACCATGCGCGTTCCAGTTCACCAAACAATTTTGCCCCTATCTACATAATGGGGAAAAAGTGACAGTTACCAGTTGACAGTTGTGAATGAGAGGGGCTTAATGATAGCACCAAAGACTAACAGCACATACCAGCATATAGTCACTAAGGTGGAGCCCCAACATGAGATATTCACCATGCACGGGGACATGTATACACACCACACGCACACAAAGAGCAACAGCAAGTGTATAGTCGCTAAGGTGCAGCCCCAACATTGGATACTCACCACGCACCCGAACAAACACACACACACAGCACAAAGAGACGCACACAACACAGAGACACACACACCCCCAAGGGGACACACACACACTCTATAGCGACACATGCACTCACCCCACAGACACACACACCACAAAGAGACACACACAACACAGACACACACCACACAGAATCCCCCCCACAGGGACACACACACACATAGCCACCCTATAGGGACACATGCACTCACCCCACAGGGGCACACACACACCACAAAGAGACACACACACCACACAGACCCCCCCACAGGGACACACACATACACACCCTATAGGGACACATGCACTCACCCCACAGGGACACACACACACACCACAAAGAGACACACACAAAACACAGAAACACACACACCCCACACAGACACCCCCCCCACAGGGACACACACACATACACACCCTATAGGGTCACATGCACTCACCCCACAGGGACACACACCACAAAGAGACACACACAACACATATACACACACACACCACACAGACCCCCCCACAGGGACACACACACACCACAAAGAGACACACACAACAGAGACACACACCACACAGACCCCCCCCCACAGGGACACACACATACACACACACCCCAGGGGGTACCCCACACTGGGTGGCAGATCGGGGAACGTTTTATCATGAATCGGGCACTTTTAATCCTTTTACAAGATGGAAGCAAAAGTCGGACCACCACTGCTGCTCCATTCATTCTCTATGGGCCTGACTGAAAAAATGGAGCGTTGTGCTCAGCTGCTAACATAGTGAATTAATGGACTGACAGTAGAGCATGAGCAGTGATTAAACAAAACCCTATGTTCTGCTGATCAGTCCTAGTGGCTAGACCACCTAAGAATAGGTTCACTGGACAACCCCTTTAAAGGAATTTGACACAATAATCAAAGGTGGGATCTGAAACTATTTTATTGTTTTCACCATGTTGGATGTAGTACTTGTCTTCAACAGGTAAATGGTTTATTGGTATTAGGCAGTTATGATGACATCACAGGGCAGATGACATCATACACACTGAATGACATCAGAATTGATATAGAATGTAGCTAGATCTACACAGGAGTCATGTTCTTCCACTAGGATCTGACAGCTGGAGGGGACAAGTCCAGGTAGGGAGCTCTGTACTTTATTGGGCTATGGCAGCTAAAACCTCCCGCTATCTTATATGGAGCTTATATTCTTCCCCCAAGAAAGAACATACACACTCCATGTTTGGATAAGTGTACAAATATCATAAGTCGACCACTTATTTAGGTCTAAGTTATCGCTCGAACAATTAACCTTATTTTTCCTTGCTATATAAGTTGCTACCACTGGGCGTGAAGAGGGGGGTAAGAAATATTAAGTAGAGAAGGATATTATGGAACATGTATACTTTTTATTGGAGGAGACTTGCAGATATCTTGCAAATAACTTAATTTAAAAGATGTGTACACTAGAGATTGGTAGATTATTATTACTTTGTCGTTACAATACTTTATACATACATCCCGAAAGTGAATATATATATATACAGTATATATATATATATACACACTGTATATACTGTATATATATATTTTCTAACTGATACATTATAGATTATTAAAATTAATATTAGAAATTATTCCAATATAGATGCACAATGACTAAAACTAGGATTATCTAATCTTGATTTGGCTAATATATGATGTACAAGGACATTTTGTATAAATAAATACTTATTTTTTTTCTCTCTTTTATTATTTCTATTAATTTTAGATGTAAGTGATTTTTTTTATCTTTTGATTTTATGCAATTGAAAATATATTTTATATATATTTAATATATATAGTATAATAAATATTTATATAATATATATTAATATATATACAAATAAATACACACACAGGTGGGGACAACTCCATATGGCTCTATTTTTGGGTAGTTTTGCCATTTACGTGGACAAATTAGTAGCATTTTTTAACAAATCTTGTTGTAAATGCTTTTTACTCCTGCTGTCAGCTCTTTTGTCCCTGTTTTTGAATCACCGGGTAACCTGGGAGTTGTCTTTTGCTGCGGTCAGGAATGACAGTATAGAGTCCTACATTCCTTTAGTACATAGGGCACTAGATAATATGATAATATTGAAGGGTCCCTTTTAAATGTGCGTCTCATGATTATAAAATGAGGCAGAGGTTTTTTATTTATTAAATGAACTCTTCCTTGATGTTGTAAATTTGAACCATAAATCATCAGTGACTGCTCTGATGACACTCACAGGTCACATGACACACCAACATTCCGTGAATCACGATCGGAATAGAAAGTACAAAGTTCCGAACCGGAATCATTTTGTGTTTTCAGCTCCTGACAGCACGATGGGACAAGTCCAGGTAAGGTTATCTCTCCTCAGTGTTGGGGTCTGTTCACACATCATGGGGGGCTTGTGATGAAGTTCAGAACTGAACATTTACCCCCAAAAATCTCACCAGCCCCTCTCCGTGTGACGTGTTTCTTGCCATCATGGTCGAGGTGAAGCCTAAACAGAAGGACATTTCTAAGAAATATCTCTTAGGCCTCGGTTTGTTTTTTGCGTGTGCGAAAAAGAAGAAAAGTTGGAAACAATTTTCCTCCATTTTTTGCTTTTGATCTGAGCCTCATCTGTATCATTAGTGGAACATCTTTATTATCTCGTGCAAAAAATAATAAAGCAAAAATCCAAGCATTTCACACCCATTAGACAGTGAAAAAACGGACGTCACTAGGACATTAAATGAAAATACACAGCTGCACCCAACAGATCGAGCATCACTCAATGCCCCGAGACCACAGTGGGGTGCGCGGCCCCTCATTGTCACTGGTTATGGTGGTTTTTGTAGGGGATGTGCAGGTCTGGACAGATGTCGCCATCCTATTAGATAGGAATGAATGTATGTGTGTCTAAGCTTTATTCAAGATTTAGTGATTCCTTAGATGCAGTTAAAGAAGCTGCTACAAAAAGCTAGAGATATATTCAGGAGGGATGGGATCCAGTCTCCTGTATGAGGTCTATGGGAGTTTGATTAAACAAAGTACTCTCAACTTTGATAAAGCTCATCGTGGTAGTGATAGGATGGATTGTATTGATTTTATTTGCCTAGAAATTACTAATGTGCCGTGTTTCTCATTGCAGATAATGAATTATACCTCAGAACCATAGGACGAATGACACTACCGTGTTTTTCCAAAAATAAGACACTGTCTTATTTTCTTTTTACCTCCGGAAAAAAGGGCTAGGGCTTATATTTGGACTAGGGCTTATGTTTCAAGCCTACTCCAAAAATGCTGAAAAACCCTGCTAAGGTTTATTTCTGGGGAGGGTCTATTTTTTGAAAAATACAGTAAATACAGCAAGAGAGGTGACCGTCTGATAGCTCAGCTCGACTACCCATCTCTCCTGAGAAGACCAACTCAGCTTTTTGAGAGTTGGGTGGAGGACATCATCTCTGAAAAAAGGGTCCCACAGCTTCACCCCCAGCAGAATTCCTAGAAGAGTCAATACCCTGAGGGGGCATAGCCCCTCACTTTATTACAGAGGGCGATTTCATGATCCAGGGATTAACTGCAGAGTGGTTCTGTGGTGGGATGAAGGTCTGGTTTGCTGTCGTCATCCTGCTGGATACACAGGAATGAGGGTAAGTGTGTGTATACTTACTTTATTAAAGATTTAGTGAATGGTTAGATGAAGATAAAAGAGCTGAAACAAAAAGATACAGATATTTCCAAGGAGGGTTAATCCATTCTCCATAATGGGGGTCCATAAGAGATTGTTAAATAATATACTCTTCACTTTGCTAAAGCTCATTGTAGTAGTGATAGGTTTGATTGTATTAATCTTGATTGCCTGGAAATTACTAATGTGTCGAGTTTTTCATTGCAGATAATGAATTCTTGTGGAATTGGAACCATAGGAAGGATGACCCTACATACCAATACAGAGGAGATCGTCTGATGGCCCAGCTGGACTATCCCTACTGTCAACTTTGCTAAGGCTTATCGTGGTGGTGATATGATTTATTGTATTCATTTTGATTGCTTGGAAATTATTAATGTGCCATGTTTCTCATTGCAGGTAATGAATTCTACCTCGGCACCATAGTACGGATGACACTACTACATACAGCTAGAGAGGTGACAGTCTGATAGCTCAGCTCGACTATCCATCTCTCCTGAGAAGACAACTCAGCTTTTTGAGAGTTGGTGGAGGACATCATCTCTGAAAAAAGGGTCCCACAGCTTCACCACCAGCAGCATTCCTAGAGGAGTCAATAAACCTGAGAGGGGCATAGCCCCTCACTTTATCACCGCGGGTGATTTCATGATCCAGGGATTAACTCCGGAGTGGTTCTGTGGTGGGATGAGGTCTGGTTTGCTGTCGTCATCCTGCTGGATACACAGGAATGAGGGTAAGTGTGTGTATACTTAATTTATTAAAGATTTAGTGAATGCTTAGATGAAGATAAAAGAGCTGAAACAAAAAGATACAGATATTTCCAAGGAGGGTTAATCCATTCTCCATAATGGGGGTCATAAGAGTTTGTTAAATATATACTCTTCACTTTGCTAAAGCTTATTGTAGTAGTGATAAGGTTTGATTGTATTAATCTTGATTGGCTGGAAATTACTAATGTCCCGAGTTTTTCATTGCAGATAATGAATTCATTGTGGAATTGGAACCATAGGAAGATGACCCTACATACGATACAGAGGAGATCGTCTGATGCCCAGCTGGACTACCCTACTGTCAACTTTGCTAAGGCTTACGTGGTGTGATATGATTTATTGTATTCATTTTGATTGCCTGGAAACTATTAATGTGCCATGTTTCTCATTGCAGGTAATGAATTCTACCTCGGCACCATAGTACGATGACACTACTACTACAGCAAGAGAGGGACCATTGATAGCTCAGCTCGACTATCCATCTCTCCTGAGAAGACCAACTCAGCTTTTTGAGAGTTGGGTGGAGGACCATCTCTGAAAAAAGGGTCCCACAGCTTCACCCCCAGCAGCATTCCTAAAGAGTCAATACCCTGAGGGGGCATAGCCCCTCACTTTATCACCGAGTGCGATTTCATGATCCAGGATTAACTCCGGAGTGGTTCTTGGTGGGATGAGGTCTGGTTTGCTGTCGTCATCCTGCTGGATACACAGGAATGAGGGTAAGTGTTTGTTATTACTTTATTAAAGATTTAGTGAATGCTTAGATGAAGATAAAAGAGCTGAAACAAAAAGATACAGATATTTCCAAGGAGGTTAATCCATTCTCCATAATGGGGTCCATAAGAGTTTGTTAAAAATATACTCTTCACTTTGCTAAAGCTCATTGTGGTAGTGATAGGTTTGATGTATTAATCTTGATTGCCTGGAAATTACTAATGTGCAGTTTTTCATTGCAGATAATGAATTCATTGTGGAATTGGAACCATAGGAAGGATACCCTACATACCGATACAGAGGAGATCTTCTGATGGCCCAGCTGGACTATCCCTACTGTCAACTTTGCTAAGGCTTATCGTGGTGGTGATATGATTTATTGTATTCATTTTGATTGCTGGAAATTATTAATGTGCCATGTTTTCATTTCAGGTAATGAATTCTACCTCGCACCATAGTACGGATGACACTACTACATACAGAAGAGAGGCGACCGTCTATAGCTCAGCTCGACTATCCATCTCTCCTGAGAAGACCAACTCAGCTTTTTGAGAGTTGGGTGGAGGACATCATCTCTGAAAAAAGGGTCCCACAGCTTTACCCCCAGCAGCATTCCTAGAAGAGTCAATACCCTGAGGGGGGCATAGCCCCTCACTTTATCACCGAGGGTGATTTCATGATCCAGGATTAACTCCGGAGTGGTTCTGTGGTGGGATGAAGGTCTGGTTTGCTGTCGTCATCCTGCTGGATACACAGGAATGAGGGTAAGTGTGTGTACATTAATTATTAAAGATTTAGTGAATGCTTAGATGAAGATAAAAGAGCTGAAACAAAAAGATACAGATATTTCCAAGGAGGTTAATCCATTCTCCATAATGGGGTCCATAAGAGTTGTTAAATAATATACTCTTCACTTTGCTAAAGCTCATTGTAGTAGTGATAGGTTGACTGTATTAATCTTGATTGCCTGGAAATACTAATGTGTCGAGTTTTTCATTGCAGATAATGAATTCATTGTGAAATTGGAACCATAGAAGGATGACCCTACATACCGATACAGAGGAGATCGTCTGATGGCCCAGCTGGACTATCCCTACTGTCAACTTTGCTAAGGCTTATCGTGGTGGTGATATGATTATTGTATTCATTTTGATTGCTGGAAATTATTAATGTGCCATCTTTCTCATTGCAGGTAATGAATTCTACCTCGGCACCATAGTACGGATGACACTACTACATACAGCAAGAGAGGGACCGTTGATAGCTCAGCTCGACTATCCATCTCTCCTGAGAAGACCAACTCAACTTTTTGAGAGTTGGGTGGAGGACATCATCTCAGAAAAAAGGGTCCCACAGCTTCACCCCAGCAGCATTCCTAGAGAGTCAATACCCTGAGGGGGCATAGCCCTGCTGTCGTCATCCTGCTGGATACACAGGAATGAGGGTAAGTGTGTGTAAAAAAAAAAAAAAAAAAAAAAAAAAAAAAAAATTAAATAATATACTCTTCACTTTGCTAAAGCTCATTGTAGTAGTGATAGGTTTGACTGTATTAATCTTGATTGCCTGGAAATTACTAATGTGTCGAGTTTTTCATTGCAGATAATGAATTCATTGTGGAATTGGAACCATAGGAAGGATGACCCTACATACCGATACAGAGGAGATCGTCTGATGGCCAGCTGGACTATCCCTACTGTCAACTTTGCTAAGGCTTATCGTGGTGGTGATATGATTTATTGTATTCATTTTGATTGCTGGAAATTATTAATGTGCCATGTTTCTCATTGCAGGTAATGAATTCTACCTCGGCACCATAGTACGGATGACACTACTACATACAGCAAGAGAGGGACCGTCTGATAGCTCAGCTCGACTATCCATCTCTCCTGAGAAGACCAACTCAGCTTTTTGAGAGTTGGGTGGAGGACATCATCTCTGAAAAAAGGTCCCACAGCTTCACCCCAGCAGCATTCCTAAAGAGTCAATACCCTGAGGGGGGCATAGCCCCTCACTTTATCACCGAGGGTGATTTCATGATCCAGGGATTAACTCCGGAGTGGTTCTGTGGTGGGATGAAGGTCTGGTTTGCTGTCGTCATCCTCTGGATACACAGGAATGAGGGTAAGTGTGTGTATACTTAATTTATTAAAGATTTAGTGAATGCTTAGATGAAGATAAAAGAGCTGAAACAAAAAGATACAGATATTTCCAAGGAGGGTTAATCCATTCTCCATAATGGGGTCCATAAGAGTTTGTTAAATAATATACTCTTCACTTTGCTAAAGCTCATTGTAGTAGTGATAGGTTTGACTGTATTAATCTTGATTGCCTGGAAATTACTAATGTGTCGAGTTTTTCATTGCAGATAATGAATTCATTGTGGAATTGGAACCATAGGAAGGATGACCCTACATACCGATACAGAGGAGATCGTCTGATGGCCCAGCTGGACTACCCTACTGTCAACTTTGCTAAGGCTTATCGTGGTGGTGATATGATTTATTGTATTCATTTTGATTGCCTGGAAATTATTAATGTGCCATGTTTCTCATTGCAGGTAATGAATTCTACCTCGGCACCATAGTACAGATGACACTACTACATACAGCAAGAGAGGGACGTCTGATAGCTCAGCTCGACTACCATCTCTCCTGAGAAGACAACTCAGCTTTTTGAGAGTTGGGTGGAGGACATCATCTCTGCAAAAAGGGTCCCACAGCTTCACCCCCAGCAGCATTCCTAGAAGAGTCAATACCCTGAGGGGGCATAGCCCCTCACTTTATCACCGAGGGCGATTTCATGATCCAGGGATTAACTCCGGAGTGGTTCTGTGGTGGATGAAGGTCTGGTTTGCTGTCGTCATCCTGCTGGATACACAGGAATGAGGTAAGTGTTTGTTACTTATTTATTAAAGATTTAGTGAATGGTTAGATGAAGATAAAAGAGCTGAAACAAAAATACAGATATTTCCAAGGAGGGTTAATCCATTCTCCATAATGGGGGTCCATAAGATTTTGTTAAATAATATACTCTTCACTTTGCTAAAGCTCATTGTAGTAGTGATAGGTTTGACTGTATTAATCTTGATTGCCTGGAAATTACTAATGTGTTGAGTTTTTCATTGCAGATAATGAATTCATTATGGAATTGGAACCATAGGAAGGATGACCCTACATACCGATACAGAGGAGATCGTCTGATGGCCCAGCTGGACTATCCCTACTGAAACTTTGCTAAGGCAACCATTGTGATGGAACATAGAAGGATGACCCTACATACCGATACAGAGGAGATCGTCTGATGGCCCAGGACTACCCAACCGTCACTTTGCTAAGCTTATCGTGGTGGTGTTATGATTTATTGTATTCATTTTGATTGCCTGGAAATTATTAATGTGCCATGTTTCTCATTGCAGGTAATGAATTCTACCTCGGCACCATAGTACGGAATGACACTACTACATACAGCAAGAGAGGTGACAATCTGAATAGCTCAGCTTGACTACACATCTCTCCTGAGAAGACCAACTCAGCTTTTTGAGAGTTGGGTGGAGGACATCATCTCTGAAAAAAGGGTCCCACAGCTTCACCCCAGCAGCATTCCTAAAGAGTCAATAACCCTGAGGGGGGCATAGCCCCTCACTTTATCACCGAGGGCGATTTCATGACCAGGGATTAACTGCCGGAGTGGTTCTGTGGTGGATGAAGGTCTGGTTTGCTGTCGTCATCCTGCTGGATACACAGGAATGAGGGTAAGTGTGTGTATACTTTTATTAAAGAATAGTGAATGCATAGATTAAGGTAAAAGAGCTGCAACAAAAACTAGAGAGGGTTTTATTCAAGAGGGTTTTAATCTATTATCCAGTATGGGGTCTATAGGAGTTTGGTAAACAATATACTCTCCACTTTGCTAAAGTCATCGTTGATAGTTATTGGATTGCATTAATCTTGATTGTCTGGAAATTACTAATGTGTCCTGTTTTTTATTGCAGTAAAAGAATTCATTTTGGATCTGGAACCATAGAACAGATGACCCTACATACAGCTGCAGAGGAGACGTCTGACAGCCAGCTCGACCCATCTCCACTGAAGACTGTTTTAGCTTTTTGAGACATTATCACTGAAATTAAGGTTTCCAAGCTGCACCCCAACAGTTTGAACATCAGTCAATGCCCTGAGACCACAGGGGGGAGTGTGTGGCCTCTAATTTGTCACAGGTTATAATTTCATTTTCCAGGAATTACTTTGGAGTGGTTCTTATGTTGGGATGCAGGTCTGGACAGGTGCCGAAATCCTATTAGATAGATAAGTATTAATGTATTTGATTGTGAGCTCCTAGGAGCAGGCTGCATGTCTTTTTCTTTGCAGGTTCAGATCTCCTGAGCTTAATTATTACGTACAGCAGGGACGGACATACCTTGTCCCATAGAGGACCAAGAAGCAAGATAGCCCATTACCACCTCCAGAAAGGTGGAATTGTGCATTATGATAGATATCGGACTGCACAGGGCCCATTTACTGTTCTGGTACCAGGGCCTTTTCTATGTCCGTCCCTGACGTACAGACATACAGCAATAAGTAGCAGGACGTGATCCAGGGAGATATCCGATCGCCACCACTGGGGTCAGGAAGGAATTGTTTTTCCCCCCTGAGGTAGAACTCTCCGAGGGTTTTCTTCGCCTTCCTCTGGATCTTTGGGTCCGGTGGCTCATCAGGTACCCAATATCCGCAGCAAGTTCTGTGGTGTCCATTGGAGCCGGACATGAGAGTCACTGTGACCTTCAATTTATTACAGGGCCGGTAATATTTTCATTACAATGTTGCTTATTGCTATTCCAATAAAAAAAAGAAATTACATATAATATACTGTGGTGTGTGTTTTATTTGTCTGCACTTCACCCTACACAGCGACAATGGCTCAATACTCCAGAACTAGATCCAGACTTGGCTGCTGATCTGGCATCTAATAGAGTGTCTCATCTATATACATGGCGGCCGGTACTGCAGGATGAGGGTCTATAGTGGGCGCTGTACACAGTGCGGATCACATGACTCCAGCCATGATAGCGTCACCTTTCCCACGTTGCATCACTAGTGTTATGGGGGCACTCACATTGTATAGATCCTATATAACACAATACTTTAAAGAAGACTGAAAAGCGGGTCACAGAGATACAGAATACAGGAGACTAAGGAAAAAGTGGAAAATGGCTAAAGAGGTGTCACAGGGGGCAACAGGTAACCACGGGGTCCCGGGACAAAACATGGGGCTCACTCAAGAGTGATCACAATGGCACAATTACTAAGACTGGATATAGTAAGTAGAGAAACTTGGGGGGATTAGTGCCAAATTCTGCACCTATTTATCAGAATAGCACAGATAGACGATTTGTGTTAATCATATACATGTCCTGGCCAGTATCTCCCAGAGCAAAGTCTCCGTCTGGTGCAGACAAGGGTGAACCTAGCCTCTCTGCTGCCTGAGGCAAACTGGAAAACAGCGTCCTTCCCCCGATAGTAAATTTTTTTATTCGGTAAAAAGCAATCTGGTTCATACAGATCTATATCCTGTAAAAATGAGTACAATAGCGGACATTTTAATTTAGAGGAATAGAGAAAAAGATGTCCACACACAAGGATATCAGCGCCATCATATGCACATACAAGAACCACACAGAAGAATCCATAACAAGGATCATTAATGGCAATGGCAGGATTGGCACAAGCATATAGACACAATAATGGCTCAGAGCGGTGGTTTGTAGGCAGACACAGTCCTGCATCCTTATAGCACAGGAGCAGCACTGATTACGAACCTAATTATCTCTGACACAAGCCTACAAAACTCTGGGCAGCTCCAATATGGCCGCTGGCTGACACTACCTAGTCAGACATTCCACCATGCTGCACCGTCCACAACCACGAGCAATGACCTGCAGTCTGAGCATCAACAATCTGCCACTGCACTAAGCTGGTAAAATGGTGCATATTCCTCAACAAATCACACCTCCTTCTCCCGAGATCTTAAGCCAATGACAAGCGTCACTCAAAGGCTGTCCGGAGCTAATTGCAGGGGATGTGTCAATTGGGTTTGGTAAGGGATGTGGTAGCGAGGAAGGGAAACAAGCGCCACCAACCAACCGCCGCTAGGGAGAAACATGGCTGGTATGCCTGTATGTACTGAGGGGTGGCACTGGACGTGGTGTGTCAGGGTCGACCTTAGGCTAAATGCTGCCCTGTGCAAAATTTACATAGTAGAGACTACTCAGGAGTTACCGTCAAAAAATAATTAAACTTTATTGATTTAAAGCACTCATACAGGTAATGACACATATAGGAAATAAATGGTGAGGAGATTCCAAAGATATGCCACACCATAACAGGAGACTGGGCTAAGTCTCAGCTATTTCAGATGCACATATTAAGGGCAAAGTAGTCACAGAGAAATTGCAGGGTTAGCAACCATTCATCCATCAGACTCACCCATAAGATTGGGAAGTGTAGCTGCTGATTCCGTGCCCAGTATCGCTGCACTAGTCCGTGGCGACCCCAACGCACGTTTCGCGTGGATGCTTTTTTGAGGGGTTTCCTGCATGCCCACAGATTAAAAAATATGATAGTGTGAATACAGCCTTAGTCTTTGAGGCTCAGACTCGTCACTATAGGTAGTCACTACAATGTATGGCTCTTCACCATAGGTTATCACTACAGTGAATGCAGCAGGTCATAAATGTATAGCTAGTCACTACAGTGTATGACTCGTCACTATAGGTAGTCATACAGTGTATGGCTCGTCACTGTAGGTAGTCACTATGGTGTATGGCTCATCACTATAGGTAGTTACTACAGTGTATGACTCGTCACTATAGGTAGTCACTACAGTGTATGGCTCTTCACCATAGGTTATCACTACAGTGAATGCAGCAGGTCATAAATGTATAGCTATTCACTACAGTGTATGACTCGTCACTATAGGTAGTCACTACAGTGTATGGCTCGTCACTATAGGTAGTCACTATGGTGTATGGCTCGTCACTATAGGTAGTTACTACAGTGTATGACTCGTCACTATAGGTAGTCACTACAATGTATGGCTCTTCACCATAGGTTATCACTACAGTGAATGACTCATCACCATAGGTAGTCACTACAGTGTACAACTCGTCACTATAGGTAGTCACTACAGTGTATGACTCGTCACTGTAGGTAGTCATTACAATGTATAGCTCTTCACCATAGGTTATCACTACAGTGAATGACTCATCACCATAGGTAGTCACTACAGTGTACAACTCGTCACTATAGGTAGTCACTACAGTGTATGACTCGTCACTGTAGGTAGTCACTACAGTGTATGGCTCTTCACCATAGGTTATCACTACAGTGAATGCAGCAGGTCATAAATGTATAGCTATTCACTACAGTGTATGACTCGTCACTATAGGTAGTCACTACAGTGTATGGCTCGTCACTATAGGTAGTCACTATGGTGTATGGCTCGTCACTATAGGTAGTTACTACAGTGTATGACTCGTCACTATAGGTAGTCACTACAATGTATGACTCGTCACTATAGGTAGTCATTACAATGTATGGCTCTTCACCATAGGTTATCACTACAGTGAATGACTCATCACCATAGGTAGTCACTACAGTGTACAACTCGTCACTATAGGTAGTCACTACAGTGTATGACTCGTCACTGTAGGTAGTCACTACAGTGTATGGCTCGTCACTATAGGTAGTCACTACAGTGTATGACTCGTCACTGTAGGTAGTCACTACAGTGTATGACTCGTCACTATAGATAGTCACTACAGTGTATGACTCGTCACTATAGGTAGTCACTACAGTGTATGACTCGTCACTATAGGTAGTCACTACAGTGTATGACTCGTCACTGTAGGTAGTCACTACAGTGTATGGCTCGTCACTATAGGTAGTCACTACAGTGTATGACTCGTCACTGTAGGTAGTCACTACAGTGTATGACTTGTCACTATAGATAGTCACTACAGTGTATGACTCGTCACTATAGGTAGTCACTATGGTGTATGGCTCTTCACTATAGGTAGTCACTACAGTGTATGGCTCTTCACCATAGGTTATCACTACAGTGTATGGCTCTTCACCATTGGTAGTCACTGTAGTGTACAACTCGTCACTATAGATAGTCACTACAGTGAATGGTTCGTCACTATAGGTAGTCACTATGGTGTATTCCTGTATGGCTCATCACTATAGGCAGTGACTACATTATATGACTTGTCACTATAGGTAGTCACTACAGTGTATGATTCGTCACCATAGGTAGTCACTACAGCGTATGGCTCGTCACTATAGGTAGTCACTACAGTGTATGACTCGTCACTATAGCTAGTCACTACGGTGTATGTGTGGCACCCTGACACCTGTTGGGCACCACAGAACCCTTGGGGCACAAATGGAGTAAGTAACAGCAAAGCAAAACCCACAAACACCACAACACCTTAGAACACCTGGTTTCACCCCGAGCCTCTAGGGGGAGCTCCACTGGTGACTTTGAGCCAGTTCAACCTATAAATAGAGTCTTGGAGGGAGAAACTTCAGAGTGTGGCAGACACTACAAGAGCTGCCAGGCAGAGTGTGTGCAGTCGCTACAAGAGCTGCCAGCCTGTGTGAAACCTCCACCCTATGAGGAACACACTAGGCCCAACCAGCCTGCTAGCAAGTGAGGAAATCCCTGCAATTGGGATAAGAGGAAGAAGGAGAACACCTCTCAGGAACACAGAGTTATTCTGACTCTTTCCTTAATAACCGGTTACTGGAACCGAAGCTGTGAGAGCTGCCCAGCCATCACAGAGAACCAGCACATCCAACAGGAGGTTTAGCCACCTGTTCCACCTGATGCACCCATCCACGAGGACCCAGGGAATAGTACTGATCCTGCTCAGACCCTTTTACAGTGCCCTCAGTGCTGTTAACCAGGTGAAGCAAGTTCCATCGAACACAATGCCCGGTCCGGCTGGATTCCACATCCACCCGACCATAATCAAAGAAGTAGAGAAAGGAAGCCTAACACTGCTTGCTGTGAACCTCCAGAAGTGCCAACTCCACTATCCCGGTCCGAGTGTACCTGATTACCATCCAGTAAAGGTACCTAAAAGAGACTTTGTGTGGTTGTACGTTACTCCTGGATTCAGCGCGCAGCACCCTGCAGCTGCCTCACAACATCTTGCGCAGCTCCCGGCTCCGGGGACTCCCGCTCATCCTGTGGGGAGCGTTCCATCTCGCTGTATAACATCCCCCGGAGACCCGAACAGCGATGGTAAAGTTACCAGAACACCCGCAGGTGGCGTCACGAAGACAAATCACCCCTACTGTTCCGCCATTTCCCCTATTGATCTGGACCTCCGGGCCTACACCACCGCAGGCGCGGTTCCGTGACTGGAGGAGAAGCAACGCCCGCTACGTGTACCGCCGGCTACGGTGAGTCATATGACTCGTCACAATAGGTAGTCACTACAGTGTATGGCTCTTCGCCTTAGGTTGTCACTACAGTGAATGACTCGTCACCATAGGTAGTCACTACAGTGTACAACTCATCACTATAGGTAGTCACTACAGTGTATGACTCGTCACTATAGGTAGTCACTACAGTGTATGGCTCGTCACTATAGGTATTCACTACAGTGTATGGCTCATCACTATAGGTAGTCACTACAGTGTATGGCTCGTCACTATAGGTAGTCACCATGGCATTCTGGACCATGTAGTGAATGCTGTCTCATGTCAGGAGCATGCTGGACCTTGTAGTGTTATCCTGTAAGGGGCATGCTGGACCAAGTAGTGAATGCTGTCTGATGTCAGGGGCATGCTGGACCATGTAGTGAATGCTGTCTGATGTCAGGGACATGCTGGACCATGTAGTGAATGCTGTCTGATGTCAGGGGCATGCTGGACCATGTAGTGAATGCTGTCTGACGTCAGGAGCATGCTGGACCATGTAGTGCTATGCTGTCTGACGTCAGGGACATGCTGGACCATGTAGTGAATGCTGTCTGATGTCAGGGGCATGCTGGACCATGCAGTGAGTGCTGTCTGATGTCAGGGGCATGCTGGGTCATGTAGTGAATGCTGTCTGATGTCAGGAGCATGCTGGACCATGTAGTGAATGCTGTCTGATGTCAGGAGCATGCTGGACCATGTAGTGAATGCTGTCTGATGTCAGGGGCATGCTGGACCATGTAGTGAATGCTGTCTGATGTCAGGGACATGCTGGACCATGTAGTGAATGCTGTCTGATGTCAGGGGCATGCTGGACCATGTAGTGAATGCTGTCTGACGTCAGGAGCATGCTGGACCATGTAGTGCTATGCTGTCTGACGTCAGGGACATGCTGGACCATGTAGTGAATGCTGTCTGATGTCAGGGGCATGCTGGACCATGCAGTGAGTGCTGTCTGATGTCAGGGACATGCTGGACCATGTAGTGAATGCTGTCTGATGTCAGGAGCATGCTGGACCATGTAGTGAATGCTGTCTGATGTCAGGAGCATGCTGGACCATGTAGTGAATGCTGTCTGATGTCAGGAGCATGCTGGACCATGTAGTGAATGCTGTCGGATGTCAGGAGCATGCTGGACCATGTAGTGAATGCTGTCTGATGTCAGGGACATGCTGGACCATGTAGTGAATGCTGTCTGATGTCAGGAGCATGCTGGACCATGTAGTGAATGCTGTCTGATGTCAGGGACATGCTGGACCATGCAGTGAATGCTGTCTG
The DNA here is from genome assembly GCA_033576535.1 of Allobates femoralis. Lineage (NCBI taxonomy): Eukaryota > Metazoa > Chordata > Amphibia > Anura > Aromobatidae > Allobates > Allobates femoralis. Next base: position 40,045,880 of record JARQOC010000008.1, on the reverse strand, counting down.
ATGCCAGGGGCATGCTGGACCATGTAGTGAATGCTGTCTGATGTCAGGAGCATGCTGGACCATGTAGTGAATGCTGTCTGATGCCAGGGGCATGCTGGACCATGTAGTGAATGCTGTCTGATGTCAGGAGCATGCTGGACCATGTAGTGAATGCTGTCTGATGTCAGGAGCATGCTGGACCATGCAGTGAGTGCTGTCTGATGTCAGGGACATGCTGGACCAAGTAGTGAATGCTGTCTGATGTCAGGGGCATGCTGGACCATGTAGTGAATACTGTCTGATGTCAGGGGCATGCTGGACCATGTAGTGAATGCTGTCTGATGTCAGGGACATGCTGGACCATGTAGTGAATGCTATCTGATGTCAGGGACATGCTGGACCATGTAGTGAATGCTGTCTGATGTCAGGAGCATGCTGGACCATGTAGTGAATGCTGTCTGATGTCAGGGACATGCTGGACCAAGTAGTGAATGCTGTCTGATGTCAGGGGCATGCTGGACCATGTAGTGAGTGCTGTCTGATGTCAGGAGCATGCTGGACCATGTAGTGAATGCTGTCTGATGTCAGGAGCATGCTGGACCAAGTAGTGAATGCTGTCTGATGTCAGGGGCATGCTGGACCATGTAGTGAATGCTGTCTGATGCCAGGGACATGCTGGACCAAGTAGTGAATGCTGTCTGATGCCAGGGGCATGCTGGACCATGTAGTGAATGCTGTCTGATGTCAGGGACATGCTGGACCATGTAGTGAATGCTGTCTGATGTCAGGAGCATGCTGGACCATGTAGTGAATGCTGTCTGATGTCAGGGGCATGCTGGACCATGCAGTGAGTGCTGTCTGATGTCAGGGACATGCTGGACCATGTAGTGAATGCTGTCTGATGTCAGGGGCATGCTGGACCATGTAGTGAATGCTGTCTGATGTCAGGAGCATGCTGGACCATGTAGTGCTATGCTGCCTGACGTCAGGAGCATGCTGGACCATGTAGTGAATGCTGTCTGATGTCAGGGACATGCTGGACCATGTAGTGAATGCTATCTGATGTCAGGAGCATGCTGGACCATGTAGTGCTATGCTGTCTGACGTCAGGAGCATGCTGGACCATGTAGTGAATGCTGTCTGATGTCAGGAGCATGCTGGACCATGTAGTGAATGCTGTCTGATGTCAGGAGCATGCTGGACCATGTAGTGCTATGCTGTCTGACGTCAGGAGCATGCTGGACCATGTAGTGAGTGCTGTCTGATGTCAGGAGCATGCTGGACCATGTAGTGAATGCTGTCTGATGCCAGGGGCATGCTGGACCAAGTAGTGAATGCTGTCTGATGTCAGGGGCATGCTGGACCATGTAGTGAGTGCTGTCTGATGTCAGGAGCATGCTGGACCATGTAGTGAATGCTGTCTGATGCCAGGGGCATGCTGGACCAAGTAGTGAATGCTGTCTGATGTCAGGGGCATGCTGGACCATGTAGTGAATGCTGTCTGATGTCAGGGGCATGCTGGACCATGTAGTGAATGCTGTCTGATGTCAGGAGCATGCTGGACCATGTAGTGAATGCTGTCTGATGTCAGGAGCATGCTGGACCATGTAGTGAATGCTGTCTGATGTCAGGAGCATGCTGGACCATGTAGTGAATGCTGTCTGATGTCAGGGACATGCTGGACCATGTAGTGAATGCTGTCTGATGTCAGGGGCATGCTGGACCATGTAGTCAATGCTGTCTGATGTCAGGAGCATGCTGGACCATGTAGTGAATGCTGTCTGATGTCAGGGACATGCTGGACCATGTAGTGCTATGCTGTCTAATGTCAGAGGCATGCTGGACCATGTAGTGAATGCTGTCTGATGTCAGGGGCATGCTGGGTCATGTAGTGAATGCTGTCTGATGTCAGGGGCATGCTGGACCATGTAGTGAATGCTGTCTGATGTCAGGGGCATGCTGGACCATGTAGTGAATGCTGTCTGATGTCAGGGACATGCTGGACCATGTAGTGCTATGCTATCTGATGTCAGGGGCATGCTGGACCATGTAGTGAATGCTGTCTGATGTCAGGGGCATGCTGGACCATGTAGTGAATGCTGTCTGATGTCAGGAGCATGCTGGACCATGTAGTGAATGCTGTCTGATGTCAGGAGCATGCTGGACCATGTAGTGAATGCTGTCTGATGTCAGGAGCATGCTGGACCATGTAGTGAATGCTGTCTGATGTCAGGGACATGCTGGACCATGTAGTGAATGCTGTCTGATGTCAGGGGCATGCTGGACCATGTAGTCAATGCTGTCTGATGTCAGGAGCATGCTGGACCATGTAGTGAATGCTGTCTGATGTCAGGGACATGCTGGACCATGTAGTGCTATGCTGTCTAATGTCAGAGGCATGCTGGACCATGTAGTGAATGCTGTCTGATGTCAGGGGCATGCTGGGTCATGTAGTGAATGCTGTCTGATGTCAGGGGCATGCTGGACCATGTAGTGAATGCTGTCTGATGTCAGGGGCATGCTGGACCATGTAGTGAATGCTGTCTGATGTCAGGGACATGCTGGACCATGTAGTGCTATGCTATCTGATGTCAGGGGCATGCTGGACCATGTAGTGAATGCTGTCTGATGTCAGGGGCATGCTGGACCATGTAGTGAATGCTGTCTGATGTCAGGGGCATGCTGGACCATGTAGTGAATGCTGTCTGATGTCAGGGGCATGCTGGACCATGTAGTGAATGCTGTCTGATGTCAGGAGCATGCTGGACCATGTAGTGCTATGCTGTCTGATGTCAGGGGCATGCTGGACCATGTAGTGAATGATGTCTGATGTCAGGAGCATGCTGGACCATGTAGTGAATGCTGTCTGATGTCAGGGACATGCTGGACCATGTAGTGAATGCTGTCTCATGTCAGGGGCATGCTGGACCATGTAGTGAATGCTGTCTGATGTCAGGAGCATGTTGGACCATGTAGTGAATGCTGTCTGATGTCAGGGACATGCTGGACCATGTAGTGCTATGCTGTCTAATGTCAGAGGCATGCTGGACCATGTAGTGAATGCTGTCTGATGTCAGGGGCATGCTGGGTCATGTAGTGAATGCTGTCTGATGTCAGGGACATGCTGGACCATGTAGTGAATGCTGTCTGATGTCAGGGGCATGCTGGACCATGTAGTGAATGCTGTCTGATGTCAGGGACATGCTGGACCATGTAGTGCTATGCTATCTGATGTCAGGGGCATGCTGGACCATGTAGTGAATGCTGTCTGATGTCAGGGGCATGCTGGACCATGTAGTGAATGCTGTCTGATGTCAGGGACATGCTGGACCATGTAGTGCTATGCTATCTGATGTCAGGGGCATGCTGGACCATGTAGTGAATGCTGTCTGATGTCAGGGGCATGCTGGACCATGTAGTGAATGCTGTCTGATGTCAGGGACATGCTGGACCATGTAGTGCTATGCTATCTGATGTCAGAGGCATGCTGGACCATGTAGTGAATGCTGTCTGATGTCAGGGGCATGCTGGACCATGTAGTGAATGCTGTCTGATGTCAGGGGCATGCTGGACCATGTAGTGAATGCTGTCTGATGTCAGGGACATGCTGGACCATGTAGTGCTATGCTGTCTGATGTCAGGGGCATCCTGGACCATGCTGGGAGGTGTCACCCTCCCTCTCTAACTTTCAGCCTATCAGACCTGAGCTCCCTCAGAGCCCTGCCTCCTGGAAGAATCCTGCCGAAATCAGGCATAAAAGGGAATAGAAAGGAAAAAAAATGATCTCACTGCAGGGGGCGGCGCCGCACTGATGGCCGCTATCTTCAAAGACTCATCACCGCCTGAGCAGAGTTCTCATATTGGATCATTGATGATGCGGCCCTGTACCTTTAGAGGAGAGTGGGTAAAGTGGATTCAAAGTAATCACAATTTTTTCATGTTCTTAAAGGGGTCATTGAATGTCATTGAATGTCTGGAACAGGTTGGTTTAATGAGGAAGGAGCAGGGAGGTAGCTCTGAAACGTATAGAATAAAGCCACTATTATCTGACAGAACCTCTGTGGTCCTTTTCATCGCATGGATCAATTGAGCACTATCTTTTTTGGATGGATTTGCTGATTGTGTGCTACACAACCTAACTAGGTGAGCAGTAACAACTGTTTCTATATGAAAGCACCTAAGAGATAAGATCCTATTCTATTGCGCTTTCTTTCCTTTTATACTTGCTTTAATGTTTCCTATGTCATGTATATACATCAGTGTCAGTGTTTCCTATGTGATGTATATACATCAGCCTTGTTGATTCCTTTGTGATATATATTGCAGACCTCCCAATGCTTGAGTTTTATAAATGTAACCTGAGTAGCGATGAATTTCCCACTGTGAGAAAACTTGCAGAGTAATATATATCTGTGTTCAGAACAACTTAGTGCTATAATTTCTTACAAAACATCATTGCAAATCGTAAACTGCACTCCAGACTTACTCAAACCTGAGAAAGCAGTTTTCAGTAGCAACATGATCATTACCACCTAACATCACACACCTCACCAAAAAGAAGCAATTCTAATCATCACATTAGAGGGTGAGTTGATTAATTGTTTGACCAAATACAGCAGAAAATGTTCAAGTTTATAATTTGGTATGACCTGAGAATGAGATGATAAATATCCAAATGACCATTGGCTGGAAAAATGTTTTCCATCCCGGAGCTAGACGAACCACTACATATTGCAACAAACTGTAACTGTTAACCATGCCATCTGCTTTTTGCTCAAGATAATTCCTCTATAGTACAAGCCTGTAGCTGTTGCATATTCCAACAGGATCCACTGCAGTCAAGTCATCGTCTATACTGTAGTTGGGGAAATAGGGTGTTGGCACTTTTCAGGGTGTATTTTACCTGGTGCTAGACAGCTCACCTGATCTAATAGTATAGGCATGAACAACAACCTGTTAACTGCACGGTACACTATACATATACACAATGAAACTGGCAATGGATGCAAGCCTTATCCATATGCATCTGTAATACCAAACATCTGCCTTTATAGAGGCTAGTTGCGTGAGTGGTTGTTTGCCAGTATGTTGAACTTGATTTACCGCCACAGTATACTATTGGCGCCTCAGCTGGTATTTTAACAATTTGTTGGTAAATTTGACCTTTTGTCAGTGATGTGTTTGAAGCTGATAACTTGCTAAGATGGACCTATCCCCATGTCGGAGACTCTAACGTGAGAGCGGCTATTGACAACTGTGATACTGCCCCTGAATAATTTGCAAGGTAAGAAAAGAAGAAGATAGTTGGTGAAAAATGAAGAGAACAGTAAGCCCAATGAAGGGACAAAACAACTGTAGACTAGTAGTGTAAGCATGTGTAAATTCTCCTATTAGCTGGACCCTTTTAACCAGGTTGATGTTTAGGCACAGGTCATGGCTAAATTGAGGCCCTATGTGTTATGGGGCCCCATAATTTACTGTTATGTTGCTGGACTCAACTACAGACCTATAGGGAAGTAAGGGAATGAGGGCATCTTAGCTGACCCTCATGCTGGGGGTTTATGGGCTATCCCGTAACCCCAAGATTACCCTTGAAGAGGGGAATGCCTAGATCATAGGTCCCCAACTCCAGGCCTCGAAGGCCGCCAATAGTGCACGATTTCAGGATTTCCTTAGTATTGCGCAGGTGTTAATGTGATCAGATGCACAGGTAATGATTCCAACCCCTGTGCAATGCTTAGGAGATCCTGAAAACATGCACTGTTGGCGGCCCTCGGAGGCCTGGAGTTGGGGACCTATGGCCTAGATCTTGTACCTTGCTATACTCCTAGATACGAATCACTTAATGCCCCTCCCAAGGGAGGGAAAGGCAGGAGTGTAAGGGAACATAAAGACCAACAGGCAAGGAAACAAATTTGAAAGGACTCCAAACTTTCTCCATTAGGAAGCTTCACTGCTGCAATAGGAACAAACACCTCAGCTTTACAGAAAAAAGCTCTTTCAACGTGGTCAGGATAGAAAATCTATATCTGACATAGAGGGAAATCAGAGGCAGGCAAAAATAGCAGAAGGGAGTGATTATAAGGAGGTGCAGCTGGGATTAAGGCTAAGAAAAATCATAGCCAGAAGAGAAAGGGTATTTAACCCTTTCAGTGTGGAATGAAAACTACATCCAAAAGATAAAAGTCAACTGGGCTTCACAGAAGACTTGCGACCTAATAAATGCTGAGACCTCCTGCTCCCAGGTCCTACAGAGGTAACATCGGGACGCGACACCCATTTCATGCTGAGACTATTGACTGATTTCCTGTTGGAAGTATGGCTTTTTAAATGTAGCCATCTTTTTAAATTAGGGTCATTAATTTAAGAAAAAAGTGAAATGGAAAGTGTAATTGTAGGACAACATAGCTCTATGTTCAGATTTATGTTGTGACAGCACTGAGTGCCCCCTTCTCAAATTCGAGACCCTTTAATACAGGAAATGGTTTGTGAAAAAAAATGAACTCCCAGCTGCGCGCAGACGTCTCCACGTTCTGTATGTATAACATAGTGATTAAGTACTCTCTTTGTTATGTTTTCGTAAGAGGGGAAATTACTTGCCACTTATGTTTTACGACTTTGGATCAACATTGCACTTTTGATGGTAGGGTAGTGTTACTGTATGTACATTGATGACTTCCCAAATTGTCCCACAGAGTTTATACAGTAAGGGAATGGTAAGGAAGTGTATATGTAAAGGCGGCGATAAAGGCTAAAATGTGTAAAAATTGCAATTTAGAACTTGTGGACTTTAATGAAATGGTTCTGTTGACGAAAAAGTTGAGCTGCCACATGTTCAGCGCTGCAGAACACCACGTATTCCGGACAGCCACTCACAAACCTTGCAGGCTACCCACCCCAATTCTTTGTCAAAGCAGTAAACATAAGCTGGAAAGAAGAATTTGTAGGATGGAGAGCAGACAGTTCTTAAATTGTTTATAAATCCCCATGTTTACTTAAATTGACATTAGAACACAGATCACATGCTCAGACGCATCTTTGCAGATATGAGAAATTCCACCAAATGTAATGACTCAATTGTGTCCTTCAGGCAGTGGAAAAAAATGAGAAAGTAAGGCTATATGCACATTGTGAGTTTTTCAGGTGGACCTGTATGAAAAAGCACTCAATAAGCAATAAAAATAATGAGAATGTTGATTGCAATGTTAATGAAATGTCAAAAATAATCAAAGTTTCCAGTGCCAAAGACACACAAAGATAACAAAAAATTCAACAAAGTAGACTCTCTAGAAAAATAATTGCTTAAAGGACACTTGGGACAATTCTATAAAGCTTTTACTCCAGAAATCAGATGCAAAAGTTTAGAAAAATCATAAAATGTGTTGTGTAACAAACAACTTTTGGAGCTTTAACTCTGCAAAAATGGATGGAGCAGGGCAGAGCCAGAGAGGAATGGGGTATGGTCACGCCCGCTTATCAAATTCATTACATGTTTCAGCATATTCAAGTCTTTGACTAGAATAGGACTTCTGGCTTGGTGCACAGAGGTGGGAGTTACTCAGAAGAGACACCAATTTAATTAACTGACAACTTCTTGATGAAGTCAGTGCCATGCACTCTAGTAAGACTCTTGAAGCATGAGCAGGCTCTACACCAGTCTTGATTAATCTTCCCCATTGTCTGCATATATCCTAATAGTTTTGTTTTATAGCTATAATCAGGGGTCCCCAACCTGTAGCTTGGGTGCTCCATGTGGCTCGTCGTCCTGTGATGTGCGGCTGTTTTCCAGCTTGGTGCATAAGCACTTGGTCTAGTAACAGCTATGAGCAGCAGGTCTCCAGACTTTTGTGAGCAGTCCCACATAGAAGAGCAGATCTGGATGGGGGTAAGGTAGAAACCCCTGGATCTTGGTATACTGCATCAGAGTGATTTTGGTGTAAAAGCTTTGGCTGTCATTTTACAGGTACTGGTGGCTCTGGGTGTCACTACCGTGAGGGGGCGGGACCTAGATGTGGCTCACGACATTCTCTCAGAGCTGGATCTGGCTCCTGACCCTCTCTCACAGCTGGATATGGCTCCCGACCCTCTCTCAGAGCTGGATCTGGCTCCTGAGCTCTCAAAGCTGGATGTGGCTCGCGACCCTCTCTCAGAACTGGATGTGACTCCTGACACTCTTCAAGAATTGGATGTGGCTCGTGACCGTCTCTCAGAGCTGAATGTGGCTTGCGACCCTCTCCCAGAACTAGATGTGGCTTACGACAATCTCTGAGTGAGGCGGTCGACAGGGTAAGGGGGTACTCGGATACCGGAACTGATGACTACTTGGATGGGGGATAACGGCTGGTTGGTTCCCGGTTCTGTGCCTTGGACCCTCATTGGCGGGATGGTGGGGGGAAAGATGATGATGGTGGTGGGAGAGGGGAATGTGGTCGTGACACCACCTGTGGTACCTGGTAAGTTAGATACCAGCGCTGCAGGCTGGCCGCTGAGGTGATGGAGGTGCAGCTTGGGTGTTACAGCTCCCCACAGGTGGAGCTTTACCTCAGGGCAGCGGGGATGGATGAGGGGAGTCGTAGTAGCGTCTCTGCGCTGAATGCTGTGGGCAGCGGCGGTGAAACAGACACACACACACAATAGTCTTTGTTTCGGTACCTTTTACTGATGTCCAGTAACAGGTACAGTCCAGGAAGGTAACCAGGTCCTCGGTGCAATTTGGGACTTTCACCTTGCAGAGTTGTGAGGCCTCCTCTGTCACTGAGTACGGTGGTTTGGGGTAAGCTCTGCCTATAACTGAACTCGCCACTCCTTCTCCCGCTCAGGGTGTTACTCTGTAATCAACTATGAGGACCTCCTGTGGGAACCCTATTCTCCTTTCGGGCTCCTGGTCCTGTGCTTGGTCAGGTTTGAGTGTCTCTTAATTTGTCACCTCAGGGGGATTAGTTCCTCCTGGTCCTTCCGGGCTTTTCCTGCTACAATGGATGATTAGCAGTGTCGGACTCCGGTGTCCTGGTGAGCTAAAGGAAAGCCTGGTCTGTTCCCTTCTTCTTCTCTCCTACTTCTTCCACTTCCCTGCGACCCTCTCTCTAGGGTGCAGCACAGCTGGGTCAGTGTTCCCTGGTCCTGGGCCTGGCTTGATCCCAGCGACCAGCTCCTTCACGCTGCCCTCTCCTCTGCTCACTGCAGACTAACTGGAACTGAACTGAAACAGACTCCTCCCCTCAGGCCTGGATCTTTTATAGGATATCTGGTCAAGGCAGCCAGTAGAGCTCCCCCTCCAGGTCTGGGGTGGAAGGTGTTGTGTGCAGTGTGTACCAAAGTGTAAATCCCTCCTTGCACCGGTGGGTCCTGTGACAATCCCCAGCAGGGGTGCCCATGAGCTTGATGTGGCTCCTGATCTTCTCTGAGAGCTGGATGTGACTCATGACCCTCTCTCAGAGCTGGATGTGGCTCTTGACCCTCTTTCAGAGCTGGATGTGGCTCGCGAACCTTTCTCAGAACTGGATGTGGCTCATGACCCTCTCTCAGATATGAATGTAACTCCTGACCCTCTCTAAGAGCTGGATGTGGCTTTCAAGGTCAGAAAGGTTGGGGACCTCTGCTATACATATGGGAAAATTGCATATAAATGTATTTATTTTTTCACTTGTGGCCATCCCATACCATCTATAAATACTTTTTTGACCTGATGTGAATTTAGATTGCATACTTTTACATTTCGTATTACAATTTCATTTTTTAAAGTCCAAATTGAATCAAATTAGGATAGCACTTGCATTTTTTTTGTCTTATACATATTCAACTTCAAATAGAAACTTTCTGGAGCAAAATAGTAAATTAATGAATTAACTTTGTTGGCAGAGAAAAAAGAGAGATACGTTGGAAATATGCAATGGGATTCATGGTGGTTAAGTGGTTTGTGCTGTGGCCTTGCAGCGCTGGGGCCCTGGGCTCTATAAAAAACATCTGAAAAAAGCTTGTATGTTCTTCCTGTGTTTTTGTGGGTTTCCTACCACACTCCAGAGACATACTGATTGGGAATTTAGCTTGTGAGCCCCAGTGAGGACAGTGATGATCACGTCTGTAAAATACTGTATTGTACAATTAATAGGGAGCAAAATAAATATCTACCGGTATATAGAAAACATTCTAATAGATTCTAAGTTCAAGATTGGGAGTGCTCAAACAAGTTGATGTTTCTGCTTTTAACTTTTTAGCTTTATTGTTTAGAATGTGACAGGTCAGCAGAGTCATCTCAATTAGTAGAGAAATAAGTATTGCTAGATAACATATTTAGTTAACTGTTGGAGACTTATATGAGGCATCATTCTAACACTAACTAATATAAAATATTAGCCCTATATAAAAAGTAAAATAACATCTGACAAATAACAGCTGACATTTCCTGCTTTCTTCTTGTCACTTTTTAACTGTGCTGTGTAGACTGGGACAGTCTGCCGAGTCATCTCAATTATTATGAGATAGATTTTAACTGCTGGAGACTTAGATGAGGTAACATTATCTAATATAACATAATAGTGCTATGTAAAAATAAATAACCATATAGCCAGGCTCGGTCTGGGCCGCCGGGTAACCGGTTAAAACTCATGGTGGGCCCCCAGGCATTGTGACCCTAGCCCCGCCCCCCAACAGGCCCGAACAGGTCCCCTGGACTACAGTAATGGTACATCGCAGTAATGGTGAGCGCAGAGTGATGTGCAGGAGTAACTGCTATAATGGGTATAACGGCTAACAGTATTTGCATATAGCGGGTGAGTGGGACCCCTGGAGTCAATTTCCCTGGTGGGCCCCAGACACCCCAGTCCGACCCTGCATATAGCAAATAAATTCTGATAGAGTCTAGATCTATGAAGCTGACATTTCATGGTTTCTGCTTTTCACTTTTTAGCTTTCCTAGATTGGGGCAGGTCAGACAGTTATCCCAATTATTAGAGTAATGAAGTAATGTTAGATACCAGATTTAGTTAACTGTTGAAGACTTAGATGAGGCATGATAACATACAGTAATATTGCTATATAAGCAAGTAGAATAAATATCCATATAGAAAACAAATTCTGATGGATTCTATGTTCTAAATTGCCACTGGATTGCCCATAATAAGCTGACATTTTCTGGTGTCTGCTATTCACTTTTTAGCTTTCTGTGTAGACTGGGATAAGATAGCAACATCATCTGTCACATGGGCAGGGAAATCAGGTAGCAAGATGGAGAAGGTGTTCTAGGGAGCTAGGCTGACCCTTAGACTGGGGTCCCTGGCTCAACTTGGCTCAGAGGTACTTTTGAAGGTGAGGATGTCTGAGTCACCAACCTAGCCCTATGCTCCTAACAATCCCTTGGCTAAGAGCCCCTACCTCCACTCACGGATCGGGAAAACACTGCAACTCTATGAATAAAAATGCACCAGCAAATGCACGCATTTCCTGACTGCACAGAGTTCTGAACTCTATCAGCAACGTCAGCTGGAGCACGGGAAGGCTATTTAATAGACAGGTCAACCAGTGGTCACTGCCCTTTAAAGATTAAGGAGGTGTTTGGTGATTGGAGGCTGGTGTCCTGCACTAGTGATGCCTTCCCTTTATAATCAAGGCAAAGCTGCACCCTGCATGAGTGCAATGGTCGACTGACCAAACTATTGCTATGGTAAGATAAGAATTTTCTATTACGTCCTTTGCTGATTTTGGACACAGATTTAGTGGCTAGGATTTAGTGGCTAGGACTTGTGATAAGTGGGACCCGTGAAGTGGCATCACAAGCTTACGTGTTTTGAATTAATGGACAGGTCAATCTACAGTGCGTTGTGAAAGTATTTGGCCTCCTTGAACTTTTCAACTTTTGCCACATTTCAGGCTTAAAACATAAAGATATACATTTTTTTTGACGAATCAACAACAAGTGGGACACAATCGTGAAGTGGAACGAAATTTATTGCATATTTTAAACTTTTTTTAACAAATAAAAAACTGAAAAGTGGGGCGTGCAATATTATTTGGCCCCTTTACTTTCAGTGCAGCAAACTCACTCCAGAAGTTCAGTGAGGATCTCTGATCCAATGTTGTCCTAAATGACTGGTAAAAGATAAATAGAATCCACCTGTGTGTAATCAAGTCTTTCCCTATAAATGCACCTGCTCTGTGATAGTCTCAGGGTCTGTTTCAAGTATAGAAAGCATCATGAAGACCAAGGAACACACCAGGCAGGTCCGAGATACTGTTGTGGCAAAGTTCAAGCCGGATTTGGATACAAAAAGATTTCCCAAGTTTTAAACATCTCAAGGAGCACTGTGCAAGCGACTCATATTAAAATGGAAGGAGTATCCGACCTACTGCAAATCTACGAAGACCTGGCCGTCCCTATAAACTTTTATCTTGAACAAGGAGAAGACTGATCAGAGATGCAGCCAAAAAGCCCATGATCACTCTGGATAACTGCAGAGATCTACAGCTGAGGTGGGAGAGTCTGTCCATAGGACAGACAATCAGTCGTACACTGCACAAATCTGGCCTTATGGAAGAGTGGCAAGAAGAAAGCCATTTCTCAAAGATAGCCATAAAAAGTCTGGTTTGAAGTTGCCACAAGCCACCTGGGAGACACCAAACATGTGGAATAAGGGGCTCTGGTCAGAGGAAACCAAAATCAAACTTTTTGGCCACAATGCAAAATGATATTTTTGGCGTAAAAGCAACACAGCTCATCACCCTCAAAACACCATCCCCACTGTCACACATGGTGGTGGCAGCATCATGGTTTGGGCCTGCTTTTCTTCTGCAGGGACAGGGAAGATGTTTAAAATTGATGGAAAGATGGACGGAGCCAAATACAGGACCATTCTGGAAGAAAACCTGATGGAGTCTGCAAAAGACCTGAGACTGGGACGAAGATTTATCTTCCAACAAGACAATGATCCCAAACATAAAGCAAAATCTGCAATGGAATGGTTCAAAAATAAACGTATCCAGGTGTCAGAATGGCCAAGTCACATCCAGACCTGAATCCAATGGAGAATCTGTGGAAAGAGCTGAAAACTGCTGATCACAAACGCCTCAATCCAACCTCACTGAGCTCCAGCTGTTCTGCAAGGAAGAATGGGCAAGAATTTCAGTCTCTCGATGTGCAAAACTGATAGAGACATAATCCAAGCGATTTGCAGCTGTAATCGCAGCAAAAGGTGGCGCTACAAAGTATTAACTCAAGGGGCCGAGTAATTTTGCACGCCCCACTGTTCAGTTTTTTAATTTTTAAAAAAGTTTAAAATATCCAATAAATTTGGTTCCACTTCACGATTGTGTCCCACTTGTTGTTGATTCATCACAAAAAAATTAGAATTTCTATCTTTATGTTTGGAGCCTGAAATGTGGCAAAAGGTTGAAAAGTTCAAGGGGCTGAATACTTTCACAAGGCGTCAGTTGACACACTCAGAGCAGCATCCTGGAGCCGCGTCACACAGCAATACAGCAGCATCAGCAACTTGACACTAAATGTGCCAAAGAATTCACATGGACTGCGGAGCAGTCCACATGCGACATCATCTTATTTATTAGAGAGCGATGAAGTAATGGTAAATAACAGATTTAGTTAACTGCTGCACACTTAGATGAGGCATAATACTAAAACTACATAATATAACATTATAGGACTATATAAGTAAGTCAAATACATATCTATATAGAAGATAAACTGGTTCTGGGTTCAAACTTGCCACTGGAGTGCTCAAACCAAGCTGACATTTCCTGCTTGTGCTTTTCCCTCTTTAGCTTTGCTGTGTAGACTGGGATAAGACAGCAAAGTCATCTCAATGATTAGAAAAATGAATACTTAAAAAATATTTGTACCGTGTTAGCCAGAAGATAGAAAAATATTAGAATCTGAGAGTCCTCAGTGGTTGATACTTATTAACTGAAAAGATGGTAAACAAAAGCAAAGCAAGCTTTCGAGGCACTAAGTTCTCTTCATCAGGTTGGTAATGACACAGATTCTGAATGTACACACATATAAACACACAGATATGAGGCTGGATATGCAGTAAATAAATTAGGTGTGGTGAAGCATGACATATAATGGTAAGAGATGGGAGGTGGGATACAGCATCTGTGGCAACATTCATAGATAAGAAGCAGACAGTTTCATGTCTCTTGATTAATTGGTGTTCCAAGATTTGAAGAGTGGTCTGTGATGGGAGGGGGTAGAGTAAAAGCATCTGGGCAATAAATGCCAGAGCTCAGCCTTTGACTAGTGGTCCAAGATTTGAAATGTCCTTAATTAATGTAAAAAGACATAAATCCATGTGATACATTCATTCCTGCTCTGAATGTGTCAAAGGTCAACATTAGTTTATATTGCCAGACTTTTCTGATTCTTTGAGATTTGAAGTTACCTTTCAAAACTAGTATTTTCATGTCCATTATGCTGTGATCAGAGCTGCAGAAGTGTTTAGGTAGAGGAAAATCTGTCCTTCTTGCTTTTATTTGTGTGGCGATGAGAGTTCATCGTAGTTCTGAATTGTTGCCCTGTCTCACCCACATACAGATTCCCACTGACACATTTAGTACATATAATTAAGTACACCACGTTGCTTGTGGTGCAGCTGAAGTTACCTGGGATCTTATAGTCCTGATGTGAGCCAGTAATCTTTATCTTGTCCGTTGTCATTATAAATGGACAGGTTTTGCACCTGTTCTGGTTGCAGGGAAAGGTTCCTGTTGCTGCTGGAGAGGACAGGGCGCTTCTTACAATGATGCTTTTTAGATTTGGGGGCTGCCTAAATCACAGAAGTGGGGGATCCGGAAATATTGATTTTAGTCGGGCATCTTTATGTAGCAGTGGTTGCAGTTTCCAGCAGCTCCTCTTAGCACCTCCAGACTTGGATTGTAGGTGACTACAAGAGGAACTCTGTTGTTCTCTTCTCTAGTTTTGTAATGTAGGAGATGATTCCTTGATATTCTGGTGGCTCTTGTAATCTGGTTCTCGATTGCTCTTGGATGGTAGTCCTGGTTCAGAAAGCTCTTTCTGAGGTCCTCAAGGTGATTGTCTCTATCTGTAGGGTTGGAACATATCCGATTGTATCTGAAGGCCTCCTGTACACAATAGAGTTTTATATGTGTTTTGGATGAAAGCTGTCCCATTGGAGATATGTTGGACAGTCAATCGGCTTCCGG
This sequence comes from Allobates femoralis, assembly GCA_033576535.1. NCBI lineage: Eukaryota > Metazoa > Chordata > Amphibia > Anura > Aromobatidae > Allobates > Allobates femoralis. Next base: position 40,030,730 of record JARQOC010000008.1, on the reverse strand, counting down.
TACAGGAATGTCCCTATTTCATTGTTCTGTAGCTTAATGATGGTGTCCAGAAAGCTGATTTCAGTGCAGGAGTAGTTGAGTGTTAAGTTGATGGTGGGATGAAGCTGATTAAATTGTTCATGGAACGTCTTCAGCTGTTGCTCAGACTCCATCCAGATGATTAAAATGTCATCAACGGAGGAAATTTATGGAAACAAAAAAGAATAGGAAGGACAAAATGTATACTGAGAAGAGCAAAGATGGGAGTAGATGCATCTATACAGAAATGTAATGGTAAGAGATGTTCTTGTGTGTATAAGAGAGAGATGGACTAATATCCTACATTAATTATAATGTCTTGTGAATTGTTAGATAAGAGGATTGTTAGATAGTAAAACAGGTTGATGATGTTATACGTTGTATAATGTACTATAATCCTGGCGAGATTTAATATGTTTTAATTGGAGAGTAAAATGCAATAAACAGGAATTTCGTCAAAATATAATCGATATAATGGTAATAGGCCAGAGGCCTGATAGGAGAAGAGGATAAAAAGTCATCTTCAAGCTTGGCCATGAAAAGATTTGCATATTGTGGTGCCATTTTGCTCCCCATTGCGGTGCCAGTCTCCTGTAAATATATGTTGTCGTCAAATGTAAAGTAGTTGTGGGTGAGGATGATTTTTATAAGCTTCACCACAAAGTCCAGCATCAATCCCTGTGTTTTCCAGGAAGGTTTTGCAGACATTTAATCCATCCTGGTGTGGGATATTGGAGTACAGACTTTCCACATCGATGGTGGTGAGGATGGTTCCTTCTGGTAGAGGACCTATTGCTGACAGTTTATTCAATAGGTCAGTTGTGTCCTGAATGTAGTTGGGTGTCTCTTTTACCAGGGGTTTGAGAACACCCTCTACCCATCCAGAAATTTGTTCGGTGAGGGTGCCCACACTTGAAATGATTGTGTTAGGTCCCCTGGCACCGCTCCCCCAGCTCACCTCTCCTGGATCGGGTCCCCCTGCACCTCTGCCAACCGGGCATCCGGCATCCAGGCGTACTGTGTCTCGGAGCTGTCGCCGGGTCCCCTTCCTGTCTGCTGACTGCCCAGCTCACGCACCAGCACGCTGCAGGGGCCAGGTTTCATGAGTGTCATGAGCGGTGCACTAGGCGCGGCCACTCACTTCCTCTGTGACTCTTGGGGCCGGCCCAGCCCAACCTGACACTCCCCTTGACCAATAGCTAACCGTCCTCTGGTATATCAGGCCACCTCCACTGATGGGAGGTGCCTGATTATTAAGTTAGTTTGCTTCTGCCTTGCTGACTGTTGGTCAGGCCTTCCTTGTACTCTCCTCCAGTAGAGCCATTCCTGCTCTCCCAGCCTCGGGCTCCGTAACTGTGTTTCCTACCTTGCTATACCGTAGTATAGGCTAACCCTACGAGCCGCCCCCCTGGTACTGGCAGCTGTGGTAGTTAGGACTTGCCCTTGACAATCCCTGTATAGGGGTTGGTTAAACTAGGACCAGCTCACCCAGGGGAGTTCGGTACCATGGCCCAGTGGGTCCACTCCAGGGTGCCTTCCCCCGGAAGCGTGACTGATTGGCCATCCTGGATTTCCAGATTTGTGGATTTTGGGAACCATGTAGAATGTGCCTGTTCTTGGATTTTCTGGTACCAGGTCATCAGCTCTTAAGGATATGTCAGGTAGACAAGAGACCAGCCTGTTTAATTCCATGTAATAGTCCTTTGTGGGGTCAGACCCCAATTTTTTGTAGTAGAGTGTGTCCGTCAGTTGTCTGTTTGCTTCCTTCAGGTAGTCAGATTTGTTCATCATCACTATTGCACCAACCTTGTCTGCAGGATTAATGATGATTTCTTTGTTGGTTTTCAAAGACTCTATGGTCCATCTCTCCTGTGCACTGATGATGGATGGTTGACTCTTGTGTGTATCTAAGATAGTGGATTTTACCAAATGTATGAAAATGTCTATATAGTTATCCAAAAGGGGGTTGCGTCCATGTACAGGTGTCTAGTTTGACCTTTTCTTAGTTATCAGGATCCCTCTTTCTTGGGCCCAGTTGGGTTCGGAATCCTCTTTGTCACTGTAAAATTCCCTCAGGCGTAGTCTCCTGAAGTAATCTTCCATGTCGCTGTACAGTTCAGTTTTATCCAGTAGGACAAAATGAGAGTCCCCTAGAAAGCACAGCAAGTTTCACTTTATTGGGTTTGTAATCCAAAAGGTTGATGACACAATTTGATGCTTTTGTAAAATTGTTGTAATTTCTGTTCCATGGGTTCTGTGTGTTCCTTTGTGTTTCAAATTCCCTCTGGATATTACTTTTGATGCTGTAGAAGACATGCAAAAGGTGGTTCCTTAGTCTCTCATAGGTCCCGTGCAAAGGGTTTGTGCATAATGAGTATTATAGGAATGCAGAAATGGATTTGTAATCCAGAGTCCTCTGGGAATCAGGTTCTCTTTCTTGCATTTGGATAAGAAAAATGTGTTGCTGTCCAATTGTGCACGTTTCTTTAGAAGTGTATTTAAATCCATTAAGATTCGGTACATTCTGGTATCCTCCATTTTGATAACTTAAAAAATATTTATACCGTGTTAGCCAGTAGATAGCAAAATATTAGAATCTGAGAGTCCTCAGTGGTTGATACCTTTTAATGGCTCACTGAAAAGATGGTAAGAAAAAGCAAAGCAGGCTTTGGAGACACTAAGGTCTCTTCATCAGACAATGCTATGGACGATGCTGCCGCAGATGCTGTCTCGCATCTCCCATCTCTGACCATTATATATCATGCTTCCCCATGCCTACTGTATATACTCGTGTATAAGCTGAGTTTTTCAGCACAAAAATTGTGCTGAAAAGTGCCCCCCTCGGCTTATACACGAGTCAGTGACGGCTGAGTGTGTGGGGCCGGTGTCCGGGGGCTGGAGGAGGTGGGGGAGGCTGTACAGTGAGTGGGCAGTCATGTGCCCCCGCTCATTAGTGCAATGCAATATGCACTGCATCCCCCTGTCCATCAGTGGCAGGGGGAGCGGTGCATATTACATTGCACTGTCAGCGCTCCTCCGCCCCCCCTGTGGTAGTATACAGCAGTGCCACCCCTGTGGTAGTATACAGCAGTCACAGAGGTATATACAGCAGCCCCTCCCCTGTGCAGTATACAGCAGCCCCCCCCTGTGGTAGTATACAGCAGCCACAGAGGTATATACAGCAGCCCCTCCCCTGTGGTAGTATACAGCAGCCCACCCCTGTGGTAGTATACAGCAGTGCCCCCCCCTGTGGGTATACACAGCCCCCCCCCCCGTTGCTGCTGCACACCTGTAAAAAGAAGAGCTTTCATACTTATCCTCCTGCTGTCACCGCGCGCATCCTCCGCTCTCCTTCTTGCTTGCACCCGGCGTCCATCCACGTGACCACGCACAAATAATGACATCATTATTTGTGCGCGGTCATATGGATGGACGCCGGGTGCAAGCAAGAAGGAGAGCGGAGGATGCGCGCGGTGACAGAAGGAGGATAAGTATGAAAGCTCGTCTTTTTACAGGTGTGCGGCAGCAATGGGGGGGGCTGTGTATACCCACAGGGGGGGCACTGCTGTATATACATCTGTGGCTGCTGTATACTACCACGGGGGGGGCTGCTGTATACTACCACAGGGGAGGGGCTGCTGTATATACCTCTGTGGCTGCTGTATACTACCACAGGGGGAGGCTGCTGTATACTGCCACAGGGGGAGGCTGCTGTATACTACCACAGGGGGAGACTGCTGTATACTACCACAGGGGGAGACTGCTGTATACTACCATTGGGGAGGCTGCTGTATACTACCACTGGGGCTGCTGTATATACCTCTGTGGCTGCTGTATACTACCACTGGGGAGGCTGCTGTAATCCACTGGGGGGGACTGTATACCTGTGCTGGGGTCCACCCTCGGCTTATACACGAGTCAATAGGTTTTCCCAGGTTTTGGGGGCAAAAGTAGGGGGGTTGGCTTATACACGGGTCGGCTTATACACGAGTATATACAGTAATTTATTTACTGCATATCCAGTCTCCTATCTGTGTGTTTATATGTGTGCACATTCAGAGTTTGTGTCATTACTAGCCTGATGAAGAGGCCATAGTGTCTCGAAAGCATGCTTTGCTTTTTCTTACCATCTTTTCAGTTAGAGAAATGAAGTAATGCTAGATAACACATTTATTTACCTGCTGGAGACTTAGGCTAGGTTCACACCGCGGTTTTCTGCTGTCAGGTTCTGTCTGGTGTTGTGCAGAAAGCACTGGAAGGAACCTGACAACCCCAGACAGAACAGAACCGGAGGGCAAATATGCCCTCTGATCCTGTTTTGTGCCGTATTCCTCCCTGTGCGTGGCTGCCACTGTTCTAGTGCTGAAATTTCAGCCCTGGAGCTCTCCAGGTGTTGAAATTTCAGCCGGGGAGCTGGCCAGGTGCTGAAATTCAGCGGCAGCTGCTTTTAGCAGCTGCTACTGTATCAGCACCCGGAATTCGGCAGTCGGTCCAATTTTTTGCCGGATCCGGGAGGATCCGATTTTGTCCGATTTTTGCCCCGGAAACAAAAAAGATGTAAGCTGCAATTTTGTGTCCGGGGCAAAAAAACTAAATGTGCCGGATCCTCCCGGACAGCACAAAACCAGATGGCAAATCACTGCCATCTGGCCCTATCCAGTGCCATAGGGAGACAATGGGGCCAAAATCAGAGGTGGGGCTGTCCGGTTCACACCATAATCTCGTGGTGTGAAGCCGGCCTTAGATGAAGCATGATGCTGACACTACATAATATAACATAATAGTGCTGTATAAGTAAATTAAATATCAATATAGAAAATACATTCTGATAGATTCTAGGTTCCATGTTGTCACTGGGGTGCTCAAAATTAGCTGAGATTTTGTGCTTTTTAATTTTTATTTTTGGTATGTAGACTGGCACAGGTCATCTCAATTATTAGAAAAATGAAGTCATGCTAGATAACAGATTTAGTTGACTGCTGGAGACTTAGATGAGGCATAATAGAACATAAAACAGATGAATCTTTATAGTCATCTCTCCGGGCTTCACCCAGTGTCAGGGTCAGTCCCTGAAGGATATATTACTTTATTGACACTTTTCTAACAATTCGATTTTTTGCAGTTGTGCTAAAGTATCCAGCTGCTCTGGATAAACAGACGATAAGGGAATGAAGTGTGTGTGCACCTTCAGAATGGATACATGGATATATTTTTTATTTTTAACAGTTTATTCTTTCTCTGTCTCCCTTCCCGGGAGGTCACACATCCTAACTTCTTCTTGTTCCCATCTCTACAGTTGGCGTCTCTGGAGTTGGCATGCTTCACGTGCTGGGCAGCAGATGGTGAAGTATCAGTGATTAGCAGAGAGGTAGAGCGTCGTCTCGGTTGCAGAAGTGCCTTTTCTTTGAAGACAGTACTTAATTAAAGGAATATATTACACTACTTTAGAGAGGGGCATGCAGGAAGCTCTAGAGAGGCGATGTCTCAGAAAGAAGAAATATCATGGGAACTATAATAATGTGGAGCCCACTGGGACGAGATACTCAGTACCGGACTGGGGTATTACGAGGGGGTATCACGACAGTCTTGGTCCAGACCGTGTCCCGAGCACACAAGTAATTGGGGGTATTTACAAGGGAGTTTGTCATGACGCCACCCACAGGTTGTGGTCAGGGTGACCACCGCTGCTGCAGAACCTCCTTGGATGATGTTTGGCATATGGTGATGTAACGGCTCTCCATGGGCAGAGCCTGGTTCCCTGGGGCAGTGATGATAAAAGTCTATGGATGATGCAGAGTAGGGGTAGTGGTGGAGATTATAGCAGTTTGTGAGGGAACGTAGGGCTTGAGTGCAAGGATCACACAGACTCGCGGTTTTGTAGTTTTCCACGTCTTTACTGTAGTTGTTGTTCAGCAGAGTACTGTCCATGGAGTCTGTACCGGGGCCGGGTTGCTCCCACCATGACTGGGTCCTTGACTTCCCACTCCTGCTCTGTGTGTGTGGCCTTGCTGCTGCTTTAGCTAGGCTGCCAGCCCTGTCTCCTCTCACGGGTACCCACCTGCTAGGCAACTTGAGTCTTATCTTTGTGTTTCTGACCCCGCCATGTTGCTTTGCTGTGGTACAGTGCAGATCTATAACCCTCCACTAGTCCGGTGTTTACTGTGCTGCTTGTGTCAGTCACAGTTTTGGATCCGGTATCCAGTCTTTGTGCCCTCCAGGCCAGTTATGGGGTAACTCAGTCTCCCAGACGTGTTCCTCTGTTCCTATTGACAACTTCCCTCAGACCCTGACTAGGCCTGGAATTGAGCAACGGACCGTGGGGAAGCCTAAGGCAGCTCCTTTACACCACAGTCCTTCTTCCTCAGTGCTGCACCGCACTGAACTACTCACTTCCTTTCCACACAAGAATATATAGGGGAGTTGCTTTAGCTCCCCCTTCTGGCCTGGAGGCTCTAGTGTAGTGTTGTGGGTTGTGTGGGGAGTTGACCCTTGGTGATGTTACTGTGGCACATTAAATCCTGGGGTGCCACAATAACAATGCTGTTCTCAGTCATTACTACCACTGTACTACACAGGCCAAGAACAAACTGAAAATTAAAAACAATTCTGGTTAAAATTTGACATAATTCTGAACTTTTGCTGTATATTTTATAAGCTCAGAAACTCGGAAGTCTTTCAAATCTGCAATGTATACACTAATATCCCATTCACTTTCATGCCATGGAATAACGAAATACTACGCACTTTACAGCCCAGCGGTGTCATTTGGTGATTGATGATGTTTAAATCCTTACGAATTAGTTGAAAAATGAAAGAAAAACATATGAAAAAATGTTCACACATGTGCCAAATTTTAGAGAAAACTAAACTTTACGTTGCAGATGTGTTTCCTCTATTTGGAGACAGTCGAAAGTCTCGGAGAGGCGGATGCTTAACATGAATGAAATTAACAAGTCTACGAGGAATGGTATCTAATAAATGTATGAGCTCTTGACAGACAACACTTGTCATGTTCACATTTCCTTGCCACAAGGTCGTCTTTGCTTGTCATTGGTGTCATGGAGCACTGGTTACTTGTCAACACTTTATATTAACTTTGTGTAAAGCAGCTAAATCACCCATAACTAGGAACACATGATGTCGAGTGGCTAACTTGTTCTGTTCCACAAGGTTGTGAAGAACATATTTTTGGTCAAGTGTGTGAGCGATTTTCTGGGTAAATAATTGCAGCATGCACTGGTGCTACTGTCAATGGCACAAAGCTATTGAGCATATAGCACATGGACACATATTGGAATTGGCCCATGAATTACCACAGTCATCTAAATGTTGTAATGCCAACCTCGGTGCCCCTGCACTGTTCCTCTCCATTCAGTCAACACAATCCTCCCTAATGTCCTCCGTTGTGGCTTCTGGCTCCCAGATCTTGTGCATGCCACGCAGGTGTCCTAGGGGCGCACGTAGGTTGTGTGCGCGTGCACACTCCCTGCCTGTCTTGGTGTAGTGAGAATGCTGATGAGGGAATGGAAGTTATGGGCAGGGTGACCAGGGAAGACTAGTCTGACCCTAGTCTAGGAATCCTGAATGGCCCTGATCCCGAAGGTATCTCTAAAGGTGAGAAGGTTCGGGCCTCCAGCCTCTCCCTAAAACTCCTCCACCAGCCCTGCACTATTCCCCGCTCACCTCCCTCCACAGAACTGGCATAGAGCAACTCCAAAGGAAAGGACTTCAGCAACACAAACACACAGGTCAGCACAGTACGGCTTCCAGGCATAGAGTGAAACTCTATCAGCAGCACCACAGGGTGGAAGGAGAGGCTACTTAAAGGGGGAGGGGGAGTTCAGGTGAGTCCAGAGGTGTAACTAGGTTTTCTGGCACCCGGGGCAAGGAATTATTTTGGCGCCCCCCCCCCCCCCCCGAAACCGCACTTGCTGCACCTGCCGCACCCTTACCACAAGCCCCATAGACATTGCATGGGGCTTGCCGCAACTGTGCTGCAAGTGCAGCGGTTATGCGTTATTCGCGGCAGATGCGGGTTTTTCACCGCATCTGCCGCGATCGGCAAAAAAAGCTGATGTGAAAGTACCCTAACATATACACAGTATACACCTCATAGTGTGGGCCTGCCTGGTGTATACATATACACCTCATAGTGTGTGCTTGCCTGATGAAGTATACATAACTATACCTCATAGTGTGCCTGCCTGATGTATACATATATATATACCTCAGGTATATATATGTATACATCAGGCAGGCACACTGAGGTGTATATATGTATACATCACTAGGCAGGCACACACACTATGAGGTGTATTTATGTATACATCAGGCAGGCACACACACTATGAGGTGTATATATCATATATACACCTCATAGTGTGTGTGCCTGCCTGGTGTATACATATATACACCTCATAGTGTGCCTGCCTGATGTATACATATATATACCTCAGGTATATATATGTATACATCAGGCACACACACTATGAGGTGTATATATGTATACACCAGGCAGGCACACACACTATGAGGTGTATATACAGTATGATATATACACCTCATAGTGTGGGTGCCTGCCTGATGTATACATATATACACCTCAGCCGGGTCAGCCCAGGACAGCCACCCCCCCTTCTTAGGTTACTTTATTACCTCATTACTTTATTAGGAGTAGATTGCCTTGCCTTGTAGGCGTAGCCAGGACGGGCCGGACCCGGACGACTCAGTCTGAGTCAGGAGTCAGGAGGAGGCAGCCGGCCACACAGCAGCTCCTCGGCTCTGTTGTTCTTCTCCTCTCCAGCCCAGACATGTGCGGCGCGCCGGGTGACGTCAGCCGCAGTGCGACGTGCCTGGGGGTGGGGGGGACTGCCAGGGGGCGGACCAGCAGCAAGAGGGTTGTGCACGCACAGCCCCGCGGCCGCCCTGCACAATATGCGGCGAGGTCGGAGGAGATTAGTTCCGGCGGTGGCGCTGCAGTGCCACCGCCGGACGCCTGGGCACATGATGATGGCACCGGCGCCCCCCACTGAGTGGCGCCCGGTGCAAAGGGTCCGGCTGCCCCCCCCTAGATACGCCCCTGGGTGAGTCACACATTAACTCCTCAACCAGCAGTTGAACCTAATAGTGAATGCAGTTCTGGAGAACAACACAGGAGTCCAGGACCTTCACAACTATCAACAATGCAGTTCTTGAAGACAAACATACACAGCAGCATCCAGCAATGTCAGTGCCAACTAAATGCGTGACACTGCCTTTCAAAGCCTATGTCTGAGAGGCACTAGGTAATTGAGGCATCCTTCATCTTAGGAAGGTGCTTGAGAAGTAAGGCTCCTGGTGTGTTGGTTACAGTCTGCTTGTAAGCCTGTATCCAGTGCCCGTACCAGTCTTGTATCCTGTTCCCGTCCTGTACCCAGCCTTAACCCAAATCCATCTAGAGTACAGTCTGTAGTCCCAAACCTGTCCTGTGACCTGATTGTATACCTGTTCCTGACCCATGAATCCGAACCAGTCCTGCGTGTGATCTTGTACCAGTCTGGCCTACCCCTCATTGTCTGTCTGCATAGTAATCTAAACGTGCATTCCTGACTCCTGTGGTCAGCTGTTGCAGAACTGAGGACTTTCCTGGAATGGTACTCAGTGGCTATGTGTAGCACAAGCCTAACTGCCATCAACGGTTCGAGGGAAGAACCAAGTAGTCGCTTAGTCATGCCCCTCCAAAGTAAAGGTGCTGTCAAATAGGCATTTTTTAGTGTCCGGCGGAGATCCATCGCTTTTTTTTAAAAACTGGAATGCAAACCAGATATGGTTTGTGCCCATTGATTTTCAATGAGCCCACCGCCACTTTCAGTTGCATCCGGTTTAATCTGGTTGCTGCCAGATTTGACCAAAACCTTTTTTTTACCGAACCTATAAAACACAACATGTTTTTGGCTCACTAAAAAAACACTTCTGACTGGACCCGGCAAATTGTCGCATGTTTTATAATATGTATCAATGGGTGCCGGATCCATCAGGGCCGGCTCCAGATTTTTGTGGGCCCCGGTTAAAAGATTCTTAAAGGGCCCCTTTTGCACTCTGCCCTGCCCCTCCTTGCTGCTGCACACCCACACCTTAAGTTGTACCCCAGGTATAGACTGCAGAAAATAAGATTATTACTATTACTCTTATTATTAATTGAAGCTTCCCCGGCGGTGTAAACGGAGGGGTCATTAGCACTAATTTTAATGTACCAGGGTGGAATATGGAGGAAACAGATCTATAAGTGTCTTATTATTATTATTAATATTATTATTATCCTTCTAAAAATTATACATGATGCACACAGCACTGCTCCATGCCCATAGATAGACATAGATGGCTCTTTTACATGCACATGTAGACACACAGTTCTGCTACATGCACACTATACATAGCACACACACACACAGCTCTACTACATGAATATCCAGATACACACACAGCTTTACTATATGAACATACAGAAACACACACAGCTCTGCTACATGCACATTGCATGCACATACAGGTACACACACAGCTGTGCTACATGGACACTACATACCCAGCTCTGCTACATGTACAATACATGCACATACAAACACACATAGCTTTGTTACATGCACCATACAAACACACACAGCTCTGCTCACGTGTACAATACATGTACATACAGATACACACAGCTCTGCTACATGGACATACAAACACACAGCTCTACTGCATGCACAATACATGCACATACAGACACACAGACCTCTGCTACATGAACACTACATGCACACTACACACCTAGATCTACTACATGTACAATATATGTACATACAGATACACACAGCTCTGCTACATGCACATACAAACACACAGCTCTGCTGCATTCACAATACATGCACACACAGACACATACACAGCTCTGCTACATGGACACTACATGCACACTACACATCAAGCTCTGCTACATGTACAATTTATGTACATAAAGATACACAGCTCTGCTACATGCACATACAAACATACAGAGGTCTGCTACATGCACATACTAACACACACACAGATCTGTTACATGGTCAATACATGCATGTACATATACACACATACAGATATACATACAGATACATACACATATACATACAGACGCACGCACATACAGATATAAATACACACATACAGACGCACACATTCAGACACACGCATAAACATACAGGCATACTGTTACACATACAGATACACACACACAACCACACACACATACAGGTACACACATACAGATATACTCATACAGATACACACACAAACATACAGATACACACATACATAGTACCATATCCACCTGATCTTGATTGGTGCAGAGCAGGAAGAGGAGCCGCTGGGAGCTGCAGGAGGCTGCAGAAGCAGTTTCTTTAAGGACCTTGATTTCAGTCATGTGATCAGTCACATGACTGGAACTGCAAGGTCCTTCAGCCTCCGTTCAGCTCCCGGTGCTTTCTCTACTGCTGTGTACCGATCACCATCTGTCCAGAGCAGGAGAGAAGAGAGGAGAGACGGTAGGTGTCTGAGCGACTCCTCACTGCTTCCGCTCACAGACAGCTGTAAGCCCTCTCACTTCTTCAGGGCCCTGGCACCTGCCCAGGTATGCCAGGTGCTGACTCCGGGCCTGGGATCCAGTTTTACCAGATCATTCCTAATCTGGTCAAACTGGATCTGGCATTCCTACTGAGCATGCGCGACATCGTCACACACGTAAAGTTTGCGGTCCGTACAGGACACCTGAGTGTTCAGGCATGGACCCAAACAGGGACTTCCTTGAGAAGTCCGTGATTAAAGCATTATACTCACCTCTCTCACTGCTGTGGCCACATCTGGGTCCTGCTCATTAGCCTCATGTAATAATCACTGTATTGGCTGCTGAACAGCCAATCACAGATACCCATTGTCTGTGACAGCATCTCTGATTGGTCGTTGCTCCCTACACACTGTGCCAGCAACCAATCACAGACGCAGTGGGTGGGACGCAACAGACAATCACCATCGCTGTCACAGAGACTGGGCGTCTATGATTGGCTGTTCAGCAGGCAGTGCAGAGTGGACACGGAAGTGACAGCAGCACTGAGACATGTGAGTATAATGCTTTAATCACAGACTTCTCAGTGAAGTCTCTGTTCCGGGTCTGTGGAGAACACTCAGGTGTTCGGTGCGGACCTAAAATAGGCAAACTGATATGGACAACACTGGATGGTACCGGATGCAGCCAGATGATGCTGCAATGATATTATTCTGGATCCGACAGACTGATCTATTATAATACTGGTGATGTAAAATCCGGCTGCATGTGGTTTTACATTAAAAACCGGATGTAGTTTGGTGCATTTTTTGACGGATCTCAGCCTTAAACAAAAAAATCGCCTATGTGAAGGCTCCCACAGTCCTGTGGTGCAGTGGGTCCACCCCCACCTGCATGACAGATGTATCCTTGCTCATGGTAATTTTTCATTGCTTATGTAGCACCAATATATTACAGTGTTGTATAGAGATTATCACCTTTGGCACCAGTCCACTGTCGCTCGATTTAATTGTAAAAACATGAAAAAAATTATTAAATATTATAGTTGACCCTGTTTTTAGCGGATCTAAGTGTTTTGATATTCACAAAATGAAATATTGATTGCAGTTTCTAGCACCTCGGGGGACGTGACTGTACAAGGTGCCAGCAAATATTAAACAATATTCATCTTTGTGTTGATTTTGCCAAAGGCATTTACTAGCTCGGTGTAACCAGGCCAATTGTGAGATTACTGTTATTGTTTTTTTTATGCATTTTCATTATAAAGATTACAACATTTTTACAAATCAATAAACACAAATCTATGCAAAAGATTAAAGATGGGAAAATATGATGAGATTGCTGTTTGAGCGTTGTCCCTGTGGAGTTGGGTTTCATTCCCTTCTTGAGACCAAATCCTCTCTTCTTTTTTCTTCTTTTCACACTCTTCCTTTTCCTATTGCCTAGTGACTGATTTTTGAAGGAGAGCAGTTTAAAGTTGGGTGAATTTATTCAAATGAAATTAAATTATACACAAATTTGATAAAAATCCATATTCTCCAGAATGCTGCTCGTGAATTCAGCAAATATTTTAACGAACTACTGTGGAGGCATAAAGGTTAAAAATTGAAGCCACTGATACCTCATCACTCACCTCTCCGGCCACCTCTGCTGCTCACCTCCTCTTCTCTAACTGCTACTAATTGAAATTCCAGGCATCTTAACACTAGGCTGAGACTTATGGCGGGTTTACACGTCGCGATATCGGCGTCCAACTCCGACCAAAAGTCACGTGGTTTGGGAGTTGGACCCGATATCGTTCGCGCGTTGTACGGTTTGAACGTACAATGCGATGCTGGAACGATGCCAAATGATATCGGGGTTGAATGAGCGTGCTCTTCAACCGCCCGATATCGCATGGCCATTGTAGCCGCATCGTCCCGTGTGACAGCCCAACTACGATGTGTACGCCCACGTCACCCATTCACTCCCATGTTAAGTGGTCGTTCCTGGGTTGGGGGGCGTACACATTGTCGGGACGTTGTATCCCGATATCGGGCTCTCTAAACCGGCAAAGCAATAGTGGGAAAAGCGCGCTCAAAAAGCGCGCTCCCGCGTCGTTGGTCCCGATATCGGCCCGATGTCGGGACGTGTAAACCCACCATTACATTCGCGATCAAGTCTAGAATGTATGCATTCATGCGCTAGTTCAGGACTTATGAAGCCCTGTTATGACTAGAAGTTGCAGCCTAGTTGTACTATGCACCGGGATTCAACGTGCAGTTGCAGTAGGAAGAAACACAGAGGAGTATACAGGGGAGAGCGAGCAGTGGAGATCGGCAATGAGTTGAGTATTTGTTTTTCTACATCTTACATTTGTTTGCCCAGACTCCAGGGCATAATAAGGCTAGGGCCACACTTAGCCCAGCACTTACGTTAACTGGATTCAGTAACTGCAGAGGGAAGTGTGCAGTAACGCACAGTGTTAATGTCGGGGGCTGCCTGTGAACGCTGCTCCATAGTAACCCGCTGTTTACCATGGATGCAGCCACACAGGAAGCCCCAGGAACTACGCTTTTGCAGGCGCACAGGTAAATGTTGCTGGGTGGCTGCATCCATGGTAAACAGTGGGTTACTATGGAGCAGCATTCACAGGCAGCCCCCGACGTTATCACTGTGCGTTCCTGCACAGTTCCCTCTGCAGTTACTGGATCCAGTTAACATAAGTGTTGGGCTAAGTGTGACCCTAGTCTAAGGCACATTCAATTTGCGTTGAATAAATTTGGAGCAAATTAAATTTCTTGGTAAAATCTGTGCGACTTTGCAAATTTGAATCTCGTCAGATCCAATCATCTCTGCTGCTGTAATATGATGATCTGACGTTGTCACGCTGGGAGGACGAGAGAACGCTTACAACACTACACAAGGGGAAGCACCAGGGAAGATCTAAGTGGAAGGCCCCAGTGTTAGTGATTGAGGGGGTCACCACTTAACACTCACCTGACATTACTGAACAACTTATGCCATCCAAACCTCCAGCATTCACGTTTGCACATCAAAATTTCTAACCAGCCCAGTATAACATTATTCTCTAAAATCAACGAGTAAAAAAAGCATTTATTACCTCCGTTTTTTTATGCATTAATTAGGCCTATAACTAGTCAAAGGGGCTTTGTTTCCCCAGACTAGTCAGCCCTTTTTTCAGGTTATCACACCCCTGTATCCGTGATAACATGATTTCCTGAGCCGTCGTCATTGCAACCACTGAAATCTTGTGCATGCGCTTGGTTAATTTCAGCAGTATCAGTACGCATCTAAAACCATGTGAATGCGTCCAGCTTCAGAGAGGCACACTGAGCATGATGGGAAGCTCAGAAGCTGTCCTCTGATCATGCTCAGTGTGCCTCTCTGAAGCAGGGACACCTACACCTGGTTGTAGAGGCGTACTGATACTAAATGAGCTGTGCACATGCACAAGATTTCCTGGAGCAACAATAACACCAGATCATGGAAATCATATTATCATGTTCACATGTGCGTGATAACATGGAAAGAGGGCCGTCTAGTCTGGGGAAACAACACCTCTTTGACTAGTCAAAGCGTCCGGAGGGGTCTCCAATTATTGCAAATTTTTAATGGTGTTAGTCTTTTTCTATAGGTCAAAGGGACTTTTGGGTCTCGCTAGGGTAGAGGGCCCAGGTGCAATTGCAAAACCCTGCATCTGTTGTAGTTGCACCCCTGCTTGGATGATATAAGGGACCTGACAGGTTCCCTTTAAGTGTTTGATATGTATTTTGTAGGCAAAGCCAGCATCAAATGTTCAGTTTCCCTGCAGTGCCCCCACTGGTGAAATAAAGCATTGCACAACAAAACATAGATGTGCCAGGTTCTCCAATGCTGTGAATGAGATAATGCGCAATAGGGTCTTATCCCTTGGACAGGAGATCACAGGAAATATTAATGAAAACTGCTCACCTGATGAGGTTGTGTAACCCACAACCAAGTATGACCGCTTGGATAGACAGCTGCTGCAGGACCTGCACCTCCACGGATGACCGTGGTGAAGTTAACTCCAAAGGGGACAAAGTGCCGCTCGCCTGCGCTACTGCTGAGGAATACCAGACAGTCGGAATATCTGGAATCAAATAATTGTGACGTCACAATGGGGTGGAAGCTCTGACGTAGTCCTATGTGTCATCAGTAACAATGATCATTATAACGATTCTATTACAATGTTTAAAATCAAATATCAACAACATCTAGAATTTATATATGTATATATCTAAAAATACACCCACAATGATGAAAAATAAATAAAATGAAATGAGTGGTACGGATCTATCAGGAATCGAACCTGTCAGAATCAAATCCAAAAAAAAAGGGATGGTGAGACAATTAGTTTCCAATTCAGTGTGCTATCCCTCAATTCCAAGTTACTGGTGTCTGCTAGGTATATAACTATGATCAATAGCAGAACATATATATAGTATGAATTAGGCTAGGGTCACATTTCCGTTTTTTTTTTTAAAAACCTGATCCGGTTTTTACAATAGCTATAGTATGTGCGCTGCTCTCAGAGAAGTCGGCACCTTCATTGATAAAAATGTACAGAGCCGCCAGGAGCAGGCTACTGTACATAAGAGATTAAAGCATCATATGCCCACCTGAGTGGGTGGTAGGTCTCTAGGGGGGGTGGGCACCCCCTAGAGACAGTATAGACACATTTATTAATAAAATGACAACTTGTAAAACACACAGAACAGTTTGCTCATCCCTGCGGCAGCAGGGATGAGCAAACTGTACGGTAACGGGATTGCTCCGGATTACACATCTGGAGCAATCCGGTTACCGGATAGTGGCTTCACCCACACATTTTTCTTGAAAAAAGTGTGTGAAGCTAATTGCATTCACCGCATCTGGATCTGGATGCGGTGAACGCAATTCTACTACCAAATGTGACCCTAGCCTTATTGGGTGCCTATGTGTTATGCACTTATTTTGTGTCCTGAAAAGAGAACGTGATGTGAGCACAACTTGATGTTAAAAGTGAATTTAAATAGTGAGTGTGAATTCCACACATATAGAATGTGAGAATAAAATAGTGCTCAATATATTGGGGGTGAATAAGTGTTCACATAATTTGAGATATAGAGATAGGTTAGTTAAATCCGCCTTGCGGTGGATGGGTTGGAGTGTTCTGCTATTGATCGTAGTATATACCTGGCAGACACCAGTAACTTGGAATTGAGGAATAGCAGCACTGGATTGGAAACTAATTGTCTCACCAGCCCTCTTTGCTTTTTGGATTTGATTCTGACAGATTCGATTCCCGATAAATCCGTACCACTCATTTCATTTTATTTAATTTTCATCATTGTGGGTGTATTTTTAGATATATACATATATAAATTCTAGATGTTGTTGTTATATTTGATTTTAAACATTGTAATAGAATCGTTATAATGATCATTGTTACTGATGACACATACGTCAGAGCTTCCACCCCCATTGTGACGTCACTATGATTCAGCAGTTGTGCATTTTGGCTCTCTTAGGCTGGTTTCACACTACGATTTTGTGAAATCCGATGATAAATGAACAGCATCGGATCCGAAATTGCCCCCATGTAACCCTATGAGGATCGGATTCGTTGCACTAAATGGCATCTGAATTGTGTCCGATCCGATTTTTTGCGATTTCTTTCCAAAGGATCTCCGTTGCAAATAAATCGGCTAGAATCGGATCTGACAAATCGGATGGCAATTATGCCAAATCCTATCCGATCCGATTTCTTTAATATGGGGCCCTATGGAGCAGGGTCCGAGGAAACATCTGATGTCTCCTCAGACCCGATTGTAGTGTACACTTTGCTCGAAAGTATAACATTATAACGTCAAGAGCAACAGGGGAAAATTAAAAATAAAATAAGAATATGTATGCTCACCTGTCCACGCAGTCCCTCGTGTCTTCCAGCACCTCCTGCCTGTAGGACCTGCCGTGATGTCACAGTCACATGATCGGTTACCGCGTAACCGGTCATGTGACTGACATCACGCGAGGTCCTAGGATCAGAAGACGACAGTTGAGATGCCGGGGGACTCGTGGACAGGTGAGATAACAGATGATTTTTATTTTTTAGTCCGGAAGGAGAGGGGAGAAGAGGGGGAAACACAGGAGAGAAGCGGGAAGTAGGGGGAGTACCAGGGAGAAGAGGGGAGTACCAGGGGATAAGAGAGGAGAATCGGGAGTACCGGGGAGAAGCGGGGAGTACCAGGGGAGAACAGGGGAAGAAGCGACGGGGAGAGCAGGAGAGAAGAGGGAGTACCAGGAGGGGAACATGACCGGAAAAGTGGGAGTACCAGGAGAACGGATACGGAGAGCAGGACGAGAACAGGGACTCAGTGCAGAAGCCGATGGGGCGAGATGACAGGATGGAGCCGGCCAAACTGTCCTGCAAATGTTATGAATCGATGTATTTGGCACCGATGCAGGAGCAGTTGGTCCGATGCTGTCCGATTTATATGGATTTCATCATCAGATTTCACAAATCGTATGTGAAACAGCCTTACAGTAAATGCTGAATGCAGCGTGATATCTTGATTGTCCCCTGGGAAAGGGCCCGTAGCAGCGCCGCAACGTGTCAGAATAAGTCAATTTATCCGATATTCCGACGTTGGTATCTCAGCGCAGCAGGAGCACTTGTCCCTTTGAGGTTCTTCGCAACATTCTTGAATTACTCTCTGCTCGAAATAAGCGAGAAGTTGATATGTAAAGGAAGGGTTTTCTTTTTTTGGATTAAATCCCAAATTTTGACTAATTGCTCCAAAACTACATTGCATTGTTGAGACTTAATTATTGATTTTCAGCCACCCAAATCAACTAAAGGGTTACAGTCATCCGATAATATGGTAGCTGCTTTTGCAGTCTGATCTATTGTCTCCCTCATAAACAATTTTCTCCTTCCTCTAATACAAGCTCTCTTTGTAAGGGTGCATAATTTATGTGATAGATTTTTGGAGAACTTAAAATGAAAATATTTTTTTTACGGCAAGACTTAAGGGCTTAAAATGCAATTCCTTGTGTATTACTTTGCATAAGGCTTTGGTTATTGCTAATTTGTTTAGCTGTCTGATGTTCTTCACCGGAGTTGGGATGCACAAGCGGAAAAAAGAATCGAAAACACTTGACGTCATCATTTTAATTTTGGAGAAGGTCAGACTAATTCCCAAGATAGACGTTCTGTGCATTTTTTCTAACAAGTAATTAAATATAAAAGAGAGGTCACTTTTAGCACTATTGAATGTAAGTACAGAAAACAAGCGATCGATAAATGAAGACAGCCTTGAAAGAGGTAAAGTGTTGGTTAACCACGAAAAAAACAAGGACAACAGAAATAGAAACAGTTCGGGAAATAAATAACAAACCAACATGTACAAGAGCAGGTCACGCAGAAGATATCATAGAACAAAGCAAAGGCATTCAAAGTTTTGCTATTTTAAGCCCCCGTACACATTAGACTAACGTGTGCTGAAGCCGCCGATATCATCAGGTTTGGCAGACAGCCTAATTTGTAAGGGGCCTCGGACACATGATGTTGAGGGAAAGGGAACCAACCACCTCAGATCACCCTAATACACAGTTAGTACATGTCCCTGCACCCTAAGGATACCTTTCCAGCACTGTTTTTGTGTAAAATCTTGCATTAGTATAACTGATTTAAAGATTTATAAACTTACTAGCCTGGAGACTTCTGGGCGTATCCCTCCTTCTGTTATACTTCAGGGCTGTGCATTGCATGTCTGTGCTCCCCTCCCTCCGTGCCTGCTGCCCTGCCCTGATGAGCGTGATCGTTATCTCCTCTGCACAGAGGGAGGGGGAGCACAGCCATGCAATGAATCACAGCCCTGAAGTATAACAGAAGGAGGGATACGCCCAGAAGTCTCCAGGGTAGTAACTTTATAAACTCTTTATATCAGTTATACTAATGCAAGATTTTACACAAAAACATTGCTGGAAAGGACCTAGGTGCGACATGTACATAACTGTGTATTAGGGTGATCTGAGGTGGTTGGTTCCCTTTAAGGATTCGGCATGTTTGATTTCAGGCTGTAGATACTTTTGTTCTGCCTGAGATAACCACCGCAAGAGGTGTGCGAACACCAAAACACTAGGCCAAACAATGCCCATGTGGATGGGAAGGATGGTGTCACACCGGGTGTACGCATACCTTGTGTACAACAGGGATGGAAGGTCCTAGCGGTAGATAGAGGAGAGTGGGGCACCTCTTGACACTCACCTGTGTCTGAACCCAGAGCTCCCTATCATCTCTCCATGGGTCCTTTCCCCCGTTGTCCGTCACATGCCTAATCCCTCACTGTCATTCCACGCAACCTGGATGATGGAAAGGGTGGTGAGCGCGCTAGTCTCACCTCTACAGTAATCAGACACAAGGGAAGGAGGACCGACAGAGGGACATAGAGAAAAATGATTTATTCCAGCAACAATTGCAGCAAAGCACCCAGGCTGCAAGTAACATGGCACCAGCAACTACAAGTGACTTGCTCCTTCCACGTGGTCAGCATTAAATCGATTCTATAACCGGCATCAAATGATAGAACACATGAATATGAAAAGTGAAGGGGAGTGGTCACAAAATTCTGCACCTAAGATAGGATTAACAGAGAACTACCAGCAAGGAAAGAGAACGTAACCTTTGCAGGTTAGGAACTAAAAACCAGGGATTGCAGGAGCACTGAGGTAATGACTTCTCTGATGGGGTTCATATAAACTTTAGCTGGTAATCTTGGTAGTTTAGGAGACTAGTGAGTAATATTACTGCTTTTGTATTTTACCTACATTACTTACTGTTATGTGTTTATGTTACACACTAGCTGTATTATCAACAGGTCCTTGTATACTTCAAATCCAATTTGTATGTCTATGTTTGCTTTTATTGTTAAAGAGGACCAGTCACACCCCTGCTGCATGGCAATCTAAATGTAGCACTGAATGCAGCATGTCTGCTGCATTCAAGGAAGGGGTCCCCCATGTGTCTGTGTGCTGTGTACCCCGAGATATAGGCTTAGAAATACTTACAGTTAGAAGCCATGGAGGCTGGAGTGAGCTCGATTGACTGGGGGGCCATTCCCTCCCACCGCCTCTCTGTGCTGCTTCTGCTGTGCAGGCTCTGCCCTCCTCCTCTCCCGCTTTTTGTCACTCAGAGCTGCCAGATTCCTGCCCTGGTGTTTGAACAAAGCATAAACAGCACAGCAGGAGGCAGCACAGACAGCAGAGGGGGAGGGAATGGCCCCCCAGTCAATCAAGCTCACTCCAGCCACAGTGACTGCCTCCATGGCTTCTAACTGTAAGTTTTTCTAAGCCTATATCTCGGGGTACACAGCACACAGACACATGGGGGACCCCTTCCCTGAATGCAGCAGACATGCTGCATTCAGTGCTGCATTTAGATTGCCATGCAGCAGTGGGGTGACAGGTCCTCTTTAACTTTGCTTCACATGGTGTCTTCTGTCCTTATTACTGCAGTCTCCATCATTTATGCCTATTTTAACATGTGATTTTAAGATTTATTAATAAAGTATTACAATTTAATTTTGCATATGGTCATAAATGCACATTTTCTTTTTTGATTTGAATTTATATAGCAATCTTTTGATATTTTGCTCCACTAAGGTCTATAGAGTTGCATATTGTTGTGTATATGTTCATTATTTTTACCTTTTACTGAGTGCTTTTTCAGGCAGGTACCATGCGAAAAGGATGTCGTGTGTGCATACCTTTAAAGGGACTTTATATAGTGTAGCATATAAGCTTGGTGCACGCTTGACAATGATCACATTTTAAATCTGTTTGTTCCCCCGACCCATATTGTCATCTTTGTAATAAACATTTGCAGCTGCTCCCTCACTTACACGTCACTATGTGGAAGTCACTTCATGAGTTTGTTTGATTTGCAATTGAATTTGTTTACACGGATAATGACTTATGTGAATCTCCCCTTCGTTTCCAGGCTCAATCCAATTAGAATGTATTACTATGTTTGATCTCTGATCTATTATTAATCTACATTTGTTTCCTAAGGTTCCATTCGTTTGCCCCTGTGCAATGACACTAATATTTTTATAGGCTTTCAATTTAAATAGACATGTCAGTAACGCTTATGCAAATATATATACCTTTTTTATTATTTTTGACATAATTCTTACTATTAGTATGATCGTTGTTATTTTTATTGCGCCATCAACTCCATGTGTGGTGCCCTGAGGGTCCAGTTGCCACAGAGATATTGCACCTCAGCCAGAGGTGTGGTACCCCACTCTCAGATAAAGAGGGGACACCACCGGCACCCACACACCAGCATCCAACACCCCCACAATCCAAGTCCTGGGATTCGGGTGGACCCTGTTTAGGGAGGACCCCATCCCAGGCTGGAGGGGAACCGGGCAGAGGGTGCGGGTGGAGGAAGTAGTTAGGGGAACACACTAGGAAGTAGTGAGGAAGAGGAACCACGAAGGACATAGAGGACGAAACTGACGTCGGGGAGACGCAGAAAGAAAAAGGAGGGAAAGAGACAGTCGAAAGGAGTTGGTGTCAGCAGCCTGACACGAGAGGATGTACAGAGAGAGGTGTCCTCGGGACTGGAGCCGGTCGGGGCTCATCCCAGGGCCAAGTAAGGAAAAAGTCGATAGTGGAGCTAGTGAAGGGCTCTAGAGGGACAGAAGGGGTCCCAGGGGCACGGGAAGTGAGGAATCCACCCGTGGCGCCCGTATCCAGGTCGACGGTGATCAGACTCGGGTGGAGGGACTGGGCCGCAGAAAGGAGACCATCCCCAGACTTGTGGAGTGACTGAAGGATTTATCTAGCTAACTGGGGTCTGCAGTGACTTCAAGTGCAGCAGCCCAAGCCACACTTATTTTTTGAAAAGCCAGCCACAAAGGGTCAAGGGGACTAAAACAACGTCACCCGACATCGCTCGACAGGACCCGAGGTTGCTGGCTCGGGACACTGAGTGTGAGGCGCTGGAATGAAGGTTGAGAGCCAGCGCAGGGAGATGACCCAGGAAGGAACACTAGAAGAGGGATCCTGGTAGAGTGTTCCCGAGTAATCCGAGAGTTGGCTGGAACCCTGACCCGGAGGGCACAGCACCTTGCTGGTAGCTGGAAACACCTGAAGACTTGTCTGAACTGTAAGTAAGACCTAAAGATTGCACCTTGCTGTGTCCTCCATTGTTTTCCTATATCCTCAGTCCTGTACCCCACTGTTCCCTGCTTCCTATATAAACTCTATCAACTGCACTGGGGAGAAGAGCTCCTAGCTGCGTTACCAACAGCCCCAGAGGATCTGACCGCAGTGTCGGCTATCGATCCCCAATTGCTGAAACCCATGGGTGACTCCATGATAAATCCCATATAAAATACCCCCCATTTTTATGACACCCCCAGGGCCGCGGAGCCGCGGCACAGCCCCGTGACCTTCCCAGAGAACTGCCAGACTCTGTTCCGAGTACCCCACTGCCCTGGTGGGTGCGTCACATGTATGGTATATATTGATGGATTTAACAATACAAGCAAACTAAGCAAGCAAATGTTTCCTAAAGGGAACCTGTCAGCTCGTTCTAACCCCCTAAACTATCACTACCTGTACCTGCACCTTACTAGCTGATCTGTGACCATCCCTCTCTGTGCTAAATGTGCCCTTTAAAGTTTAAGAAAAATGCTTTATAACTTACATGCAGTCTCCATCCAGAGACTAGAAAAGTGGGCTTCGGGGCTCCAGCAGAGATCTGTGAAACACATTAGGGATACAAAAAGACTAAACGAGTTTCAATCTGAAGGTACCGTCACACTCAGCAATATTGCTTCCATATCGCTGGCGATTTGACGTGAGCGTGCACATCATGGCCACTTTTTTCACATCGCCGTGGAGCTGTCACACGTAGCGATTTGGCGGGCGATCTCCGGCGATCCTGCATTCCGGAAATCGCCTGGCGCAGACCGGAAGCAATTTCCCTTTTCCACATCGCCGCGTCACATGCCACCACCTCATCAGCGATGTGGCCGGAGACTGTGAGTACGCCGAGGAGACAGGCGTGCCAGAGTGTTTCTCACCGCACCCCTACCACTCCGATTGGCCAACACAACTGCGTTACCATTGGTCAGCCTTGTCAGGACGTCTGCCCACTATATGACGCTCCTACTTTGCCTTTTAACACACTTGTGAAGAAGAAGAAGATGAGTCTGGTGAAGAACGCAAAGATCATCAAATATGGTGCCTTAGCCATGGCCAGTCAATGGGAACGCAGGAGCGGCCACCAATCACAGCACACAGGGCGCGCCAAACACAACGCTCAGGCATGCCTCTGGAATTGCTTCCAGATGGTCTGAGCTCGCATTCTACATCTATCGCCCTGTCACACGCCATGATGCGCAGAAATCACCTGGTGGTTATCGCCTGATTTCACTGCAGTGCAGGGTGATCAGGCGATGCTCCACCGGCGATTTGTCGCCATTAAATCACCCTGTCTCATTCTATTACGCACAGGCGATGTGCTTTCCACATCGCCGAATTATGGAATTGGCCAGCGAAATTGCTGCGTGTGACGGTACCTTAAAGGTAACCAGGTTGACCACCTCTAGAATCTCATATGGACCAATGAATTTAGGACCAAATTTTGTTGAGGGCACTTTCAGTTTAATTGTAATTTCTCTTTTAGCTAATGCTGCACAATAAATGTATAGTTCATGGAGATAATACTTTTTTTTTTTTTTTTTAAATTCTTTATTTTCACATTTTTAAATTTGTATATAACACGAACAAAATGCGTATATTTGTCAAAACATCGGTCTTAAACGCTTCTTTTACAATCATACAGATTTTCTACAATAACATTAACATCCCAAATCTCTGAACCCTCGGAGGTAAGCACTCCTGCTTACCGGTCTGCTTATTGCAATAGACGGGAGTCCAGACTCCAACTGATTTTAACAATTGAACAATCTCTCTATTCTTTCTCCACAAAAGTCACCCTTTCCGTGTTCCGTTTGTTGCTTTTTCAGAGAGACCCATCATGTTCTTAAGTATATCACCAACTTAAATGTCCGCAAATATCAACATATGTAACCAAAAAAAAAAAAAAAAAAGAGAAAAAGAGGAGAAAAAGAAGAGAATAGGGACCTACTGGAAGACAAGAAGAAAAGAAGAGAGAAGAGAGATAAAGGGGGGAGTACAAGGGAGGATGGGAGTTGGGTAAACGGAACTGTGGGTGGGAGGACAGGGGAGGTCGTCCAAACCCAGGACATATTGTAGATGGAATGGTGAGAGAGGGAGGGCCAACCTAGGTATGTTTCTCATGACACGTCTTTCGCAGACTATGTCATGCAGTCCATCAACAACCGATCGTATTCGGGGGTTTGTTGAAAGTCCATCCATTTGTACCAAGTGGCCCAGTGTCTCAGGTAAGAGTCATTCATGGAAGCTGTCAGATCTTCCATTAGCATCAGTTCGTTTATTTTACTAACCCAGTGAGAAAGACGAGGAGCAGATGTCGTACCCCAGAGGGCAGGTATACATGCCCTCGCTGCTATGATCAAGAATTTCAACAGAGAATGTTTATACCTTTTTTCAGGCATGTTTGTTAGGTACAACAGGACCGCTGCTGGAGTAAGAGGGTCTGCGTAACCCGTCACCTGAGCCACCACAGTCTCTACTCCCTCCCAGAATTCCCTGAGACCTTCGCAGCTCCAAAAGATATGGACCATAGAACCCACCTCTGCTTTACAGCGCCAACATTGGGGGTCCGCCGATGGGTACATGATATGCAACCTCTCAGGCACTCTGTACCACCTAGTTACAATTTTATATCCCGCCTCTTGTTGTTTCGAGCTGATAGAGGTGCTGTGTGCTAAACTGCAGATTCTGTTTATCTAGGTGACTGAGAATGTCATTCCCAATTCCTTCTCCCAGTTAGCTAGAAAGTATGGGGGTTTTTGATCCGGGGGGGTGTTCAACATCGCATAGACCAGGGAAAGCACATGTCTCACTGGTCCTTTCCCAGAGCAAAGGGTCTCAAACTGTGTCAAAGGGTTTACGTAGTAGCGCCGTGGTTGGCAGGAACTCAAGAAATGCCTTATCTGTAAGGATCTCCACCATCCCAAAGGGGCGGGTGTCTCCAGGCTCCTTAGGGCGTTAAGGGATGGCCATTCGTCTCCCTCTCTAAAGGACTCGACTCTGTCCCTATCTGCCTCGATCCATTTTTTAAAAACTCCATCGTTTCTCACTTGACTAAAGTCTGGATGGCACAATACAGACGTGAGTCTAGAGTATGTAGGGATCATGAATGATCTGGTCCACAGAGCCGAGCAGTAATGTGCTGTTGATCCCAGAGTGGGATGTGAGCCTATTTCCTTCTGCGTCGCTGATAACAGCCAAGGGAGTCTAGACAGGGGGACAGAGCTGAAAGCCTGCTCTATGCCCACCCATGCCTTTCCTTCCGCATTTCTGCACCAGTCTACCATTCTGGCAAAATGTACCGCCAGATGGTAAAGTTTAAAGTTCGGCAAGCCGATGCCACCCTTTGATTTAGGCCGCGATAATAACGCTTTGCTGATCCGGGCTTTCCCCCCCCCCAAACGAAAGAGGTCTGGAGAGAAGAAATAGCTTGAAAAAAAGAGGCCGGGATTCTCACCGGTAACGCTTGCAGGAGGTATAGGAGACGCGGGAGGACGTTCATTCGGAGCACATGGGTACGCCCCAGCCAAGAAAAAGAGACCCTCGACCATCTCTCACAGTCCTTCTTTAAGTTAGCCAGAAGAGGCGGAAAATTTAATTTAAAAAGCATGTCCGGGTTAGCTGCTAGTTTGATCCCTAAATATTGAATGGATGTGGCATTCCATTTAAAACTAAAAGATGTTTGTAGTTCTGTCGCAGTCCCCGACGGCAGGTTTATATTAAGAACCTCCGATTTTTTAAAGTTAATTTTAAAATTCGACAATCTGGAGAATGCCTGGATTTCTTTCATCAGACTAGGAAGGGATGTCTTAGGTTTAGTCAAGAAGAAGAGGAGGTCGTCAGCGTATGCCGCTATCTTGTGTTCTACCCCCCCTACTTTTATCCCAGTGATATCTGGATTAGCCCTGACTTTCCTCAGTAAGGGTTCAATCGTAAGAACAAAGATCAAGGGCGACAACGGACATCCTTGCCTGGTTCCGTTGTATATTGCAAACGGGTCCGAAAGGCACCCGTTCACTCTGACCCTGGCTGTCGGACCAGTGTATAGGGCCATAATCCAATTCATCATATTTGGTCCCAGGCCCAGACGCCCGAGAGCCTCCCTCAGGAAACTCCAATTGACCCGATCAAACGCTTTTTCTGCGTCAGTTGATAAAAAGATGGAGGGGACTCTCAGGCCCCTGGTCCCGTGAACCAAATTGATCGCTTTAATCGTATTATCCCGTGCCTCTCTACCCAAAGTGAATCCCGCTTGATCTTTGTGTACAATCTCCCCCATGGTGGGAGCCAGTCTCAATGCTAGAATCTTTGCAAACAGCTTTAGATCCACATTCAGAAGCGATATGGGTCTATAACTTGCACATTGAGCCGGGTCCTTTCCCTCTTTAGGTATCACCACTACGTGTGCCCTGAGGGTGTCACCATGGGGGGGACGCCCACTTTTCAGGTCATTAAAAAAAGTAAGGAGATGCGGGGTCAGCAATTCCTTCAGCTTCTTGTAGTAGACTACTGAAAAACCGTCGGGCCCAGGTGCTTTACCATTTTTCAAAGAAGCAATAGTATCTGCAACTTCCTGGGCAGAAATGGGCAATTCAAGAGCGGCCACGTCAGTCTCCTTCAGTTTTGGCATTGCCGCTTGGTTCAAATATTCTTTGATTTTGGGGAGAAATGTCGGGGACTGTGTCAGGGAGTTCCCCTTATCTACATTACACAGTGTCTCATAATACTTCCGGAATGCCTCCACCACCACTGGTGATGGCTGAGCCATCCCCTTCGCTGCTGCCCCCCCTATGCTCGAAACGAAGGTCCTAGCCCTCTGTTGCCTCAATGCCCCCGCCAATAATCTACTTGTTTTATTCCCAAATTCGTAGAATTGACGTCTGCATTTTGCCAACCAGAACTTCGCCTTTTTATTAAGCAGATTCCTTAAGTCGTCCCGCGTCTTCCCGAGATCCCTAGCTACGTCCGCGTCTGGACGTCTTTTATGTTCAGTTTCTAATGACCTCAATCTCGTCAGCAACTCGTTCAACTCCCTATCCCTTTCTTTCTTCAGTCTCGAGCCATGCTTTAACAGGATGCCTCTGATCACACATTTGTGTGCCTCCCATATCGAGCTTGGCGAGGTCTCCAATACACAGTTCTCCTTGAAGTAATCCGACAGAGCCTGTCTCAACTCCTGTAGTGTTGTCAGGTCCTCTAATAGGGCAGGGTTAAGCTTCCATTGCCACTGTTTTGATGAGACCTGTGGTATCTCTATCTCTAGGGTACAGAGAGCATGATCTGAGAAAGTTATGTTGTCTATGTCTGTTTTCCTGATTAGAGTAAGATCTTTGTGACCTATGAAAAGGTAATCGAGTCTCGAGTAGGACTTATGTGCAGTCGAGTAGTAAGAGAAGTCCTTGTCATATGGGTGCTGCAGGCGCCATGTGTCTATAAGTTGATGGTCCTGAAGGATTCGTCTCATCCGTCTCCTGCCTGCTAATGAAATAGCGTGTAACCCCGAGGATGTGTCCAGGCCCGGTTCTAATGCGACATTGAAGTCCCCCCCCACCAAAAGGATGCCTTCTGCAAATTCCCCAACTTGGTCCAGGAGCGTCAGTAACGCCTCTGGTTGGTGTGTGTTAGGTAGGTACAGGGAGGCAAACGTGAAGAGCTGTGACGCCACTCGGCCCTTTACTAGAATCATTCTACCTTGCTGGTCACATTTTGTGTCTACCAGTTCCCACGGAACAGATCGGGCGATCAGGATACTAGTACCCCTAGATCTCGGGTCAGGAGAGAGACTGTGGTAGGCATCAGGATAGTGGTGGCTTTGTAGCTTGTACAGTTTAGTAGCATGCAGGTGTGTCTCTTGTAGAAACGCCACCTGAATGCGTTCTCTGTGTAAATAATTGGCCAATATGGATCTCTTACCTGGATCATGAAGCCCTCGGACATTAATAGTACCACATCGTAGCGTTGACTTGTCTCCGGTCGGCATATTTGTCGAGATTGAAGCGCTCCTCTCCCTCTCTCCCCCACCGATAAAAGGACAAGTAAAAGGAGTGTTGGGGGGGATAGGTATAATAAATTATATTAAAAAAGAGAGATTGGTGGAGGGCGTGGCCTGGCCATGGAGAGGAGAGGAAGCTAAGACCGCAGCTCCTGCTCCCCACGCCGGTAAAATCTCATCACCAGCCGCAGCAGTGACCGCACTGGCACCCTATGCCGGTTAAAAGGAGAGGCACCAAGCCCAGCTCCCGCCTGGGCCCCCCGGTGGCCGGGGCAACCAACATCCAGCGCTACCTAAGGAGCGCGGACAAGACAAAGGCGACCCGCTCCACCAGCAAGATGGCGGACCACGTGGGAGGACACAGCGGGCAGGAGAGAGCCCGACATCAATCAAACAGAGAGCAAGGTACCGGCGAGGAAAGCGGGGACCGCCCCAGGAGCACAGCCGCACGCCTTCCTCATGCAGACACCGGCCGGCACAGTCAAGCTGTTGCCCCGGCAACACAATCACCCACACCAGAGGCCGCAGGAGAGCACCGGAGAGAGGAGGGAGCCACGCATCTGTCCCCACACTGCCCAACTGCAAAAACGCAGCCGCACACCCCGGAGGCCACAGCAGGGGTTCACTGCGGTCCCCTGAGACAGGAGAGGGGCATGCACACACCCCCTCACTGCCAGGCAGGAGACGCAGAAACTAGGCCACACTCCTCTGGGGCTGCAGGGGATCACTGCGGCCCCCAGAGAGGTGAGAGGGACCCATACCCACCCCCATACCACCTGGCCGCCGACAGAGAAATGAGGCCACACACTTCGGGGGCCGCAGGAGAATGCCTTGGCCCCCGGATGGACGATCGGAGCGCACATCCAGCACCGCGCACCACGGGACCGACGGGAGGCACAGCAGCAGCAGAAGAAGGTAACGGGCAAGGGGGGGGGACCGGCCATTTAGGGTTTCCACCCCACAGAGCCCCAATCCCAACAGCAGGAACGATGGGGCCCTGCGGCCCCCAACACCCGGCCCCCTGGGGGACCCACACCCAGCTACTAAGGCCCCATGACCCCCGGGGCCACCCGGGGCCTAGCAACACCCAGACCTCACCACACTCTGCATGGCCTAACACCGGTCCCCCCACATGCCCAGCTACTGAACACCAGATCCACAGGGCACCCCCGCAGGCCCCCCCCACGACCCAGGCAGCAGACGGGGGGGTTTGGGATGACCTGAGAACCCGTATCCAATCCATCCCTACCAGAGAGGAGATGGAAGGCTACCTCATCAGACTGGAATCCTCATTCAGGGCAGAGGCAGCGACACTGAGGGGCGAGTGCCAGCAACTTGCTAGGAAAGTCGACTCCTATGAAACCACCATAGCAGAGCTAACAGGCCGCCTAATATTCCTGGAACAGCAGGTCTCCCTCCAAACGTCAACATCTGACCACATACTGGACCTAATGGAGGACCTGGAGAACCGTGATAGAAGAAACAATATCAGGGTCCGGGGTTTTCCAGAATCCATCCCCGCCAGAGACTTAGACACCACACTCCGGGGGTTTCTCAACTCCGTCCGCAACAAACCCGAAAACATCCCCCTGGAATTCGACAGGGCACATAGAGCTTTAGGCCCCCCCCCACCAGAAGGCGCTAGACCCAGGGACATAATTTGCAGAGTTCACAATTTTAGAGCCAAAGAGGATATCCTAATAAAGGCGCGGAGCCAAGAAACCTTACAATTCCAAGGCACCCCGATCCAGCTCATGCAGGACCTGTCCCGCCGCACTCTCCAGAAATGCAGAGCCCTCAGACCACTATTGGAGGTGCTCCGCAGAAGCGATATCCCATACTCATGGGGCTTCCCGTTCCGCCTCCAGGTCCGCAGGGACGGTCAGTCACTCTCGGTCTCACACCCGAGGGACATCCCCGTGTTCCTGGAGAGCCTAGGGATCCCTCCCTCTGGAATCCGCATCACGGAGTGGCCCAGCACACAGGGCGAGGGAGCCGAGACCCGAACACCCAGAGAGCGACGACCACGGCATCAAACGAGAGGGAGGGGCACAGGGGGCAGGGGGCCTGGGAGGAAGAATCCCGGCCATACCAGAAGAAGTTGACTCCCACACAACCCCCGCAACGGCACACACCTGCCGATCTGGTAGAGGCCCCTGCCCCAGGGAGGCCCCCCACTCAACTGACTACTTTAATTTGCCCCTCCATTTTAACCCATCAATTTGCCTCTCAATTAGCCTTCAATAGTGCCTTTATTCTGCCTCTCAATTTGCCTTTTCCCTCACCCATCGAATTATAGACTAGGGGTGCTTTCACATCGCGACTTTGTTGGATCCGTGGCTGTCCGTTGCAAAACGGACAGCCACGGATCCGATTTGACTTCCCCATGTTGTCCTGTGGGGGTCGGGCCGGGCTTGGCCTGGGCGGCGCCCGGTTTCGCGGGATCCGATCTGCATCCAGTTATTTGCTGGGCCAGGGTCGGAATCCGCTCCGACCCTGGGCGCAGAGGGGGGTCGGGTCCCGCGGGGACGGGTGGCGGTGGGGCCGGGCCTGGCTAGTGGCCTCTAGCATGGGGGTCAATGAGCGCAGGCCTGGAGAAACGGCTGATCTCCCTCCGAGCCCAACTTCGGTGTGCTGAACACGCTCGGTGCACTAGAGTTGCTCCGGCCCCTCTAGACGCGCTTTTGCGATGTATGACATAATAATAATAATAATAATAATAAAGCTTTATTTATATAGCGCCAACATATTCCGCAGCGCTTTACAATGTAGGGTTAGCGTACAGAAAATATACAGTAAGTAATTACAATAGAGAACAAATAGAGTACAATCATTGGATACAAAAACAATAGGCATAGAATCAATGTGAAAAAAAAAAAAAAAAAAAAAAAAAAAAAAAAAAATACAATAAATAAAGCAAGAAATGAAGGTGACCCTGCCCAAAAGAGCTTACAATCTACAACGGGATAGGGGTTGTACAAGGTGCCGGGGCTTATTGCACTGGTGGTCCAGGCATCTTGAGGAAATGGGGTATAGGGCTAAGCTTACATGAATGGTCATCAGTCTGTGTAGACCTTTATGGTTTGGTGGAGTTTGTAGAAGAATAATGTCCAGAGGATAGCCCATTCACTGTCTACAGTACAATGGACATGTTAGGGAGTATGATAGGCCGCCTTAAAAAGATGCGTCTTTAGGGATCGTCTGAAGCCATGCAAGTTGTGGATAGTCCTGATTTCTTTGGGTAAAGCATTCCAGAGGTTTGGTGCAGCTCTGGAAAAGTCTTGGAGCCGGGAGTGGGAGGATCGGATTAGTGCAGATGTTAGTTGAAGGTCATTTGAGGAACGTAGAGAGCGGGTGGGGTGATAGACAGGGATGAGGGAGGAGAGGTAGGGGGGAGCTGCACTGTGAAGAGCTTTGTGGGTGAGAACAAGCAATTTGAATTTGATCCTGTAGTATACGGGCAGCCAGTGCAATGACTGACACAGAGCAGAGGCATCTGAGTAACGATTGGCCAGATGGGTGATCCTGGCTGCTGCATTAAGGATGGACTGGAGAGGAGAAAGTCTGGTGAGGGGGAGGCCGCTTAATAGAGAGTTGCAATAGTCAAGGCGGGAATGGATTAGGGCCACGGTGAGGGTTTTTGTTGTTTCCAGGGTGAGAAAGGGGCGGACTCTAGAGATATTCTTCAGGTGTAAGCGACAGGAGCGGACGAGAGATTGCGTGTGGGAGGAGAAGGAGAGATCGGTGTCAAATATAACACCCAGACAGCGAGCTTGCTGTCTAGGCGTTATCGTGGTGCCGCACACTGAGAGAGAGATGTCCGATTTAGGGAGGTTAGTGGATGGGGGGAGCAGAAGAAGTTCAGTTTTGGAAAGGTTTAGTTTCAAATAGAGAGTGGACATGATATTGGACACTGCAGCTAGACAGTCATTGGTGTTCTTTACTACCGCAGGGGTAAGGTCAGGGGCTGAAGTGTATAGTTGAGTGTCGTCAGCATAAAGATGGTACTGGAAGCCAAATCTGCTGATGGTCTGTCCAATCGGGGCCGTTGTAGAGAGAGAAGAGGAGAGGGCCAAGGACTGAACCCTGAGGGACCCCAATAGTGAGGGGAAGAGGGGGGGACGTGGAGCCAGCAAAAGATACACTGAAAGAGCGGTCAGAAAGATAGGAGGAGAGCCAGGAGAGAGCAGTGTCCTTTATGCCAATGGAGTGCAGCATAGAGAGTAGGAGCTGATGGTCGACAGTGTCAAAAGCTGCAGAGAGATCAAGGAGAATAAGCAGAGAGTGGTCACCATTACGTTTTGCTGTCAGAAGGTCATTGGTCACTTTGATGAGGGCAGTTTCTGTGGAGTGAAGGGGGCGGAAACCAGACTGTAATGGATCTAGAAGAGAGTGAGCGGAGAGGTAACGGGTGAGGCGGGAATAGACCAGGCGCTCCAAGAGTTTAGAGATGAAGGGGAGATTGGAGACTGGTCTGTAGTTATTTGTGCAGGTTGGGTCGAGAGTGGTTTTCTTTAATAATGGAGTAATGATCGAGTGTTTGAAGGAGGAGGGGAAAATGCCAGAAGAGAGGGAGAGATTGAAGATTTTGGTTAGATGAGTGGTGACGACTGGAGAGAGGGACTGGAGCAGGTGTGAGGGAATGGGGTCGGTAGTGCATGTGGTGGGACGAGAGGAAGATAGGAGCCTGGAGACTTCTTCTTCTGTGACTGGGTCAAATGGGACATGCATTGCGGAGGCGCGGCTGGGTAGAAGAATGGGCTCGAGATGGGGATTCTTCACTCCTGCGGTGTACGCTGTGCATTACGGGGGGTGGAAGCGCCCTGCCGTGCCCGGGTCCGTGATTATCGCGGACCCGTACGCAGAATGGGCCCCCCCCTGGGGTGTCCTTTCCTGGGTGCGGGGTCCTACAAAAAGTGGGATCCTGCGGACGGAGAGGGAAAGGGGAGGAAGGAAGGAAAAGGGGAGGGGGGAAGAGGGTAGGAAGGAAGGAGGGGAGAAGAGAAGGGGAGGGAGCAAGAAAAGGAGGAAGGGGAAAGAAAGGGTCGTCATGTGAAAGCGCCCTGAGTTGCCTTCTAAGGCTGGCCTCGCACTGCGGGGACTCCACCCCCCCGCCCCCCCTTCCCGCGTGCCGGGAACGGGGGAGACCCCAGAACAAACACTAATCCTCCACCCATAGTTCCCCCCCAACAGGCTCTCCTCCGGGCCTTGACGAGCGGGCCGGACGGACGAGGAACTGCAGTGTGAGTCCAGCTAAACCAAAGTATTGATTTGCCTTTTGATTTGCCTTTTTTGATTTGCCACTTGAATTGTCTTCTGGGCATTGTTCACACATAGCGTTCTCCGTGCGCTTCCCTCCCCTTTTTTTTTTTTCCTCTCTTCTCTCTCTCCCTCTTCTTTCGCTTTTTTTCTGCGCAGGCGCTCCTCTTGGCGTGCTAGCTTGCGCAGAGAGGCGCAAAAGAGACCCCGTATGGATACATGGGTGCACCTACAAACAGCGTGCTTTAGCATTTTACTTCTGCAGGGAAGTCGCGGGGGGGGAACTTCTCTTCCCTCCTCCCCTCGGTCACATAAGTTGCGGCCCCATCTGATTTAGAGGGTCGCTACGCGCTGCAGAGTCGGATGCGGGTCAACGCTGGGGACGGCGGGGAATTTTATGCTTGCCTGTCCACCGGGTGCTCGGGGGCCCTGCTGCTCCCGGCGGCTGGGCGATAGGTGAGTGGGGGGGTTGCCGCTGTTTCTAGCGTGCTCGGCATCCTACACAAACAATTTTGAGGGGCGGGGGGCGCTGCGGGATCGGGTGGGGCTGCGGCAGAGGCCGCAGAGGGGGGGGATCTACCTCCACCCTGTGGCGCCAGCGCCGACGCGTTCCCGCTGGGGCTGTGCATGGCCTGAACAGCAAGGAGTAGTCCCAGCGGCTACTAAGGGGCCTAAGGCGGGGACACGCGTCAAAAAGCAGAAGGAACAAACATATTCGTGCCCCTTTTTTCTTTATTTTTTTATTTTTCCCCCTCTCTCCCTCCCCCTGCGGGCATACGCTCCCTACCTTGAAAACACAGCCGAGAACAGCGCTGCGTGCAAACAGCAAAAATGAAAGCCCATTCGCATTGCTGTCAGAGACGCAGGTGCGCGTTGGGGGCAAAAGCGTGCGCGGAGGCGCTCGAAGAGTACGCAGAGTGTGAACAAGACCCTAATGTGCCTTTTGATTTGCCGTTTTGATTTGCCGTTTTGATTTGCCTTTTTGATTTGCCTTTTTGATTTGCCTTTTAATTTTAATTTGCCTTTTAATTTGCCTTTTAATTTGCCTTTTAATTTGCCTCTTAATGTGCCTTTTGACTTGGGCCGGTCTCGCGTCGCGGGGCGGGCCCGACCCGGGGCTGTCGGGGTGGGCCTGGCGGCCCCGGATCGGATCAGCGCACAGAACCAGGGGGCCAATATGCCCTCCAATCCGGTGTGCTACTGCGCACGGCAGCCGATGCTGGTGGATCCGGGCCGTGGCTCGCGGGGTTTTGGCCGCGGCCCTGAGACGGCAGCGGCGTGCGGCCGCAGTGCCGGGTCGCCCCGGACCGGTGCAATCCGGCCCCATAGGCTCCCACATTAGGGAGCGCCGGGTTTCCCCGGGCGGCGACCCGGACGAGCTCGGGGCGGTCCGGGAACGGGCAGTTAGGGGGGGTATTCCCTCCTAGACGCGGGCCCGCTGCGAGCGGCGTTCGTGCGTCCGGGGGGGGGAGCTCTGAGTTCTCCCGGTTTGTCCCGGACGGGTGGAGGCTGGGTGGCAGAGAGCTGCCGCCCGGCTTCTATCCGGCCCCATAGTGCGCGGGGGGCCCAAGATCCGGTCCGGGGCTGTCCGGGTTGCGCGGGCGGCCCCGGTCGGGTCTGTCCCGCGGCGTGGGACCGGTCATACCTGTTAATGTGCCTTTAATCTGCCTGTTAATCTGTCTATTAATATGCCTGCTATTTCTCTTCTTAATGTACCTTTTAAACTACCTGTTAATTTGCCTTTTAAAGTGCCCTATCAACTCACCTCCTACCTTGCCTTTCAACTCACTTCCTACCCTTGCCCCTTAATTTGCCTTTAATTTGTCACTGAATCGGTCCTTTAATTTAATGTGGCCCACAAGCCGTCCCCAGCTTGCCATGCAAGGGTGGGGAAGCACTGGCGCGTATTCCTTCCCCCCTCCCTCTTTTGCGGTTGCCCGGGTTACAGAAAGCTGGACACTCACGGAAGAGCCCCAGGACACCGAGCAACATTGGTCAAACTGTGGTGCGATAAAACCACGCATTGCATGTGCCCTGGTCCCGCGCCGGTGCGCCCACACCCTAACACCTCCTAAACTGCGCGCGAAACCAGCCGCCAATTAAGCCCCGCAACACGGGAGAAACCAGGCTTCCAAACCCCTTTCCCTCCCCACACCTGACACACCACTACGTGGCACAACCTCGGCAGTCACTGTTAATTAACCACCGTGATATCACCACAACATGAGACCCCGGCGTGGGGAGACTCCACTCCGCTAGGAAAGGCTAACTACCCCAAAGGGGAGCCGCACTCTGCTGGCAGGTGCGGCAGTTCCAAGAGCAACCCCACCCACACCGCTAACTCCACGCTCGAGTTGGCACCCTTCCCCGCGAAACTCCACCCCATCACCCCTTCCCGACCACACCCCCTCCACACTCTCCCACACACACCCCCACCCCCACATCCGGGTCCCATGGCGACACAACGGGGACCCCGACCCAGCCACCGAAACTAGCTACTCATAGAATGACCAGGAAGTCCCCCAACAGCAAGGCCACCCTAAACATCGGAACCCTCAACGCAAGAGGACTCAATACCCCCCAAAAATGCTCCCAAATCCTCTATGACATGAACAGAAGGCGACCCAGCTCATACTTCTCCAGGAGACACACTTTAAAACAGGGTCCATACCCAACCTAAACAACAAACACTACCCGACATGGCTACACAGCACCAACCCCGACTCTAGATCAGGGGAGTATCAATCGCGATACACAAAAACCTGTCCCACACAGTTCTCGACTCCCAGATCGACCCAGGGGGGAGATATGTGTTCCTCAAACTACGAGTGACCAACACTATCTAACAGTGGTCAATTGGTACCTACCCAACAGAGACCAAACTAAAGTCGGGAGAGCCCTTCTGATCCGCCTCGCTGACTTCGCCGAGGGGACAACGATAATCGGAGGCGACTTCAATTTTACAATGGACCCCACCTGTGACTCCACATCCGGGAGAAGCACGATCCCGACCAGACTGGCTGAAAGCCTTCAAAAAGCTCCTCCATACTCTCCAGCTGGTAGACATATGGCGGATCTTTAATCCCCAAGGTAGAGACTACACCTACTACTCACACGTACATAACTCTTACAGCCGCATAGACATGTTCCTAGTAGGCCACCATGCCCTCACCTGGGACCCATCTGCCACTATTGGTGACCTATACCTGTCAGATCACGCCCCGACGTTCCTAACCCTAACCTTACCAGACTCGACCCAGAAACCATGGACCCTGGAGACTTAACGACAATCTCCTAAAAGACAACGTATGTCTGACAGATCTGAAAAACGACATAGAGACATTCTCCCAGGTCCACATCCCAGACCCGACACCCCAGCCCCTCAAATGGGAGGCCCTGAAGAGCTACCTGAGGGGAACCTTAATAAAAAAGGGACTAGACTCAAAAAGATGCGATCAGAAATGATCACAAACCTCCTCTCACGAATCCACAGCCTGGAGACGACCCATAAGAAGACCCTAGACCAAGAGGCCCTAGCCGAGCTAGTCCTGAAACGACAAGAGCTAAAATAATCCTAGATCAGAAATTCAAACGACAGATGGAGAGGTCAAGGTGTTACTTCTACAGGGCGGCGAACAAGTGCGGCCGACCATTAGCCCGCCTACTACACCCTAGGTCAAACTGCACATACATACCTAAGATCAGATCATCGGGTGGCAAAGACACACACAACCCAACAGAGATATTACAGGTGTTTCGATCATACTACAAAGATCTATACAACCTCAAAGGCCGATTCTCAGACATGCCACCCGAGAACCTCCTCAGAAGGACTCAGGAATACATTACCTCCACAGCACTCCCCCCTCTCGAAGCAACAGACATCGAGGCCCTTGAAGCCGAGATCACAGAACAAGAGATACTGAAGGCCATAAACTCCTCGCCAACTTCTAAATGCCCGGGACCCGATGGGTTCACCCCGACATTTTACAAAACACTCCAGAAACAATTACTGCCCCAGATGCAGGCTACCTTCAACTCAATCTCGGCTGAAACAAACTTTGCCCCACAATCCCTAGAGGCCCACATTAGTATCTTACCCAAACCAGGGAGGGACCCGAATTTAGCAACCAACTACAGACCTATCTCACTACTAAACATCGACATAAAACTGTATTCGAAGATCCTGGCAGACAGACTAGCACCCCTTCTCCCCTCTATTATCAACATGGACCAGGTGGGCTTTGTCAAAGGACGCGAAGCTAGGGACAACACAATCAAGACCCTACTCCTCATAAATAAGGCAAAACTACAAAAGGTCCCCTTCGGCCTACTATCAATTGACGCTGAAAAAGCCTTTGACAGAGTCCACTGGGGTTTCATGAAGGAGGCACTGATACAGATTGGACTTGGCCCCAAATTTCTACACAAATTGCTTTCCCTTTACTCCGCTCCATCAGCCAAGGTCCGAGTTAATGGCTCCCTGTCGGCCCCATTCACGATCAACAACGGAACCCGACAGGGGTGCCCCCTATCCCCCCTCCTCTTCGTGGTGGTCATAGAACACCTGGCAAATGCCATTAGAGGAAATAATGACATCCACGGTCTCCAGACTGGCCCGTACCACCACAAGGCGGCCCTATATGCCGACGATCTCCTCCTCTACATATCCCAACCACGGATCTCGATACCTTGTATCCTACGAGAGTTCGAGACCTTTGGCTCCTTAAGCAACTTTAAAATAAATTTCTCCAAATCAGAGGCATTGAATATATCTCTAACCGCAAAAGATGTATCTTCCCTAAAATCAAGCTTCCCCTTTAAATGGAAAGATGAAAGCATTAAATATCTAGGAGTACATATCCCGTCCGACCTGTCGAAATTATACACGCTCAACTACCAGCCTCTCCTCTCCCAACTAGAAACACAACTGGCCACATACCGGACACTGCAAATATCCTGGCTGGGGAGGATAAATGTAATACGGATGGACATTCTCCCCCGACTCCTATACACCTACCAGACTGTCCCCATACTACCCCACAGAGACTTCTTCTCCAAATTACGC
The DNA here is from genome assembly GCA_033576535.1 of Allobates femoralis. Classification (NCBI taxonomy): domain Eukaryota; kingdom Metazoa; phylum Chordata; class Amphibia; order Anura; family Aromobatidae; genus Allobates; species Allobates femoralis. Next base: position 39,991,610 of record JARQOC010000008.1, on the reverse strand, counting down.
TCTCTGATAGGGAAATTCGTGTGGAAAGGAGAGAGGCCAAGGGTTCACAGAAAAATCTTATCCGACTCCCCTGAAACAGGAGGACTGGGGCTACCAGACCCCCACAGATACTTTATAGCGACATCCCTGGTACGGCTAATTGACTGGCAATACCGATCCCACTCCAAACGCTGGGTGACCCTGGAACAAGAAGGGGTGAGAGTCCCCCTACGGTACCTCCCATGGCTTCGCCCCCTAGACCTGCAACAGATTGATATCACCTGCAGCCTCACCAAGACACCATGCGAATATGGCAGTCCTACACCAATGGGACACCAGAGAGGGGGACACTAAGCCCACTCACCCCTCTCTTCTCAAACCCCGCCTTCCAACCAGGGATGCACAGACACACATTCCTCTGCTGGACGAGAGCAGAGGACGTCCGCATAGGACACATCCTACACCTAGGTGGAATGCCCCCCTTCGAGACACTCCAACGACACCCGACCCCCAAGCCCCTACAGAGGTTAGAATTCCTCCAACTGCAATCCTACCTCACCTCGACAGCACAGTCAGGCGGGATCAGACAACTCCCCTCCCCTATGGAGGAACTGTTTACACGCGAATCCCCCCCCACCCACGCAGTCTCCGAGATACACCGTACTATCTTAGGAGAGAAAGCGGCCAGCAAACGCTCCTTCCAGCTGGCCTGGGAGAAGGAACTGGGGAGAGAGATCTCCCAGCCTGAATGGAAGAAAAGCTTCCTATTTACACACAAGATGGCGAACACATGCACAGCCCAGGAAAGAAATTACAAAATACTATATAGGTGGTACCGCTGCCCAGACCGCCTCCACGTAATCTTCCCCTCGGTCCCAAGCACGTGTTGGCGATGCGGAACAGAGGAGGGAACCATGCTCCACATATGGTGGAACTGCCCAGCAATCAGGGGCTTCTGGGAAGGGGTTTTTCCGAAACTATAATCTCATAACGGGCAAACGATTGGTTGGCAACCCCGAGATTGCCTTGCTGTCAGTATACCCAGGGTCAGTAAAGAACATTAAAAGGGATATACTACGCTTCTGCATGTCGGCCGCTCGCTCAATCATCCCACGATACTGGAAATCACCAGAAAAGCCACCCATAGCTGACTGGTGCACGGAAATGCTGGACATTTGTCGAATGGAGGAGCTGGCGGCTGACAGCACCGGTTCGATAGACAGATACAATACCACCTGGATGGAATGGATCTTGTTTAAGGATTCCCCCAACTTCAATAAACTATTCCTACAGCAACATTGAGCCTAGGCCACACTACACTGGTAGGAGTCGCAAGAGACCCGGATGTCCCCCACCAACCCCCCCTCTCCCCCAATGCCCCTCCCCCCAGTGATACACCCACCCCCGAACCCCCTATACCCCCTCCATTCACCACTCCCTACACTCCTTTGTTCCCCTTTGCCTCACCTTAAATTTCTCTTGTTTATTTTATTTTATATTCCTATTTCTCTTTTTTTTTCTCTTTTTTTTTTTTTTTCTTTTTCTTTTTGTTTTTCCCTCCTTCTCCTGAACTTCATACCCGCCACCGCCCCACACTCCCCCACCACCACTGGCCCCTTCGACCCTTGTATACCCCCTCCCCCTTCCCCCCTGTCCCACACGGTACTTCCCCTCCCTCACCCCAACAACATATCCCTGAAGGAATTATACATTTTCCCAGTGTCACAAACGTATATTAACTTGCGCTTCATATACCGTAATCAATGATTTTTCCCATTGTTATAAATGTATGCCAGATTCCACTCTGTCGACACTGTGTAACATGAAAACATGCATAAGATGTACAACTCTTTCTAATAAAAACTGATTGGATATAAAAAAGAGAGATTGGTAAAGTGGGAAGGGCAAGAGAGATGGGAAGAAGGGCAAGAGAGATGGGAAGAAAGGCAAGAAAATCGAAAAGGTTAGGATTTAGGTAAATGCAATGGTAATGTCAATCAACTGAAAATTTTTTTTTTTTTTTTTTTAAATGCAATACAGTAAAAAGAAATAAATCCCTCCGGAGTATACCGAAGGTTTCCGCTTCCACTTTTATCCTAGATAGGAAGGGTAATAGGAAGAGGACCTTAGTTCGCAGGTCCTCTTTCTAACGGGTAGCGTGGAGAGCTATTCCTCTACTCCTCGCATAACCGACTACATAATGATACATTTTCCTGACTATTTCATCAGCTTGTCAAACTTATATGTATACTGAGTAATACTATCCTTGCAGTGGATAGTCCAAATGGGATGTAGATGTAAGACGGGAATGGGGGCCTCGGAAAGGGTGTGATACTCGCAAGGCGAGAGGGGGGGGGGTTGCATTTCGCTGGAGGAGGGTCAATTAGTAAAAAGTAAGGGAAAAGGATGGGGGGGGGTGGGGAAGGGGTGCGGGGAAGAGTGGTCGGGATGGGAGGGTGGGCGGTATGTGGTGTAATGACATATGTAATGAGCTACAGGGATTGGGGGGGTTTGTAGTTGCGTCCGAAGGGGCTGTATGTGGACGCGGGACATGAGTGATTAGTGGGGGCTTGGGGGGGGACGGAAAAGAGGGGTATAAGGGAAGGGGGGGGTAGGTACGGGGGGGATACGTGGGGGGGTGAGGGTGCGTGTGTGTAGGGGCCGCTAGAAATGTATGGAAAGAGAGGGGCAATGGGTAGGTGGCTGGGAGGGGTATAGAGGGAGGGTGGGCCAGGCTGGGTAGTTAGTTAGTGTTGTAAGTTCAACTCTTCAGGGTACATCCTAGTCAAAACCTAACTTCCTATTGCCTAGGTGACTAGCTAATTCTAGACAGGGTATCTATACAGCATTCTTTCTTCCAAGTCTACTTCAAGTTCAAGTAGGACTGCGCCGTCTGGACCTGTAGCTTCGGGGTCTACCACTATCGGAGACATCCCCCGATTTCCTTCGTCGTCTGCGGGAGTTCCCAAACTGCATCTGCGCACTGCGGTCAAGCTGCAGTGGTCGTGGGAGTTCTATCAGCAGTCAATTGGGCACCGGGAAGGGTGCGGTATTCAGAAAAACAAAAAGTTGTGGGAGCTCCTCTGGTCTTTTGAGAAAAAACTGTTCTTCTCCCTTCTTCACAATGAGGTGGAACGGATGGCCCCACCGATAGGAAGCTTCCAGTTCCCTGATCTTCTGTAGCAATGGGGCGAGCAAGCGCCTCATTGCTAAGGTGCGGGCTGATACATCTGGGAATAGTCTGATTTCCGCGTTGTCCAGGAATAGTTGCCCATAATGCCAGGCATGTTGTAGGATCTCCTCTCTGTCTGTGTAATAATGAAGTCTGCAGAGTATGTCCCTGGGGCCTGTCGCTCTTGAGGTCTGTTGGCGAGCGACCCTATGTACCCTGTCTATCATGACTCGGGCATCTCTGGGTTTTTGGGAGACCTTATTAAAGATCTCGACTACCCTGGCAGACAGTTCGTTAGCTGGAAAGTTCTCTGGGACACCTTTCAGGCGTATGTTGTTACGACGACCCCGATTTTATTGGTCATCTTGTGCCAACACTAGTTGTTGTATATATTCCTGAGTGCATGCCAGGCTGTTCTCCAGTTTAGAAACTTTCTGGGCAAGAGTGGTGTTAGTCTTCTCCAGGGCTGTGGTACGGACTGCAAGCTTGTCTATCTCGCCTCTTACTGCTGTCAGGGCCCGTTCCTGCGATGCCTCTAAACGCGCTGCCATGGCGTCAATATCTTTCTTTGTGGATAGCGATTTCAGCAAATCCATCAAAGACTGGTCGCATCCCATTAATGCGGGTGGTGTACCGGTCTCTCTTGTGTCAGCTTGCCTGCCAGTATCAAACAGATATGAGCTACGCATGGCCTGGTAGGCAGAGTAGAAACTTGTGATAGGGGAGGCCTCATTCAGGGGCATATTGTCCTGAAACTGTGCTATTCCATCATTTTGTGCTACTGGTGCTGCCCACACTGTCTCCTGGTGCTGCGTTGTGTTATAGAGTGCGCTGGGCGTACTGCCTGTGGTCGGACATAAAGGCTGCGGTGTGCCATCCTCTCCTTCTCCCACTGCATCCCACACATCCTCATCTTGCCAATGCTCTTGGGTGCCAGTAGTCTGAGTAACACTGCCCTCCCCTCCTCCTGCAGACCTGTGTGCCGATGGTGAGGGACCCATGAGCTGTGTGACCTCCAGCATTGCTGTCTCTGCGGTCTGAGCGGTGCATGCTTTCTGGGGGCCTCCACTCTGATCCCCTTTCATGGTGCCCTCCTGACTTGGTACCTGCTTGGTGTGTGACATCCGGGCTCCGTGCTCCTGAACTGCCGCTGCCCCCTCTCCTCTTGTCTTCTGTGTGCCCGGCGCTTGCTGCCCCGCGGGAGTCTCTGAGTGGGACACCGGAGGAAAGGAGCCGTCCGTGGCTGCCCCTGTCGGCTTCTCCCGCCTCTTCGCCTCGTGCACCTCTCCTTTTCCCTTCTGTGTGGAGCGAGACGGCGCCATTTTGGGCTCCGGATTCCCTTCTGCCTCCGGACCCCGCTGGCTAGAAACCGATCCAGCGGTGTTTCCCGCCGGTCAACCGGGATCTGTGGGGTGCAGGACGATGCCCTCCTGCCTCTAGGCATGTCTCCTCGCCTGAACACTGGGTGAAATATGCAGAATAAACGTCGGCTATGGAGGAGCTCCCGGGCTCAGCATCCACTCAACTCCATAGCTAAGCCACGCCCCCCCAGAACGATGTGTTAAACAATAAACAGGAACTTGCTTTCGAGATAATACTTAAAGTGACTCCCTGGTCCAAGAACCAACAAGAATCCAACCAACATCAGAGATTGTTTTAAAAAAAAAAAAATGGAGTCCTATTCATTGGCAGTAACCCTTGTGGATCCAGTGCTGGCTGCTTCAGTTGTTCAGACCAAGTTAGGAAGCAATTTATTTGGCTGCTTCTGACACCTGAAGCCGGTGTATAGTTGCAGAAGTCTGTAGAGGTCCCAGGTACATCAGATAATGCCCTCTACCTGTCACCCAATAAATCATACCCGATTACTTCATTTTGCACCAAAATGCTGCCTTATGCTCCTCTCTTTTTTCCTCTGTGTCCCCTGCACTTGTTAGAGTTAGCCATGCAAAGAATGCATCAAAAGTCTGAGATGATGACCCCTTTTTTTGAGAATAGCCATCACTGCTCATGTGACGTATTCTTGAGAAAGTCATAGGAAGAAACGGAAAGTTGCGATCTCCAAGGGACACTGCCATAAAGATTGTGTGCTAGCTTTTTATGAAAAACTTGGTTAATTCGACCTCAGGGCTGTAGGGTCTAGAAGTAGGGGGAGTGTCTGAGTTTCCACCCTATTTTCCTGAGCTCCTGAATAGCCCTAGGCTGAGGGCCCCTACTTCCACCCACAGATCCAGAATCACAGCTACTTTCAAGGCAAAGACTTCAGCCCAGCAGCAAGCATCTTCATAGCACAATAACCAAGAGTAAACTAACTCTATCAGCAGCGTCTGACAGCGGAGGGGAAAGCTATTTAAAGCCACGGGGAGGGGATTCTAGGTGAATCACACCCAAGCCTCACATCAGCCCCTCAACCAGCAGCTGAACATAATAATGAGTGCAGCTCTTGAGTATAATACAAGAGGTAAGTCAGGACCAAGACCTTCACAACCGTACCTCATGCAGCTCATGAAGAAATGCAAACACAACACACAGCAGCATTCAGCAAGGTCAGCGCAATCTAAGAGGCCTCCAAACTCGACAACGAACACCTCTGAAGGAAGACCACATCTCCTGAGTGATAAGATATGAAAGACATTACAGGTCGCCAAAACTGGGGGTAGGTCAAATTGGTACAGCACAGGGTTGCAAATGGCTGATGTCCGAAATGCTCCTACAACCCTGGTACTAGGAGCTCCAGCAGCATGCCTCCACTTGATGTGTTTGGACAACACCCGCACATACTTATTCACACTCAGGTCTGGACCTGTACGTTTATTTCCACACATGCGAGCACAGTCAGAGGGTAGAATCTCAGGTAGGCAAGTAACAAAGGCATCTCTCTGGACCCCAGGACTCCCTCCCTTGGGATGCACAGTAGAAACAACCACCCTTCCCCTGCCCCTCTTTCGAGGACGACGCCCAGAGGCACCAGGAGTCCCAGGTGTGGTGCGCACTCCACCCCCTTCCCCTGGTAAACTCCTAACCTCCTTGAGCGAAGAAGTAGGTGTAGACATCCCCAGCATGACAGAGACAGAAGTACCCCGGCAATTATCCTCACAGGCTGTACCCCAGCGAACCACCTCCTGGGTCTGCCAGTAGATTACCGGGCTGTGTTTCCTTAGCCAAGGAAGACCCAAGACAATGGGGGTTGGTAAATTCTCCAAGATGTAACAAGAGAGGAACTCCTGGTGATGGGTTCCTATGCTCAAGTTCACATTATGCACAACTTGGGATAATACCTTCTGGCTGAGCAGAACTGAGTCAATGGCGGAGATGGGAATGGGTCTTGCTAAGGCACTGCAGACGAAACCATGAGTCTGCGCAAAGCGAGAATCCATAAGAATGACTCTTGCTCTGCTATCAACTAGCACCGATACAGTCTCCATTTTTCCATCTACAAACACTTTGGCAGACAGTGTGAATGGAGACTTAAAAAGGAAGGAGATATAAACCCTCTGGTCGTCTCCTTCTGAACGACCTGAGGTATGCTGCGTCTAGGACATAATGGCTCAGAGACAAAGGCGGTTTTGGGGCCACTGATAATGTCATGCTTAGGAGGACAGGAAATCAGGTAACTGGATGATATAATGGACGAAGGGATCCAGGGAGAGCTAAACTGACCCTTACACTGGGTGTCCCTGCCTCGCCATACTCTCAGAGGTACCTCTGAAAGTGAGGAGGTCCAAGTCTCCACCCTATTTTCCTGAGTTCCTGAATAGCCCTAGGCTGAGGGCCCCTACTTCCACCCACAGATCCGGAATCACAGCTACTTCCAAGGCAAAGACTTCAGCCCAGCAGCAAGCATCTGCACAGCACAATGACCAAGAGTAAACTAACTCTATCAGCGGTGTCTGACAGAGGAGGGGAAAGCTATTTAAAGCCGGGGGAGGGAATTCCAGCTGAGTCACACCCCAAGCCTCATATCAACCTCTCAACGAGCAGCTGAGCATAATAGTGGGTACATGAAGTATGGAGTATAATACAAGAGGTCAGGACCAAGACCTTCACAACCGTACCTCATGCAGCTCATGAAGAGATGTAAACACAACACACACAGCAGAATTCAGCAAGGTCAGCGCAATCTAAGCACGTAACAGGGAGATAGGAAAGAGAGGGCACAGATCTAAGAGCAGAGTATATTGATTAAAAAAATAGAGCTCATTTGCTCACCTTTACAGTGTCTTGTTGTAGTACATATCAACCCTTTCAAGGGTGTCAGGCTCCGATGTACAGCCCGTCTGGTACGCAGCTTCGTTATGGATAAATCAGATCCCTCAGCCTGGAGCCCGTCAGTGGTAATTTTGAAGTAGAATATCCGGTGCAATGACGAGCGCTCCCAGATTCGGAATGACAGGAAAAAACGTCTTTGTGACAATTTATTTCATATAATTCATGTAACAATAAAAAAACATATGGACATACAACGCGTTTCAGCTATGTAATTTCATAAAAATAGCCTTCCTCAGGTATAGGTCATCCAAACAAAAATCAGTGTTATATAGGGATGGGCGAATCTACTCGTTACTACTCGGTACTCGCCGAGTAGTAAGGGATTCGCCCGACTCGTTACACTGCGAGTAATCTCAGGGATGACTCGCAGTCAGTAACGAGTCCGCAGGGAGCGAAGGAAGAGAGGGGGGAGAAATGCTCCTTACCTCTCTTCCGGCTTCTGCTATGTGCTGTGTGCTGGGCTCTGGGACTTGCTGGCTGCGGCAGCTCCAGGGTCCTAGAGCCCACCTACACAGAGATGTAGCAGAGCTGAAAAAGTTCTCAGCCTGCTCACTCCCTGTGCATAGATATGTATATGTATGCACAGGGTTGTGGCAGTGAAGATGTCGTTTTTGGACTACGTCGGACGGAAGAGGATTTTTGGAGTAAAGATGGAGTCCCTAATGGCTTTTTTGTTTTATTTTTAATAAAAAATTTTTCTCTGTGTTGTGTTTTTTTTTTATATTGAGTACTGGAAATTCATGGCGGTCATGTCTAATATTGGCGTGACCGCCATAAATTTCGTGCTTAGGGCCAGCTGATAATACAAAGCTGGCCCTAACCTCTTTATTACCCAGCTGCCAATGCCACCAGGGCCGCTGGAAGAGCGGGGTTCAGCGCCAGAAGATGGCGCTTCAATGAATGCGCCATCTTCTGGGCGGCTGCGGGCTGCAATTTGCAGCGGGGGGTGCCCAGAAAGCTTGGGCATCCCTGCGCTGCGGATTCCAGCCCCCAGCTGCTTAGCTGTACCTGGCTAGACATAGAAATTGCGCGGAGCCCCACGCATTTTTTTTTTTATTATTTCATGAAATTCATGAAATAATAAAAAAAAGGGCTCGCCTATATTCTTGTGTCCGGCCAGGTACAAATAGGCACCTGGGGGTTGGGGGCAGCTCGTCGCTGCCTGCTGGATCCTGCTGGTTACAAAAATACGGCGAAGCCCACGTAATTTTTTTTTTTGAAAAATCTATAAAACAATCCTAAAAAAGGATTGCATCTTTACTAACCCCTCGACCATGGTGGAGGGGTTAATAAAGATGCAGTCCCTTTTTTAGGATTGTTTTATGGATTTTTCAGAAAAATTTCACGTGGGCTTCGCCGTATTTCTGGAACCAGCCAGATCCAGCAGGCAGCGACGGGCTGCCCCCGACCCCCAGGTGCCTATTGTACCTGGCCGGACACAAGAATATAGGCGAGCCCTTTTTTTTTATTATTTCATGAATTTCATGAAATAATAAAAAAAAAATGCGTGGGGCTCCGCGCAATTTCTATGTCTAGCCAGGTACAGCTAAGCAGCTGGGGGCTGGAATCCGCAGCGCAGGGATGCCCAAGCTTTCTGGGCACCCCCCGCTGCAAATTGCAGCCCGCAGCCGCCCCAGAAGATGGCGCGTTCATTGAAGCGCCATCCTCTGGCGCTGAACCCCGCTCTTCCAGTGGCCCTGGTGGCAATGGCTCACTGGGTAATTAAGGGGTTAGGGCCAGCTTTGTATTATCAGCTGGCCCTAAGCCCGAAATTTATGGCGGTCACGCCAATATTAGACATGACCGCCATGAATTTCCAGTAATCAATATAAAAAAAAAAACACAGAGAAAATTTTTTATTAAAAATAAAACAAAAAAGCCATTAGGGACTCCATCTTTATTTTAAAAATCCTCTTCCGTCCGACGTAGTCCAAAACGCAATCTCAGCTCTGCTACTTCCCTGTCTGTGCTTAGACAGACAGGGATGTAGCAGAGCTGAGAACTGACTAAACAGTCAGAGTTCAGCTCAGGGCATTAGGACCTGAGCTGAACTCTGCTGTCAGCCAGACTCGCTCTGCTCCGGAGATTCCCGAGCAGTGACGCAAGTTAATTTATTCACTGCTCTTGTCACCATTCGGGAATCTCCGGAAACAGAAGCAGAGAGAGTCGGGGAGCTAGTCTGCGGCTGAGGCGGCAGCGGCGGCGGAGGCAGGGGTAAGTAGCCGGCCGGGCCGGTGCACCCCCCCTCTCCCCCCTCACCCCCCCTGACCCCCCCTTCCCCCCTCCCCCCTTCAATCTTTTTTTTTTTTTATTATTATTCTTTAAAAGCCAGCGGCTTTTTGCTGCTGGCTTTAAAAGAATAACAGGGGGATTTGCAGGTTTTTCCCTCTGCTGCCAGACCCCTTATAAGGTCCGGCAGCACAGGAATCGCTGCAATACTCGCCTCCCCAAGTTCATTATACATTGGATCCTTTGGCTGAGCAGCAACTGAGTAGCGAGTGGATTGGACTCTAGACTCAGATGAACCAGTCTGCGAGCGAGAGTAATTAGATGATCTGCCGCATCAACTAGTAGTATACAGTCTCAGTTTTTCATCTACAATACTATTGCAGCATGTCATGGATCTTAAAGGGGTATAACCCTCTGGTGTTGAAACCTGACGTATGCATGCATTGATTTAATGCTCGCAGCACGTTGGGACCAATGATAATCAATGCTGGAGAGTCAGAGAATATTGGGCGAGTGGTTAGAGGCTCTATTACACTGGTGTCTTCTCGCATCTATCATATCTGAAGTGAGATCAAATTCCAACTATTTTGCGACAGTTCCGAATACCTAGGCTGAGGGACTTGACCAATCAAGTCTTAAGGGTCTCGCAGCAAAATCTGCACCGCACAATGGACCAGTCTACCATAGGGTTCCGAGGAGAAGCATTTAATTTGTCACAGCTATAACCCTCAAGAAGCTGTAATAGCAGTTTGGATAAATACGAGGTAGGACATGACTATCAAACCGTATATGGCATGAAGAGTGAAACCACATCCGCGATTCGCGCCCAATTGCACGTACAAATAAAGAAGACATGATTAAAGCGATGTCCGTATTCAATAGCTCCTTATTCACCTTTACGGTCTTGTTGTAGCATATCACCTTCATCAGGATCGTGTCCCTGATATGCAGTGCGACAGACTAGCGCGACGCGTTAGGAGAATAAAGAGAGGAGATTGAATGACAGATGTCTTACTTATTTCTTACGAATTGATGTAACTAAATTGGACAGCGCGTGACATGTGAATACACCTCTCTTCCCTATAGTCTTTCCTTGGTTTGCGTGTCTCCAGTTTCTCTAGGGACACACGGTGGAAATCTGGACAGTGCAATGCGTGATATTTATGCCTACAATACATTGTCTAGACAATCGTGTGTTGGCTCTCACATCTGGAATAGTGGAAAAATTGAATTCACTTTATTCATCCACTTGACAACAAGCTAGGGTCCTAGGAGAAGGCCGACATGACGCCTCCTTGGTCACTCATCACCCCCTTTTCTTAGTTTGTACATGACTAATCAGGAAGTAACAGGCTGCAGAAGTCGCACAACTCCTGGAAGCAAGCATCCACAGATCCCACACACCATGTCCTACCACATTAATGTGGAGATGATATCGTCCTGGTCTAGGAGAGGCCAGAGTTGTAGGACCCTAGAGACCAAGTGTACGCGACAGGAGGAAGAAGGATGCACGGACTTACATCACCAGGCAACAGTTCCCAGTGTTATGACAACAGTTCGCTGGACGTCCAGATTAACCATGGTAATGTATACATTTTTAAAATCTTCTAACAAGTGTAATGGGATTAAAGGTGTCAGTGTGTAATCCTGTGTGCTGTAGCAAATTTTATAACAATGTCTTTTTTTTTAATAATGCCGTGACATGGTGCTGAGTTGCTGGACCAATACCGGCGTGAATTAAAAAATATGCCGCCCAGTGGCTCTGCTGCGCCGAGGAGAGAGTGTATATCTATTTCCATGCCTCTCTTTCCTAGCACCTCTGATGGACCTGAGACCATATGTATTTTTCTTTGTAATCTGTGTTCATGATATGTTGTGATTTATGAACACTAGTGTAGTCATAATTGTTATTCCTTGATTCCTAGAACTGACAGCAACTTGAAGAACCCTTCTGCCTCAGAGTCGGAGTACCACGTAGAAGGACCTGGTGAGTCTGGTGACGAGGGCTTGGGCCTTCAATGTTCCCAGAAGATCCCGTGACCTCATCTAGCGCAATGTCCCTGAGTCGCGGTCATCTGAAGAGCCTTCACAAGGGCCACCTTTGTCAGCTGCCCAACCCCCAGCCACCAGGGTAGCAAGGACAAAGTGCTAGACCCACTTTGTTTAGGCCAAGGTCTCCCCTTTCCTCACCTGTGAAATGTAGGGCAAGGCGTGTAAGCAGTTGTCATCCTCCAACCTACGTCGCAACGTGGACCTGAGGGTCTTGCAGTGCCTTGCGAGGACTGTCAGTGATGATGGTGAGGAAGCCTTTCGACGCAGCCTCAGCAGTTATTTGCAGGAAATACTGTGCCCACTGAGGCTGCGTGCAAGGGCTGCTGTCCAAATAGTGCTGGATGCATGTGTGCTACCAAATCATCCCGTTTGGTGTTCAACATGCTGGAGCAGTGTAGGCCAAACCGACACCCAGCACACTGCAGTAACATCAGCATCAGCATCTTCACATGCCTCGCACAGTATTGCAAGACCTCCCAATTCTTGCCCGCTGTCGTCACCATTTAGAGATATGCTGCATTTGAAAACATGCCCTGCAGTAGGCCTTAACAACCCTCAACATACAAGGTCCACACACGACCAATCTGGTTCGTGGTCGTTAGTGACCAATCACAGGAGACACAAGGTCCTCAAACACGCAAGACAACAGTGATTGGCACAGTCAACCACAGTATGGGTCAGCATATCACCAACAAAGGCAGGTCAACCAGGGTGCACATATTGGTCATCAGAGGGAAGATTTTGTGCACATTCCACAAAGTGGTAGACAGGCAGACACCACCAGGATACCATGGAACACACATTGCCACAAAATCGGCAAACTCAGCCATGAAATAGGGGATTACAAGATGATTTACACCAGTCTCTCAAAATCCTTAATGTGCATGGTAGCCAGGGAATTGTGCAGTGCCAACACACAAACAACGACCAACCAACCTACACCAACACGTAAAGGTGATCTACCTACAAAAAAAGGGATACATATGAGACAAATATATTCCTGTTGTTCCATTTATTTTGTTTTCCGTCAACATAATTAAAAAAAAATGCTTTTCTTGCTTTTTAAAAAAAAAATAAATAAAAATAACTATCGTAAGGTACAATAATGTGAAGGGTGATAATGAAATGAATACATTTGATAGAGATGTATTCTGTACCGTTTACACAGGCCACATCATTCAAGGTATATTGATGATGCGTCACCAACCAATTTATGGGTCAGTGATGTATTCATCTTGCCACGGGACTGAGCCTTCAGGGGAAACAAAAAAATCAGCAAATTGTTCACAAGCGGAGTGCAGATGCTCATGCCTACCAAGCAATACTACCGGAGGGTACTGATTGCTTGACTGAGGGACACATGACGATTCGTCATGAGGCCGGTCTTGCAAGCAGTGAAATTATTAAGATGACACAGGCTTTAATGACCGAATCTACATAAGATAAGATAAGATAAACTTATTGATCCGGGAGGAAATTACAGTATTACAGCAGCAGACAAAGATCAAGAACATTCCACTTTACAAAAAAAGTCTATATGACAGCAATTGATAGACTGGTACATGTACTCACTATTCCCCCATAACATAGAACTTCACATAGTCTTGGGACCTTACACTTATACATTGTTAAACATCCCCACAGCTGTCGAACAAACGTTTTTCTGTATCTTTCCTTTGTATCTCACTCAGTTAATTGGGTGATATCAGTATGCGCCATTGGCATTAGAATCCCAAATCCCAAATGTGCACTCCACTATTTGTCTAGCACGTGTTAACCTAAAGTTAAAGACACAGCATCAGTAGTCTAATGCATGTCTGGGGTGTGGGCGCATAACTTCCCACCTCAATTGAAACGCCTGATCACCTACAGTACAAATGGGAGCGGGTCTCCTAAGGAGCTGGCAGCTAGTGTGGATGGTGGGCATTCAGATCTTTATTAATGAGGCGTCTACCCAATAAGGAGTTCCTGAAGATGTTGGTGTCACCTGTTTGCCCATACCAACCAACATCCACCGCAATAAACTAATAGGTGCTGTCAACTAAAGCCATAAGGACAATAGAAAAATAATGTTTATAGTTAAAATAAGGGTTCCAGAATTGGGTGGCTTTTGATCTGGATATGTTTTCCATCAAATGCACCATTTCAGTTAGGGAAATTACTTGTTTGATGGAATCCATTTGCAATCCGGTACCAATCGGCTTCTGTGGGTTCAGGAAGGACAATTGGCTGCAAACGACGCCACATCTCCTTACAGGTGTTGTGCACAATTTGTCCAATCGTAGACTTGCCCAGTAAGAACTCTACATATAATCCCGCAAAGGAAACACCAGTTGACAGGAACCTGAAAACATACATATAGGAATTACAACTAACACCAACCCAACAGGCCAAACACCAAAACAAAACAAAAAAACACAGAAAACATATTAGCCTACATAAGGGACACAGTCCTAAATCAGGATATGGTTAAGGTCTATGGCACGTTATGCAGGCATGTCTCAAAATCCTACTGAAATGACACCCCATAACAAAAAAATGAAATACATTGTAACCTCAGTGTCAACAGAAGCCGTTCTTCCCGGTGTAATACTTGGCCACATTTGGGTACTTTAAATATGCCGTATGTTTCGCATTATAAGACTCACTTTTATTTCCCCAAATTTTGAGGAAAGTGGGGGGTGCGTCTTATAATGCGAAATTACAATTTACTGTGCGGTGGGGGAGGGGGGCCTGTGGAGTAGTGTCCGGGGGCTAGAGGGGACCAGGAGCAGGCTGCAGCTGCGGGTCCGTGATCACATGGGGCCACTCATTAGGCTCATGAATATGCACTGTATCCCGCTGTCAATCACCAGCAGGGGAGCAGTGCATATTATAGGAGCCCAGGAGCGGGAATGCAGTTCAGCAGCTGCATCCCCATGTGAATAGTCAGTGCTTTCCACGCTTTCATTGCGTGGAAAGCAGTGACTATCCCAGTGATATCATACTCAACTCGCTCCATCGCTCCCTGCTGCCGGCGCCATCCCCGCTGTGTCCTGTGCCGGCCTCCAGTCCTGTGAGCGTCTCTGCAGTGACATCATACCGCATGCTGCTAATAGGATCAGATGCCGGCACAGCACAGACACGGGGATGGCACCGGCAGCAGGGAGCGATGGAGTGAGGTGAGTATGACATCGACATCGTTTGTTATTTTTTTTAACTGTGTGCTAGCCAGGGGGGCTGTGCCAGCCAGGGAGAGGGAACTGTGCCAGCCAGGGAAGCAGTGCCAGCCAGGGAATACTGTGACAGCCAGGGGTACTGTGACAGCCAGAGGGAGACTGTGCCAGAGAGGGAGGAACTGTGCTAGACAGGGGGGCTGATCCAGCCAGGGGGGACTGTGCCAGACAGGGGGAGCTGTGCCAGCCAGGGGGGTACTGTGCCAGCCAGGGGGGTACTGTGACAGCCAGGGGAAAGTGTACCAACAGGGGGGCTGATCCAGCCAGGGTGGGACTGTGCCAGACAGGGGGGGGCTGATCCAGCCAGGGGGGGACTGTGCCAGACAGGGGGAACCGGTAACAGACAGAGGGGCTGTGCCAGACAGGGGGAACTTTGCCAGCCAGAGGGGAACGGTGCCAGCCAGGTGGGGCTGTGCCAGACAGGGGGGAACTGTGCCAGTATGGGGAGGGACTGTGCCAGTGTAGGGGGACTGTGCCAGCCAGAGGGGAATCTGTGCTAGCAAGGGGGGAACTGTGTCAGCATGGGGAGGCTGTGTGAGACAGGGAGGGCTGTGCCAGCCAGGGGGGGACTGTGCCAGGCAGGGGGAACTGTGCCAGCAAGGGGGGGACTGCGTCAGCCAGGGGGGGCTGAACTAGCCAGGGGGGGCTGTGCCAGCATGGGGGAGACTGTGCCAGTGTGGGAGGGACTGTGCCAGCGTGGGGGGGGACTGTGCCAGCAGGGGGAAACCGTGGCAGCGTGGGGGGAATTGTGCCAGCTAGGGGTGCCTGCATGGGAGCTTATGTGTGCCAGCATGAGGGATATATATACCAGGTTGGGGGGGTTATGTACCAGGATGGGAAACATACATGTTTTGTAAGACAGACACTGGCATGATAAGATGGACCCCATTTAACATTAAAAAAATGTTTTTCTCTTTTCCTTCATCAAATTTGGGGGTGCGTCTTATAATCAGGTGCGTCTTATAAAGCGGAAAAAATGCGGTATATTCTCTGTTTTATTGTAAATAGATCATTTTGATATTTTTATGCATACTCCATAGTAGCCTTTAAAATTCAGTGAGATGTATGGGATAAAAAAGCAGGAAAAGGCCACTCCACGATATCTTGGTTTTAGCATAGTATTCAAGTTTGTTATCTAAGTGTTTTTATCATTATTTTATTAATTTTTACCTTGTACTTATTCACTTGTTACTTCAAAACCTTCCATTATATAGGGTAACAAAGCAATTGTTATAGAATGGACAAAGGAATGTTTCTCCAAATCCTTGACAGGAATATGTATAGCCTAACCTATATTTATGAGTTAATCAATGAAGTCGAAAAATGAAAAAATCCAAAAAGAATGCACATATATGAATTGAAATCTACATAGAAGAAAAATTAAATGCTCCTTTATTATAAAATGATGCAACAATAATGGGATAAACTTTATTGTAACAGCAATAATGGAACATTTTTATTTTTATTTTTAGGTTTAACAACAGCAATTTAATTATAGCAATAGCAAGAGAATAACTACGGTAGGAATAACCGTATTCTCTAAAACTGATGAAGGAGAACTCTTAAAAATTTGACCAGGAGTAGTCCAATTAGCTGGTTGCCTGCAGGCTAATTAGAGGAAAACCTGGAGACACGCAATTGACATAATTAGCTGAATAACTTGTCTATATAATGCCGGGAATCCGCTCCTCCGAAACATGTTAATTTCATGCTGCGGAGTCGGAATCGGCTCCCATCGGGTGGCTGCAGGGAGAAGACGCCCTGCACCCGCCGCACATGGTGAGTACAGGGCGGCTGCGGTCTCCCTGCGGCCACCCGCAGCTTCACTCAGGTCCGGAGGAGCCGCTTCCAACACGCAGCTCCTCCGGACCGTGTGCACGCACCCTAACAGTGATATTTTATTTGCATGATCTATACATGAGGAAAGCTATTTTTTATGAAATGACATAGCCGAAATGCGTTGCATGTCCGTATATTTTGTATTGTTTCATGAATTATATGAAATAAATTGTCAAAAAGAAGGTTTTTCAGGTCATTCTGAATCTGGGAGCGCTCATCATTACACCGGATATTCTATTTCAAAGCTTCATGTGAAAAAGGATTTTCATCTGAAGCTAAAATACCACCTTCACGGCAGGGCCCCTTTTGAGATTGCAACGTTCCTTTCTTCCTATTACCTTCTTAAGGTACCATTACACGTAACGATATCGTTGCCGATATCGTTCAAAAGTCACGTGTTTAGTGACGCTTGAACGATGCCGAAATGACATTGTTGCGTGTGACACTACTTACGATCAACGATCAGTCGGCTGATCGTTGATCGTTTGATTTGAGGACAGGACCTCAAATCTATTGTTGGTCGCCCGCCGAACATGCAGCATCGCCGCGTGTGACACTGGGAGACCAACGATGAACGAGCTCCCAGCGCCGCACAGCCTATGCTGGAAGCTCGTATCCATGGTAAACATTGGGTCTCAGCATAGGCTGTGCGGCACTGGGAGCTCGTATCTATGGTAAACATTTGGTTACTAAGCGCTGCACGGCACCTAGTAACCCGATGTGTACCATGGTTACCAGCGATCTCACTGGTCCACATCGCTGGTGAGTCTGCCTGTGTGACAGCTTACCTGCGATATGAACGATGTTGTTAGCGATCTCGCTTGCAAGAGATCGCTAACAACAAATTGAAGCATGTGACAACACCTTTAGGCCGATTTCACACCACAGTGTGATCAGGTCTGGGGCTGTCCAATGCAAACCTGACAGCCCTGGACCTGATTTTGACACATTGTATGCCTATGATGCCGGACAGGGCCGGATGGCAGCTATTTGCCATCTGGTTTTGTCCCTGTCCGGCAGCATCAGGCTGCATTCGGTTTTTGACCTGGACACAAAAATGCAGCTTGCAGCGTTTTTGTGTCCGGGACAAAAAGCTTAGCATAACCGGATCCTCCCGGATCTGGCACAATCTGGCGCCCCCTAACATGGGAGTCTATGGGGCGCCAGATCCCGCCGGACCCGAGAGAGAATCTTACAGGTACCCGGATGGCGAGTGCTGAAGCTCAGCGCAGGCCGCTCTGAACTTCAGCACCTGGAGCTGTCCCCTGCTGAGATTTCAGGACCGCGGCTAGCTCCCTGAAGACGCGATCCTGACATTTCAGCAGGGACAGGTCCTGAACCCTGCGATCTGCCGAATCTGGCAGAAAACAGGACCGGAGGGCATATCTGTTCTATCCGGGGCTATCAGGTTCTCTCCGGTGTTTCCTGCAAAACACCGGACAGCATCTGATACACCACAACCGTGGTGTGACACCGGCCTTACCTGAATGAGTGGTCGGTGTGGAAACCAATAGAGAAGTGGTACTCCTTTACCAGTGTTGTGCCTGCCTTAATACAGCCTGTCCAGGTGAGCTGTGGCTAATATCTTAATTTCATGCTTGGCTTTAGTCAGCTTCACACATGGAATACTTCACTGGTTTTCTATTGCTATTCTTGAAAAGGCGAGGTATTCATGTTGTGGAAAAAAAAAGGGAAGGGGATCAGCAAAGAGAGGTCTGTAGTAATATTTCATATCTTTATACTCTGTTACATACTAAACTTGGTCCAGTGACGATAGGGTGATTCTCACTTCTAGCCATTAGATTTGTGCCCACACAAGCAACCACAGGGGTTAAGGCCAATGATGATTGAAGCCATTACTCCAAAGCATAATGAATGGAGAAATGAAAAAGGAAACTCATAATGGCAAGCACAAACAAAGACAGTTGAGTTGCCACTGAATTGCTGGTTTAGGGTCCTTCATCTTTTCTCCAACATGTCCACTGCAATTGTCATAGTAGAATACGCACAGTAGGCATCAAAAGTCAGAGACACTCTACTGTTTTGGGAATGACCAGCAATGCTCATGTTATGTATTATTGAGAATCGGGGGTTACCATGATGGGGAGAAAGGGACCCTAAAACAGTTTATCACACACAGAGGGAAACAATGTTAAACAAATGTTAAATTGGGTGCTTGGACCATAGGATGCTTTGCAATCAGCTAGTTACAGCAGCAATAATTAAAGACATCAAACCAATGCATAAACTGAGAATGGAGAAATAGAGAAGGGTATTTGTGTGACTCCCAAAGGCCAGGTTACTCAGCAGCTGGGCAAAAGTTCAGTTCACGGTAGCCACGAACAGCGGCTGTGGTCCTAACCGCACATATAAAAGGTGCAGTGATAGGGATGAAGTTAGATTCGTGATGCCAGCTGGGACAATCAGCCTGATGTGGCTGCCACTACAGATGATCCCTGGGGTTAAGTGTTATAGCAGCGCAGATGGGAAGCGCTTCCCAACTAAGGCTGGTCCCGAGGAGATGATGAGGGTACTGATAGTTTGATAAGAGAATAAGTAAGCAGAAAACTGTTGTTAGCTTTACCTTTATACTGAAGCTGTATCCAGAATACAGGATTTCAAGCTCCCCCTGCCTACAGCCTGGCCGGTCTGATGGGAGTTTCAGTTATAGGACCTGTGCACCATGTGACTCACCATGTTCACCATGTGACTCAGGCACAATGCACAGGTCTTAAAGGGAACCTGTCACCCCCCCCCAGGGCATTTTATACTTTGCCCAGCAGGTTATACATCATGTAAATGGGGTTCTAGTAACCCCTGTATATGTCCAGATGTGCCCCACATAACTGAAATATGAAATTATAATCTCTCTGGAGCTGGACTCAGATTGAGTCATGAGGCAACTATTATGTCATGGTGGGTCAAAGTTTCGCTGCCCCTCCATGCTGCAAATCCCGCCCTGAATCTTTTAAATTTGCCGCCCCTCCTCTGGCCGGCGCGGTGAGTGACAGGAGCACTCGTGCCGGCGCAGTGGAGCGGGTGTCGGTGGGCATAGAAGTGCTGAAGCCTCGTGAGACTTCAGTAATCTCAGGAGACTTTGGCACTGACAGAGCACCCGCATTCGTGAACAGTGTGGACATCTCACGAGATTAGTGAAGTCTCGCGAGATTTCAGCACTTCTATGCTCGCAGACACCCGCGGGAGTGCTCCTGTCACTCACCGAACTGGCCAGAGGAGGGGCGGAAAATTTGAAAGATTCAGGGAGGGATTTACAGCATGGAGGGGTGACGAGACTTTGCACCACCATGACATAATAGTTGCCTCCATGACTCAATCTGAATCCAGCTCCAGAGAAAATATAACTTCATATTTCAGGTATGTGGGGCACATTTGGGCATATACAGGGGTCACTAGAACCCCATTTACATGATGTATAACCTGCTGGGCACAGTATAAAATGCCCTGGGGGGGTGACAGGTTCCCTTTAAAATACTCAAAGACATCACCGCTGATGTCGATGCCCAGGAGGAAGACATCACTAGGGTTCACTGTAGGATCGCAGGGAGGGTAAGAAAGTGTCTGTGTCTCTGTGTGTCTGTGTCTTTGTGTCTGTTTGTGTTCCCCCAAAAGTGGACAAAACAAGCAGCACATATGGATGATGCCTTTGTGATGAGAGAATCTTTTTTTTGTGTGCAGAAATAGCAAGAAAAACTGATCAACAAGAAACAAAGCACAAACGCTCTGTCTGAACGTAGCTTTAAGGTTAAGATTTAGGGAGAACCTGTAAGAAGGCAAACACTGAGGATTTGGTGCAGTAAAATACCGTATTGCAAAACAACAGAACAGAAATGCAAGGATTTTGCTTCAAAAGATTTTAATAACTGGTCGTCCTCACAGTAGGCTTAGCAATAATCTATTGGCAACGGCTGCAGTCTTTTCATCAGGCATCTGAAGCAGGCAGAAATAATTTATAGAACAGGTGTCCTGTGGACCCACGACCATTTGATGAGTTTAGAAATCTTTGCAGGTAACGGATTAAAGTAAGTCAGGGTTGAAAGTTTAGTTCTACTTTTGCTTGGAAAGGTGTTTAATAAATGAAGAAGGCCTTTATTGTAATAGTGAAATATGAAATGCTCTTCAAAACATGCATATTTTGGTGTTTTAAGGTGTATTTTGTGTTAAAATGCAGCAGCGTTTCCCTGTCTGCTCAGCTCAAGCGGACACTAGGCAGCCTTGTGTGTGACCTGGTTACCACGATCAACATCGGGTAACCAGGGGCTGCATCAACAGGAAGCGGCGGTGCTCACGCATCTCCGCTTCACTGACAAAAGCTAAGTATTTAGCGGACACTATACTAGCACAGGAGCTGTGTGAACATGGCCTATCTCACCTTTGTCCATGAGATTCCAGAATGGTCTGGAAGACTTTGCATATATTTTGATTTTTTTGTAATAATGACTCCTAGGTAGGGATGATTGAATATTTGGAAGTTTGAATTAGCCTAGTTTTTCAAATAAACTTGCTGTAAATCGCAGGTTCCCCAATTGCCCTGAAAATATGTACTGTATTTTTCGCTTTATAAGATGCACTGGATTATAAGATGCACTCCAAATTTGGTTAAGGAAAAGAGAAAAAATAATAATTTTTAATGTTGAATGGGGTCTGTCTTATAATACCAGCGTTCGTCTTACAATCAATATATATGTCTTTCATCCTTTTATATAAACCCCCCGTCATGGTATATATGTCCACCCATCCTGGTACATGGCCTCCCCAGTCTGATGCATGGTCCTCCATTCTTGTACATGGCCTCCCATCTTGGCATATATATTCCCCATCCTGGTACATCATCCCACGCATATGGAAAATGGTGGCCCCCACTTCACACCCCTGCTCCACCACAGCAACCCGCCTCTGGTAAGTTCTTTTTTTTTAACACAAAATTCAGATTATAAGACGCACCCCCATATTTCCCCCAATTTGAGGTCTCCTATGACTGTATCTGTGGCGCCCCGCAACGAGTGCGTCACAAGGGAGTATTGCAGCCGCAATATTCTCTAGACAAAGCAGTGCAATGGTTAACTCAGAGATCCAACCCAACATACAACACCTAGAACAGGGGACCAATCCTAGGTCCTGGTGGGTGGAGTGTTAGGGTAGTGAAGAGAACACAATAATCTAGACAGTCAGTTAGAACATAGTCTAGAACTTGAAGAGAGCAGACTAGAACTTGGAGTGGAGCGGGGGCTCCGCACTCCGTGCGGGCCCCTGGGCCGTCACCGGTCGGGTATCAGCACCTGAGGCCTTAACCACCGGGAATGGGCATTTCTACACGGGTTCCCAAAAGACTCCCGTGCCCACAACTCACAGCCGGTTCACTGGTACCGAAGCTGGCAGCAGTTCACCTCTGTCACGCGAACCAGCCCCGTGGAGGAGCAGCTTTATAGGAGCACCCCACCACCAGCCAGTTTCCAGTCGTCTAACCAGCGGTGTACCCACCGAGGGACCCAAGGCTCCCCAAAGAATCCAGAATGTACATCATGGATAGGGCATTGAAGCAGCCTCCCCGTACCCGACCTGGTATTCCTGGGCGACGCTGGCAAGAGAAGCTAAGGAGGTAGAGAGGAGGTACACTGCGGATCTCTGAGGAGCACTATCACTGCTGAGTCCACCCGGTCTTCTACTCAACCACTGTAAGCCATGTACTGCCTGCTGGTTACAGTAAGGAACCGTTGCAGAGACTATCTGTGTCCGTGTCTCCTTATGAACTGTCCGTCATGAACTAAAGGTAACCGCAGCTGCCGCACAACATCTTGAGCAGCTCCAGCCCCCGGGGATCACCGCTCAGCCTGTGGGGAGCGTAACATCTTGCTGCTGTCCATCACCCCGGGAGGTTCCGCAGCGTCGGTAGCCCTTACCGAATCTACTCATAGGTGGCGTCACGAAGAAAACAAATTAAACCCCTTTTAATCTGTTCCCGTAAGACGACCTCAATTTTGATCTGCACTACACCGGGCCCCACTACCGGCAGGCGCGGTCCACCCGTGACAAGGAAGGAGAAGAATCGCCTGTCTAAACCGGGAGTAACCCTGGCCCCTGGTGTGCGTCATATCAAATCCCTTTCATTTTCATCAATGCAAACATAGCCTTAGTACGGTCAAAGTGATCTAACAATGGAAAAGGATGATAACCTGGTGGCAACAAGCAGTCGATTTATTAGCACAGTTCGCTGATAGACTTTTTGGTCCTGTGCCCACGCTGGTGCATTTGCTGCACATTTTTAAAACGTATTGTAAATATTGACAGCAAATGCACATGGTATATTGGCCAGCCAGCAAAGTCAATGTGTCTTTGGCTGCGACAATGCCTGTGCATTTTTGTGTAATGTGTCAATTAAATTACGCCGCTTACCTTGCTTACCGGCAGGTACTTCCTGGTTTTGGCACATGGGTAGGGGGCGTGTGGCCTACATCGTGTGTAGCATGGCTGAAGCCAGGAAGTACCTGCCAGTACGTAAGGTAAGCGGCTCATTACAGGGCGGGCGCTCAGTGATACGGATGCAGATTCTATCTTCTATCGACACATAGCTTTGATATGGGTTTTTCTCTTCTATATAAATCCATCTATTGCAATTGTTAATATTTTTATTACTATACATTTGTTAAAGCTGTAATTAAAGGGGTTATCCTCTTGACTCACCGTAGCCGGGTTCTGCACGTCGCAGGCGTTGACTCTCCTCTGTCACGGAACCGCGCCTGCGGCTGTGGGGCCCAGTGGTCCAGATCAATAGGGGGGATGGCTGAACAATAAGGGATAAATTGTCTTCGTGACGCCACCTGCGGGTGTTCCGGTAACTGTACCGGCGCTGCTAGGCCTCCGGGGGATGTTAGGCAGCAAGATGGGACGCTCCCCACAGGATGAGCGGGAGTCCCCGGAGCCAGGAGCTGCACAAGATGTTGTGAGGCAGCTGCGGTAGCACTGCTGTTAGGCCCAGGAGTCAGACACAGACACACCAAAGTCTTTTAAGTACCTTTACTGATGGTTTTCAGGTACGCTCAGACCGGGTGAGGATGAAGTCAGCACTTCTGGAGGTTCACAGCAAGCAGTTGTTGTAGGCTTCCTTTCTCTATTTCTCTGATTAAGGTCGGGTGGATGTGGAATCCAGCCGGACCGGGCAGTGTGTTCAATGGAACTTGATTCACCTGGTTAGCAGCACTGAGGGCACTGTAAAAGGGTCTGAGCAGGATCAGTACTCTTTCCTGGGCTCTCGTTGGTAGGTGCTTCAGGTGGAACAGGGGGCTAGACTCCCTGTGGTTGTAGGCTGGTTCTCTGTGGTGGCTGGTAGGTCTCACAGCTTCGGTTCCAGTAACCGGAGGATGAGGGACAGTTAAGGTAACTCTGTTGTCCCTGAGAGGTGCTTCTCCTTTTCCTCTGACCCCAATTGCAAGGGTTTCCTCACTGGTAGCTAGGCTGACTAGGCCTGGTGTGTGTCTCATGAGCTTGAGATCATCCACAACCTGCAGCTCTTGTAGCGTCTGCACACTCTAAAGTTTCTCCCTCCGAGACCCTATTTATAGGGGAACTGGCTCAAAGTGACCAGTGGAGCTCCCCCTAGAGGCTTGGGGTGAAACCAGGTGTTCTAAGGTGTTGTTAGGTGTTTTGTGTGAGTGATGCTTGCTGCTAGCTCCATTCATGCCCTAAGGAGTTTGGTGGTGCCCAACAAGGTGCCAGGGTGCCACACTCTACTAGGACAACCCCTTCTAATTCCACATGTTTTCGATAGGTAAAATAAAAAAGCTTCTACTCACCTCCTGTGCTGGCACTGTTTTAGCGGTGTCGGTAATCACATTCCAAGGGCTCATGTGACATTTTAATGTCTCGCAAGCCCCATGTCCGATCATTGCTGGCTTCTGTCTCTCTGCCTTTGGATCAATGATTTACTCAACAGTATGTAAACTGCAGCCAAACAGCTCACCTCCTGTTGATTAAGGCTAGGGTCACACTTGAATCTAGGATTGCATTCACCGCATCCAGATCCGGATGCGGTGAACGCAATTGGATTCTGACATTCAGCAATCCGGGAACCAGGAGTCAGCTGTTGTACATAACACATTATAGCGGTATATGCCCACCTGAGTGGGTGTAAAGTCTCTAGGGGGACTGGCGCCCCCTAGAGACATTGTACAAGCATTTATTAATAAAATAAATAGTTTTACAAACAACAGAGCATTTTGCTTATCCCGGCAGCAGCCGGGATAAGCAAAGTATATGCGGGAACCGCAGTACTCAGGATTACACATCCTGAGCAATCCTGTTCCCGCATTGCGGATGCTAAAACCGCTCCAAAAACTGCAGCCTGCATGATTTTTCACGCAGGCTGCAGAGCCGGAGACAGAAACCGGATTGCTTGTGAAGCAATCCGGTTTTTAGCATTGGCTCCTATGAGGAGCTTATTGAAAGCACAAAACCGGATCAGGTTTTTTAAAAAAAAACGCAGATGTGACCCTAGCCTAACTCAATGGTTCGAAGGTGGAGAGAGAGAAGCCAGTAATGATCGGACATGGGGCTCGCAAGACATTGCAATGTCACATGAGCCCTGAGAATGTGATAACAGACAGCACAGGAGGTGAGTACAGGATTTTTAATATTACCTGGGGGCCACATGTTGAATCAGAAGGGGTTGTCCTCACAATGACAATCTTTTCAACCCCAATTATTTAACCCTTGCCAAAAAGGATGTAACAAAAAATTCTAGATAGGTAGGTAGCTACACGTACAAAAAAACAAAGTGAGTCATATTGGATTTGTAAAACAAGAATGCAAAAACAGATGAGTGTAGTTAAATGTCTACATTATTTTATATGTTTTTTTCAAAAACAATTCAACACCGTCCCGAAAATAACATAAGAAGTGTTAGTTATGCACTTGATAAAAAATAGCTAGCATCTACAACCGGGTCTCCGTATAAGTGTCTGGATGCTAAATTTGACTGGTAACACAGAAGTAATAAAATATCACTTTTAGAGGTAGACAGTCAGAGTTAAATGTCTCTGGATTTTGTCTGGGATTTTCTTTTATATTTTTGGAAACACAATTATTTCTTCCTTCACAAAAATGATTGCACAGGAAACACAAAAGCTTGTACTATTGCTTATGACAAGCAACAACACTGTCTCTGACTGATATAAATTTAACTTTTTTTTTCGGTAAAACCTATTTGCTTCTGCTTTCTAGTGCATTAAGAATGGAGAAAAAATGTGTAATTGTAATTTGAATGCAGCGAGATAGATGCCAACTATAGAGTCAGTCATCAATCATGCGGAGTCTAGCACTGTTGCTGGTATCTCTCCTATTTCTCAGTTCCCCTATCAATTGAATCTCTGTATTATTCCCATACTACTGCTCTCATCTTTACTGCTGCAGTTATTCGACATATTGCTGTCTAAAGTTTTTATCCAGTGTTTTAGATCTTTCCCTTCCTATCTCTATTGTCATGCACCGACCAGGGAATGTCCAGCACACTGCGCAACAGGAAGGAAAGGGAGAGGAAGACCATGATGACAGCATGCATGGAAAGGGACATCTCCTGACACTAACTTGTGTCTGTCCCTGAGCTCCCCTATCATCCCTAAGCGCGTCCTTCCCCCTGCCAACATCACATGCCTAGTCCCAAACTGTTATTCTACTCACCCTGGCTAGTGCATAGGCCGGTGAGTATATTGGAAGTCATCACTGTTATAATAAAACACAGAGGAAGGTAGAAAGATTGTGGAGCAGGACAAAATGATACACAACAAACTTGATAGCTACATTGAAACGCTAGAGGCTGAAGACGACATGGCTGCAAGCAGCAGATACACCAGCAGCCACCAGAGACCTCCTCACTACATGGTGGTCAGCATAGAAAGATTCCATTACTGACATCAATTGATGGATCATATGACTACTTAAAAGTAGGGAGAGTTATCACACACTGGCTGAAAGCTGAGATGAACTAAGGCTGCTTTCACATCTGCGTCTCTCAACATTTACGGCAGATCTCTGCCGGTAGCTGCAACACTTGCGGCAAGACTGCGTTCAGCCTAATGCATTCCCTATGGGACTTGCGAATACGTGCGGCACTTGCGGTTTTGCACTTACGGCACTTGCTGTGAGTCAAAAAAACGCTGCTAGCAGTGGCTTTTGTCCGTTATTGCAAGTACCAGATTGACCAGATTGGGGAAAACAGCAAGTGCCGTATATGTCAGCAAGTCCTATAGGGAATGCATCTGGATCAGGAAACGCTGAGAAACGCTGATGTGAAAGCAGCCTAAGCTGGAGCTACCAGCAAGGAGAATATCATTAACTCTTGCTGGTCTAAAATAAATGAATGAATCCCATCTAAAATGCAGAGATGTCACAAGTCACCAAATGACGGGAGATACTCAGTACATCTATTGCTAAGCTCTGATATCATCTTGCCATACTAAATCACCACAACACTGTGGCTGCATTCCCTGCCTCAGCTTTTAAACTGGCTACGATAGTCCCTTCTAATTAGCTGTGATGGGATATCTGCAAACCATTATGGAGAACACTTAGTGGTCACACCTAAGGTGATGTCAGGCTTTTGTGTGTGATGCAATCTTCTGCAATGTGTAAAATGGTGATAGAGACTTTTTTGAAGATTATATCGCAATCTGTCCGAATTTGTCTTTACCTATGAGCGTTATCAAATTCGACTCAAATCGATTCACATCGAAACAATTTGATCATCTTTATTTCCAAGCTATACAATGACTAATATGAATGTCACGAACATTTTACATATTTACCTCTTATTCCGCTAGTGTCACATTAATTACCTGTAGATGAATAACTTTAAAAATGCAAGCATAATGCATTCGATAATTCTGTCGTCCTGCCATCAGCTCTTGCAAGCGCAGTTCAATTTTAGTTGAATCAAGGAATCTAGGAGCGAGTAAACAAATTTTATTGACATTCATTTTGAAACTACAGCATAAAAATGGTTTCCTGTAGCTGTGCCAATAATATTGATCGAAAAACATCAGAAGGTCACTGTAAAAAACAGAAACAAATGCACATTAAACCTCTTAGTATGAAGCCATCCATCTATGAGACCTCTCTCTCAGTAAATGACACAGTGGGGTTCCAGGGGCCACAGTTCCAGTAAGTTTTGCTTGTTTTAGGTTTGCTTTTGTTTATTTACTGGAGCATTCGATATTGTACAGTTCTGTAAGTGTCAAGCAACTTCTCATGTTTCCCAATGGTCAACAATGTGAGATTTGAAGAGCCGTAATTGTGAACAGAGATATTTGTGTTCTTGTACTGACACAACATAGATTCCTGGCATGCGTCGCAAAGAATGGAAAAATCAGGGAAAAGGTAAAAGGTTAAAGGTGACCCCCTAAACACTCAACTAAGACTGCCGCCTGCACTCCCTATCATCCCTAGATGGGTCCTTCCCACCGTGCGCGATCACTTACCTAGGACATGGTTGAGTGAGTTGGGCATCAAGGTGCTAGTCATGCTACTACAGAAGACAACACTGGGATTGAGACAAACAAGTGGGAATAAAACAACAAACGGAACTCCACAACTTCCATAAGGACACCTTCTCCTGGTAGACATATGTGTAGATAAGACAGCGCTTCACGCAGCCAGTATTTCCACACAGAATCTTTATTCCACCATTTAGTGCAATGTCCTGATCTCCCAAAATGAGATCTTTCTCAAGCATATACCAGTGTTTAATAACTCATCTTTTATAACACACGTGTAACAAAGCACTACCCCCTCATTAAAATCCACCTATTAAGTATGAAGACTTTGTAGTTGTTAACTAAATGAGGGACCCCCATTCCTCCTAGATTATAATGGTGGTACATTACATTATGTACTATTCTGGGTTTCCTTTTAGCCCAAATAAATGTACCCAGTACTGACTGTAATTTGGGGGGATGGGAAAAAATGGGGATATCCAGACTAGGTCTCTTGTTTGAATCATCCCGACTCAGATCATTCATCTCTCTGGAGGAACCATTTTGTCTCTGTAATACTTGCTTTCATCAATATCTACAAATTAAACACCTATTTTCCTCTCGTTCCTAAAGCCGGCGTAACACAATGTCGTCAGCGATCTGATCACTGGTGACATTGACGGCTGATCGCTGGTGAGCTGTCACACAGGCAGACTCACCCGCGATCATTGGACCAGCGACATCGTGGAAATGATTTAAATATCGTTTCCATGATGTCTGCATGCTGGTATCCATAGTAAACTGCCGGTAACTAGGCAGCGCGCGCTGCCTAGATACCCGATATATACCTTGATTACCAGCCTTCTCCACTCACTGGCTGGTATCCAAGGTACACAGTGGGTAACTAGGGTCCCTAGTTACCCGCTGTGTACCTTGGATACCAGCCGGTGAGCGGGGAAGGCTGGTAACCAAGGTATACATGGGGTATCTAGGCAGTGCGCGCTGCCTAGCTACCCGCAGTTTACCATGGATACCAGCTCCCAGCGCTTGCTGAGAGGCGCTGGGAGCTGGCTTATCGCGATGCTGCGTGTCCACCGGGCGACCATCGCCAGGTTTTCGGTCCAGTCCAAAAACCTGGCGACCATCAACCAGCGATTTATCGCTGGTTGATGCGCCCTGTCACATGCGTCAATATCACTGCACCGTCACGTGCAGCAGCGATATTGCACGCGGCATTGACGTGTGAGACGGCCCCTTTAGTGATGGATGACCTCGTTAGGGATCCTGCAAGCTGGGGCAGACTTCTTGGCGCCTCAAATTCCCCAATCAAAAGCCTTTCTTATATATACAAACTCTTATCATACAATACAGACAACAAATTAAAGTACCGTTACATGCTAAAATGGGAAAAAGCTTCAATGCCTCATTGGATCAGTGGTGGGAGTCAACTAGATGGATTCTTAAGTCCTCTAAATGTATTAACCACTCGGAGCAATTCAAAAATATCCAGACTGGTATATGTGCCATCTAATTATAGATGTATCTAATTGGACTATACTATAGCCTCGATTTCCCATGCTTTTTATGCTGTAAATCAATAAAGAAATCTTTTTGGAACTAAGAACTTTTGGTGCCCGACCTTTTTCTGGATGATTTGGGAATTCTCTGGAGCACAAAAGTAACAGGTGAGCTGGATTATAAACTTTTATAACTAACTGTATTCTATACCAATGCATCAACTTAAGTCCCTGAATAATTGTCACTGCTTGAAAAAGTTGAATAAAAAGTTTATTTAAAAAAAATAAAAATCCACCTATCCAAATGCAGCATGATGTAAACATATCCAGAAATTACATGTCACTCAGTGTAATATATTCATAACATATAACTATCAAAACAGCATTAGTTACTCTATGAAAATGCACTATCTGATCGTTGCATACCATTGTCCATAGATCTTAAGACATAAGTATAATGGTGCCGTCACACGCATCAATTTGATGAATGATTTTGTTAGCGATCACATGCACACGCAATCGCTAACAATATCGTTCAGATTGCTGGTGATCTGTCACACAGACAGACTCACCAGCGATCAATGGACCAGAGACATCGTGGAAACTATTTAAATATCGTTTTCACGATGTCTTGCTCCCGCTGCCAGGCTGCGGTAAGCAGGAGCAGGCTGGTCTCCAAGGTAAACTGCGGGTATCCAGGCAGCGCGCGCTGCCTAGATGCCCGATGTATACCTTGGTTACCAGCCTTCTCCGCTCACCGGCTGGTATCCAAGGTACACAGCGGGTAACTAGGGACCCTAGTGCTGCCTAGTTACCCGCAGTTTACCTTGGATACCAGCTCCCAGCGCTTGCTGAGAGGCACTCGGAGATGGCTTATCGGTCGTCTCCCGGTGTCACACGCAGCGATGTTGCGTGTCCACCGGGCGACCAACGATTGATTTGAGGACAGGACCTCAAATCAAACAATGAATGATCAGCCGACTGATTGTTCATCATTTTTAGTGTCACACGCAATGATGCCGTTTTGACATCGTTCAAGCGTCACAGAACACGTGACTTTTGAACAATATCGGCAATGATATCGTTACGTGTGACGTGGCCTTTAGTTTGTGAAAGACAAAAGAAATACAGGGGGCGCACTAGTGCATTACCATTATTACCAAGTGGGAAGATTCAATTAAGTAATCACTAGCCTATTCCTGTTGTGCAATCCCTGCACAACAATGGTGTAGATTTAGAAAGTGGTCAGGGTCTCCTTTCTCCTGGTTCAAGTTCTAAGTCTGCAGGTCCTCAAGTCTCTGCGAGCTGCTCCAGCCGTGCACTTCAATAAGATAGGATTTGTGAATTCAATTTGCACGGTCTCGTGCTGAGCGCTCCAAAACAAAGCTGAGGACTCTGCTGACTGGAAAGTCCTTTTATTGAAAATCCTCCATCCGCCACGACCGTGTAGTACCGTCTTTCTCAAGTGGCCTTTAGTTTGGCATAATACAGACATCTATAGGGTGTGAATCCAATCAGGGATGAGCGTCCCGGTCACCAAGGTGACCAAACACCAATCATCTACGTCCAATCCCCTCAGTATGATGTTCCTCCAATCATCAAGCATGATTAAGGCTTCTTGAAGTCGAAACACGTGATCTCTCCTAGTGCTGGGGTCACTCTACTATCTGCTGGATGATGTTTTAAACAGAAGAATAAAGGATATTTGGTTTTTAATTCATCTGTTTTCGCTGGAGATTTCTCTTGCTTTGGATTGTTACCGGCCGGGACCGGGGCGGCTCCATGCAAGCAGTGTTTGTACCATGCATGCCTGGAGTGCAAAGGGGTGAGCTGAACTCTCCTTTTTTCCAATCATCAAGCATCCTTTACTGAGCATGACCCGGCATCCACTTGGATAAATCTCCATTATGGACGTCATCGGGACCTCCCCTTCCAGTAGACCCATTCTTCTCTAGACATGTGCAGCTCCTCACTGTGATCTGGGTTATGGATGCTATCGGTATCTCCCCTTCTAGGTGTGTGCACTAGCTCACAGAGCGCTGAAGCAGAATTGTCATCCCCTCCAGGACCTGACATATATTATAAGGCTGTGTGCCCACAATGAATCTTTGGTAGTTTTTGATGCTGCATATTTTCATGCAGAAGTTTCACTGTGACTTTTTTAGACTCAAACCCCTCTAACTCTATCTGTAAGGAAGTATTTAATGAGCATGTGCATAGTTCATTGTGAAGGGAGGGGGAGAAGGGTCAGCTGTCAACACGTATTGTGGATGGCGGATCCTGTGTTATTGTCATGCTGTGACTGTAGTTAAAGAAGTGCACCTTAACTGATCCTCATGCTAGCGGTCGCTAGACTATCCCTGACCCAAGATTACCCCTGAAGGTGGGGATGCCTGAATCTCATACCTTGCTATGCTCCTAGATACGAGTCCTCCATTCGCCCCCCAAGGAAGTGAAGATTTAGAAGAGCAAGGGAACCCACAAATGAAATAGGCAATGAGACAAATATAATAATCTTTTCTAGTAGGAAACATTGCTGATGGAATAGGAATGAAAACTGCTGCAATTTCAAGATGATCTCCTTTATGGAATAGAGCCAGAATAGAGAATTTATATCCAGCATGGATTGTAATCAGAGACCGAGAGAATATAGCGGATGGGAGAGATGATAAGTAGCTACAGCTGGGATTAAGGCTATGAGAAATCTCAGCCAGAAGGGAAAGGTGCCCTTAACCACTTCAGCATAGAAAGAAATGTACATCCAAAAGCTATGTTGAGCGCTACAGAGAACCTGCAATTAATTAAGCTCTGATACCTTCTGATCCCAGGTCCCCAGAGCCAAAATCAGGGCGTGACACCCTCATAACAGTTATTATCTGTGTATAGAGGTGCTAACTGTCATTGTAATCCTACCTCTGATGATAAGGAGCCTGATGAAAACTCTTTCTAAAGGTCTTAATAAATCCCGTTGGCCAGCATGAAAACTACAAACATTACTATTTTTTTTTTTAATAAAGATTGTGAAAAATAATTGACAATTTAAAAAGAAATACAGGTAGCACAAAAATCTCACGTAAAGAATAGGTCAATTTTTGATTATATAATCCATTTGAAATCTTCAATTGCAGATGGTCGTTCTATCAAATTTGAGGTCTGTAATATTTTTTATTTGGCCTATTTTCCTCCTAGACTTTGCCATGGCCGTCTATAATTTTTGTAAAGTAGCTCACAAATGTACTAACACGCGAAAAAGTCAATATTTTTCAAGGAATGAATGCATTAGAATAATAGATGGCACACCACCAGGTTTACTCAAAGTGGCACAACCATCAGAGAGAGCGATCGCGTTTCTTACGGATATCATTTTCTGCTGGAACAGCATTTTCACACAACATAAGTTCTTAATCATGTCCCACGTTATATTTTTCCTCCAGGAGGTAATTCATTATGTCAGGCTTTGCTTAACGTCCCGGTAGTAATATATCCATATTTAAGCACGAAATAACCTTTATAAATTACCAATAATGCACTTACTCCCGCCATTCCCCAAAAGTAGGCTAATTATTTTCTTTGCAACACTGGTCATAAATTTGATTCCCCCACATGAATTATGTAGAGACAGTTTCCAGATCTACATGCAATTCAGACTTTCCTTCAATGTTATATTAAGAGAACGATTCATTATTCTCAAGATTGATTGGCCAAGATGGGTTAATATGACAGCGGATAATGTTCCTTGGCATCCTCTATATGGATCTTGAAAAGGGGTTTAGCGTTGAAGGATGACATGTAGTGACACTCTACCACTCCTATCATGACTTGTCCCCAGGCTAAAAAGATTGGGGATATTATATTTTAATCTTTTTTTCTATTATTTTATTACTTACACTTTTTATTGGATTTACAACAAACCCAAAAACAAAGATGAAAACTGTGTGCCAACATGATTATTTCAGCAGTTTGCTAGGCATTGACAGAAGGAAGATATGCACCGTATTTTTCGCTTTATAAGACTCACCGGACTATGACACACTCCACATTTGGTGAAGAAAAAGAAAAAAAAGTGTTAATGTTAAATGGGGTCTGTAATATAATGCCATCCAGTGCTTGGTATATATGTTCCCCATCCTGGTATATATATGTATGTATATTATATATATATATATATATGTATATATATAGTATGTCCTTATCCTGGTATATATGTCCCCCATCCTTGTACATAGCTCCCCACTGTGGTATATATGTCCCTCATTCTTGTAAATAGCCCCCTATTGTGGTATATATGTCCCCCATTTTTTTTACATAGTCCCCCATTGTGGTATATATGTCCCCGATCCTTGTACAAAGCCCCCTATTGTGGTATATATGTCCCCCGATCCTTGAACATAGTCCTCCATTGTGATACATATGTCCCTCATCCTTGTACATAGGCTCCCCATTGTGGTATATATGTCTCCAATCCTTGTACATAGCCCTACATTGTGGTATACATGTCCCCATCTGTGTACATAGCCCTCATTGTGGTATATATGTCCTCCATCCTTGTACATAGTCCCTCATTGAATATATGTCCCTCATCCTTGTACATAGCCCCCCATTGTAGTACATATGTCCCCCATCCTTGTACATAGTCCCCCATTGTGGTATATGTGTCCCCCATCCTTGTACATAGCCCCCCATTGTGGTATATATGTCCTCGATCCTTGCACATAGCCCTCCATTGTGGTATATATGTCCCCCATCCTTGTACAAAAACCCCCATTGTGGAATATATGTCCCTCATCCTTGTACATAGCTCCCCCATTGTGGTATATATGTCCCCCATCCTTGTACAAAAACCCCCATTGTGGAAATATATGTCCCCCATCCTTGTACATAGCCCTCCATTGTGGTATATTTGTTCCCCAACCTTGTACATAGCCCCCTATTGAGGTATATATATATATGCACACAATCCTTGTTTTTAGCCCCCCTTTGTATATATATGTCTCCAATCCTTGTACATAGCTCCCCATCCTGGTACATGCTTCTCCCCTTCCTGAACCCACCAAGGCTTAGGGGAATGACAGCGGTGGAGTGAAGGTAGAGGATGCAGGGGCCACGGAGGATGTGGCCGATGTGGCAAAGCTGCGGGCCTGGAGCTGTGGGGGTGTCACGGTGATGTGCACTGGTTGTCACAATTTCCTATGTTCCTGCAGGCAAGCTGGCAGCTATCTCTTGGCCTCTGCCACCCAGATGTTCCAGAAAATGGCAGCGGAGGTGGTGCATGGCCAGATTGATATCTCAGAGAGATGAGATCTGGATCTGCACATGTGCCTCCTCCGTGTCCATTTTCTGGAAGTCCTGGCCAGTAGAGTCCGATGCATAGCTGCAGGAGCACAGAAAATGGTGGCCACCAGATCACATTACTGTAATACCTCCCCAACACCCCCACAGCTTTGCCCCATTGCCCACATCCTCCATGGACCCTGCGTCCTACTCCTTCCCTACACCACCGCAACCCCCCTCGGTAAGTAAAAAAAAAATTTCAAATTGTAAGACGCACCCCCATTTTCACCCCAATTTGGAGGGAAAAAAGTGTTTTATAATCTGAAAAATTTGGTAATTAGGCTCTTACCAAAAGGTAACAATGTAGTAAAACAATAAAATATTGTAGAAAACACCAATTAAATGTTATTTAAATGTAAAAAAAAAAAAAACACTTACGGTAATAACAGTCTCTTTCCCCAAACTGTAAATTACAAAAAATAATATTTCATATTTCTGCATTTGTAAATATCTAAACTATTACAAATTTAAAATATGTATCCTACATAATAAACACTGAAATGGTTAAAAAAAAAAAATCACAATGGTAGAATTGCTCTTTTTCTGTTCACCAGAGACTAACCCCTTCACTCCCGGGTGATTATCTGTTTTTTGTTTTCCGTTATTTTCCTCCTCTTCTTCCAAGAGCCATAACCTTTTGATTTTTCCATCAATATAGACATAGGAGAGCTTTTGTTTTTGCAGGATGAAATGCACTGGAAAACAGGAAAAAATTACAAGTGCAGTGAAATTACAAAAAATGGCAATTACACAATAGTTTTTTGTGTTTTTTTTTTACTTACCATAGTCATGATATGGTAAAAGTGATGAAAGAAAATTCATAAGTTTGTAAAAAAAAAAAAAAAAATGTGACACGTAGCGTCCTCATTTTTCGGGACGTGGGGCTGTGTGATGGCTCATGTATGAGTCTTGAGCTGACGTTTCTAATTATACCATTTTTGGGTAGATGCGTTGCTTTGATCACCTGTTATTGCATTTTACTGCATTTGTGCAGCGCCCCAAAAAACATAATTTTGCCATTTTGTCTTTTTTTAATACAGTTTACTGATCAGAACAATTCATGATAGATCAGGCATTTCCGAATGCGGCAATACCAAATGTGTTCTTTTTTTACTTTAGGAGTTTTATTTTCAATGGAGCAAAAGGAAGGGAGGTTTGAAGTTTTATACTTTTACAATTTTTGAAACACATTTTAATGATTTTATTGGTCCCCTTATGGTGCCAGAGGCCTGCATTATCTTATCACTTCTGCTGTTCAGAGCGATGCCTCTACATCCCTCTGAACAGCAGAAATGCTGCTGATCTGTGAACACCAGTGCTCTGCAGGCGGTGTCCACAGGAACTATGTCGTTGCAGAGACAGGGGTCACCCATGGTGGTGAAAAGCGGTACTATCCCCACTGCTTTGTGTTAGATTGCACTGTCAGAGTTTGACAGCATGATCTAACTAGTTGCTGGTGGATCTCGCATCCACCCGCTCCTGTGAGCTGCACATGTCAGCTGATCAAGGACATGAAAAATGACATACCTATACGTCCCTTGTCTTGAAGGGATGAAATAAATATAGATTAGAAAGATTTAGGGTGTGTGCCCACATAGTGGTTTAGTGACGTTCAAATCGTCAGTAAACCGCTGGAAAATTCAAGGAGCCTAGACTCCTGAGCTCAGAAGTCACCAGCGGTTTTCCAGCGGTTTCTCAGCGGTTTCCCAGCGGTTTTTTCAGCATGTGCACAGCGTTTTTCAGTCGGTTTTTCCAGCGGTTTTCTATGGAGGATTTTGTCCATGGAAACGCTCAAAAACCGCTGAGAAGAATTGACATGTTGTATGCTGCTAAACCGCTAGGAAACCGCTCAACCGCTGGCGGATCCGCTCACATAAACCCACTATGTGTGCACAGCGTTTTCTAAATTACATAGGGTTACTTGTAAGTCCTAAAGCTGCTAAGGATTTACATAAATTTAAATAAAACCTATGCTAAACCGCCGGCGGTTTTCGCTGCTAAACCGACACTAAACCACTATGTGGGCACACACCCTAACAACTCTCTGTAAGGCTGCCTTCACACTTGCAGGTGCCTCCGCAGCGTTCTGCGGAGGCATCTGCAAGCCTCTGCATGCAGACCGCAGACCCTATCTTTATAATGGGACGCACGGTGTCTGCAGATGCTTGCAGACAGCCGTGCGCTCCCATTGCCCGCCATGAGTGATCTGTGCGCAGGCGGACGCCTGCGCACAGATCACACACTCTCGCCCGCACCAGGGACGCGACATGTTGCATTCCTGGTGCGGACGAGACTGTGTGATTTGTGCGCAGGCGTCCACCTGCACACAGATCACTCATGGCGGGCAATGGGAGCGCACGGCTGTCTGCAAGCATCTGCAGCACCGTGCGCTCCCATTATAAAGATAGGAGCTCGCGGCCGCTGCGGTCACATTGCGGATCCCTCTGCAGAACGCTGCGGAGGGGTCTGCAAATGTGAAGGCAGCCTTACAAATATAGGCACTCAGACTAAAATAATTTTTTTTCATTGTTTTTGAAGCAAAAATAAAACCTACATAAATATTACCATAATTGAGACCAAGAGGAATAGTGTTTGAGGTAAATCATTTATAGGGATGGACATCAATTTTTGCAAAAGCAGATTGCTGTTTTTAATAAAAATGCAGTGAAGTACGATTGCAAACATCCAGTAAAAACAATTACACAGGTACAGGTGGGGATATGAGGGAGAGAACCAACACGGGTGGCCAGGGGGTTTATATCAAAGGGATGAGGGCAAGTACATCATGACTGTGCAAAACTGCAAATACACATATAAATAACAATCACATTATAGTCAATGTGCTAGTCCCAGAACAACCAGAGGGGGCAGCATTACAATATAATACAGTGTTTGTAATCCCTACTGGAGGTCTGAGAGATAAAGTGCATAGCAGGAAAGCAACAGGTTAAAAACACATACCCCCAGTCCCTATGACACTGCCACTCCTGTCAGGGAGGTGCCCCGACACGTGTTTCTCTTCTTCCTCAGGGGGCAGTGGGATGAGTGTGACATATGACTGAAGCGCTATATATGGAGACCGGGTCCAGAGGGGTGTGCCCACATTGTATGCGTATGCTGCGCACCTGACGCACATCAGCGGTAATCAGAGCTGCGGCAGATGCCGGAAAGAGAAAATCCTCTTCAGTGACGTCGTAATTCCGGCACCGCCCCTTACTGGCCGAGTCATGATCACATGATCGCGGCACCGCGCGCATGCGCAATAGGACAACACCGCACTGTACAAAATCTTTTCTTACTGCAAAGTGTCGTAAAAAGAAATCTAAAAGAAACATTGGCTCATTTTCAAGTTTTTCTTCAATTTCATCCCATTTGGGATATTTTTACCCTTGTTTTTTATTATGGTAATGGGAATGGTGTTATTCAAAACTATAAAAACTTGCCATGAAAAATCATGTCATTAAGTGGCTAAGTTATGTGTCTTGAAAGGCAAGTAGGAAAAGACAAAAGTTAAAAAAGAAGTTTGTAATACATTTATTTTTCTAAATGACTTTCATTACCAATTCTGCTATCAATAACAGTACTGACCTGTGGTTGTCTGTGTAATCTGAGTATACAACTAAAAAAATTTGCTCCTACAGATGTCCCTGTGGTCTCTGGCAAAATTGCTGCCGAAATGCACAGGAAGATCCTTTACAACTGAAATGGACTAGTACAACTGTAAACAGGTTAACAGGCTACCATACAAAAAAAAGCATCAACATTTGAAAAAAATTACATTAACACTCACTAGTGATGAGCGAGTAGCGAAATATTCATCATCGCTATATTTGTAGCAATTACTTTGTAATACTCGCGTACTTGTCCTTCAATTGGCCCACTCATCTCCTCTGATGTAGTTCCGGAACAGTGGAACTACGTGAGAGGAGACGAGTTGGCCTGTTGAAGCACGACTGTGTGCGAAACAGCCATAGTCCCATCTGTAGCCCATATCCTCCAACATGTCCGCCTGAATCCTTGATGAAATAAGGCGCATGATGAAATACCTCCGATGAGTGCAGCTTCATTCCTTCTATCTTTGATGCATTATATTGGAAGTTCCTTTGGAAGTGTTGTGCACTAGAGCTGGTTTTTTTCTCTACACTCTATTTCCAATTTTATTGACCTGTGGTGTGCAAAGTGGTGGTGCAGGTCAGACTTTCTATTATATTCACAAGATGAGTTGTGGACCGGACTGGTAAAAGTGACGAGCAGAGGGGACAGAGAGGTGAGTGTTAGGCTGCCTTCACACTTGCGGACCCCTCCGCAGCGTTCTGCGGAGGGGATCCGCAATGTGACCGCAGCACCGCAAGCTCCTATGTTTATAATAGGAGCGCACGGTGCTGCGCTTGACTGCGCATGACTGTGCGCACCCATTCACTGCCAAGTGTGATCTGCCTGCGCACAAATCACACACTCTCGTCCGCACCAGGGATGCAACATGTCGTGTCCCTGGTGCGGACGAGACTGTGTGATTTGTACGCAAGCATCCGCCTGTGCACAGATCACATATGGCAGTGATTGGGTGCGCACGGTCATGCGCAGACCTGCGCATGACCGTGCGTTCCCATTATAAAGATATGGGCTGGCGGCGGCTGCAGACAGCTTGCGGATTCCCTCCGCAGGACGCTGTGGAGGGTCCGCAAATGTGAAGGCAGCCTAAGTGATGAGCAAGTGTAATTGTTACTATTCGCTACTCGCATGGATAGTACAGTATTCACGATACTTGTTACTCAGTCATTATCACTGGTGATCGTCAGTGATGTGTCGATCTTAAGCCATCTGGCACAAATTGACAGCTCCCTTCAGTACACAAAAGGAGTCGGCACCCCAGTGAGAGCAGACTGAATGGTAGGCTCAAAAAATCCCAGTGCAGAGTTATTCCTTGTATCTTTGATGCTCAACTCATCTTGTGATTTCTGCTATTTGTGCTGAAATTCCTAGGATGGTTCTGTGCTTGCATTGATTTCAGAAGGAGTTTCAATCTGTAGATGTGACGAAGAATGGACAGGTGAAAGTGAGCAGCAGAGGCCACACAGGTGAGCGGTGAGTATAAGGATTCTTTTTATGTTTTACATCTTACATTTGTTATGTTCTGGTATCATGAGAGAACTAGAGAATTGCAAATCAAAATTCACAGGAAAATCCATATGAACATGCAAATTTGTATTTAACTTATCTCTAATGCTAAACTATATGGAGCCCTAGTACATATCAATTTTAAACTGCATTACTGTAATATAGACTATTCTTAAAAAATACATTTCTCAGTGCACATTTTTATCAAATTGTATGAGCCAATCTGCCAATTACAAGCTAGAATATTTAAATGGAGACCTGCATTAACAGACTTGCCCCTCCTTGGCCTTGATGTACAATTATAAAGAGAACCTGGCAACAGATTAAATGTACCCAGTTTTTGCTCTTAGATTTCTTCCACTGCTAAGTATATATTTTTTAATACACCATTCAGTTCCAAAGGTACAACTCTTTCTATTTAGTACTAATTTTTATGGTCTTTACAAAGGGGGCATAATTCACAGAATGAGAATGCATAGCAAACGTAAGACATGCCCCTGAGGACCATGCCCAATTTTAAAGACCATGAATACAAAGGCCTATCTCTCTGGAAATTTATGGTGGACTTAAGAAAAACAACAAGAGTGAGAAGAAGGAGTAAATTAAAAGTGGCCACTTTTGACATGGTAAAGGTCCTCTTTAAAGGACGGATAGGATAGATCTAGCAGCCTTGGACAAGTGATTCAATCAATATGGAATATGTATAGTAAGATGATGACTGGTTACATTGTCAATGGTCGGTATTTATCACAGAGGTGGTTGTCCTCTGGGATGTAAACCTGGAATGTCTACTCTGGGACCTGTGTTGCCATGAGTATTGTTAAGGCATTCAAGTACCAGGTTTATGGAGAGATTGGTGGTTCTGGCTATCCACATAATTCTTCCCATGGGTATGTCTCATGTTTTTTAATGCTGTCTGTTTGAAACATGGTTCTGTGTTTGGAGGCAGGATTCCACAGTGTGTGTATTGACTGGAGTCAGTGTGTGGGAAGGCTGCCATACCTCCTGAGAGGAAATGGAGTGAGAGTTCTTGTGTATACTCACCGGGGTCAGTGAGGGGAGTCTGAGATACCTCCACTGAGATATTTCTGTGGAGTAGTTGTATCCAAACCTGTGTGGGCAAACCCTTGAGGCAAATGGACTGTATACCGTGTATCTATGTTGCTGTAAAGCCGGAGGAAGGCTCCTGTTTTCTTTATCCTGTGCAGATATATGAAGCTCTTAATGAATAACCTGGACTTTTAAATTAAATGTGTTCCTATTGCTACCTTGTGGACCGAGCTGAGTGAATAACCCCATCACATACAGTGAGTGAACTGTCGCTATATATATTTATATATATACTGTATATATATATATACATATATATATATATACATAGGAACAGACAGATAGATAGATAGATAGATAGATAGATAGATAGATAGATAGATAGATAGATAACATGAAAAAAATCCTTGCAGCACACAGCTACTACCAATGATGTACAAGTGCTACAAGCCATATGTGTTTGAGGAAAAAGTTTAAAAACTTACGTTTTTTTCAAAAAACTCAATAATCTATCTTTTAATTCTGAAGTTCTTAGTACAAGCATTGGCCAATGTCTGTTTGCTCATCAACTGCGACAAAGTGACTTCAGGCATGATGAGTCCTACTCTAATATCCCTATTCTCCTTGTCCACCCCCCACTTTTCAGTGGGCAGACACCATCTATACCCTCGATCACCTGTAGGTTAATGAGGGTGCACATTGCAGCAAAGGAGCCTGCAACTCCATATAATAAATAACAAGAAAAACTGCACAGCACTCAACAGACTAGTGTGAACTGGTGCAAGCAAAGATGCAGAGTCAAATAACATGAAAAAAATCCTTGCAGCACACAGCTACTACCAATGATGTACAAGTGCTACAAGCCATATGTGTTTGAGGAAAAAGTTTAAAAACTTACGTTTTTTTAAAAAAACTCAATAATCTATCTTTTAATTCTGAAGTTCTTAGTACAAGCATTGGCCAATGTCTGTTTGCTCATCAACTGCGACAAAGTGACTTCAGGCATGATGAGTCCTACTCTAATATCCCTATTCTCCTTGTCCACCCCCCACTTTTAAGTGGGCAGACACCATCTATACCCTCGATCACCTGTAGGTTAATGAGGGTGCACATTGCAGCAAAGGAGCCTGCAACTCCATATAATAAATAACAAGAAAAACTGCACAGCACTCAACAGACTAGTGTGAACTGGTGCAAGCAAAGATGCAGAGTCAAATAACATGAAAAAAATCCTTGCAGCACACAGCTACTACCAATGATGTACAAGTGCTACAAGCCATATGTGTTTGAGGAAAAAGTTTAAAAACTTACGTTTTTTTAAAAAAACTCAATAATCTATCTTTTAATTCTGAAGTTCTTAGTACAAGCATTGGCCAATGTCTGTTTGCTCATCAACTGCGACAAAGTGACTTCAGGCATGATGAGTCCTACTCTAATATCCCTATTCTCCTTGTCCACCCCCCACTTTTAAGTGGGCAGACACCATCTATACCCTCGATCACCTGTAGGTTAATGAGGGTGCACATTGCAGCAAAGGAGCCTGCAACTCCATATAATAAATAACAAGAAAAACTGCACAGCACTCAACAGACTAGTGTGAACTGGTGCAAGCAAAGATGCAGAGTCAAATAACATGAAAAAAATCCTTGCAGCACACAGCTACTACCAATGATGTACAAGTGCTACAAGCCATATGTGTTTGAGGAAAAAGTTTAAAAACTTACGTTTTTTTCAAAATACTCAATAATCTATCTTTTAATTCTGAAGTTCTTAGTACAAGCATTGGCCAATGTCTGTTTGCTCATCAACTGCGACAAAGTGACTTCAGGCATGATGAGTCCTACTCTAATATCCCTAATCTCCTTGTCCACCCCCCACTTTTCAGTGGGCAGACACCATCTATACCCTCGATCACCTGTAGGTTAATGAGGGTGCACATTGCAGCAAAGGAGCCTGCAACTCCATATAATAAATAACAAGAAAAACTGCACAGCACTCAACAGACTCAAAAGATAGATTATTGAGTTTTTTGAAAAAAACGTAAGTTTTTAAACTTTTTCCTCAAACACATATGGCTTGTAGCACTTGTACATCATTGGTAGTAGCTGTGTGCTGCAAGGATTTTTTTCATGTTATTTGACTCTGCATCTTTGCTTGCACCAGTTCACACTAGTCTGTTGAGTGCTGTGCAGTTTTTCTTGTTATTT
This sequence comes from Allobates femoralis, assembly GCA_033576535.1. Classification (NCBI taxonomy): domain Eukaryota; kingdom Metazoa; phylum Chordata; class Amphibia; order Anura; family Aromobatidae; genus Allobates; species Allobates femoralis. The sequence goes on along the minus strand of JARQOC010000008.1, from coordinate 39,948,155 downwards.
ATTATATGGAGTTGCAGGCTCCTTTGCTGCAAAGTGCACCCTCATTAACCTACAGGTGATCGAGGGTATAGATGGTGTCTGCCCACTGAAAAGTGGGGGGTGGACAAGGAGAATAGGGATATTAGAGTAGGACTCATCATGCCTGAAGTCACTTTGTCGCAGTTGATGAGCAAACAGACATTGGCCAATGCTTGTACTAAGAACTTCAGAATTAAAAGATAGATTATTGAGTTTTTTGAAAAAAACGTAAGTTTTTAAACTTTTTCCTCAAACACATATGGCTTGTAGCACTTGTACATCATTGGTAGTAGCTGTGTGCTGCAAGGATTTTTTTCATGTTATTTGACTCTGCATCTTTGCTTGCACCAGTTCACACTAGTCTGTTGAGTGCTGTGCAGTTTTTCTTGTTATTTATTATATGGAGTTGCAGGCTCCTTTGCTGCAATGTGCACCCTCATTAACCTACAGGTGATCGAGGGTATAGATGGTGTCTGCCCACTGAAAAGTGGGGGGTGGACAAGGAGAATAGGGATATTAGAGTAGGACTCATCATGCCTGAAGTCACTTTGTCGCAGTTGATGAGCAAACAGACATTGGCCAATGCTTGTACTAAGAACTTCAGAATTAAAAGATAGATTATTGAGTTTTTTGAAAAAACGTAAGTTTTTAAACTTTTTCCTCAAACACATATGGCTTGTAGCACTTGTACATCATTAGTAGTAGCTGTGTGCTGCAAGGATTTTTTTCATGTTATTTGACTCTGCATCTTTGCTTGCACCAGTTCACACTAGTGATGGGCGAATCCTAAATTACTCGGAATCGCTTGACTCTAGCGAGTCCGAGCACAGGACTCGCTACTCGTTGCGAGTCTAGCGAGTCCAATGTTAATGAATGGGGAAGCGAGTAATAGCGAGTAGTGTGAGATTTACAAATCGCAGATGTGTCTCGGAAGCTTCAGCCTGAAGCAATCCTAGTTTTGTCATTTATTTGCATTGGACTCGTTTACTTTGTAAGTAATCGCTGGGAAACTCAACTCGCACAGATAAGAGAAGAGTCCTGTCTGCTCTGTGCAGCTCCAGGGTCCTAGAGCCCGCCTGCTGCCTGATGTAGCAGTGCTGAGATTGTTCTCAGTCTGCTCATTCCCTGTGTACAGACATGAATGTCTGTGCACAGAGATGATGTAGCAGAGCTGAGATTGTTCTCAGTCTGCTCATTCCCTGTGTACAGACATGAATGTCTGTGCACAGAAATGATGTAGCAGAGCTGAGATTGTTCTCAGTCTGCTTATTCCCTGTGCATAGACATCTATATCTATGCACAGGGATGTAGCAGAGAGGACATCGCGTTTTGGACTGCGTCGGACGCAAGAGGATTTTTTTAATTAAAGATGGAGTCCCTAATGGCTTTTTTTTTATTTCTAATAAAAAATTTTCCTTGTGTTGTGTTTTTTTTAAACAATTTAATAGAAATTCATGGCGGTCATGTCTAATATTGGCGTGACCGCCATAAATTTCGGGCTTAGGGCCAGCTGATAATACAAAGCTGGCCCTAACCTCTTTATTACCCAGCGTGCCATCGCTACCAGGGCCGCTGGAAGAGCGGGGTTCAGCGCCAGAGGATGGCGCTTCAATGAACGCGCCATCTTCTGGGGAGGCTGCGGGCTGCAATTTGCAGCGGGGGGTGCCCAGAAAGCTTGGGCATCCCTGCGCTGCGGATTCCAGCCCCCAGCTGCTTAGCTGTACCTGGCTAAACATAGAAATTGCGCGGAGCCCCACGCATTTTTTTTTAATTATTTCATGAAATTCTGAGATTCTGACTCAGAGACTCTGACTCTGAAATTCATGAAATAATAAAAAAAAAATGCGTGGGGCTCCGCGCAATTTCTATGTCTAGCCAGGTACAGCTAAGCAGCTGGGGGCTGGAATCCGCAGCGCAGGGATGCCCAAGCTTTCTGGGCACCCCCCGCTGCAAATTGCAGCCCGCAGCCGCCCCAGAAGATGGCGCGTTCATTGAAGCGCCATCCTCTGGCGCTGAACCCTGCTCTTCCAGCGGCCCTGGTAGCGGTGGCACGCTGGGTAATAAGGAGGTTAGGGCCAGCTTTGTATTATCAGCTGGCCCTAAGCCCGAAATTTATGGCGGTCACGCCAATATTAGACATGACCGCCATGAATTTCTATTAAATTGTTTTAAAAAAAACACAACACAAGGAAAATTTTTTATTAGAAATAAAAAAAAAAGCCATTAGGGACTCCATCTTTAATTAAAAAAATCCTCTTCCGTCCGACGCAGTCCAAAACGCGATGTCCTCTCTGCTACATCCCCTGTGCATAAATATAGATGTCTATGCACAGGGAATAAGCAGACTGAGAACAATCTCAGCTCTGCTACATCATCTCTGTGCACAGACATTCATGTCTGTACACAGGGAATGAGCAGACTGAGAACAATCTCAGCTCTGCTACATCATCTCTGTGCACAGACATTCATGTCTGTACACAGGGAATGAGCAGACTGAGAACAATCTCAGCACTGCTACATCATCTCTGTGCACAGACATTCATGTCTGTACACAGGGAATGAGCAGACTGAGAACAATCTCAGCACTGCTACATCATCTCTGTGCACAGACATTCATGTCTGTACACAGGGAATGAGCAGACTGAGAACAATCTCAGCACTGCTACATCATGTCTGTGAGCAGGCGGGCTCTAGGACCCTGGAGCTGCACAGAGAAGACAGCTGGACTCGGCTCGCAAAGAAACAGCAGTTACTTTGCGAGTTTCCCTGCTATCACTGGCACAGTAGCCAGTGATTACTCGCAGGAGTCTAATGCAAACAATGGCAATCCTAGTTTTGTCAGCGTTTCTGACAAAACTAGGATTGATATTGATTTGCATTGGACTCGTGCGAGTAATCACTGGGAAACTCGCAGAGTACCGAGTCCTGCGAGTCCCTTACTACTCGCCGAGTAACGAGTCCTAGCGAGTAGATTCGCCCATCCCTAGTTCACACTAGTCTGTTGAGTGCTGTGCAGTTTTTCTTGTTATTTATAGATAGATAGATAGATAGATAGATAGATAGATAGATAAATGGAAAATAATTAATTTCTCTTCTTTTGCAGTAGTGTTGAGGAAAGCTATTTTCACCTTAATGTATACTTCTTAATTTGTTGACCACGATTAAAACAGTAATGATGAGTTTTGTGAACAGATTTTAATATTGGTATTGTGGTTTATATCCAAAGGAAAAATAAAATATTAATGCCAATCTCTGTAATTTCAGATAAAAAAGCACATTCTGCTGTTTCTTACAGCGATACAGGGGACATTAAATTTTCATAGATCATTTATTTTTTATAGATACCATTCACTACAAAGGTAGTGCAATACCCAATAAAGCGTCTCTTTGCCACAAAGTAGAATGCCATAATGTAATGTATAATCAATTTACTATGATTTGTGATAGTCGTTGATTGCTCTGAATAATAGTAATAATGTGGGTATCTTATTACATAGGGAAGCTGCAGTGAAAAAAATCTTTGCTCTTGATGAAAAAACCTGTCTATAAGGCTGCGTTCACACGTTGAGTATTCGGTCAGTATTTTACCTCAGTATTTGTAACCCATAAACAGGAGTGGAACAATTAGATGAAAACTATAATAGAAAGACATCACCACTTATGAATTTTTCACCCATTTCCTCAGTATTTGTATCCAAAACCAGGAGTGAGTGATAACTACAGAAGTGGTGACGTGTTTCTATTATACTTTTCCTCTGATTGTTCCATTCCTGATATTGTCTACAATTTCTGAGGTAAAAAAACTCCCCAAATACTCATGGCCTAATAGAAAGATGTCAACAATTCTGTATTTATCACCCACTCCTGGATTGCTCCCTAAGCATTTGCGGGGAGCAACATGGCTGCACAAACCCTGACAGAAAAACTATAGTGAGTCTGTCAGTGGCTGAGTGTTTGACCAATCGGGGATTGTTTACAGCTGAACCTAGCAGGTGTAGATGTCCTCTGGCAGTTGTTTAGTGTCCCTTGGCAACTGCCAGATGTTCCCTGGTGACATTCCCTGATTGGTCACCTGGGTTGGGCGCCAACTGGGGTAGGGTATTTATACTGATATTGTCCTGTCAGGTCATCAGACTCTGACAGGACTTCAAACTATGGAGGACCTTGTGGCCGATCTCCTATTGTGAGCCTCCCAGGAGGGTAGTGAGAAATGGCTGAGGGCTTGTTTGGCTTCTCCCTCGCCAGCTGCGGACTTACCGGGATCTGTTCCTGTGCCTGTACATCTCGGTCCTGCGGACATTTAGCCTGTGGTGCCCCAATCATTCTTGCCTCCGCAGCCGCCTCTGCCGCTGTCCATGGACTGTGCGGTCCGCTCCCCCAGTGAGGCTGCTTCTATCTGCAGCCTCAGGAAGAAGAGAGGGAAGAGGGATTGCTATTCCCCATCACCTCCCCACCGTTCCAGGGCTCCCTCCCGCCGCAACGCTGCTGCTGCTCCGGTGGCTGCTTCTGGCTCCCATAGAAAGTCTCGCGAGAGCAGACAAGTCTCACGAGAGGCGGAGCCACCGTGGGAATCCCGTCGGCCGGCCAGGGCACTTCCGGTTCCTGCTTCACCAGTGCAGGCGGCCGGCGGGACATTTGAAAGCGCTGTGGATCTAGCCCGATCACAAAGCCTGCGGCCATGTTTATCTTTTACCCCGGATGTTGTGGCTGCGCATATTGCAGCCCTGAAAGCTGCTGGATGTGCAGTTTCTGATGTCCAGTCAGCTGCACAGCGCCATTCTGGATCCAATAATGCTGCTAACCCTCTGCCTAAGGGCACACACACTGAAGGAGCTACTGCGATGCCGGATCATCATCATGGACTGGAACCAGCTCTTCAGGCCTGGATGTCGTCGGGGACCACATCGGATGAAGACGCCGCAGGGACTTCATACCATCCACCCTACCAGCCGGATCCTGCATCCTCCTGCCGTCGCTCTGATGGACATCTAGCTGCTACTTCTGAGCGTGGTGAGACTGTACATTACTCTGTTCCACATTCAAGTGCCTCGTTATCTAAGGGATTAGTAACGGGGATTGTTAACAGAGTAGTGGAGGAAGTCTTGTCACGTGGGGGTTAGATGATTCTTTGGATCTCTCTAATAGGCGGGATCTCGCCGTGTCAGAAAGTGTTTTTAAGGAAGCGTTAGTTTGTGAGCTCTCTCCACTGGGCTTCCATTTGCTTCCTGCTATTAAGGAACGGATATGGAGGAAAGAATATATTGATATTTTTTCCCTATTACCGGTTTCTAGAGATTCCTCCTCTAAGCAGGACAAAAAGGATGAGAATTCGAGGGTGATGGGGAGCGCCGTAGGCCGACTCGGTCTTTCTATAGTTGGGTACAGGCGTTCTCCATCTATGCTGTAGTGCTGGGAGAGAGATCGCCGCATCTCTGTAGAGGCCTCTTCCAGCATTTGGACATCATAATGGAAGCGTACAAGCATTTCGGGGGAGTAGCTTGGCTTCATTATGATGAAGCTTTTAGGCAGAAAATGTCTGTACACCCGTCTATCCGGTGGGGTGTAAAGGATGTAGGCCTATGGCTTAATTTAATGTTGCCTCAGCGGTCTGCACAGCCCCGCCAGCAACAACAGGGTCAGGCCTCATGGAAGAGTGTTTGCTTCGCCTACAATTAATCCACTTGTAAGTGGCAGGGCTCATGTTGATTTCGACATGACTGTTCCTTTTGTAGTGGGTCTCACCCCGCGTTTAAATGCTTTAGACGTCAGTCCATGTCTAGTCAACCACCTTCCCGGGAGCAGGTTTACAAAAACAACGACTCCAGTGAACATGGTAATCATGCTCCCTTGGCTAAGCAGCTATCCAGACAGGGAGAACGTCAATCTAATAATTGATGGTTTTCGGGACGTTTTTTTTGTGCTGCAATTCAGAGGTCCGGGTTGCACAATAGTCCGTAATTTAGCATCTGCTTTTTGTCACCCTGATGTTGTATCCCAACATTTACATAAGGTATTGGGCATAGGCCGCATTGCCGGCCCTTTTTCTTTCCCACCTTTTGTTCATTTTCGGATATCTCCTTTAGGAGTCGTACCAAAGAAGGAGGCTGACTCTTTTCGCATTATCCACCATCTCTCTTTTCCGAAGAGTTCGTCGCTGAATGATGAAATTGATCACTCAGCAGCGTCAGTTACTTAAAGTTCTTTTGATTCCACAATTGAATTGCTTCGTCGTTGCAGTCCTCGAGCACTCCTTGCTAAAACGGACATAAAATCCGCGTTTAGATTGCTCCCAGTTCATCCATCTGGCTTTAACTCCCTTGGGTTTTATTTTAATCAACAATTTTATTTTGATATGTGCTTACCCATGGGGTTTTCCTTGTCATGTTTTTACTTCGAGAGCTTTGCAACATTTTTAGAATGGGTGGTTGCATCAGATTCAGGGTCGGGAGGCGTCGTACACTACCTCGACGATTTTTTATTCATTGGTGAGTTTGCTTCAAATTCTTGTCGAAGCCTTCTCTTCAGGTTCATCAATATTATGTGACATTTTGGGGTTCCACTGGCGGATGAAAAAAACGTTTTTCCCTGCCATCAGTTGGAATATTTAGATATTACAATAGACACGGCGCGTTGCGAGTTCAGCCTGTCCTTGGAAAAGATTGCAAATCTGCAGAGCTTAATTACCCGTATTTTGTCGAAAGAAAAAACTACCCTTCGTGATTTGCAGTCTTTATTGGGAAGTCTGAACTTCGCTTTGAGAATTTTGCCCATGGGTCGGCCATTTTTGCGTCGTCTTTATGACGCCACAAAGGGTTTTTCTTCCCCTCGTAGTCACATTTGGCTTACTGCGTCGGTTAGGGACGATCTTTTGGTTTGGAGTTGGTTTTTATCAGAATTTAACGGAGTTTGTTGTTTTCCGGAACCTTTCGGACGAACTGGGCTTATAGTTTTCTTTTCCTTCGTTTTCAGGAATTGGCTTGGTCTTCGATCTCCAGTGGAGGTTTTCTTCACCTCCGGTTTTCGATGTTAGTGCTAAAATTTTTTCTTTGCTGATTTTTCAGGAAATCTTTACTATTTTGTCTATTTTGAGCATTTGGGGTGAGCAGTTGGCGGATAAACGTTTTTCATTTTTTGCTGTGTCACCGGGCACGGTTTTGCCTTAAATACACTTACGTCCAAATTCCTGATCATTTCTAAATTGTTGCGTTAGGTTGTTTTTCTGTGTTTACGGCATAATATTGGGGTACAGGCAGTGCTCTCTGAGTCTTCTTTTAATCGAGCTGCATTTTTTCTTTCGCAGCAGCGGTGGGTAGGGATGGGCGAATCTACTCGCTAGGACTCGTTACTCGGCGAGTAGTAAGGGACTCGCAGGACTCGGTACTCTGCGAGTTTCCCAGTGATTACTCGCACGAGTCCAATGCAAATCAATATCAATCCTAGTTTTGTCAGAAACGCTGACAAAACTAGGATTGCCATTGTTTGCATTAGACTCGGCTACTGTGCCAGTGCCAGTGATAGCAGGGAAACTCGCAAAGTAACTGCTGTTTCTTTGCGAGCCGAGTCCAGCTGTCTTCTCTGTGCAGCTCCAGGGTCCTAGAGCCCGCCTGCTGTCTGATGTAGCAGTGCTGAGATTGTTCTCAGTCTGCTCATTCCCTGTGCATAGACATCTATATTTATGCACAGGGGATGTAGCAGAGAGGACATCGCGTTTTGGACTGCGTCGGATGGAAGAGGATTTTTTTAATTAAAGATGGAGTCCCTAATGGCTTTTTTTTTATTTCAAATAAAAAAATTTCTCTGTGTTGTGTTTTTTTAACCCTTTATTGGAGATTCTTAGTGGCTGGGTCAAACGTGGCCTGACATTAAGAATCTCGGGCTTAATACCAGCTTGTATAACAAAGCTGGTATTAACCCCTTTATTACCCAGCGTGCCACCGCCACCAGGGCCACTGGAAGAGCGGGGTTCAGCGCCAGAGGATGGCGCTTCAATGAACGCGCCATCTTCTGGGGCGGCTGCGGGCTGCAATTTGCAGCGGGGGGTGCCCAGAAAGCTTGGGCATCCCTGCGCTGCGGATTCCAGCCCCCAGCTGCTTAGCTGTACCTGGCTAGACATAGAAATTGCGCGGAGCCCCACGCATTTTTTTTTTTATTATTTAATGAATTTCAGAGTCAGAGGCTCAGAGTCTCGGAGTCGGAGTCTCCTCAGAGTCGGAGTCTCAGAGTCGGAGTCGCCTCAGAGTCGGAGTCGCCTCGGAGTCGGAGTCGCCTCGGAGTCGGAGTCGCCTCGGAGTCGGAGTCGTCTCGGAGTCGGAGTCGTCTCGGAGTCGAGTCGGAGTCGGAGTCGTCTCGGAGTCGGAGTCGTCTCGGAGTCGGAGTCGGAGTCGTCTCGGAGTCGGAGTCGTCTCGGAGTCGGAGTCGGAGTCGTCTCGGAGTCGGAGTCGTCTCGGAGTCGAGTCGGAGTCATCTCGGTGTCGAGTCGTCTCGGTGTCGGAGTCGTCTCGGAGTCGGAGTCGTCTCGGAGTCGGAGTCGTCTCGGAGTCGGAGTCGGAGTCGTCTCGGAGTCGGAGTCGTCTCGGAGTCGGAGTCGTCTCGGAGTCGAGTCGGAGTCGGAGTCGTCTCGGAGTCGGAGTCGTCTCGGAGTCGGAGTCGTCTCGGAGTCGTCTCGGAGTCGGAGTCGTCTCGGAGTCGGAGTCGTCTCGGAGTCGAGTCGGAGTCATCTCGGTGTCGGAGTCGTCTCGGAGTCGGAGTCGTCTCGGAGTCGGAGTCGTCTCGGAGTCGGAGTCGTGTCGGAGTCGGAGTCGAGTCGGAGTCGGAGTCGTCTCGGAGTCGGAGTCGTCTCGGAGTCGGAGTCGTCTCGGAGTCGGAGTCGTCTCGGAGTCGGAGTCGGAGTCGTCTCGGAGTCGGAGTCGTCTCGGAGTTGGAGTCGAGTCGGAGTCGTCTCGGAGTCGGAGTCGTCTCGGAGTCGTCTCGGTGTCGGAGTCGTCTCGGAGTCGGAGTCGTCTCGGAGTCGGAGTCGTCTCGGAGTCGGAGTCGTCTCGGAGTCGTCTCGGAGTCGTCTCGGAGTCGTCTCGGAGTCAGAGTCGTCTCGGAGTCGGAGTCGTCTCGGAGTCGTCTCGGAGTCGGAGTCGTCTCGGAGTCGGAGTCGTCTCGGAGTCGGAGTCGTCTCGGAGTCGGAGTCGGAGTCGTCTCGGAGTCGGAGTCGTCTCGGAGTCGGAGTCGTCTCGGAGTCGGAGTCGTCTCGGAGTCGGAGTCGTCTCGGAGTCGTCTCGGAGTCGGAGTCGTCTCGGAGTCGGAGTCGTCTCGGAGTCGTCTCGGAGTCGTCTCGGAGTCGGAGTCGTCTCGGAGTCGGAGTCGTCTCGGAGTCGGAGTCGTCTCGGAGTCGTCTCGGAGTCGTCTCGGAGTCGGAGTCGTCTCGGAGTCGGAGTCGTCTCGGAGTCGGAGTCGTCTCGGAGTCGGAGTCGTCTCGGCGTCGTCTCGGAGTCGGAGTCGTCTCGGAGTCGTCTCGGAGTCAGAGTCGTCTCGGAGTCGGAGTCGTCTCGGAGTCGAGTCGGAGTCATCTCGGTGTCGGAGTCGTCTCGGAGTCGGAGTCGTCTCGGAGTCGGAGTCGTCTCGGAGTCGGAGTCGTGTCGGAGTCGGAGTCGAGTCGGAGTCGGAGTCGTCTCGGAGTCGGAGTCGTCTCGGAGTCGGAGTCGTCTCGGAGTCGGAGTCGTCTCGGAGTCGGAGTCGGAGTCGTCTCGGAGTCGGAGTCGTCTCGGAGTTGGAGTCGAGTCGGAGTCGTCTCGGAGTCGGAGTCGTCTCGGAGTCGTCTCGGTGTCGGAGTCGTCTCGGAGTCGGAGTCGTCTCGGAGTCGTCTCGGAGTCGTCTCGGAGTCGTCTCGGAGTCAGAGTCGTCTCGGAGTCGGAGTCGTCTCGGAGTCGTCTCGGAGTCGGAGTCGTCTCGGAGCGAGTCTCGGAGTCGGAGTCGGAGTCGTCTCGGAGTCGGAGTCGTCTCGGAGTCGGAGTCGTCTCGGAGTCGGAGTCGTCTCGGAGTCGGAGTCGTCTCGGAGTCGTCTCGGAGTCGGAGTCGTCTCGGAGTCGGAGTCGTCTCGGAGTCGGAGTCGTCTCGGAGTCGTCTCGAGTCGGAGTCGTCTCGGAGTCGGAGTCGTCTTGGAGTCGTCTCGGAGTCGTCTCGGAGTCGGAGTCGTCTCGGAGTCGGAGTCGTCTCGGAGTCGGAGTCGTCTCGGAGTCGGAGTCATCTTGGAGTCGTCTCGGAGTCGGAGTCGTCTCGGAGTCGGAGTCGTCTCGGAGTCGTCGTCGTCTCGGAGTCATCTCGGATCGGAGTCGTCTCGGAGTCGGAGTCGGAGTCGTCTCGGAGTCGGAGTCGTCTCGGAGTCGGAGTCGTCTCGGAGTCGAGTCGGAGTCGGAGTCGAGTCGGAGTCGGAGTCATCTCGGAGTCGGAGTCATCTCGGAGTCAGAGTCAAAAAAATGCGTGGGGCTCCGCGCAATTTCTATGTCTAGCCAGGTACAGCTAAGCAGCTGGGGGCTGGAATCCGCAGCGCAGGGATGCCCAAGCTTTCTGGGCACCCCCCGCTGCAAATTGCAGCCCGCAGCCGCCCCAGAAGATGGCGCGTTCATTGAAGCGCCATCCTCTGGCGCTGAACCCCGCTCTTCCAGCGGCCCTGGTGGCGGTGGCACGCTGGGTAATAGAGGTTAGGGCCAGCTTTGTATTATCAGCTGGCCCTAAGCCCGAAATTTATGGCGGTCACGCCAATATTAGACATGACCGCCATGAATTTCTATTAAATTGTTTTAAAAAAAACACAACACAGAGAAATTTTTTTATTAGAAATAAAAAAAAAAGCCATTAGGGACTCCATCTTTAATTAAAAAAATCCTCTTCCGTCCGACGCAGTCCAAAACGCGATGTCCTCTCTGCTACATCCCCTGTGTATAGATATAGATGTCTATGCACAGGGAATGAGCAGACTGAGAACAATCTCAGCACTGCTACATCATCTCTGTGCACAGACATTCATGTCTGTACACAGGGAATGAGCAGACTGAGAACAATCTCAGCACTGCTACATCAGGCAGCAGGCGGGCTCTAGGACCCTGGAGCTGCACAGAGCAGACAGGACTCTTCTCTTATCTGTGCGAGTTTCCCAGCGATTACTTACAAAGTAAACGAGTCCAATGCAAATAAATGACAAAACTAGGATTGCTTCAGGCTGAAGCTTCCGAGACACATCTGCGATTTGTAAATCTCACACTATTCGCTATTACTCGCTTCCCCATTCATTAACATTGGACTCGCTAGACTCGCAACGAGTAGCGAGTCCTGGGCTCGGACTAGCTAGAGTCAAGCGATTCCGAGTAATTTAGGATTCGCCCATCACTAGCGGTGGGTTTTCACGAGGTGCTTCCTCTAGCCGAACCAGACGGGACACATTTTCCGGCTTGTCTTTGGGAGTCTCTCATGGATTGATCGATATGTTTATTCAGAACTCTCTTGCTCAGTCAACATGGGCCTCTTATTCGGCCGCATGGCGGGAGTGGCTGATTTTTTGTGAGAAACGGCAGGTAGCCTCTGTACACTCAGAAGTTCATATCATTCTTTCTTTCTGTAAACAATGTGTTGCTCAGGGCTTTATTTACTCCTCTTTGTTCAAAAAGTTATCAGGAATTTCCTTTTTTATGAAATTGTATGGTGGGACTTCTCTCGTGAGACTATTTCCGGTTCGTCAGTTTTTAAAGGACTTGCGGAAAGTATTTTTCCGCCCTGATGAAAGGAGACCGATTTTTTTAGACTTATTGACCAAATTTTGGTTTGTGTTGGATGAGGCCTATCTTAATAAATTTGAGGTTTTGCTTTTTCGAACTTGTTGTGTCTTTGCATTTTTTGGGGCCTTTCGGATAACCGAGTTGATCTGTTACAGTAAGTCACGTCCATCTGGCCTTCAGGTCGAGGACGTCCGACTGTTTAATCAGTCATTAGTTATATTTATTCGCTCTTCGAAAACGGATCAGCTTGGAAAGGGGATTCATACCAGAATTCGTGCTGTTTCAGGATCGGTTCTTTGTCCTTGTGCTAATTTTCGACAATGGCTTCTGTTGCATCCCTTGCTTCCTGGTTCCTTGTTCATTCATTTGAATGGGGACCCAGTGACCATTTTTCAATTCAAAGCTATTTTACGTAAATGTTTAATTCGCCTAAATTTGGAACATCTTCGCATTTCTTCTCATTCATTTAGGATTGGAGCTGCTACTGAGGCAGCTAGACTGGGTTTGACTGGGAAGAAAATTCAGAAACTGGGTCGATGTAAGTCAGCAAGGTCACGTTTGTATGTTCGGCCTGATCTTTTGCCTGAATTTTAATGTCCTTTTTGTTCTTAGGTCCTTTTATAGTCTGGATAATTGGCCATTCCTTCATCCATTGGGCTGAGCAGAGAGCCAGGATTCGGACCTATTCTACTAATCTATCGTTTGACCCTGCTCGGGTTCGCATATTCTGGTTCGGAGTTAGAGGTATGCGGTTGCAAGACCTGTGTGAATGCCTGGCACGCTTTTCGGCTGCTTTACCTTTTCCTGATGCGATAGTTCTCCATATAGGTGGGAATGATCTCGGAAGGATCCCGACTTTGGACTTCTTGTCCAATTTTAAGCGGGATTGTCGGTTGATAAATAACATGTTTCCAGGAGTCTCTCTCTTTTTTCCGAGATTGTTCCTCGTCTTCTTTGGACTTCTGCACATTTGCAGTTCCATGAATGTATCAGGAAAAGGGTGAATAAGTTGATGGCGAGATTTTTTCTATCGGAAGGAGATCTGTCCTATAGGCATGTAGATCTCGAAGGTTTTTTACGGGGTTTTTATAGGGGTGATGGAGTTCATCTGAGTGAGGTCAGCCTCGATATATTCAATCTCGGCCTGCAGTCTTTGGTGGAGAATTGGCTGTGGCTTTGTTGGGGGGGGTCATGCTAATGCATTCCCCTTTTGGGTAAAATCGTCCAATTGCATGTAGGCGGATTTTGGCCCATTTTTTGGTACTAAAGTTTATGGAATTACATGGTATTTATGGATGGTTTTATTGAAACAGAGTTTTTAATATAAATATGTATTTGAATATTTTAATAAAGAAAATTTATACCTTAATAAAGCCACACGGCCAATTTTTGATCCAACAAAGCAAGTGTCAGTTGTTTAATTATTTAGTGGTAAGTATGACTGTGGGTTTTGTGTTGCCATGGTTTTGCATTACAAATACTGAGGTAAAAAACCTCACCAAATGCTCACTGTGTGCACGTGGTTTTAGTGATATATTCCAGCTCTGTTGGGCCACATGCTCATGTTGAATATTTAATAAAATATTGAGTATAAAATACCTCAGTATTTGTAGCCAAAACCAGGAATCAGAGGAAAAGTAAAACAGCAACATGTCACTACTTCTGTATTTATCACCCATTCCTGGTTTTGGCTACAAATACTACTGAGGTAAAACACTCATCAAATACCCACCATGTGCATGAGGCCTAACAAATGCTGAGGTAAAAAACTCCTAAAATACTCAACATGTGCACGTGGCCTAGCAGAACTGGAATATATCACAAAGGCCACGTGCACACATTAAGTATTTGGTGAGTTTTTTACCTCAGCATTTGTTAGGCCTCATGCACATGGTGGGTATTTGAGTTTTTTACCTCAGTCTTTGTAGCCAAAACCAGGAGTGGGTGATAAATACAGAAGCGGTGACGTGTTGTTATTATACTTTACCTCTGATTGTTCCACTCCTGGTTTCGGATTATATATATACAGAGGTAAAAAAAACCCCAATTTATGAATTTCATTTTTTTTTCCATAAATTCACTATACTTGAAAGTTTTTGCCATTTCCCAGTACAACGAATGGTAAAACTAATGTGGTCATTCAAAATTACAACTCATCCCACAAAAATCAAGTCATCAAACAGATATGTTGACGGAAAGATACAAAAACTATGGCTCCTGGAAGAAAGGGAGGAAATACTAAAACCAAAAATTATCCATGTCTTTAACTTTTAATGGCTGCTGTAGAAACCATTGAAATAAACCTTCAAAATTAAAAAAATTGGAAGTCTAACATTTTTCATGACATTATTTGACAAATATAAAATTTTGGGATCACAATTTATATGAATTAATTCAAGTTTTTATTACTGATTGTACAATCTGTATACCTTATTAAGCTATATTTATTGAAATACAGTGGCGTAACTTCAGATCTTGGGGCCCTAATGTGAAAGCGCCAACAAGGCCCCCAATTATTGCAAGTCTTTCATAGCAATAGTCTTTCTCTATAGGCCAAAGGGACTTTTGGGTCCCCCTAGGCTCCAGGGACGGGTGTGATTGCAACCCATAAGCCTGTTGAAGTTATGCCCCTGTTGAAATATTAGTATTGCCATTTAAGGCTGGCTTCAAACCATGGCACAATCCGATCCGAGGCTGTTCCGGACCGGATTTTGGCCCCATAGTATCCTATCGGGCTGGATGGAGCCGTATGGCAGCTCTCTGCCATCTGGTTTCCATGTGTCCAGGAGAATTCGGGAGGAATCAGATTTTTCTCCCGGACACAAAATCGGAGCATGCACCATTTTTGTTGTCCGGGGAGAAAAATCTCCCCAAATCGGATCCTCTCGGATTCTCCCGGTTCCTCCCGGCAATCTGGCGCTCCCTAACATCGGAGCCTATGGGGCCGGATTGCCCCGGTCTGGGAGGATCTGGGAACCGGACACCTGCGGCTGCACGCCGCTGTTATTTCAGGACCGCAGCTAGCTCCCCGCGGGCCGCGGTCCTGAATCATCAGCAGCGACAGCTGCGTCTGGCTGCACACCGCACCGGAGGGCATATTTGCCCTCTGGTTCTGTTTGCTGATCCGGTCCGGTGCTGTCAGGTTCATCCCTGACAGTCCCGGATCGGATCTTGCTGTGGTGTGAAGCCAGCCTAAGATAACTTGGGGAAAAAAAGCTATTTTTCAAGTTCCCAATTTGTGAACGTTGGACTGTGAAAGGTGTCACCAGGTTTTTGCTACCAGATCTGAAAGCAGAATGATGTACAGACAGAGACCCCCATTCCACTTACTGGGCGGCTTGCTACAGTTTTGATAAAATCACAGCTTCAGCTCTACCAACTCTCTGACCACTGAGCTCTGTATTACCCCGCCCACACCACTGATTCACTGCTTTGCTGTGCTAGGGGTGTGGTTAGACTACATGGCATCAGACCAAGTAGTCTTCTAGTGATAATCTCCTGCTGCTAAAACAATAATTTTGAAAAAACTACAGCAAGAAGCTCAGTAAGTGACACATCACTGGAATCAGGGTCTCTGCCCATACATCATGATGTTCTCAAATTAGGTACCAAAACTCTGGTGTTAAAGCACAGTGCAAACGGGGAAAAGTTTTTTTTTTTAAACAAATAACCCCTTTAAAGTGGAACATACTATGCAGCTATATCAGCAGCACATGCATAACTCTATGAATCTATTGTAAACCAGTCTCTTTCCCTTTATGACACTGAGAGGAGTTATACTATTTACTTTTTATGGCACGGCTTCCTGCGTCATACGGCACGTTGTTGAGCATTATGTTGCCCTTATGAAATTCTGGGTCATTAAGAGACCAGATTATGTGATGAGCAGATAAATTATTAACGGTTCAGGCAGTGAAAAAATCTGCAGGCGTATAGATTTTACATTTTGCTAATCAGATTAGTATTTGCTCTTTGGATCGGAATTACAATTGGAAATCACAGGTTTATATAAACAATCTATGCTTCTATAGACACACGAATATTAATATTCAGATTTTACATTGAACTCTTTTGAGTTTAAAAACTGTGAATACATTATTGAGAATAATTGTGTTGATTTGTTTGAAATTATAGAGATTGTGATTGCTGCAGATAACTTTAGCACCTAAATATTAGAGTGATTTGCACTGTCATCAATATACATTTTGTAAATATGAGCTTTATGTTGAACAAATGGTGCATAAATTAATAGTACATACATTACAATTTCTTATATTTGTATCTAAGGTACCTTTACACGCCGCCACTGCGTGGTAGCAACTGCCTGGCAATGGGGATTTTTGTGACTGTTGCCTTGAAATTGCTACGAAGTGGCGGCGTGTAAATTGGGAAAGTGATCGGGTTCCTCGCAGTTGCTTCGGGTAGCTGTTTCCGAGCCGTGTTCAAAATTCCAAGGCAACACAAAGGGATAATTGCCATAGTAGTGGCGTGTAAATGGGGGACAGGGATGGAATCAGCGTCGCCTAGTGATTTCCCCGGGGCGTGCCACAGCGTGCTGGATACCGCGCCCCATCAGCGATGATTGGTGGGGGCTACTGTGTAACCATTGGCTGCCCCTTCACAGGGCGCCATATTTAAAAGCTGACCATTTACTACACAATTGCAATGGCGTCATGTATTAGCCAGCCTTCCTGAGCACGCTGCCCAATCATGATGCTATTGCGTTGTCCAATCACCGTGTTAGCGTCACAGAATACACAACTCCGTCACGCCTATGTTTTGGTGCCGCAGAACATGTACGCCCACAATCCCCTACTGATTGCGGCGTGTGAAGGGGCGACGGGATTCAACAGACAGTTATCCGCAAGATCTGTTGGAACTTCCAGGGAACCACGATACCTTCAGTTGACAACGCAATGGCGGCGTGTACATGCGGTATCAGCGATCGTTAGCAACCGTTAAAAACATGCGCGTGCAGTTGATACCGGTTGCCAGGGATAGTGGCGGTGTGTAAAGGTACCCTTATGGTTCATGTTGCGTCTGTGCTCACCTATCGGGCCTATACACTCAGGAGGTGTGTGCATGACAGTTGATACAGTCTGGATTGGTGCTAAGGCTACTGTCCACAACAGGGTCTATGGAAAGCAAAATCTACAACACTTTTCTATACAGTAAAATAAATGGTGTACAGGTACATGCCAGACAGCCAGAGGCCAAGAAAAGCTCCTAATGCATACTGTAGACGAAGTGCACAGTCACAATGTGCACTTTTCCTTACACAGCCTAATATACTCTATGGAAAGTGGGGAGTGAGGAGCAGAGTAAATAAAAAGGCAAAGTAGGACACAGAAAGATCTTATTGAGCTTTCTGACAAGACTTTTACCTCACTGCAAAAATGGATTCACATCTACTTAGTTCAAGACTTCTGTATAATTTTGCACATGCTGTTTTTATGCTAATTAAGGAATAAAAAGCAGTAAAGCCTTTCTGTTTACTGTATATGCAGACAATGAAATGAGAAGGGTTAAAAACCATGGTGCCATTATACAAAGGTTAATGCAGGAGACTGAGAAAGTCGTTTATTCAACACATTTTGGAGTGGAGACTACTTCAGGACAATCACATTTGCTCCAACATGTAGTAAATGTGATTTCCCTGAAGGAGAATCCACTTTGAAACACGTTGAATCACTTTCCCAAGATCGTGCATTTATCTTTGTACAATGGCAGCACAGTTTTTATCCCTTCCCATTCCATTGTCTGCATTTCCACATTGCTGCATACATTTTAATTTGCTATTCCAGTAGTTGTATCTCACACAAACCATCCAGCTGAGCTTTCACATCTGATCACTTTCACCATCTCCACAGATAAGACCCTATTGTGCTTGTCCTCTGTATTTTGTGTACTGAATATAGTAGAGATCATAGCAGCTAATTTCTTCCCACTAGCTCAGAGTCAATTGCAAATGAATTGCAGAGAAGATACTGGTCATGATGATGGATACAAGTTATATAATGACCAGAAACAGTGTTATTTCCCATGTATACTGATAGCTTTTTCTGAAAACTTGCTCAAAACTACAGTTACTCTTTAAGTACTTAGAGAATATAGAGAAATTAAAAAACTTCCATCCTGTAACTATTATATAATAGGTTAAAATCATTTTTTTGGTCTTTAAAGTGGATCTTGCAGTTTTTGTTTTTAATTTCTCTTTCTATTGCAGAGATATTAACTTGTAAAGTTTAGGTTATAAATTATATTACAGAAATAACTGGGCGTTCCCAGAGATTTGTTTCTGAGGGTTGCTCTTTTTCACTTACATGATTTTGACCAATCATAAGCAGACAGCTTCATGCAGGGGAGAAAAGAACACATCCTCCTTTTTTTGGGTGCCCCTATCTGTTTTATTAAACTGCCCAAAAACATATGGATTTATACATAAATAAAAACCTATACTCTCCTATGGAACCTACTACTTTCCTACTGATTGGTAGTAGCATTTATGCACCATCTTCAGAAACAGCAAGGAGGCAAGCAAAAACCTATTGGAGTTTGGTAATTGAAGGGTTACTCTACTACTTTTATAATAATGACATGTCCATTGTGTCGGTCATTCATATCACATTGATGGGGGTCCGACACCTGATACCCTTACCGTGCCTCTGTTTTTGGTGCTATCTATGGTTATATATTAGCAGTTGATGGAGCTGACTGTGGCCACTACACAGTTTAGCTCCAGTAACTGTGTAGTATGATACTGAATGTCCACTCTTATTTATTTGACTAGAGGTGAATGTGAAATACCCAACTTGAGAAACTACACTATTGACTGAGCTGTGCTGTTACATTCTGTACATGGTCACATTAGTCTACCCCCAGAACCAGGAATATGTGGGGTGGTGGAGGTAACGCCAGAAGTGTTAGCATCCATCCACCAAGGGTCTCTGTTAAGACTGGTGAGAAGACTCTTTGGTGAAGGTTAGTTCCAACCTTGGCCCCAAGTTGTGCGGACATACCTCTGACCACTACAGAGCACCCTAGGCTCGTGACCCAAAAGAGACTTTCCTGCCAGTAGTGTGAGTTGTGAAAGGATGGCAAGAACCCTAATCGGCGCTTTGACTATCGACAGACACTAATCCCAATGGAGCATCTTTGGTTTTAGGAAGAGCTGTTTCCTTCTACTGCCCTCTTGCAGCAACCTGTGCAAAAGGTTGTCGTAAGTCCTAAGCTCAGGCCCTGCCGCTGACATCATTGGTGGGAAGCATGCATGCAAAGCATGTTTTTGGTGCCAAACCAAGTTGGGTAGGCTGCAGCCATTGTGAAAAGTACTAAAGCTTCCACCAATATAGTTTGCGATCAGTGTTCATGTTTGGTACCCGGTAGTCTTCTGCTGTGTGTGGGTTTAAGAAGGGAGGTATAGCGTTGTGTATAAGTTTGTGAACTACTATGTTGTTCTGCCAACAGGCCAAAAAGCACCCAGTAATTTACACTGCGTCGCTAGAGTAATTCCTGTTCTAGGTAGAGCATACCTTAGGTAAAATTGCTTTGCATGTCCTGTGACATCCTGGGTCAGGTTCATTGGGGCAGCACAGTGGTCCTGGTAAACACTGTGTACCATATTATGTTGGTGGATATGTGGCACCCCACTGGTCAGTGCGCCACAGTAGGGGTACTGCACCCAAGTCAGAGTGTGTGGTATACCAGTTATCAGAGGATGTAATGTTAAACTGAGGCTCTCATCCCTGCATCCCTACACCTAGAATTAGGGGACCGATTAGCCAACCCGCTACTTGGGCAACTGGTCCCGGTGGGTGGAGCATAGGGTAGTGGAGAGCGGGGGGGACAGTTGAGTCTAGGAAGAAGTGAAGAGCGAGTCCTGGAGGAAAGTCGCAGATGGGGTGCCTAAAAAGAACGGCAACCCAGAAAGAAAGGGGGGAGCCCAAGGGTGTCGGTGGACACCTGGCGTCAGATTGTACTATTATCTGGTGTGGCGGGAACCTAGTCCCGAACGGGGGACCAACTCCGAGCACGGTACTTGCGAGTCCAACCCTGAGCCGCCAAAACCGGTGGGTCACAGGTCTGTCAAGCAGCCCCCAACCTCATCCATGAAGCACAGCCCCACCAGGAGCTTCAAACCAGGTTGAGACCCTTAGAGAGAAGGGTACCCTCATCACACCCAACGGGCCTGGTAGGAAGAGGGTTTGTGCAGGGAGAGAGAGAAAGGAGAGCGCAAGGAAAGACACAGAGGGACTGAAAGTAAAGTGGAAGGAACATCTAAGAGAGCCTGAGGGAGACATTGTATCCTTTGGTGACTACCCAGCCAGGTACCCGAATCTGTGTAACTGTATACCTAAATACTGTCATGACAAGCTACCAGTAAACACCCGTACAGAGCAAGCAAGTCTCCCGTGTTTCATTTCCATTAAGTTGCGTAACAGCTACTAATCGCGTTAAGCACTGTGACAGCAAGTGCTACCAGATCCTGCCCTGGGGACCCCGCACCACCTGCGGGGAGCGACCACATCTGGCTGCCTACCTACCATCCCCAGAGGTCTGCCAGCAGTGCTGGTGCCATCACCAGGTACCGCAGGTGGCGTCACGAGACTTTACTCTTTTTCTTTTCTTTTTATTTCCCCATTTTTTTAGTGACTACCAGGGCCACGGGCCCGGGCAGGTCACCGGTGACATCCCCTTACAGCAAACGCCCGGGTACCAAGTCCCCATGGACTTGGGGTGGGTCAGCTTCTCTTGTTGGAGATCCTTATTCAATGTCCCTTTAGTATAAAGATCTAAGTTCTCAGAAACTGTCTGGCTTGTTTCGGATCGTGACCTACTGTATCCTGGTACAAATCCTTCAGTACTCAGTTTACAACTAGATATTACCAATAACCTATTTTAATGATCCATCATCAATACAAATGTAAGGAACAAACCCCTTTAGGTAAGTTTGCTAATGGATATTCAGCCCTTTAGTCATCCATCCTTCACACTCAATGACATCAATTTTAGCATGCCATCATTGTGATAGTCCGAATTCTCCCTGACCACATTGTTTATTTTTAGGAACCTAGCAGGACACAGGATGCTTCAACCACAATCTGTCCTTTATTAATATAATCAAAAGCATGGAACGGTCCTTGAGGTTCATGACATGGCAGTTTTCTCAGGCCTTTCAGATTCTCCTTTAATAATAGATGAGTGGTGTCGCTTGAACACTTTGTTTCAGTAATGCTCTTAATCAATACGCTGGGACTCGCAGTCTCAATTAGGAGGCACCGAGATGGAACATAACTTTGTACTCAAGGCTTGACTTAACATCAAGAACATCCTCATACAAAAACAAAACAAAAACTAAAAAAAATGTTACTCAACACCATGAAATACAATCACTAAGCGGATTTGTTTGCATATTTGCAGTATATTTTTGCAGACATATATCCTTGCTGTCTCCACTGATTTATAGAGGCTGACTTAAAGGGAACCAACCACCTCAGATCACCCTAATACACAGTTAGTACATGTCCCTGCACCCTAAGGATACCTTTCCAGCACTGTTTTTGTGTAAAATCTTGCATTAGTATAACTGATATAAAGAGTTTATAAACTTACTAGCCTGGAGACATCTGGGCGTATCCCTCCTTCTGTTATACTTCAGGGCTGTGCATTGCATGTCTGTGCTCCCCCTCCCTCCGTGCCTGCTGCCCTGCCCTGATGGGCGTGATCGTTATCTCCTCTGCACAGAGGGAGGGGGAGCACAGCCATGCAATGAATGCACAGCCCTGAAGTATAACAGAAGGAGGGATACGCCCAGATGTCTCCAGGCTAGTAACTTTATAAACTCTTTATATCAGTTATACTAATGCAAGATTTTACACAAAAACAGTGCTGGAAAGGTATCCTTAGGGTGCAGGGACATGTACTAACTGTGTATTAGGGTGATCTGAGGTGGTTGGTTCCCTTTAAGTATGTTCGGTCAGGCATGTGGTCAATACCATATGGTCAACATTCAATATCTAATGGAAGGCATGTAAAAAAAAGTCTATCTTTGTCCTTGCTGATCTCCATTATTTCTTATATGCAACCTAAAATAATCAGAATAATTTCTTCTGAGCTTTTTATATTTTCTGATTTATACATAGCAAGGCAGGTCTCACCTGATCATAGAGCTTTTGTATTTCAGCTTCAATACCCAGACCTCTTGCAGTTTCATTGAACCAAAATTAGATCCACATAGAACCCTATGGAGATCAAAGTTTAGTTCAGCAGAATTGTGAGTTTAATATTCAGCCATTATTTGAGCTTTACAAGTTACCCTTTATGGTCCGCTAAAATATGGTTGATGAGTGCTGCAGAAATACAAAGTGATATATACGGTACAGTGGCATGAAAAGACAAACCCTACTCAAAGTGAAGTAGAAAACACCGGTGCTTGTCTTCTTGAATTTCTCTTTATTATTTTTTGAAAATTATAAAATCATTCAGCGTGCTAGCTGGGTGCTAGACGCGTTTCGGAAGAACAACTTCCTTAATCATTGGCTAATGATTAAGGAAGTTGTTCTTCCGAAACGCGTCTAGCGCCCAGCTAGCACGTTGAATGATTTTATAATTTTCAAAAAATAATAAAGAGAAATTCAAGAAGACAAGCACCGGTGTTTTCTACTTCACTTTGTTTCCTGGGCAGTGCCAAGCTGCCACACCAGGTGCAGGAATCCAGGAGGTTAATGGGCGGTGGAACGGCCTATCCCTTTCCCCTTTCCATTTGAATGAATGGACCTGCTCAAAATGACTGTTGTTGTGAAAAGTTAAGCAAGTTGAAGATGAAATGATCTCTAAGGGCCATGTCACGCTAGGTGACGTCGCCGGAGATGGCGGCGACGGACGGGAGCGCGCACGTTTTTGGCACCCCGCCAGCGTCGCTGCACCCCTGTTTACATGGGGTGACACCTCCGGCCTATGGCTCCCTTCGCCTGTCAGGTCGCCGTCGGCCGTTTACATGGGGCGATGTGTACACATCGCCCCAGATCGGCCGCCTGGTTTCAGAGAGCTGCTCTGAAACCAGGCAACCACTCAAATTCGTCACCCTCGCCCAGTAACATTGGGCAACACATTGACGATGTTGGCGGCGATAAGCCACGCCCTAGCGTCACCTAAAAAAATCGCCGATATCGGTGTGACGGTACCCTAAAAGACCAAAAAGAAGCCAAAACCTAATACTGAATATACACACAGTTTTTTTTTATATTGTTTTGGTTTTCTATTGATTTAGTATAGGGACTTGCAAATGTGAGGACCCTTGACGTGTGGGTTGCAAGGTTCCAAATTTTGGGCCAAAATATCAACTAACACCTCACTTTATTTGTTGCATATTTTATACATTTTTTCAGGGCCATCTTAATTTAGGTGGGACATTGGTGAGCCTGTCCTGTAAGGTATCTAAGAAAGGGGTGAGAATGCGCAACATAGGGTCTTATCCTTAGGAGACAGGATTATTAAGGTGAAATTTAGGAACTGCTCACCTGATAGGGTTGTGTAGCACACAACCGGCGTGATCGCTCAGAACAATACAGCTGCTGCCAGGACCGTACCTCCACAGGTCACTGTGGTCACAATAAGCTTCCAATAGGACAAAGTACCTCGTGGTCCGAGCTGCTGTGTTCGTATGATGTAAAAACCAGATACAGCGGAATGTCTGGGTATAGTAGTAGCTGTTTATTTTCCGACGCGTTTCAGAGTCATATCCCAAACTCCTTCCTCAGGGAACATGATGTTCCCTGAGGAAGGAGTTTGGGATATGACTCTGAAACGCGTCGGAAAATAAACAGCTACTACTATACCCAGACATTCCGCTGTATCTGGTTTTTACATCATACGAACACAGCAGCTCGGACCACGAGGTACTTTGTCCTATTGGAAGCTTGTCCTGTAAGGTACACTTATACAGTGTTAACAAGCCAGCCCGACCTAGCATCACTAATTGGTTCTTGTTCAGACACTGTGTATCTCTCTCATCTATGTGACAGGCTCCCTCTGCAAGCCTTATTAGTGCTCACTTATGCTAGCATCCACTCCCCTCCATCTTAAAGGGTTGTGAGTGGCTGTCCCATCACCATTCTGCACCTCGGCTGCACCCATCTCTATAATGGAGGTTCTCTGCATTCTGTGTGTCCCAGATATGAAGATGTTAATGCATCATTCCTGGTCTTTTAATAAGTCCAACTGTATTAGAAATGGTTAAAAACACATGAGGGAGGGATGTGATTTATGGGACCTTCTATAGTGCATGTCTGCATCCTGTGTGTGCATTCAGTATTAGGTTTGGCTTCTTTTTGGTGAGTTTTTCTTGTATTCTCTGTTGGTTTTGCATAAAGTTAAATATGACACATTTCCTTTGTATTTTAGGCATTTTTTATGTTCATCTTTCACATTTTAAAATGAACTACAAAGGAAAATGGGTCAATGTAAAAGTTTTGGCACCCTGCATGGTTAGTACCTAGTAGTGCCCCCTTTGTCAAATATGCAAAGTTTGTAAATGCTTTTTGTAGCAGCCAAGAGTCTTTCAATTCTTGTTTGAGAGAATTTCATCCATTCTTCCTTAGAAAAGTCTTCCAGTTCTGTGATATACACATACCTTTGGTCATTGTGGCCAAAGAGTTCTATTCTAACCTCATTGGTCCACAGGACTTATTTCCAAAATGCATCAGGCTTGTTTAGATGTTCTTTTGCATACTTCTGACACAGGAGAGGTTTTTTCTGATCACCCTTCCATAAAGGCCATATTTATGCAGGTGTCTCTGAAAAGTAGAACAATGAACCATAACTCTAGAGTCTACTAAATCTCACTGAAGGTCTTTTGCAGTCAAACTTGGGGGTTCTGGTTTGCCTCTTTAGCAATCCTACAAAATTTTGCTTGGTCTTCCAGACCTTACCTTGACCTCCACTGTTCCATTTAACTGCTATTTCTTAATTACATTTCGAACTGAGGAAAGGCCAACTTGACAACACTTTGCTATGTTCTTATAGCCTTCTCCTGCTTTGTGGGCCTCCACCATTTCTATTTTCAGAGTGATAGGCAGCTGCTTAGAAGAACCTATGGCTGCTGTTTTTTGGTACAAGGTTAGACGCAGCTGGGTTTTTATAAAGCTATGAAATTTGCACAACTAGGCCTTTCCTATCAATGATAGTGAAGACGCCATAACCCTAACAGGCTAAGTAAGGTCTGTAACCTTTTTCAAAGTCATCTGAGCACAAACATCTCCAAGGGTGCCCAAACTTTTGTATCGGCCCATTTCCCTTTTTGTAACTTTTAAAATGTTAAAAATGAAAAAAAATCTATTTTTTCCTAACATACAAAGGAAATGTGTTATCTTAAACTTTATCTGTCGAATGAGAATGCGCAATAGGGTCTTATCTCCTAAAAGAGATTGATGGTGAAAGATAGAATGAAAGCTGCTCACCTAGTCAGGTTGTGTCTATGTATCCTATTCTGCAATCTGTTTCTTGGTCTCCTGTCTTCCAGATGCCTCCTGTTACCTGTTTCCTGCGCATATATATATTGTGTCTGCAAAGTAATATTCTGGTTTGGCATTTATCTTAAGTCATATGGCAAGCCTCGTTAAAGGCTCAATATTGACTTTTAATATTGCTACTTCCAATAGGTGGCACTAGAGTTCAAGTCCTCTTCCTGCCTGAAGAGGTAATTTACGTATTAAAAAGAGAGATATAATCCCGGGATCCCAGTGTATTGTTATTCCATCTATAAATCACTTGTAAGGCCACATCTAGAAAATAGGATTCAGTTTGAGCTCCAAATTTTAAAAAGATATTCAGAAGTTCGTGTCAATTCAAAGGTGGCAACTGGATTGTTACAATGGATGGAGGCCTCCCGTATAAAGAGAGGTTAGAAAAGTTGGGCTTGTTTAGCTTAGAATAAAGATGTCTCAGAGGAGATATCATTTATATGTGTAAATCATTGTGTGGTCAATGATCTACCTCTCTGGCCCAGATGTCAACTCTCTGCTGTCCAGAATCCCGGAGTGTCTGTCAGCCATATCCTCCTTTTTCTCCTCTTGTTTCCTTAAACTAAACGTAGACAAAACCGAACTCATCATCTTTCCCCCTTCTCGCGCACCTTCTTTACCTGACTTATCTATCACAATAAATGACATCACACTTTGCCCTGTACCTGAAGTCCGCAGCCTCGGAGTAACCCTTGACTCTGCCTTATCCTTCAAACCGCACATCCAAGCTCTCGCCTCCTCCTGTCGCCTCTAACTCAAAAACATTTCCAGAATACGTCCTTTCCTCAACCCTCATTCTACTAAACTACTAGTGCATGCCCTCATAATCTCCCGTCTCAACTACTGCAACCTCCTCCTCTGTAGCCTCCCTGCTTACACTCTCGCACCTCTGCAATCTGTCCTCAACTCTGCTGCCCAGCTAATCCACCTCTCTCCTCACTACTCCTCCACTTCTCCCCTCTGCAAATCCCTCCACTGGTTCCCATTTCCCCAGTGTATCCAATTCAAACTACTAACATTGACTTTCAAAACCATCCACAATCTGTCCCCTCCCTATTTCTCTGAACTACTCTTCCAATATCATCCAACCAGCAATCTTCAATCCTCCGAAGACCTCTTTCTTTCCTCTACACTTCTACGCTCCTCATCTAACTGCCTGCAAGACTTCGCCGAGCATCCCCCATCCTCTGGAACTCTGCACCTCAATCCGTCTGGCTGTCCCCTACACTCAGAGCCTTTAAGCAGAACCTGAAAACCCATCTCTTCAGAACAGCTTGCAACCAGCAATGACCATGATCCCACCTCACCACCACTGGACCCAATGCTCCACCACTACTGGTCTCGGCGCTCCACCACGACTGGAGCCGGCGCTCCACCACCACTGAAGTAGACCCAACCTACTGTCTCCCTCCCCATTGCCTTGTAGAATGTAAGCTCGCAAGGGCAGGGTCCTCTCTCCCCTCTGTATCAGTCTGTCACTGTTAGCTTGTTCGTTGTATTTTTAACTTGTTTGTATGTAACCCATGGAATCAATGGTGCTCTATGAATAAATAATAATAATAGTAATAATACAAAGGCACAGGACTTATTCCTTCCAAAGACAATACTAAGGACAAGGGGACACTTGCTGAGTGTGGAGCAAAGTTGATTGCAGCAGCTAAACAGGAAAGGGTTCTTTACAGTTAGAGCAGTCAGACTGTGGAATCCCCGAACCGCACCATAACAGCTTTTAAAAAGGAGCTGGAGGCTTTTTTCATAACAAATGGCATTGTGGGTAGTAAATAATCTAGCAATCGAGAATATATAAATGGTGAAGAATGGTTGTACTTGATGGACCTTTGTCTTTTTTCAACCTATGTAATGGTGTGTAAATGGGACAGATGACATTACTCCAACAAACCTGGGGACTGGAAGAATTTACCATGGTTGTTTATCCAGTTAATGTTAATCTAATGTTGTAGATATGGTAATTGCCTTGTTATTGTCTCACTTAGCTAATTAGTAAAGGATTCTATACTGTGGTATGTGGGCGGCCAGGTTGATGTTATTGTATGTTGTCTTGTTTTTTCCCAGGGCACTTTATTATATGTATGACCTTTTAATGAAAATGTTCTAATGTTCAATACGCATTGTGATTGCTGGTGCATAGTGGTTTCCATCTAGTATAATTGCCACAGTTAGGCTGGGGTCACATGTCCGTTTTTTTTTTTTTAAACCTGATCCGGTTTTGAGCTTTTAAAAAGCTTAAAACCGGAGCAGGAAACGCTCCTCATAGGAGCCTATTATAAAAACCTCCTGCTCTGCAGCCTGCGTGAAAGGTCATGACGGCTGCAGTTTTCAGAGCGATTCTAAGCCCCGCAATGCGGTAACCGCATTGCTCAGGATGTGTAATCCTGAGCAATGCGGTAACCGTATATACTTTGCTTATCCCTGCTGCTACCGGGATAAGCAAAGTGTTATCAGTGTTTAAAAAGAATAAATTTTATTAATAATTGTGGCCATAATGTCTCTAGGGGGTGCCCACCCCCCTAGAGATATACCACCCACTCAGGTGGGCATATAATGATTTAATTGCTGATGTATAGTAAGCCGACTCCTGTCGGCTCTGTACATTTTTATGAATGAAGCTGCAGGCTCCCCTGTGAGCAGCGCTCATACTATATTTAATGTACGTATAGTATGTGCGCTGTCCAGGGTCCTGTAGGCATTTACAGTAGTCTGGGTGAAATGGTGGATGAGGATGAGGAAAAAGCCAATATGCTAAATGACTTTTTTTCAACAGTATTTACACAAGAAAATCCCATGACAGACAATATGATCAGTGATAACAAAAAGTCTCAATTAAACGTCACCTGCTTAACCCAAGAGGAAGTACGGCATCGTCTAAAAATCACTAAAATTGACAAATCCCCGGGCCCGGATGGGATACACCCCAGAGTGCTGCAGGAATTAAGTACTGTCATAGATAGACCATTATTTTTAATATTTAAAGATTCCATAATAACAGGGTCTGTACCACAGGACTGGCGTATAGCAAATGTGGTGCCAATATTCAAAAAGGGGACAAAAACTGAACTTGGAAATTATAGGCCAGTAAGCTTGACCTCTACTGTGGGTAAAATCCTAGAGGGTTTTCTAAGAGATGCTATACTGGAGTATCTGAAGAAAAATAACATGACCCATTATCAACATGGTTTTACGAGGGACCGTTCCTGTCAAACTAATCTGATAAGCTTCTATGTAGAAGTAAGTTCTGGACTGGACCAAAGAAATGCAGTGGATGTGGTGTATATGGACTTTTCAAAAGCTTTTGATACGGTGCCACACAAAAGGTTGATACATAAAATGAGGGCAATGGGGATAGGGGAAAATATGTATAAGTGGGTTAAGAACTGGCTTAGTGATAGGAAACAAAGGGTGGTTATTAATGGAACACACTCAGAATGGGTCACAGTTAACAGTGGGGTACCACAGGGGTCAGTGTTGGGCCCGCTTCTATTTAATATATTTATTAATGACCTTGTAGGGGGCATACAGAGTAGAATCTCAATATTTGCAGATGACACTAAACTCTGCAGGGTAATCAATACAGAGGAGGACAATTTTATATTACAGGAGGATTTATGTAAACTAGAAGCTTGGGCTGCTAAATGGCAAATGCGCTTTAATGGGGATAAATGTAAAGTCATGCACTTGGGCAGAGGAAACAAAAGGTATAATTATGTGCTTAATTGTAAAACACTGGGCAAAACTGTCACTGAAAAAGACCTGGGTGTATGGGTAGATGACAAACTCACATTTAGTGGCCAGTGTCAGGCAGCTGCTGCAAAGGCAAATAAAATAATGGGATGCATTAAAAGAGGCATAGATGCTCATGAGGAGAACATAATTTTACCTCTATACAAGTCACTAGTGCGACCACACTTAGAATACTGTGTACAATTCTGGTCTCCGGTGTATAAGAAAGACATAGCTGAACTAGAGTGGGTCCAGAGAAGAGCGACAAAAGTCATTAGAGGACTAAGGGGTCTGCAATACCAAGACAGGTTATTAAACTTGGGGTTATTTAGCTTGGAAAAATGAAGGCTTAGGGGTGATCTTATAATAATGTATAAATATATGAGGGGACAGTACAGAGAACTTTCTAATGATCTCTTTACTCTTAGGCCTGAGACCGGGACAAGGGGGCATCCTTCTACGTCTGGAGGAAAGAAGGTTTAATCATAATCACAGACGCGGATTCTTTACTGTAAGAGCAGTGAGACCATGGAACTCTCTGCCACATGATGGTGTAATGAGTGAGTCACTACTAACATTTAAGAAGGGCCTGGATGCCTTTCTTGAAAACTATAATATTACCAGTTATACATACTAGATTCTTTGATAGGGCGTTGATCCAGGGAATTAGTCTGATTGCCGTATCTGGAGTCAGGAAGGAATTTTTTTCCCCCAATGTGAAGCTTAGTGTTGCCACATGGTTTTTTTTTGCCTTCCTCTGGATCAACATGTTAGGCTATGGGTTGAACTAGATGGACTTAAAGTCTTCCTTCAACCTTAAAAACTATGTTACTATGTCCTTATATGCCCACCTGAGTGGGTGGTATATCTCTAGGGGGGGTGGGCACCCCCTAGAGACATTATGGCCACAATTATTAATACAATTTATTCTTTTTAAACACTGATAACACTTTGCTCATCCCTGCGGCAGCAGGGATGAGCAAACTGTACGGTAACTGGATTGCTCCGGATTACACATCCGGAGCAATCCGGTTACCACATTGCGGTTTCCTCCACATATTTTTGTTGAAAAATGTGTGGGACCGCAATTGCGTTCACCGCATCCGGATCTGGATGCGGTGAACGCAATTCTATGAAAAAGTGTGACTCTAGCCTTAGTCCTTTATAGGAGATCAGACTTTTAAAGTTTTTTTGTATCCATGAGTTCCTTTTTTATTAGTTTGATTGCAGTGGTGTAACTAGAGTCCAATGGGCCCTGAGGCCTTGTGTATTACAGAAAATAAATCTTACTAATTGTAAAGTCTGCTTTTAACTTTACCATTCATTTTATTTCTAATTTATATACCTAAGAACACAAAGTATTACTGAAAAGATTATAGATCTTGATCCAAAGATCGTACAAAGAAAAAAAGGATAAATATTGACACAGGAAGACAATGGGGAGATGTTTTCTTCCTTTGAGGGACATTACTATAATTCAGTGGGTCCCAAAGCAAAGTCATGAACTGACTTTTCGGAATGTATCAGAGGCAGTAAATGGGATGAGAGCTTGTGGAATAGAAGTATCGGTATGATACCTCCACCATTGACTGCTGCATAGAAAGAAAAAAATACACTCTGATGAAAAATTGTGTTTGGAACGTGAACATTTTATTTATTTTTATATTTGTTCCTGTGACTGTTTAATCCACTCAAGGAGCCGGGGTACAGATCCTTCCCTCTGTATCACTTATATCGTGAGCCTGCCGTCTTTTCCATCCAGTGCATTGATTTGTGTGAGCACACTGTATTCCGTTGCTTTTCAGAAGCTGATGAGATATTTCTGGAGCCTGGGGGGGGGTCTAAGTAACCCAGTAGATGAAAGGGATGCAGAATTCACCAATCACCTACCCAAGACCATCATGCATTCTGGAATTAACCATTTCATTACTCTAGAGAACCAAGGACATCATGGGTTGTCCACTTAGAGGACAATTTTAATTTGTTTTAATGAAGTGCATGTATTTGGAGTTAAAAATCATTTTTGCAATTGGGTTTTATAACAAATTGTGAACCGTTTGTCTTCAACATGGTTAAGATTGGTAGATGGAAGGGATGTTGGGGGGGGTAATAGGCGCTGCCGTCCAAATAAAACAAATGGTACTAATCCTGGAGAATGATTTAATGTCGACACGTTTCAGAGTAAAAACTCCTTCCTCCGACAATCATCTTTGTGTATGTGTGTGGGGCCCGTCACATGGTGCCACCTCGCCGGAGATGTCGGCGGCGACTGGCGGGAGCGCGCACACTTTTGGCACCCTGCCAGCGTCGCCGCCCCCTGTTTACATGGGAGACACCTCCGGCGATGCACCGGAGAGCTGACAGACGGCATCACCGCCGGGGTGTCTCAAAACCCCAGCAGCGATGCAGTACAATGGGAGCCTATGGCTCCCATCGCCTGTCAGGTCACCGGCGGCCGTTTACATGGGGCAATGTGTGCACATCGCCCCAGATCGGCCGCCTGGTATCAGAGCACTGCTCTACTACCAGGCGACCAGTGAAAGGTGTCGCCATCGCCCAATTACATTAGGCGATGCAGGGGCGATGTCGGTGCCGATAGGCCACGCCCCTGCATCGCCTAACAAATCGGCGGTACCGTCACACCATGTGACGGTACCCTATGTGATTGTCCTGAGGAAGGAGTTTTCACTCAGAAACGCGTCACTATTGCATCATTCGTTTTACTTGGAGGGCAGCATGGATTAACATCTGATCAGCAATTCTCCATGTTTGGGGCAGCTGCAGCTGTATCGCGCTCATTATTATTATATATATATATATATATATATATATATATATATATATATATATATATTATATGTATTCATTCCGTTTTTGTGTTTCTGTCACGAGTGTGCCTCATCCAGGGGAGACCACTGGTGCATCTGGTACCAGAAGGTCACAAAGCCTTCTTAATTGCAGATCTTCTACTGGTATTTAAATGTATTTGCTTTCTTTTGCAGGGGTTAAGGACTATTTCATTGTTGGCTGTTTCTTGTCATCTTAATTAACTTTTGTGGCCATTCCCCTCTGCTATAAGTAGTCATGTGTCTTATCATAGTTATAGAATCCATTTCTAAGATGACCACTTTGGAAGGAGGAGAAGAAGCTATGGAGTCGAGTTGAATGCAGCTCTGGAGTATAGCTGCTTTGGAGGAGTTGGAGTGTTTTCCAGTTTCCGTATATATCCCTCTGTGTGTTCCTATTTACCTTGTGTTGTATTATTTGCAGTCTAGTGACTCACCGTGGCCGGGACTCCGGTCTAGACAGGCAGTAGCTCCTTCCTCCTTGTCACGGGTGGACCGCGCCTGCCGGTAGTGGGGCCCGGTTGAGTGCAGATCAAAAAGTTGAAGACGTCTTGCGGGAACAGATTAAGGGGTTAATTGTTTCGTGACGCCACCTATGAATAGTTGGATGGATAGCAGCTAGATGGAACGCTCCCCACAGGCTGAGCGGTGATCCCCGGAGCCAGGAGCTGCTTAAGATGTTGTGCGGCAGCTGCGGTTACCTTGTGTGCAGACGGACGTAGTCATAAGGAAGCACGGACACTGTAAGTCTCTGTAACGGGTCTTTACTGTAACCAGCAGGCAGTACATGGCATACAGTGTGTAGATAACAGACCGGGTGGACTCAGCAGTGATAGGTGTCCCTCAGAGATCCGCGGTGTTCCTCCATCTATCTAAGTAGGTTGCCGTTGTCGCCCAGGAATACCAAGTTGGGTACAGGGAGGCTGCTTCAATGCCCTATCCAAAGTATACGTGATGGATGTTTTGGGGAGCCTTGGGTCCCTTGGTGGGTACACCATTGGTTAGACGACTGGATTTGGCGGTGGTGGGGTGCTCCTGTAAAGCCGCTCCTCCACGCTTCTGGTTCGCATAGCAGAGCTGAACTGCTGCTAGCTTCGGTACCAGCAAACCAGCTGTGTAAGGGCACGGGAGTCTTTGGGAACCCGTTTCTTTGTTGCCCGGAATTGGTAAGGAGATGGCCGGTAGAAGGTGGCCAGGGGGCTGCACCGGCTGTGCAACCCCCTCTCCTAGGTTGCAGAGCTGGGAGTCTGCAGGGGTCTTCTAAGTTGCTGTTACTTCTCCAGACCCGAGACTAGAACTCTCTAAGCCTGGACTAAACTTCCACTACACTCTACTCTTGCACTCCACCCACCAGGACCTTGATTGGCCCTCTATGCTAAGTGAGGCATGCAGGGTATGGATCTGAGTTAACCAGATGACTGCTGGGTCAGAGAATATTGCTGCTGCATTTATGGCTGCAATACCCTCCTGTGACGCACTCGTTGCGGGGCGCCACACTCCCCCTTGGTGAAATACGCTTGTCCCCAAGTGTCATACTATCCAACATTACAGAGAGATTTTTATATTTTTATAACAGACATGAAATTCACACTTTTATTAAAGAAACAGGTAAATATTCGCTTTGATGTTGCAAGCAAAAAGAACAGGTTAACACATTGCGCAGACCCGGCGGGCGGTCGGCTGTCCTTAGTTTAAAAGTTCAGGCTGTAGCCGCCAAGTCGCAGTGTTATTTGCAAAACAGGAAGAAGTCTCTTGGCAAAAAGTTCAATCAACAAAGTTACTTATGGAGGGCAGTGTTCCGGACCCGTATAGCGAACCACCCGTCACAGCATACATGTCGCTCATAGGTTACAATGTCCCCTCTATACAAATCACGGTTTGGATGCCCTCGCGGTAGGTGCGATTCCACATCACGGCGCCCCACAAACACTTCCGTACATACACCCTCCTCCCTGACGAATCCTCACCCTGTGGATAAGTTGAAGGTGCTCACCCGTCCGGTTTTACGGAACTCATCAGGCAATGGAGGTTGGCGGCGGGCCTCAGCGCGGGCCTGCATGTTGGCGCGCAGACGACTGTGCCACTCCTCCCTTCGGATGCGACGTACTTCTTCGTCGGAGCGGTGCGGCGTGTGGATAAAGTCACTACGGCGTGCTGGTTGTTGAACGGCTGGAGTCTGGTGGGCAGTCTGGAGTGGAACCCGGTTGAACGGAACCGGAGAAGATGTTGCTGCGGCGGCACCCGACCAGCGTACCCGAGCAGATAGCCCGGCAAAAGGATCCTTGGTATCTCCTCAGGCGACCCCGGTGTAGAGGTCCTCAGCTGGGCTGTAGGTCTCGTCGTCATCATCCTCGATCTCTCCCTCGATGACCACATCGGGCTGCTCGGCTAACGGAGATGTTGGAGTGAGGTCCTCTGGGTCGATGGGTGGCTGTGCTGCAAAGTTCTCCTCGAGGTCATCTTGCAGGGCTTCCAGGCTTCCTGCCTCTTCTTCTGTAGCAGCGAGTAACGGTGTTTCGATCCCGGTCACCAGGTAGGCCTCGGTAATTGCAGAGGAGGCCTCCGGTTCAGGGGAGAAACAGGCGACAGTCTCGGTAGTGGTGAAACTAGTCGCGGGTTCTGCAAGGGGAACCAGGTAAGTATTCGGTTCTTCCTTGGAGCGAGTTGTAAGCTCCGGCTCAATCACGGTTTCAGTTCCAGGCTTTGGAGCGGGATAAGCGGTGGTCTCTACCAGGATGACACAGTTTATCGGCTCTGGAGACGAGGCTGGACAAGTGGTCGGCGTGGGTGAGGCGGTGCTGAAACTCGAGATGTCGTCCGGCCCTGGAGTGGTTGTACCTGAGCGGCTCTGCTGCATCGCACGATGTAGTCTGCTGCCCAAGCTCGCGCTCGAACTGCGGATCGTCCATTCAACGGTTTCTAGGAGCCGTACCCGGAGGTCTTGCAGAGCTTCTTGCCAGAAGTCGGGGCTGCCGTCGATATTGAGGACAGGACCCGGACCCGGATGGCCTATTGCTGCTCTGGCCTCGGCTTCCACTTCTTGCATCAGGTCTCTCAGTCTTAAGCTGGCCATTTTTCTTGGAGGAGCCACACCCGTCTCTACCCGGTAGCTGTACTGGTGAAGAGCTGGTGAAGAACGGTCTGTCTGACACTCCCATTTCCTTGGGACTTTTGTAGTCCAATCGTGGGAAAAGTCTTTGGGGTCCGCCCCCATGGTTGATTCGAGCAATCAGGGTGGACAAAGAGTTTGGCGCCTTTGCCTTTAGCCCTCCCACGATGAGGGGCGGTGGCTCACCCCTGGGCTTGCACGTGGCGGTTCCTCCTGGCGGGGTCGCCATCTTGGGCGCCATCTTGGCCCAATGGTGAAAAGGCGGGAAAGTTCTTTTAGGGACGAACAAAGTCCAAATTGTAGACATTAAAGTCATTTTAAAGCACATTGTACCCGTTAGGGAATGGGCCTGCTCGTATCCTGTTCGTGACGCCAAATTCTGACTCACTGTGGCCGGGACTCCAGTTTAGACAGGCAGTAGCTCCTTCCTCCTTGTCACGGGTGGACCGCGCCTGCCGGTAGTGGGGCCCGGTTTATTGCAGATCAAAAAGTTGAAGACGTCTTGTGGGAACAGATTAAGAGGTTAATTGTTTCGTGACGCCACCTATGAGTAGTTCGGTAAGTCTTACCGACGCTGCGGAGCCTCCAGGGGATGGATAGCAGCTAGATGGAATGCTCCCCACAGGCTAAGCGGTGATCCCCGGAGCCAGGAGCT
This sequence comes from Allobates femoralis, assembly GCA_033576535.1. Lineage (NCBI taxonomy): Eukaryota > Metazoa > Chordata > Amphibia > Anura > Aromobatidae > Allobates > Allobates femoralis. Next base: position 39,912,510 of record JARQOC010000008.1, on the reverse strand, counting down.
GCTTAAGATGTTGTGCGGCAGCTGCAGTTACCTTGTGTGCAGACGGACTTAGTCATAAGGAAGCACGGACACTGTAAGTCTCTGTAACGGGTCTTTACTGTAACCAGCAAGCAGTACATGGCATACAGTAGCAGACCGGGTGGACTCAGCAGTGATAGGTGTCCCTCAGAGATCCGCGGTGTTCCTCCATTCTATCTAAGTAGGTTGCCGTTGTCGCCCAGGAATACCAAGTCGGGTACAGGGAGGCTGCTTCAATGCCCTATCCAAAGTATACGTGATGGATGTTTTGGGGAGCCTTGGGTCCCTTGGTGGGTACACCGTTGGTTAGACGACTGGATTTGGCGGTGGTGGGGTGCTCCTGTAAAGCCGCTCCTCCACGCTTCTGGTTCGCATAGCAGAGCTGAACTGCTGCTAGCTTCGGTACTAGCAAACCGGCTGTGTAAGGGCACGGGAGTCTTTGGGAACCCGTTTCTTTGTTGCCCGGAATTGGTAAGGAGATGGCCGGTAGAAGGTGGCCAGGGGGCTGCACCGGCTGTGCAACCCCCTCTCCTAGGTTGCAGAGCTGGGAGTCTGCAGGAGTCTTCTAAGTTGCTGTTACTTCTCCAGCCCCGAGACTAGAACTCTCTAAGCCTGGACTAAACTTCCACTACACTCTACTCTTGCACTCCGCCCACCAGGACCTTGATTGGCCCTCTATGCTAAGTGAGGCATGCAGAGTATGGATCTCTGAGTTAACCAGATGACTGCTGGGTCAGAGAATATTGCTGCTGCATTTATGGCTGCAATACCCTCCTGTGACGCACTCGTTGAGGGGCGCCACATTAGCAAACTCACCGGCCTTCTCAAAAGCCAGGGAGAGTTCAGGACGAATTAGGGCTTAGGCACATGATGGCAATGGGGGACGTTAGGGTGTGCAGGGCACAGATTCAGGTGAGCACTAGGGGGTGCCTTTCTTATATTACTTCCCCATTGTTTCCTCTGTGTTGCGCCACACGCCAGGCGTGACTGTTGCACACAACCCTATCGGATGAGCAAGTCTTTCCTGATATTTACCAACTCATGATAGTAAGAACCCGATTTACGCTATTGCCTCTCCAATGGCTATTACACAAGTGACCATGGTTGGCTTCGTTGACCACTTTCTGTATACACTTTTAATGACTGACCTATCTGTTCTTTATATAACTTCTCTTTGGTATTTATTTTCCCAATCTTCCCTTCTTGATCTCTTGTTTCTGGATGGTTGAAGTAGACTAAACTCGGCGACCTGGATTTCTATGTGTCTTCTGGTGTCTAAAATCCAGAATCGGCTTCCTAGACCAGCTGTGTAAAGCGGCATGCAATGACAATACTGAAGCCCCTGTCTGTGTATAGTATCAGGACGGCTGCAGTCGGTGAGCGCCGGAATCCGAGGATGATTTGTGCCTCCCCAGACTGTTCATTGGGATCACATTACATTAGAATAATTAAAACGGATCAATATAAGAGCAATGAGGAAATATCGATTGAACCTCTGCCTGCAGCCTATTGACCCTACACATGCCAATACACTGTCGGTAAAATGTTGGATTATCCAATAAGAATTGCCTGTTTTTGTGAATTTTTATACCTTCGCATGATTTTTATTATTGTGCTTTATTTGCTTTTTCCAGCAAGCATGTCAGTGTAGACTACTTTTCATAATGTTAGTAAATGTATATATTTCTGGTCAAAGGGATGTTAATGTGATTAAAGGACATCCATCAGCAGGTATTTGCTATATAATCTAAAGACAGCATGCTGTATGGTTTAATACAGAGAATTCAATGATGCCTCTCTTGTCTAGGTGTTCTGTTATTTACCTGCAATGTTTGTTTAAGCAGAAGGACTTATCATTGCTCGGACTACATTGTCACTTGCAGGTCAGTCCAACACCCCCCCTCTTTTGATTGGCACCTCACAGTCAACATACAATGTCTATAGAGAGCATGGTGTGAGCAGAGGCAGCTCTCCTGTGTTGCTAAAACGAAATGCTTTGATTGTGTGAGAACGGCTGCAGCCAGTAATCTAAGTGACACATTGGTGGGTTCAGAATTTCATTCCCTAAACTATGCTGTTCTCAGATGACGTAGAAAAAAACCTGCTGACAGATTCCCTTTCAGGGATTTTGATATTGTAGAAAAAGTTTGTTTATGACCCACCCCAGGGCCGTGGGGCAACCGGTCCCGGGTGTTTGGATTCATGGGGGATGTCACGGGCGCCCTGTGCCTGGGCCCATGGCCCTGGTGGTCACTGAAAAAAGGGGAAAAATAAATATAGAAAGTGTTTGTGACGCCACCTATGGTTCCCAGTAATGATACCGGCACTGCCTGCAGACCTCCGGGGTGATGATGATGCAGCTAGTTGGTAACGCTCCCTGTAGGTGGAGTGGGGTCCCCGGGGCAGTTGTTAAGAATAGGGATTTACACAGGGAGGCGGCTCTGCAGGTAGAGGCGCTGGTAAACAGTCTATGATGAGGGCAGGATCAGGGGCTGCAATAACAAGCACACACATACAGGGTTGTTGTTTCTGTACCGTTACTGATGTTGTAGTTCTAGGTTACGTCCAGGGTATAGTCCGGGTGGTCAGGTAGTAGTTCAGGATTTCCACACCCGATGAGTTATGAGGCCTCCTTTTTACTGTGTGTGTGCTGTAGTCCTGGGCTGTCTGAAACCTGGCCCTGACCTCTCCTGTGTTCCTCACTCATATAGCAGGCGATGAGAGCCCTGCTGCTCGGCACCGCCAGCTCCTCTGCGGCTCCTGGCTCTGTTGGTGGCTGTGCTACAAGTATTCCTATGCCAAGAGACTAAAGTCTCCCTGGTCCTCCGGTCTTCTCTGCTGGGCTGACTGGACTCGTGCAGACTTGGACTCGTGTGTCCGGGTTGCCTCTTTCCCTCCTTTGGGGTGAACCTGACTGGGTCCCTCTTCCCCTCTCTGGTGCTCCTTGTCTCCGACCCTTACTCTTGGGTCCTTCACACTGGCTAGGCTTCCATCTGATACTGGCCTAGCATGGCTGCGTTCACCAAGTGTCTTCACAGTCCTCCCTGGAACTGCACTCCTTAAAATCTTCTGTTTAGGACCATCTTCTGCTCTGGAGGACTTAACCTGTCCTACACTAAAGGCAAAGTGTAATACCTATTTTCTCCTGTGGGGGTGCTGCTGGGAAATTAAATGCCTAATGTCAGGTTTCCCCATAGGTCACATCTGATTTCTAGGGTTCCCAGGAGATGAAAACCTTGTGATCTACTTATTATAAAGACACCATTTTAACAAGTAGGAATTTTCCACTCTTGATAACACTTTTAATATACTGTGAACATATCAACACTGAGGGGGATGGATTTGTTTTTCTTAATGCATGTATTTTTAGGTTATATAAAGTATAAAATTTTTTAGAGTTGGGTTTCATTAAAAATTTACACTGTTTGGCTTTAAAAGGGAATGTATTACTACATGTTGCTGCCTTATCCGAAAGCAGCATTATATAAATGTATAAATATTATTATCTTATTATTATTATTATTATTATTATTATTATTATTATTATTATATATTATTATATTTGGACAGAAATGCTGATTCCAGTGATAAAATCACTGTTTTTTTCAGCCAGAGATGATCACTATTGAACTACTAAATCTGCTGCCATGTAGCCCTCCATATTCTTGAGCTCTGTATAACTGCACCCTCATCACTGATTGGCAGTGTCACTGCCTATGCAGTGTGTACACAACATTTTCTGCAACTCAGTGATGTGGGTGAGGTTATACAGAGCTCAGTATTGAGAGAACTAGCGCACAATAGCTATAGTATGCGCGCTGCTCTCAGAGGAGCCGGCGGCTTCATTCATAAAAATGTACAGCAGCCGACAGGAGCCGGCTACTGTACATCTGCAATAACATCATTATATGCCCATCTGAGTGGGTGGTATGTCTCTAGGGGGGGTGGGCACCCCCTAGAGACATTATCGACACATTTATTAATAAACTTTCATCTTTTAAAACACTGAGAACAGTTTGCTTATCTCGGCGGCAGCCGGGATAAGCAAAGTATATGCGGTAACTGCATTGCTAAGGATTACACATCCTGAGCAATCCAGTTACCGCATTGCGGATGTTACAACCGCTCCGAAAACTGCAGCCTGCATGATTTTTCACGCAGGCTTGCAGAGCAGGAGGCGGTAACCGGATTGCTTGTGAAGCAATCTGGTTTTTATCATAGGCTCCTATGAGGAGAGTTTCCTGATCCGGTTTTGAGCTTTTTAAAAGCTCAAAACCAGATCAGGTTTTAAAATAAAAACCTGAAGTGTGACCCTAGCCTAACAGTAAGCAGCCTAGTAAGTGACACATTGCTGGAATAAGGGTTTTTGCCCCTACATTGTGCCGCTCTCAGATGGGGGAGCAAAAACCTGGTGACAGATTCCCTTTAACACTCCATTGCCAGTATATATCTACTATCTCCACTATTAAATATTTTGGGTGGGAGTCATGTTTTATAGAATTATTGTGAAAAAGGAACATAATCATTTTTGTCACTCATCAACTTAAAATTTAATCGAACTGGATGCCAATAATACAGAAGGATGAAAAAACAATGTGTTTCAGGCTTTTAGTTGACATCCATTGTTTCCATTTTGTCTACTCCTTTGACTTCTATACAAAAAATGGTCTGAAAAAAATGAATGTTTCTTGCAATGTAGTGGAGAGATTGAAAGGTTCTTCGGAACGTCTCAAAGTCCATCAATTCTTACAATAGATGACGGGTGTCTGAGACACAAAAGTGCCAAACAAATTCCTCTGAAATCAATGAGATCGGCTGTCCCTTCTATTGTCATGGATTTTGGAAGCAAACCAAGGGGAGAATCAAGTGTTGGTTGCTGGTAGTTTATAATGATTAAGTCTTTACTGTCCTGGAAATTGGCTCTGAATCGGAACAAGATGAGCTGAATTATGATGCCCTGGTTGTAACTAGACTAAAAGCTTGGATCTCTGATAAAATAGACCCAGGATTTCAGAAAACCTCACATTAGACAATGCTGCCAGTCCTTTTTTGCTGCTATAAAACCAGCAGCGGCACCCCTCCTCTGCCCCACGTCCTGCTCCCGGAAGGGGCACCGTTGCCCTCAACTCTTTGGCCGCCCGGAGCAGCTGGCTGTATTCGTCTCCACCTCATCATCGGCTCATGCTGCTTCTCCTGTTCCTCTCCTCTGCTCCTGGTGCCTACTCAAGCCGCGCAGGTCCCCCGATGGCGCACTTAAGGCTCACATGCGTACACCCGCTGTCTCTTAAAGCGGCAGAAAATAATTAGCTAATGCCTCTAGTCTATTGTTGGGAGGCATTTGATATTTAAGGCATCCTCCCACTTTTGGATGTGCCTCTGCAACAAGGTTCCTGACCCCGCAGTACTGCCTGTATCTTGTGTTCAGTGTCCGGTATCATGTATCCTATTTGACAGTTCAGCCTTATCATGGGGTTACTCACTCACTTGCTTGGTCCTCAAGGTAGCCAAAAAGGAATGATTTCCATTTCAAAGTTCATTAGGTTTATTCACTGCTTCATAAACAGGCAAAGAAAACATAAGCAGGAGCCTTCCTCTGGTTTTACAGGAATGTAGATACACACATTTTACAGTCCAATAACTCACACATGAATTCACCTGCACAGGTTTGGATACACTTCTCCAGATGTATCTAATAGATGTATCCCAGCATCCACTCACTCTGGGAGTCTGCTGTCTTCAATGGTAGACACACATTTTTCAGGTCCGTTTACCTCTCAGGAGCTCTGGCATGGTATTTCCAACATGTACCTGCTATGACCTTTTAGCACAGAGAGCAGCTGACCCAAAAATCACATGACATATTACCTGAGACACACACAAGACTAAGTGATGTGGCATTTCAGACATACCCATACCTCTCAACATACAAGAGCACATGGAACTACAGGTTCCAGATAAACCATTCCAGGTTTACTTTGCAGCAGGCCACCACCTCTGCAATAAATACCAGCCATATGCAACATAGCCGGTTGCCATACCACGCCATGTCCTGTAATGATGTCCAGTACTAACGTTGTATACCCAGCGTTCCTGTCCAGTGGCTGTAACCCACGCCAGGACCTCCTGCCAGTACCTACACTAGTACCACAACCTGTCTTGTTTGAGACTCAAAACTTGAACCTGTCCAGCTTGCACCATCAGTCTAGTCGTTACCAGTTTTCCGGGTTCTCTCCAGGATGTGGTCTTGCCCTGCCAGTCTCCTGAGACTGCATCCATGACCCTTTGAAGTTCAGTTGCTACTATATTGAAAGCTCCCATGGAGTGGTACCTGGCATCTAGCTGCTGAAGCAAGCCTATTCTCACCACCAGAGGTTGTAGGGAAGAACCAGAAAATCTCGCTGCCCAGGACAAGTGACTCTCCCACCCCTGGGCCGTGGGTAATCGGACCGGGCTTTGGGTGCATCAGGGTGGGTCACAGTGGTAGAGATCCGGCTTCCGTGACCCCGGGTGAGTCAGCACTCTAGCAGGGTGTATTGGGTTTAGGGAGTATTGGTTGGGAATAAAGTTTATAGGGGACATTTTCTTGACGCCACCTATGGTCTTCGGTCAGTTTTGACCAACGCTGTGGGTCAGACCTCCAGGGTTGTTGGTACGGCAGCCTGATGTTATCATTCCCCATAGGAGGAGCAGGAACCCTGGGGCAGAGGCGATTGTTTGTGATAGCTTTGCAAGGCCGGATTTACGCTGGGCCACTTTGTCTTATCCTCTGTTGCAGTCGGCGGCTCCCAGGTGGGGAAATATCACAGTCACACACAGCGTTGGAATTTTGTACCGTGTACTCACGTGGGTGCAAGCCACCGGACATATCTCTCTACCAAGTCCAGTCTGGTCTGTCCACAAGGAATCGAGATAGCTTGCCCAGGACCCCTTTGTGTGCCTCTCTGTTCTCTGGTCCCTAACTCCCAGCGATATGTCTTCGCTTCTCCTGTCAGTGCCTCCACACACAGTGCCCCGATCTAGCAGCCATGGGTCCTGTTGAGTGACCGTACTGCTCTAACCTAGTTCTGCTGCCTTCTCAGCGGGTGCGTCAGGTTGCAGCCACCACTCCTATAGACTGCATGGCATTTGGTTCAGTGGTTCGGGCTTACAGCGTCCGTGCCACACTTAGGGCCGGTTCCTTGGTTCTTGACCACCCCCTCCGTCTGACTCGCTTAGTCCCGGATCCGGGTTCTCAGGTCGTCTCTCTCTCTCCACCAATGCCCCTGGGGTTTTTCTCGGTTCCCCTTCTCATGCCTGCACACTTGGCTTCCACCTCCTTTGCTCACTTACAACCAACTCACTCACTATCCAACTAACTTCCCACTGTCTAAACCTTCCTTGTTTCCTTTTGACTGGGCCCTCCACCCAGGTTCACCCATGGTCCCCTGGGTCCTAGGGTGTGTGGGTATATTTGGTGGGGCCTGAGTTCACTATCCCACTTCCTTTACGACTGAGACACCACACCCGTTCATTGAGTGCAGTACCCCTTTGTAGCGACCAGACCGGTGGGGCACCACACAAGCATCGAACAAAGATTTATCAATCTGTGTCAATTCTTTTACATAGGTCTACATTTTGACATTTTTTAGTATTACAAGACCTCAGAAAGTTGTTTTCTTAGATTGCATAACAATAATATTAAAATAATAATAATGATAATAATATTGTTTATTCACTTACATAGCGCCATTAAATCCACAGCGCTCTATGTACATCATCATCACTGTACCCATTGGGGCTCACATTCTATATTCGCTAGCAGTATGTTTTTGGACAATCACACTTAATCATTAAAATGCAGAAATTATGCGCCAAATAGTTCAAAGACGATTTTAACTCATTATTCAACATTAATTATGTAGTATTCATTTTTTCCACTTGCCACTCATATTAAAATTTATATTCTGTCTGATTCTATATAAATATCAGATTAGTCACTCTCCGGGTATGAATAATTTACTAAGTAGGATGAACCCTTCTATGCAGTCTATATGGTCGTGTAGGTCATAGGAAGCTGAATAAAATGAGACCTTTATATCTGCGATCCGATGTTTTATTGCAGAGAAATCCACACTTTTCCTAATATGTAAATGAGCTGTTAAGATCTATGGGCCGGACATAGATCTCCAGGAGAATCTGCCTCCAGAGCTTATTGTAAATGAAAGGTGGCGTTACCAATGTGAGACATGTAATGACTGACAGTCTGCTCTCCTGATCTACATGTCTCACACTGGTATCACTGCCTTTCATTTGGATTCTCTTGGAGATCTATGTCCGGCTCATAGATCTTAACAGCTCATTTACATATTAAGAAAAATGTGGATTTCTCTGTAATAAGACATCGGATGACAGATATGAAGGTATCATTTTATTCGGCTTCCTATGACCTTCACACCCATATAGATGGCTCAGGAGGGTTCATCCTACCGATAGACTCCCTTTAAAGGGCTTATTCTCATTTTTAGAAGTCATCACCTATCCTTTGAATAGGACACTAGATAATAGGACTTGTTATTCAGTGAACATCTGACTGTTAAGACCTAAACCACTTTACAACTACCAGGTCGTTAGGACCTTCAGCAGTTAGTAACTTCCGGTCAATTAGATCTAAGGCACATTGAAAAAATGAATCAAGATAATTTAAGTAATATGTTTCCCCTGAAGAGGTCCATATCTTATAACTATTTTTTTATTGTTTATTTGGTTGTTGTACATGCATATACTGTAAGTAAAAACAATCCCAAAGGTGGACAGCCCCTTCAAGCTGTCCTTTTGACCAGTTCAATACTGAATTATGCATGACAAACCCAAGCTAAAAAATATACATCTTTGACATAAAACAATTCCAAGTGGAAGTGAAGTTGCAGTCCACAAGGCCCCTTATATTTACCCTGAAAAGCTGACAATCAATACTTTCTCCCTGCATATGGGACCTCTTTAATGGCTCTCATGAAAATGCTTTGGAAGCACTTCCATTGAAGCTGCCTTTGAAGTGCTGCTAACTTGTCATCACATTTCTTCATATGTACAACTGCGGATTGGTCCTAGTTTTCAGATGATACATATGTAAGGATTTCTCCCTATATATAGTCTTTAGGATATATGGTGATGAGTATTTGTCTCAAACATCTTTATGGGGAATCAACCAGCAGGATTTAGGGCTATAAAGTGAAGCCAGTGCCTTACAGACACTGGGATACTGAATGCAATTATACCTTTACTTGAATGATTCCATGTTTTATTGCAGAGAAAAGTGTCATAAAACTCCTGGAAAACAGGGCAGCAGATGATTGATGTGTGCAGCACTGCGTCACTATTTGGAGTAGTTTTTTTTTCTTCCTTTGTGGGCATGCCTTTCAGCTGTAAGCCAATACCCTCAACCCCTCCCTGTTATCTCTACTTTCAATTTCAGGCTCCTGTGCACTGTCACTATACTCCAGCCACAGGGGGGGGAGCGAGGAAAGTTTGGCTCACAGTCAAAATGCATGCCCACAGAGGAGGAAAAACAAAACAACCCCAAATAGTGACGCAGTGCTGCACACATCAATCATCTGCTGCCCTGTTTTCCAGGAGTTTTATGACCACTTTTCTCTGCAATCATATATGGAATATTTGACAGATAACGTACAGCATGTGCAGTAGGAAGCTCTGCCAGCTCCATTCATGTCCCACATGTGTCCCCATTGGATATTACTAATATTGGAGAGTCCATGGGTTCTGACATAAGAAGAATCTGCTCACACTACACTTCAGCATGTCTATTTGATCTAATACTGGGGAGTCCATGAGTGTTGAAGTAAGAAGAGACTGTTTACACTGCTGTTCACCCTATGTATCTGATCTAATACTGAAGAGAGCATGAGTGCTGAGGTAAGAAGAGGCTGCTCACATTGCTGTTCATCTTGTCAATCTGATCTAAAGCTGGAGATAGAACGAGTGCTGAGGTATAAAGAGGCTACTCACACGGCTGTTCACCATGTCTGTCTAATCTAGTACTGGAGATAGCATGAGTGCCAATGTAAGAAGAGGCTGCTCACACTGCTGTTCACAATGTCTATCTGATCTAATACTAGAGATAGCATGAGTGCTGAGGTAAAAAGAGGCTGCTCACATTGCTGTTCACCTTGTCAATCTGATCTAATGCTGGAGATAGCACGAGTGCTGAGGTATAAAGAGGCTACCCACACTGCTGTTCACCATGTCTGTCTGATCCAATTCTTAAAATACCACAGGTGCTGAGGTAAGGAAAGGCTGCTCACACTGCTTAATTGTATTAGGACGAAGTGCCTTCTGATCCGCGCTGCTGAGAAAGAAAGACCAGGGGCAAGGAAGTCCGGTCCAAACGATGGTTTAATCCGACGCGTTTCGGAGCAGCCTCTAATCCTTCCTCAGGGACAATCAAGAGCTAGTGTGATATACATCCTTATATACAACAGAAATTGATGAATCATCATGACATCACTAAACAGGTAGGAACAGTGTGACGTGCTATGTGTGTCATCATTTAGAAGAAAACAGAAGATAAAAACAGACCATGAAATACAATGACAATATATAACAAGAGTGAACATTGAGCAATGAGAATGGGGTGCCTAAAAATGTTTAGATTACCCTTGAAAAAGGAAAAAATAGTAGTAAAACCCAGAGGGTGCGGGGCGGGCTAGATACAAATCTATCATAAGAAAACAGGTGGAAATTTCAGAGGTATACATGGTTTACCCACCGGACTATCCAAACACTCATCCGATCCAATGAAAATGAAAAAAGTGATTCATAATGTGCAGTAAAAGTGTATGACAGAGAAAAATGTAAAATAAGAATAAAAGACTATTCATATGAAAAATGAGAGTGCAGTGATAAGAATAACATTATATATACCTATATCTATAGAATGAATGAAGTGAAACTATAGTGATAGTCTTAAGTGTGCCAATTATTATGATGTGCTACAATTATCTATAAACAAAACAATTATAGATAGATAAAGAAAAGAAATGAAATGTGAAAAGAGAGAGAATTGTGGAGTACAAATTGTCATGCCTCACAGTGATGATGATTTTATATTACAGAGCGTCATCCTATTGTGATACCTGTAACTCAGAGGTGTAGCTAGGGGTTCAACACAAGGGGGGTGAAACATCATGAGTGGGCCCCCAGCCCAGGTGACCAGCAATAATCACACGTACAACCTAAAGCATGAACATTTCTTTTAGTCAAATAGAAAACTGAATAACATTAACATTCATATATGGTATATGGTATAATGCAGCCTCATATCCTCTCCATATAGCATAATACAGCCTAAAAGCTCTTCATATAGTGCAGCCTCACTACTTTCCATATAGTATAACTCAGTCTCAAAACTCTCCATATAGTGCAGCCTCTAAACTCTCCATATGATGCAGCCCCAAAACCTACCATATAGTGCAGCCTCAAAACTCCCCATATAGTGTAGCCTTATATATATGCAGCCTCATATCATTTCCATATAGGGCAGTATTATGTGCAGCCTTATATCCCACATAGGGCAGTATTATGTGCAGCCTCCTCTTGCAGAGTCTGAGGATTCAAGCCTCAGGAGAAGGAGGGAAAGGTGCCGCCGGCTTGCGTTCCACTGTGCATCAAGCAGGAAGTGGGAGGAGGCAGCACAGTGGAGCGCAAGCCAGGAAGCCAGCAGGACAGAGGAGGAGAGGGGCAGGAGCAGCAGCAGGAAGCTCCCCCCTCCCCTCCTTTCCCTGACACACGGGCCCTATCTGCCGCGCTGTCAAAGGGATGTGTGTCCTCCAGGACGCACATTAATGGGAAGCAGGCACCCGGCGCTGCGATCGGCGGGCGCAGGGGGCGGCTGCGACCCCTGCGACCGCGGTTGTTACGCCACTGCTCTCAGCCCCAATGGGCCCCTCATGCCAGGGGGCCCAAGGCGCTTGCCCCCCCTGCCCCCCCGCCAGCTACGCTACTGCTGTAACTAATACAAATGCGGTCTCGATCTTATGTTACTGATACCTCAAGCCAATTCATGTTCTGACTCGGGATGGATGCAGTTTGCACCACGGTGAAGTCGGGCTTTCATGTACCTGAATCATTGCGCAATTTTGTCTCACATTCTAGTGCTCACTCTGCTGTCCACCATGTCTATCTGATCTAATACTGGAGATACCAGGGGTGTTGAGGTAAGAAAAGCCTGCTTATGACTTACCGTTGCCGGGTTCTCAGGTCTCAGGCGATGCTTCACTTGTCACGGTTCCGCGCCTGAGGCTGTGGGGCCCGGTGGTCAAATGAAAAGGGGATAAGGGATTGGGATAAAGTCTTGATTGTCGTGACACCACCTGTGGGTATCCGGTGATGGCACCGGCGCTGCTTGGGCTTCCGGGGGAAGTGCGGCAGCTAGATGGGATGCTCCCCACAGGATGAGCAGTAGTCCCCGGGGCCAGGAGCTGCACTGGATGGAATACGGCAGCTCGGTTGTTTTTATGAGCAAGAGTTAATAACAGTTCTGGAAGAAATGCACTGACACAATGCTCCTCTGTAACGGGTCTTTACTGTAAGTTCAGTGTGGTACACGGTATATAGTTCTTTAGGTAACGGACCGGGTGGTCCCAGTGATGAACAGCCTCTGTCCAGAGCTCCACAGTGTCCCTTCTTTTACTAGCTGTCCTATTTTTTGTTGCCGTCATGGCCTTAGTGCACCAGTTCAAGGCACTGGGTATCTCTATTGGATTACCTTAGCCAGGTTTCCAACCTGGGCTGTGAAGGGTCCAGAGTCCCAATGGTGGGTACCCTGCTGGTAAGACTGCTAGGTTAGCGGCTGTAGTGAGGCACTCCTAAAAAGCTACTCCGTCACTCCGGTTTTGCAGGACAGCGGTGGACGACTGACTGCCTTGGAACCAGTGTCCGGTAGGACCAGGGCATGGGTGTCTTTTGAACCCGTTGCTTAGTTGCTATTTGCCTGCTTTCTGGTCTGGGTCACTTTCTTGTTGGTACCATCCCAGTTAAGTTGCTCTTTCAGGGCTGCACGGCACTGTGCAGACCCCTGCTCCTTCTCCTCCTGCTTCCTGAACACGACTCCCCCTCCCCTCCAACTCTGCACTCCTCCTAACTTCCCCCACACTACACCTTACACTCCTCCCACAGGACCTGATTGGCCCTCTACCTCTGAGTGGTGCATGTGGTATATGGAGCTCTGGATTCAACTATTTCATCACTGAGACGGAAGATATTAAATCTTCAGTCAGGGATGCAATACCTTCCTGTGACGCACACCTTGCGGGGCGCCACACTTACACTGCTGGCCACCATGTCTATCTGATCTAATACTGGAGATAGCACGACTGCTGATGTAAGAGGAGGCTGCTCACACAACTGTTCACCATGTATAGCTGATCTAATTTTGAAAATACCAGGGGTACTGGAGTAAGGAAAATCTGCCCATGCTGTGGTCCACCCTGTCTTTCTGATCTAACACTAGAGATACTAGGGGTGCTGACATAAGAGGCTGATCACATTGCGGTCCACCCTCTCCATCTGATCTAAGGCTAGGATCACCCTTGCGTCAGCCCTTACAGCTGACGCAAGCGCTAAAAACTTAGAAATTTTCCCTGCTGTGCATAGCGTTATCGCTATGCTCTTCCAGAGAACGCTGCCCCATAGAAACCCTTTGTTTACCTTAGCAGCGGCCACACAGGACATGCGCTTTAGCTGAGTGGACAGGAAATGCTGCAGGCAGTGTTTTCCTGTGCGCTGTGATAAAGCGCACTCCCTGTGTGGCCGCTGCTAATGTAAACAAAGGGTTTCTTTGGGCAGCGTTCTCTTGCAGAGCATAGCGATAACGCTATGCGCAGAAGGGACAATTTCTAAGTTTTTAGCGCTTGCGACAGCTGTAAGGGCAGACGCAAGTCTGACCCTATAAATCCCCAAAATCATCCTTGTTGCCACACCTGAGGTACATCTGATGACGCAAGTGTGACCCTAGCCTAATACTGTAAGTAAAAGGAGTGCTGATGTAAGAAGAGGCTGCTTACACTGCTGTCCACCATATCAATCTGATCTAATAGTGGAGATAGGACGAGTGCTGCGATAAGAAGAGGCCGATCACACTACTGCTCACCATGTCTATCTGATCTAATACTGTAGATACAAGGGGACCTGAAAGTTGAACAGTTCCTCTGACAGTTTGTGATATCTCTAGGTCACAACAAAGGATATTGCTACTGCCCATGCTCCAAGGTACCTGTTCTATTAACATTTTTGATAGGTTGCTGTCAGTGTATCAAGACTGTGGCCTTTTTAATGTGGTTTTGTGGTGCCCACTGGCCAGTGCGCCACAGAAGGGGTACTACATCCAAACTAGCGTGTGTGGTATCCCAGTCCCCAGAGTATGGTAATGTTTAGTGATGGGCGAATCCTAAATTACTCGGAATCGCTTGACTCTAGCGAGTCCGAGCACAGGACTCGCTACTCGTTGCGAGTCTAGCGAGTCCAATGTTAATGAATGGGGAAGCGAGTAATAGCGAGTAGTGTGAGATTTACAAATCGCAGATGTGTCTCGGAAGCTTCAGCCTGAAGCAATCCTAGTTTTGTCATTTATTTGCATTGCTCGTTTACTTTGTAAGTAATCGCTGACTTGCACAGATAAGATCCTGTCTCCTCTGTACAGGCTGCCAGCTCCAGGGTCCTAGAGCCCGCCTGCTGCCTGATGTAGCAGTGCTGAGATTGTTCTCAGTCTGCTCATTCCCTGTGTACAGACATGAATGTCTGTGCACAGAGATGATGTAGCAGAGCTGAGATTGTTCTCAGTCTGCTCATTCCCTGTGTACAGACATGAATGTCTGTGCACAGAGATGATGTAGTAGAGCTGAGATTGTTCTTAGTCTGCTTATTCCCTGTGCATAGACATCTATATTTATGCACAGGGGATGTAGCAGAGAGGACATCGCGTTTTGGACTGCGTCGGACGGAAGAGGATTTTTTTAATTAAAGATGGAGTCCCTAATGGCTTTTTTTTTTATTTCTAATAAAAAATTTTCCTTGTGTTGTGTTTTTTTTAAAACAATTTAATAGAAATTCATGGCGGTCATGTCTAATATTGGTGTGACCGCCATAAATTTCGGGCTTAGGGTCAGCTGATAATACAAAGCTGGCCCTAACCTCTATTACCCAGCGTGCCACCGCTACCAGGGCCGCTGGAAGAGCGGGGTTCAGCGCCAGAGGATGGCGCTTCAATGAACGCGCCATCTTCTGGGGCGGCTGCGGGCTGCAATTTGCAGCGGGGGGTGCCCAGAAAGCTTGGGCATCCCTGCGCTGCGGATTCCAGCCCCCAGCTGCTTAGCTGTACCTGGCTAGACATAGAAATTGCGCGGAGCCCCACGCATTTTTTTTTAATTATTTCATGAAATTCTGAGATTCTGACTCTGAGACTCTGACTCTGAAATTCATGAAATAATAAAAAAAAAATGCGTGGGGCTCCGCGCAATTTCTATGTCTAGCCAGGTACAGCTAAGCAGCTGGGGGCTGGAATCCGCAGCGCAGGGATGCCCAAGCTTTCTGGGCACCCCCCGCTGCAAATTGCAGCCCGCAGCCGCCCCAGAAGATGGCGCGTTCATTGAAGCGCCATCCTCTGGCGCTGAACCCCGCTCTTCCAGCGGCCCTGGTAGCGGTGGCACGCTGGGTAATAGAGGTTAGGGCCAGCTTTGTATTATCAGCTGGCCCTAAGCCCGAAATTTATGGCGGTCACGCCAATATTAGACATGACCGCCATGAATTTCTATTAAATTGTTTTAAAAAAAACACAACACAAGGAAAATTTTTTATTAGAAATTTAAAAAAAAGCCATTAGGGACTCCATCTTTAATTAAAAAAATCCTCTTCCGTCCGACGCAGTCCAAAACGCGATGTCCTCTCTGCTACATTCCATGTGCATAAATATAGATGTCTATGCACAGGGAATAAGCAGACTGAGAACAATCTCAGCTCTGCTACATCATCTCTGTGCACAGACATTCATGTCTGTACACAGGGAATGAGCAGACTGAGAACAATCTCAGCTCTGCTACATCATCTCTGTGCACAGACATTCATGTCTGTACACAGGGAATGAGCAGACTGAGAACAATCTCAGCTCTGCTACATCATCTCTGTGCACAGACATTCATGTCTGTACACAGGGAATGAGCAGACTGAGAACAATCTCAGCACTGCTACATCATCTCTGTGCACAGACATTCATGTCTGTACACAGGGAATGAGCAGACTGAGAACAATCTCAGCACTGCTACATAATGTCTGTGAGCAGGCGGGCTCTAGGACCCTGGAGCTGCACAGAGAAGACAGCTGGACTCGGCTGGCAAAGAAACAGCAGTTATCTGCGAGTTTCCCTGCTATCACTGGCACAGTAGCCAGTGATTACTCGCACCAGTCTAATGCAAACAATGGCAATCCTAGTTTTGTCAGCGTTTCTGTCAAAACTAGGATTGATATTGATTTGCATTGGACTCGTGCGAGTAATCACTGGGAAACTCGCAGAGTACCGAGTCCTGCGAGTCCCTTACTACTCGCCGAGTAACGAGTCCTAGCGAGTAGATTCGCCCATCCCTAGTAATGTTAATTGGAGGCCTCATCCCTGCATTCATGCACTTAGAGCTAGGGGACCAATTGGCAGTACCCGTTACCAGGGTAACCAATCCCGGTGGGAGGAGCTGAGGTGTAGTGAAAGAAGTGGCAGTTAGTAAGAACGTGAGGAGAGTACCGTGAGGGAAGGAGGAGAAGGAGGTCCCTGCGAGGATTGTGGTGGAGGGTGCCTGAAAAACAAAGGCAACCCAGACAGAAAGGGGATCCCTGGCTTGTGCAAGCCTGTGCCGGACTGAAGATTGTGAGTCCGGAAGGAACCCAGTCCAAAACGGAGTGCCGGCTCTGAATGCAGTGCAGGAAAGTTTAGCTCTGAGCCACCAAACCTGGTGGGTCGAAGGCTTTTCATATAGCCCCGACCTGGTCCAACACAGACGTCCCCACCAGGATCTCCAAACCGTGTTGAGCCCCTTAGAGAGAAGAGTAACCTCTATATACCCAACAGGCCTGGTAGGAAGTGGGCTTCGTGCAGGGCCGCACACGGATAGTAAGGGGAGCGCAGTGAGTGAAAAGGACAGAAGTTGTTACCAGAAGGAACATCGTAGAGGGCCTCAGAGTGACTTTGCATCCTTTGGTGACTGCCCCGACCAGCCACCTGTGACTGTGTACCTTGTGAACTGCTTGAGAAGTCACCAGTAAATACCCATGCAGAGCAAGAAGGTCTCCTGTGTCTTATTTCTACTAAGTCAGTCACCTGTGTTCCAGTCTTAAGGAGAAAACTGCGCCTCTCCCGGTGTGAAACCATTTCTTTACCTCATTGCCCTGGGGACTTCGCTCCACCTGCAGGGAGCGACATCATCTGGCTGCCTACCCATCATCCCCGGAAGTCTTCTGGCTGCGCTGTTACCATCACCAGATACTGCAGGTGGCGTCACGTTAAAATAACTTTTATTATTCTATTTTTACTAAACCCCTTTTTCGTGACCACCAGGGCCACGAATTCGGGCACCGGCCACCAGTGACAGTCCCTTAAAGCTACACCTGGGATCGAGCACCCCGGTCCTGGGGTGTGTCACTATATAAATTACCTTCCTAAATACTGTAAAGTGAGTGTGATTAGCTAAAAAGGTATCTTGAAATGTATTTATAATAACCTTCCTTTTCTTTTTTCTATTGTAGGAGAACTATGGTAATGCCGCATTTACATAAACTCAAGGTGATTAACTGTTAGTGCTAGGAAAGCTGCTTCTGTCGAGCCCCAGGCTTTGGGGTACTCAGATATCAGGCTCCAAGGGTAGCGCTGTTGTGTCACGGGGAGCGGTGGCTGCACCTGATCCCATGTCCTGGGTGACACTTCAATAAGGGATGTTATTTCCAGGGGAAATATATACACAGTTCTCGTGACGCCACCTGTAGTTTCTGGTGATGGGTCACCAGTGACGCCACAGTCCGCCGGAGGTAGCTGGTAATGCGACTGAGATGATTAAGCCCCCTACAGGCAGGGCCGATCCTCCAAGACAGCGTTCCTCCAAGAGAACAGGTTGAGGTAGGGAATCACATGGAAGCAAAGTCACTTTCTCCCGGGTACTTTACTGTTAACCCGTAGAAGCATTAGTTACAGATCACAGTTCAGCATTTAGATGGCATAAGAACAGGTAGCTTAACAGGTGGCTGCAAGTGGATTCCAGGTGGTATGGTGGAACCCTTGGTGTACCTTCATTAACTAACCCGTGTCCGTTCTTCCCCGCTTTGGATCGATCTATACCCAGTAGCTCCGTGTAGGTAGTACCGGGAGTCCTCTCCCTCGTTGGTGAGGAAGCAGGCAGACCGCTCTGATGGCAGGGTGCTGCGGCTGATAAACGAGCCACAGCAGCCGGTTGCTGACTGCAAAGCTGGACTCTGGCCGGTTCCTCGGGCCCGGCATTCCCTTGGTGGACTGGAGTATC
This sequence comes from Allobates femoralis, assembly GCA_033576535.1. NCBI lineage: Eukaryota > Metazoa > Chordata > Amphibia > Anura > Aromobatidae > Allobates > Allobates femoralis. The sequence continues at coordinate 39,893,947 of JARQOC010000008.1, read as the reverse complement.
CCCTGGAGTATGGGCGCTCCACTCTGAGGATCTCCCTTTCTCTCTAGGGTCTGGACTTCTCTCGTTGGGCGCCCTCTTTCAGGACCTCCTCAAGGTCCCTTCTTCTTCCCTCCGATGCGGCTTGAAACCAACCCGGTTTGACCTTCCGCCTCGTTCCACTAAGCTCAATCTTCCTAAAACCTTTCCTCTTCCTCCATCTCTTTCAAAAGGCAGAGAGCAAAGACCTTCTTGTTCCTTCAGGCTCACTGCCTGACTCCTACTCCTACTCGTCTCTAGTTCCCCCTAGAGGTGATTATATCCCCTCCTGGGTAACCTCCCACCCTAAACTAATGTGGGAGTGCTGGGTCCATCCTAGGGTCCACCTGCAGCTGGAGTATTTACACCTCTTTTACTGGTGTAGTACCCCTCTGTGACGCCTGCATCCACGGGGGGCCACACTTCCAATGTGGTATTACATGCTGCGCATTGAAATAAATGACTATAAAAGATGTTGTCATTCTAAGGTCATTTATTAGTTATTCACAGAATAGATAATATCTTGAGCCCTCCATCGCTTACAAGTACAGGTGATCCTCAGTCTCTTGTACCTCCATCTGCTAGTACCATAGACTTTGAATGAAGCTGAGGGGGCATAGTTGACCACTTCTCTATATAAACTCCTCATAATTGTTGTTGTGGAGTGAGGAAGTCTTAGTGATTGTTGTGGGTATCGGGAATTTATATCCTATCCTTGTGAAGATAGATGATATATGTCTTTGGGAAGAAAATCTCTTTATATCATATGTTATTGTGCCTTGGTCACCAAAGTTTGAGTTGCTTTATGTCAGAGGCGTCATTATATATAGAAGGAAGCAAGGTTCCATACCGTCAGGGACGGGTGGAGCCTGCACCTACAATAGCATGGTTCAGTTTCCATTTTAGAGCCATGAAACTTTATATGTGCTTGGAAAACTCCTAAAGATACCAATCAATGTCATCCATACCCATTAAAGGATCGCTCCAGGAAAAAACAATACATTGTTATATATGTCTTTTAATTGGAATAACTGAGGCTCACTCAGGCCATGCCCTGGGTATATCACAAGCTCTAGAATAATAGCTGCACTCAGGGATTTCTTCTTTCAGGGGTAATGTTGATCACTATAGAGGGGGAGTAGTTTTTATAATACCTGCTTTCCCTTTGCAAATCAGGCAAATTTTAGAAGTAAAGAGGCTATGCACGCAAGGATTGTAAGTAGCAATCCTAAAAGTCAATATCAATCCTTTATTGGACCTTGCCACACAACTAGGATAAGAAGACAAACCAGACATTCCATTTGAGGACCAGTATATCAGGGTGTTTCTGAGTCAGTCGACAGGGTAGGGGGTACTCGGATACCGGGACAGGGGGTTACTTGAGTGGGGATCACGGCTGGTCGGTTCCCGGTTCCGTGCCCTGGACTAGGGATGGGCGAATCTACTCGCTAGGACTCGTTACTCGGCGAGTAGTAAGGGACTCGCAGGACTCGGTACTCTGCGAGTTTCCCAGTGATTACTCGCACGAGTCCAATGCAAATCAATATCAATCCTAGTTTCGTCAGAAACGCTGACAAAACTAGGATTGTCATTGTCTAGCATTAGACTCGTGCGAGTAATCACTGGCTACTGTGCCAGTGATAGCAGGGAAACTCGCAAAGTAACTGCTGTTTCTTTGCGAGCCGAGTCCAGCTGTCTTCTCTGTGCAGCTCCAGGGTCCTAGAGCCCGCCTGCTCACAGACATGATGTAGCAGTGCTGAGATTGTTCTCAGTCTGCTCATTCCCTGTGCATAGACATCTATCTATTCACAGGGATGAGCAGAGAGGACATCGCGTTTTGGACTACGTCGGACGGAAGAGGATTTTTTTAATTAGAGATGGAGTCCCTAATGGCTTTTTTTTTTATTTCAAATAAAAAATTTTCTCTGTGTTTTTTTAACCCTTTATTGGAGATTCTTAGTGGCTGGGTCAAATGTGGCCTGACATTAAGAATCTCGGGCTTAATACCAGCTTGTATAACAAAGCTGGTATTAACCCCTTTATTACCCAGCGTGCTACCGCCACCAGGGCCGCTGGAAGAGCGGGGTTCAGCGCCAGAGGATGGCGCTTCAATGAACGCGCCATCTTCTGGGGCGGCTGCGGGCTGCAATTTGCAGTGGGGGGTGCCCAGAAAGCTTGGGCATCCCTGCGCTGCGGATTCCAGCCCCCAGCTGCTTAGCTGTACCTGGCTAGACATAGAAATTGCGCGGAGCCCCACGCATTTTTTTAAAATTATTTCATGAATTTCAGAGTCAGAGTCAGAGTCAGTATCTCAGAATTTCATGAAATAATTAAAAAAAAATGCGTGGGGCTCCGCGCAATTTCTATGTCTAGCCAGGTACAGCTAAGCAGCTGGGGGCTTGAATCCGCAGCGCAGGGATGCCCAAGCTTTCTGGGCACCCCCCGCTGCAAATTGCAGCCCGCAGCCGCCCCAGACGATGGCGCGTTCATTGAAGCGACATCCTCTGGCGCTGAACCCCGCTCTTCCAGCGGCCCTGGTAGCGGTGGCACGCTGGGTAATAAAGGGGTTAGGGCCAGCTTTGTATTATCAGCTGGCCCTAAGCCCGAAATTTATGGCGGTCACGCCAATATTAGACATGACCGCCATGAATTTCTATTAAATTGTTTTAAAAAAACACAACACAAAGAAAATTTTTTATTAGAAATAAAAAAAAAAGCCATTAGAGACTCCATCTTTAATTAAAAAAATCCTCTTCCGTCCGACGCAATCCAAAACGCGATGTCCTCTCTGCTACATCCCCTGTGCATATATATAGATCTCTATGCACAGGGAATGAGCAGACTGAGAACAATCTCAGCTCTGCTACATCATCTCTGTGCACAGACATTCATGTCTGTACACAGGGAATGAGCAGACTGAGAACAATCTCAGCATTGCTACATCAGGCAGCAGGCAGGCTCTAGGACCCTGGAGCTGGCAGCCAGAACACAGAGAAGACAGGATTTTATCTGTGCGAGTCAGCGATTACTTACAAAGTAAACGAGCAATGCAAATAAATGACAAAACTAGGATTGCTTCAGGCTGAAGCTTCCGAGACACATCTGCGATTTGTAAATCTCACACTACTCGCTATTACTCGCTTCCCCATTCATTAACATTGGACTCGCTAGACTCGCAACGAGTAGCGAGTCCTGGGCTCGGACTCGCTAGAGTCAAGCGATTCCGAGTAATTTAGGATTCGCCCATCACTACCCTGGACCCTCAGTGGCAGGGATGGTGGTGATGATGATGAGGGATCTGTAACGTGACGCCACCTGTGGTACCTGGTAATAGGGTTCCCAGCGCTGAGGCTGGCTGCTGAGGTGATGGGAATGCAGCTTTTGTAGGACAGCTCCCCACAGGTGGAGCTTTACCTCAGGGCAGCCGGGTGGATGAGGGGAGTAGTAGTCCTCACCTCCTCTGATGCTGTAGAGATTTCTCCTGGCGATTAATAACTGAGACAAAGTTCAGATTAGCACAAAAAGTTCTTTACTGGTAGCAGGCAGATGTTAAGGTATACAGTACAGTCTGGTTTAACGGGGTTGGTAGCCACGGATTCATGAGGCTTTTTACAGAGTCTGTCAGAGGTGTTATTCTAATGGCGTTCTTGGTCTGTGTATTGCTGTAGCTCTCCTGTCAACCACACTAAAGAGCCTGTTCACCGGTCACCAGGTCTGTTACTAAAAGGTACTTCTGCCTCCTTTTTGGTACGGACGGGAGCGACAGCACGATAATCCTCACGCCACCGGTATAAAGTCCTTCCCTTGTTAGTGTCTTGGACTAAATTGGGACAGAGGTGGGGATTTAGTCCTGTGGTGCTGCGGCTCCTACTTATTAGGCCCACAGCCTGCCGGTCTGCGGTCAGGGATAAACCACGACTAACCGCCTCAGCTCCGGTGTGCCGGTGATGACCTGGGTCTCCAGCTGGCTCCGACCAGTCCTGGAGTGGCCCCTCTCATCATCTGGGTCACCTCTCTCCTCAGAGGTGCCCTCCGTCACAGCCGCAGGGTACCATGCATCCGTCCTCTCTCTCTTCCTAACACCGTCTGACTCACTAATTGCCTGTCACTCCACGTCTCCCACTCTCTAGGCTCCATCCCCTGGGACCTACTGAATATATTGTCCCCTGTACTAAGGTGTCCTGTTGTGTAGGTGATGGGTGCAGACTCTGTCGTTTCCTCCATATCTGTGACTACGGAGGCACTACACCTTCTGTTTGGGGTGCAGTATCTCCCTGTGGCGCCTTGCCATAGGGGTGCCACATTTCCCCTCATCAGTGCAAAGAAGGAGATTTCATTTCGCTATGGGAGAGGCCTCTGACAGAGGGTCTAAGTGGGAATGTTTTCACGAAAGAATGTCAAACCAATGTGAGGAAACTTATAGAATACTAGATGGGGGCCCAATGCAATCGCATTGGAAGGGCAGTGACGTCATGATCGGGGTATGCTCTGTGGCACTGGGGGTGACAGCTGTCTCCCCCTGTATGCTCTCCCCCTGTCCACTCTTTTTCTCCCCCTTGTGCTGTCTTCTCCCCTCTGTGCTCTCTCTTTTCATCTGTCTCCCCCATATACTGTCCGTCTCCTCTGTGCGCTTTTCCCCTTTGTTCTGTCTTCTCCCTTCATTTGCTCTCTCCTTTGAGGTGTCTTCACATTGTGCGCTCTCCTCCCAGTGTGCTTTCTCCACCCTGTGCTGTCTTCTCCCTTCTGTGCTCTCTCCTTTGAACTGTCACCCTTTCTGTGTGCTCTCTCTCCCCCGTGCACTTGCCCCTCCCCTGTGCACTTTATCTGCCCCCTGTGTGTTTTCTCTGACCCCTGTGTGCTTTCTCTACCCTCTGTGCACTCTTTCTGCCCCCTGTGCTCTTTCATTGTCCACCTGTGCACTCTCTCTTCCCTCTGTGTGCTGTCTCTGCCCCCCTGTGTACTCGCCCTCACACCCAGGTGTCCAAAGTTGGTGACGGTCTGAGTAACTGTGCCTGCACGTTCCGGGTATGCACAAGCGCAGTTACTCATTCGGCGGTGATTTCCAGCAATGGCTGCGGACTGCATGTGTGGCAGTGTGTCGACGGCAATGACGGCGGTGCTGTGCAATGGACCAGTACTGCCAGCGGGTGCCATATTTGCATGCCCATAACTTGGGTGTGCAAATATGGCTGCCACCGAAGCATTATAGGAGGACATCGAGACGGAAGTGGATGACAGAAGCCACATGGTAATTATGTGAGTAGATGCAATACTCCAATGACAAGTTAAAGGTAATTTTTCAGTATGATACTAATATTACCCTTGAACAGGGCCTGGGCAGACCTTTTAAAAACATGTAAAATCATTATTGACTGTTTTGTAGTATCCTTGCTATAAGCATTTTCAGACCCTGCAGGGAGCTCCTGCATTAATCCTCTCTATTACTTTCACAGAGGATTAGTCCAGCTGTATAAGTATTCTTTAAATATCCACGCCTATTCAAGATGGTGTTCTGTCCCTCCCCTCTGTGCTCTGTGCGGGGAGGGGGAGGTGTTTTATCTTGCAATGTGTAATATCTGTAAGATTTCTATTATATGAACATTGGTTTTCCTGCAGACATGCAGAAATGTAGTGTTTATCTGCAGAGCAAATGATCAAATGTTCTTATAATCACATAGAAATATCTTAGACTGCGCACACTACACACATGCCTCAGATACACACAATGACACGAAGAGCTGCAGCTAAGAGCAAACATCTCCTCACCCCTCATTTCTCCTCTGTCTGCAATGAATGAGTAACACAGCATAACAGACCACAGGAGGGCAGGACAGTGTGATGATGCATGAATATTCATTCCTTGGGGAGTGGGCAGCCGAAATCTCACTTTGATTGACAGATGTAATTAATCTTTAATTTTGCAGTTTACAGAGGATAGGAGGGAAGGATAAATAATAGAAATACATGAATAGAGAGAGCTTAGAGAAAGGAATTAGAAAATGATACCAGTTCATATGGATTTTTCATCTGACAAATTCCCTTGAAACATGCAAAACACCTTTAATGGAAGAGGGACTTGACCTCTAGTGCCACCTATTATAAGTAAGAATCCTAATGGCCACTTTACACGTCCCAACGTCGGTCCGATATTGGATCCAACGCCGCGGGAGTGCGCTTTTTCTGGGCAGAATTCCAAGATCGCATAGGAGATGTTACACAGCGCGATATCGGCAGGCAATGCCACTGCGATGTCTACGCCCCCCTTGTACGGCCGACCCAGGAACGACCATTTAACATAGGACAGGATAGGGAAAGTTGTACTCCACATCGTAGTTGGGCTTTTACACAGCACGATCCGGCCACAACGCCCATCCAATATCGGACCGTTGGAGAGCAGGCTCATTTGATCCCCGATATCAGTTTCGCTTTGTTTGTACATCGTATTGGACATTTAAACCATACAATGCACGAACGATATCGGGGCCAACGCACGAACCATGTGACTTTTGGTCGGAGTTGGACGCCGATATCGGGACGTGTAAAGTGGCCATAAAAGTCAATATCAGCCCTAATGAGCCTTACCACATGATTTAGGATTAGAAGCCAAACCAGGTACTCCATTTTCAAACACTCCTGTTGAACACTGGGACAGTGACTGATTCATGATTTGTAAGGGCATGTTTAACCCTGTAATTCCACGTGTGTTTTTAGCATTCTCTACTGGGTTTCCAGACTAGAGTGCCTTCACGATCACCAGAAGAACCCAATACGTGGTCCCTAAGGGGATTAATCATTAGACTCATGCATGGCCAGCGTTACTATTGCACTAGGATACCGGGTCGCAGTATACATGCTAGGTGGCAGCTGTTTAGTCAATTACATACAGGTCATTTATTGGTGACCTTTATTTTAAACACTGTCCAAACCTTTGTGGCCAGTGCTATATATCAAGTCATTGGCACTTCCCAAGTGTCCCATATAATGGATATTGGTTATGGTAATTGTGTCCAGTGAAATGTGAAATTATCCTTTTCTTGATAGTCCGAGCATCGGAACGTTCTCAGCGTAGATCTGAAGCTTGTAACCTTAAGGTGGAAAACAACTATGTTCTGCAAATTCTATGAATTAAGTAGCCAAGTACATGTGGTGGATGAGACGTTACTGTCCCTTTTCTGTCGAAATTGATTTATTGGAGGGCAGAGAAAAGAGCTGATGTCAGGCGTTTGTACTTCTATTCTCTGTGACTGGGGAGGAAGGCCTTTGCTGCAGTAAATGTGCTCTGTGTCATATAAATTTTTTTTATAGGCATTATGTAAGAAAACCACTCGAAGAAGAAAAAGCAAATCCATCCTCTACGACTTCGCTCCAGTTATATTTCAATTGGATGAGCGGCCTCAAGCACCCAACCCGCGGTGTTGTCACCATTAGAGAGACAGAACTTCTTCATTTCTCTGCTGACGTAGATGTTCTTTTTGTAGGGTAGTTAAGTTTCCGTAGATATTATTTTGGGGTACATTTATTTTCTTATGTCACCGATATTTTTAGTGGAAATTCAGCAAACATCATTTTTCTTTTCACACCCAATGTTAGGTTATGGGTTAAACTAGATGGACTTAAAATCTACCGTCAACCTTAAAAACTATGAAACTATGATACCATGAAAAGTCTTGTGGCAAAGATAATTTAAACCAATTTTAGTCTACGTGCTCTCAGCATAGCTACAGTGCCATATGTGTATTTTTATCGTTTTTTTAATGATTGTAAATGAAACCCATTGACCCAGGGGAGAATCTTCTTTTCCTTCGGTACATGATAAAGGGGGCTGGCTGTTGAGCTCATTTGCATAGGTCAGCCCCCTTCTCTATGACTTCATACATATCATCATAGTATCGAAACATTGTTGGAAGTGGAGCTGCTGCCCATATCAGGAACTACTGCTGATACCTTGGTATCAGGGCAGCTTTCTTAATTAAAGTATATTAATATATTTCAGCTATTTTCACCTAAAACAATACTTTTATAAGTTCGACAACAGTATTATCTCATTTTGTGATGAACATGTACTGTAATTCATGGAGCACAAAGTGGTCAACATATCGAGTTCATCATTATGGTATTTCTTTCATACCATTAGTGTCACAGGGTGGTTAAAATGGACGAAGGGGTAGCTAGCAAGATGGCGGTGATGGACAAAGCCAATCAGGGGAACTAGTCTGACCCTTAGACTGAGGGTCCCTAGCTGACCCTGTTCCCAGAAAAACCTCTAAAGGCGAGAATGTCTTGGGCGCCACCCTTGCCCTGCTCCTAACCAGTCCTAGGCTAACACCCCTTCACCTCCACCCAGGGACTGGGATAAGCACAGCAACTCCCAAACACAATAGCAATATCCAGGAATGCTACAGGACAGCTTCAGCAGGATCTTCAACAGCATCAACACAGCTCACAGTTAAGCAGGTAAAGATCTCTATCAGCGACATCAGGTGATGGGTCATGGGACTACTTAAAGGCTGGAGGAGTGGTTGTGGCGCCCCGCAACAAGTGCATCACAGGAGGGTATTGCAGCCAAGAAAGCAGCAGCAATATTCTCTGACTAAGAAATGACACAGTTAAAACTCAGAGCTCTATACCCTACATGCACATCAGCCTAGAGGGCCAATAAGGTCCTGGTGGGCGAAGTGTAGAGGTAGTGTGTAGTGGAAAAGTTAGTACAGAACTCTCTGCAAGAATGTAGGAGAAGGGAGCAAAACCAACAAGCTCTGCAACCTAGTCCCGTGCAGCCCCCTGGCTATCACCCCCGGTTGGGCGCCATTACTCCGGTGCCTCAACAACCGGTCTCTGGGCGAATGCATACGGGTCAAAACATCCCCGTGCCCATCAACAACCGGATTACTGGTTCCGAAGCTGGGAGTCGTTTATCACTGCCATGCAAACCAGGAGTGGAGGGACCGCTTTACAGGAGCACCCCACCACCGCCGCACACACAGAGTCATCTAGCCAGCGGAGTACCCACTAAAAGGACCCAAGTCTCCCCACAAATCCGGCCAGAATTCCCCGGTAGGGCAATTGAAGCAGCCTCCTTGTACCCGATCTGGCACCTCAGGGCAGGGCGACAACGACAACACAAGTTAGTTAGAATGGAGGAACACCACGGAGCTCTGAGAAACACTGGTCATTGCTGAGTCCACCCGGTCTGTTACTCGTAACTGTATGCCATTTACTGCCTGCTGGTTACAGTAAACTACCCGTTACAGAGACTAACAGTGCCCGTGCCTTCTTATGAACTGTCTCTCCGCACACTAAGGTAACCGCAGCTGCCTCACAACATCTTGTGCAGCTCCTGGCTCCGGGGATCATCGCTCAGCCTGTGGGGAGCGTTCCATCTTGCTGCATTCCATCCCCCGGAGGCCCAAGCAGCGCCGGTGGACTTCACCAGAACACTCATAGGTGGCGTCACGAAACAATTAACCCCTTAATCTGTTCAACCAACGACGTCTTTATTGAATCTGGACCACCGGGCCCCACTACCGGCAGGCGCGTTCCCGTGACAAGGAGGAAAGAAGAACGCCTGTTCCTCGGAGTCCCGGCCACGGTGAGTCAGATATGGTCATCAACCACATCACCTGATACACACAGCAACAGCAACTTATACTGCAGAACCACAGCATCATATACTGTAAAGCCACAGCAACATACATAATTCCTTAAGGCTCAAAAGGGAATTTACTCCCTGTTAACTACTCACATTGCGGAGCAGTTCATAGAGACAGCAAAGCAGTTTACACTTGAGAACTAGACGTCCATAGATATTAGATATTAATGAGTAAGGTGCTCTATCTAGACCACCATCTTTTCTATAATAATCACTAATGTATTTGGAACCCCACCCTATTTAAAACTCTACATTTACTCTTGGGGTTTGATTTTGCACTAGTTAGGAAGAATACATTTGTATCCTTTTGGTATATCTCTGTCTGTTTTAATTCTGGACAGTTTGTTGATTTTTTTTCGCAGTAGAGACTATGCTTTTCATCACAACCCAAAGTAAGCCGAGTACCAAGGGATTTGTATCGGGATATAAGGGGGTCACAGATCAGAAATGAGACCACACAGTTTTGGAGAACTTGGATCTTTATACCAAAGGGGCTTTGGGTAGGGATCTCCGACAAAGCAACAAGAGTAACCACCAAAAGAATATGAAGTACACCTGGTCAAGGTTGCCGGGACCACCGTGCTGCCATGATGACTCTGATCCAAAATGTTACAGGAAGTGCCCAGTAAATGTACCTAGTATATACCCTGCATATTACGGGAGCACGCAAATTACTCTAGTGATGCACTGTCAATTACTGGGCACTTGAAATTGACTGTTGGCGGGACAGTACAGTGGTTCACAAACTTTTGCGCAGATCTATACCTCCCCCCTGAACACTCACACAGCAAAATACTATCAAGGTACCATACATGAACACTGAAGACAATCTATATTGGTGAAAGGTTTAGTTGTTTTTACAGTAGCTGCAGCCTTTCTAACTTGGTTTGGCTCCAAATACTATCTTTGCGTGCGCGTTTCCAACCTAAGATGTCCGCTGTAGGACCTGAGCTCAGGACTTAGGTCTGTGAAGGTTCTCTGTCCTTTCTGCCTTTACAGATCTTGAAGGATGAGCAGGAAGCCACTACTTGGCACACTCAGGGAGAGTCTCTTATCTCGTTACCCAAAACTCTCCAAACAGGTCGCTGCAAGGGGGCTGAAGGGAAAATCCCCTCTGCTTACAATCCCTCTCTGGATTAGACTCTGTTCGCAGCCAGTGCACTGTTTAGTGCTCTTTTCATCCTGGCATTACTCATAGTAGTGACAGGAATGTTTTTTGGAGTCCTGAAGTCTAGAGTTCTCCCTGTTGTGATGGAGGTAGGTGTGTGAAACTAACCTCCACCACCAGACCTACTAAAAAGTCTACTCACCAGACTTAACAAACAGGTGCTGACACAGCCGTTGTTACCTCTACTACCCCACAAATTCATAAAAAAATTTCCATTTTCTTTATTATACAAAAGTATTGGAAAACAAACAGCGTTAGTGTTCATGGATATTGTAGGTATGGAAAAGAAAATATTCTTTATTTAAAAACAATGCATTACTGAGTTGGATCAACCCATTCTTAAGGTATAATACACAAAAGGGTGTATTTGTGTACAACAGATGCAGAGGTTGCAATCACACCCGGGCCCTGGGCCCAGGGGACCCCAAGAGTCCCTTTGACCTATAGAAAAAGACTAATGCTATTAAAGATTTGCAATTATTGGGGGCCCCATTGGGGCTTTTGAAACAGGCCCATGAGCTTCAAGTTACACCACTGTTGCATAGGAAGAAATGGAACCGACTTTAAAGTGCATTGTTCTTAAAGCGTAACTGCCACTTAAATTTTTATTTAATAATAATGTAGAGCAAGTGACTTTATTAAACTTTGTAATATACTTAATTAGAAAATTCTAATTGAAAGCCATTCATAAACATTATTCACGATGTCCCCGGTACACTGTGTGTGAAGCAGACATATGTTTATTATCAGTCAAATCCGTCTTCAGTGAATATGTGGCAGCTGGTGAGCAAACAAAGTATCAGATTACTCAGCACAGTTGCTAAGCAATGTCAGAAGGTCAGGAAGAGTGTAAACAATTCATCTGTCTCAACACATCTCAGTCACAATCTCTGTTAACCCCTTCTCTGCTATCACATCACTATCAGCTGCTCTCAGAAGCTGTGGAAATACGCACAGTGCTGGCAGATGTTGGCCATGCCCACACAGACAGTAAATGCACTTTTTTAAAAGGCCAGAGAAAAATGTGAGAAAATAAGTCATATGCCACAAAAAAGCATTATCTTAGCTGCTATGTGACCCATCATTAACAACCAGTGCAGTATTGGGTTTTTGTTTTTTATTTCAATAAAATGACATTTACACTTTAAATAAAGAATACCTTTCTTCAATTCCAGCATCTTTGTCCAATATGTTTGCATTTCTTTCCTACCCTGGTGGGTGTCAGTGCAGCGGCCAGACCAGCAGCCCTGCAGTGTTCGCTTCCAAACATATAATGGAGTAGTGCCACACGCAAGTCACGTAGGTGAGCGGTTTACAAGTTATCACTTCCCCAATTATTCCACGTTTTCACACAGGGGCTTCTTTTTTGTTTCTTTCTTTTGCAATCTTGTTATTATGAGTCAGTTATTTTATCTCAGGAGCTGCCATGTTTACCTATCCAGCATATCTATTTGGAGACTGCAGTAGAGTTTGCCTACTACCTATTAGCTGGATTTAGGGTATCAATGCCCAACACCACTTTCTACGAGTTTTCATAGACTAGATCATAGTGCATAGGCCTCATGATTCTATGGAACAGAACCCGTAGGTCCAATAAACAAAGTTACGTGGATTCGGGAATAACCCCAAGGGTTATTAAAAAGGGAAAGGGAAAAACAAATTCTCTTCTCCAGGTTGTGAAAGGTGTTGTCATGCCTCCTGCTGCAGGGCTGTCCTCCACTGGGCAGGGAGGTTGATACCCAGCACGTGGCTCTGTATGGTCTGCCCAGCCTGCTGTGCTATCTCCTATATAGGTTACTCTCCAGGTTCCTGATCCTGCTACGCCTCTTGCCTACCCACCTATGGCTTTCTCTGCCTGGAGTCTGCAGTCTCTCAGGAGTAGTTCCAGGACTTGTTTTAGGCCACTCCTGTTGCATCATGCTAGTATTTAAAGGGCCAGTCTGCCCTGACTTGGAAGTGTCTAGGAAGTTCTGTGTATATAAGGCAACCTCTCCTTTAGGGAGGTGCCTGGGTAACATGTTCTAACCTTAGGAATATTGCTTGTGTCCAGGTTTATCTCCTGTAGTGCCTTGCACTTGAAAATTGCTGTTTTTCCCTTTGCTCTGTAATATACTTTCATCTGTCTTTCCACAGAAACTTAAGCTGGCAGAATCTGTCATTACTGGTTTGTACAGCGTTGCTTGGATCCCGTTTCAGGCTGGACCTGCGTACCTTGGATCTCACACCATTTCCTGGATCCTGCTACAGGCTGTACCTGCCTCTCACAGACTTATCAAGTATTCCATCATCTATGTTACGGTCTGTAGGAGTCGCCCCTCTGGTCCTGGAAGTTGTGTCATTTAGACCTCCTGGAGCTGTGCCGGGTCAATCCCTGTATAGGGATT